>JARQOC010000008.1:170575455-171195455 GCA_033576535.1 Allobates femoralis | reverse complement strand
CGGCCGCCTGGTGCCGCCTAATGCCGGGTGCTGGCAGCTGCCGAGTGCCACCTGGTGCCACCTCCTGGGTGCTGGCAGCTGCCGCCTGGTGCCGCATGCTGGCTGGTGTCGGCAAGCGGGAGCCCGGGAGCAACAGAGGAAGAAGCTGCTGGGATGAGAAGAGTGGAGTCAGGTAAGGCGCTGTTACAGCTGAAGATAGCAGCCTGGGGGGAGGGGAACGTGACCGCTGAAAGGGCCTAGGGCGGCAGGAACTCCAAATATGGCCCTATGTAAGTGTGTCAATGTGGGTCAATGTGGGTCAATGTGTATGTGTGAGTGTGAATATGTCTGAAGATGTATATGTGAGTGCGTGTGAGTGTGTGTGTATATGTGTGAGCGAGAGAACAAAAAGAACAGTAATCTATATTTTCACCACCAGAGGTCAGTGCAGAGTAATCTGTTATTCTACCAAACACTTGTACAGAAACTTTGGGAAAACTTTGTTTTTTCTTCTCTGCTTGTTATAATGTTGGAGATTATAGAAAAGTAATAGGACCTAGGGATGGACAGGAGGGTGAGGTGGCTTATACGGCGCTGAGTAGATGAAGCACAACACTTATTATAGTGAGTCTTACCTCCCTGCTCATCCAGCATCACCAGTGTCCTTATTCCAGCGTCTTTACTCTGTCCCATAGCGGAATGATGAGAAAAGAAAACATATAAAGGTTACTAGTTTACCTCTTAAATGTATTAGATAGTGTTACATCTATGGTTAATGATCCATTTAGACCACTAGAGCGAGGAAGTTTAATTATCAGATATTCTGGATTATCAGACTTTCTTTAAAAAATGACATAAATAAAACAAACAATATAGGAAAGAGGAGATTTATTAGGGTTTTAGTTTAATGGAGCTGAGGTGCAGTACCCATGTACGGCCACTACACAGTGTGTGGCGCTGTGATGTGCTGATTCCATATACTTTGTGATCCTGATCGGCGGAGGCGCTGCGTGTCAGAACCCACAGGATCTAATAATGGTGATACATCCTAAGGATAAGTCATTTATATCTCAGACTCAGGCAAGGGAAAATAATGGTATGATGGGCACTCTGTCCTCAATGAGTGGTGCACGTGAGAAGATGCAGTTCAGATTCAAAGATTCCCCGACACTCATCAAAACCAGATGGCGGGTGTGAATACCAATAAAACACTGATGATTGAAGATTTGATAAGTGCCGGGAAACCCTGACACAGGCACTAGCTGTACCTACATTATTACAGAAATAAGACCAGGAGGCAGCACTATCTGTACCTACATTATTAACGGAAATAAGACCAGGAGTCAGCACTATCTGTACCTACATTATTAACGGAAATAAGACCAGGAGTCAGCACTATCTGTACCTACATTATTAACGGAAATAAGACCAGGAGGCAGCACTATCTGTACCTAAATTATTACAGAAATAAGACCAGGAGTCAGCACTATCTGTACCTACATTATTGCAGAAATAAGACAAGGAGGCAGCACTATCTGTACCTATATTATTACAGAAATAAGACCAGGAGGCAGCACTATCTGTACCTACATTATTACAGAAATAAGACCAGGAGGCAGCACTAACTGTACCTACATTATTAACAGAAATAAGAGGAGGCAGCACTAACTGTACCTACATTATTAACAGAAATAAGAGGAGGCAGCACTATCTGTACCTACATTATTAACAGAAATAAGAGGAGGCAGCACTATCTGTACCTACATTATTAACAGAAATAAGACAAGGAGGCAGCACTATCTGTACCTACATTATTACAGAAATAAGACAAGGAGGCAGCACTATCTGTACCTACATTATTAACAGAACTAAGAGGAGGCAGCACTATCTGTACCTACATTATTAACAGAAATAAGACAAGGAGGCAGCACTATCTGTACCTACATTATTAACAGAACTAAGAGGAGGCAGCACTATCTGTACCTACATTATTAACAGAAATAATACAAGGAGGCAGCACTATCTGTACCTACATTATTAACGGAAATAGGACCAGGAGGCAGCACTATCTGTACCTAAATTATTACAGAAATAAGACCAGGAGTCAGCACTATCTGTACCTACATTATTACAGAAATAAGACAAGGAGGCAGCACTATCTGTACCTACATTATTACAGAAATAAGACCAAGAGTCAGCACTATCTGTACCTACATTATTAACAGAAATAAGACCAGGAGGCAGCACTATCTGTACCTACATTATTACAGAAATAAGAGGAGGCAGCACTATCTGGGACCTACATTATTAACAGAAATAAGACAAGGAGGCTGCACTATCTGTACCTACATTATACAGAAATAAGAGGAGGCAGCACTATCTGTACCTACATTATTACAGAAATAAACAAGAGGCAGCACTATCTGTACCTACATTACTACAGAAATAAGTACAGGAGGCAGCACTATCTGTACCTACATTATTACAGAAATAAGAAGGAGGCAGCACTATCTGTACCTACATTATTACAGAAATAAGACAAGGAGGCAGCACTATCTGTACCTACATTATACAGAAATAAGACAGGTCAGCACTATCTGTACCTACATTATTACAGAAATAAGACAAGGAGGCAGCACTATCTGTACCTACATTATAACAGAAATAAGAGGAGGCAGCACTATCTGTACCTACATTATTACAGAAATAAGACAGCAAGGCAGCACTATCTGTACCTACATTATACAGAAATAAGAGGAGCAGCACTATCTGTACCTACATTATTACAGAAATAAACAAGGAGGCTGCACTATCTGTACCTACATTACTACAGAAATAAAGGAGGCAGCACTATCTGTACCTACATTATTACAGAAATAAGACAAGGAAGCTAGCACTATCTGTACCTACATTACTACAGAAATAATAGAGGCAGCACTATCGTACTACATTATTACAGAAATAAGACCAAGGTCTGCACTATCTGTACCTACATTATCTACAGAAATAAGACAAGGAGGTCAGCACTATCTGTACCTACATTATACTACAGAGTGAGTCAGATTATGTTAGTACATTTTACAGAAATAAGACATGCAGTCACTATCAACTACATACTACAGATCAAATAGGAGGCAACACACTGTATAATTATTTACAGTCTGCGGAGTCTGCATCACCTCATTACAGCAGCAATACAGGACGGCGTACTATCTGTACCTAATCTGCAGATAGAAGGAGCATATCTGTACCTGCTCTGACAGAATAGGGATCAGCAGTATGATCCTAGATTATGTAAGATCTAGACAGGGTGACTATGCTGTCCACTCTCAGTGACAGGAGTCAGCACTCGTACTATAATATACCAAGTGCTGATATGTTTGATCTGGAAAAGTTGATCGACTATCAGTAGTAACAACAACATATATGTGGACGTTTTGTGATCTGGGATCATCTGAGGGTGATCTGGAGGGTGATCGGTAGGGTGACTGCAAGGGGAGAGTGTATGGCTGGAATGGATCTGAGAGTGATATGTAGGTGATCTGGAGAGTGACATGAGGGTATCTGGAGGACCTGGATCAGGAGAGGTGATCCCCGGTAGGTGATCTGGAGATGATCTGAGGGTGATCGTAGTAGAGTGAATCAGTGAGTTGTGATCTGGAGGGTGATCTGGAGGTGATCTGGAGGGTGATCTGGAGGGTGATCTGGGGGTGAATGGGGGTGATCTGGAGGGTGATATGGTGGGTGATCTGGAGAGTGATCTGGAGGGTGATCTGGAGAGTGATCAGGAGGGTGATATGGTGGGTGATCTGGAGAGTGATCTGGAGGGTGATCTGAAGAGTGATCAGGAGGGTGATCTGGAGGGTGATCAGGTGGGTGATATGGTGGGTGATCTGGAGAGTGATCTGGAGGGTGATCTGGAGAGTGATCTGGAGGGTGATCTGGAGGGTGATCTGAAGAGTGATCAGGAGGGTGATATGGTGGGTGATCTGGAGAGTGACCTGGAGGGTGGTCAGGTGGTGATATGGAGGGTGATCTGGAGGGTGATCTGGAGAGTGATCTGGAGGGTGATCTGGAGGGTGATCTGAAGAGTGATCAGGAGGGTGATCTGGTGGGTGATCTGGAGGGTGATCTGGAGGGTGATCTGGAGGGTGATCTGGAGGGTGATCTGAAGAGTGATCAGGAGGGTGATCTGGAGGGTGATCAGGTGGGTGATATGGTGGGTGATCTGGAGAGTGATCTGGAGGGTGATCTGGAGAGTGATCTGGAGGTGATCTGGAGGGTGATCTGAAGAGTGATCAGGAGGGTGATATGGTGGGTGATCTGGAGAGTGACCTGGAGGGTGGTCAGGTGGGTGATCTGGAGGGTGATCTGGAGGGTGATCTGGAGGTGATCTGGAGAGTGATCTGGAGGGTGATCTGGAGGGTGATCTGGAGGGTGATCTGAAGAGTGATCAGGAGGGTGATTTGGTGGTGATCTGGAGGGTGATCTGGAGGGTGGTCAGGTGGGTGATATGGAGGGTGATCTGGAGGGTGATCTGGAGGGTGATCTGGAGGGTGATCTGGAGAGTGATCTGGAGGGTGATCTGGAGGGTGATCTGAAGAGTGATCAGGAGGGTGATTTGGTGGGTGATCTGGAGGGTGATCTGGAGGGTGATCAGGTGGGTGATCTGGAGGGTGATCTGGAGGGTGATCTGGAGGGTGATCAGGTGGGTGATCTGGAGGGTGATCTGGAGGGTGATCTGGAGAGTGATCTGGAGAGTGATCTGGAGAGTGATCTGGAGGGTGATCTGGTGGGTGATCAGGTGGGTGATCTGGAGGGTGATCTGGAGGGTGGTCAGGTGGGTGATATGGAGGGTGATCTGGAGGTGATCTGGAGGGTGATCTGGAGGGTGATCTGGAGGGTGATCTGGAGAGTGATCTGGAGGGTGATCTGGAGGGTGATCTGAAGAGTGATCAGGAGGGTGATCTGGTGGGTGATCTGGAGGGTGATCTGGAGGGTGATCAGGTGGGTGATCTGGAGGGTGATCAGGTGGGTGATCTGGAGGGTGATCTGGAGGGTGATCTGGAGAGTGATCTGGAGAGTGATCTGGAGAGTGATCTGGAGAGTGATCTGGTGGTGATCAGGTGGGTGATCAGGTGGGTGATCTGGAGGGTGATCTGGAGGGTGATCTGGAGGGTGATCTTCTCACCTCATCCGTCACCTGGTCCAGGCGTCTCTTCAGCAGTAAATCATTATCACCCCGACCCTTATTCTCCATCTTTGGGGTTTGCAGCCTGGAGACGTCTGGTGCGGATCCCTACAGACAGGAGGCGATATATTCACGTGTCCTCAGTAACAATGACCTCATGACCTGGACAGCTATATTTAAGGATCTGGATTTTAAGCTTGAGCTTTGAATCTCCCTATGGTAGGTTGGTGGGGGATTTCTTAAAGGAATTGTCCAGAAAAAGAAAAACAAACATTTCCATTTGTTTTTTTCATGCTAGAAACAGCTCCACTGCTGACCACAGGTTGTGTCTGGTATTACAGCTAACTATTCATTAGACTTATGATAACCTGCAGCCAAAAATCAGGACAGGAAAGGAGGGAGCAGCACTGCACTGACAGGACAGGAAAAGGCAGCACTGCACTGACAGGACAGGAGGGGGCAGCACTGCACTGACAGGACAGGAGGAGCAGCACTGCACTGACAGGACAGGAGGGGGGCAGCACTGCACTGACAGGACAGGAGGGGGGCAGCACTGCACTGACAGGACAGGAGGGGGCAGCACTGCACTGACAGCACAGGAGGGGGCAGCACTGCACTGACAGGACAGGAGGGGCAGCACTGCACTGACAGGAGGGGGCAGCACTGCACTGACAGGACAGGAAAAGGCTGCACTGCACTGACAGGTCGGGAGGGGGCAGCACTGCACTGATAGGACAGGAAAAGGCTGCACTGCACTGACAGGACAGGAGGGGGCTGCACTGCACTGACAGGACAGGAGGGGGCAGCACTGCACTGACAGGACAGGAGGGGGCAGCACTGCACCGACAGGACAGGAGGGGCAGCACTGCACTGAGGACAGGAGGGGGCAGCACTGCACTGACAGGACAGGAGGGAGCAGCACTGCACTGACAGGACAGGAGGGGGCAGCAGTGCACTTATAGGAGGGAGCAGCACTGCACTGACAGGCCAGGAGGGGGCAGCACTGCACTGACAGGAGGGGGCAGCACTACACTGATAGGACAGGAGGGGACAGCACTGCACTGACAGGACAGGAGGGGGCAGCACTGCACTGACAGGACAGGAGGGGGCAGCACTGCACTGACAGGCCAGGAGGGGGCAGCACTGCACTGACAGGCCAGGAGGGGGCAGCACTGCACTGACAGGACAGGAGGGGGCAGCACTGCACTGACAGGACAGGAGGGGGCAGCAGTGCACTGATAGGACAGGAGTCGGGGGTGTGAGCGGTGTTCCTTCACTACAGAGAGCCTGGCATCATATCCTGACACTTTGTGCTATTGTGACACAATGATGACACAGAGGACAATATCACAAACTGATGACATAACTAAGGCCCTTTCACATCAGCGTTTTTTAAATTCGCGGCAGATGCGGTGAAAAAAACGCATCTGCCGCGTTTGCCATAACCGTTACACTTGCGGCGCGGTTGCGGTAATCCCCATAGAAGTATAGGGGGACTTGCGGCAGGTGCGGTTTTGCACTTGCGGCAGGTGCGGCCGCGAAAAAAACCGCGGCTGACTGCGGTTTTTTTCGCGGCCGCACTTGCCGCAAGTGCAAACCGCACTTGCCGCACCTGCCGCAAGTCCCCCTATACCGCAATCAGCCGCGTTTTTTCGTGGCCGCACCTGCCGCAAGTGCAAAACCGCACCTGCCGCACCTGCCGCAAGTCCCCTATACATTGCATAGAAAAAACCGCACCGCGCCGCAAGTGGAACGGTTATGCGGTAAACGCGGCAGATGCGTTTTTTTCACCGCATCTCCCGCGAATTACGAAAACGCAGATGTGAAAGCACCCTTAGTGTCACGACATGGAGCAGTTACAGCAATTAGTGACTTTCATATTGTGACATTGTACAGACACCTCACCTGTATAGCAGCACTGCTTGTCTGGCTGTGAGCACTGCACCACTCGTCTGGCTGTGATGCGCTCGGCCGGCTATGAGGCGCTCTGCGCCGCTCGCCTGGCTGTGAGCCCCGCGCCGCTTGTCTGGCTGTGAGCACTGCGTTGCTTGCCTGGCTGGAGGTCTGCTCTGCTCGTCTGGCTGTGAGCACTGCGCTGCTCGTATGGCTGTGAGCACCGCTCTGCTCGTTTGGCTGAGTCCCGCTTCACTCGCCTGGCTGTGAGCACTGCGCTGCTTGTATGGCTGTGAGCATTGCGCTGCTTGCCTGGCTGCGAGTCCCGCTCCACTCGCCTGGCTGTGAGCACTGCGCTGCTCTATGGCTGTGAGACCCGCTCCGCTCACCTGGCTGTGAGCACTGTGTTGCTCGTCTGACTGTGAGTCCCGCTCCACTCGCCTGGCTGTGAGCACTGCGCTGCTTGCCTGGCTGTGAGGTCCGCTCCGCTCGCCTGGCTGTGAGCACTGTGTTGCTTGACTGGCTGTGAGTCCCGCACTGCTTGTCTGGCTGTGAGGTCCACTCCGCTCGCCTGGCTGTGAGCCCTGCGCTGCTCGTATGGCTGTGAGCCCCGCACTGCTCGTATGGCTGTGAGCACTGTGTTGCTTGCCTGGCTGTGAGGTCCGCACTGTGTCCCGCTGATGGTGGCCGCAGCTTCTATATGTTGTGATTGGCAATTGCAGGAAACTTGCCAGCCAATAATTCTCACCCTGTAGAACACAGCTGGCTGCCATGGCGACATCTTAGTAACTTCACCATGGAAACAGCAATCTGCAAAAAGGGCGGGAAAGGACAATGACAGTGGAGCATGATGGCTGGTTATCATCGTGCTCCGGGGATTATAATTAGAAAAATAAATCATATTTGGCCAATTAGGGAGGTATTTTCCTATAGAAGCATACGATTTCTTCTCATCCTCCGCTCAGTAAGTTTCCATGGAGAGGACGTGCAGACTGAGGGGAGTCATCGGGGTCACCAGCTGCTATGTGCCACTTTACAGAACCGTCCTCTAAGATCCCGGGATAAACTTCTCTTTATGCCGTACATACATCAGGCTCATGACATGGGCGGTGTGTCTGCAGGATGCAGATACAGGTGGTGGAGCAGAGAGCGCCAGCTCCCCCCTCCACCATTCACCTGTGTAATCACGTCACCACTGTGTCTGCAGTCTCATAGAGAGCACAGAGATGAGATCTCATCCTGGAATGGGGACAAGTAAATATGTTGCCGGGGGTGGAGGAACCATGTACTGGGGGACAAAGTAACTATGGAGGCACCATACTCTTAGAATGGGGTTCTATAGCATGTTGGAGGCACTGTGGGGAGATCATATTGGGATACCGAGGGCATCATACCATGTCAGGGGCACTATATTAACACTAGGGGCATTATACTGTGTGATGGGCACCGTGGTAGTATCCTTCTGGGTTCTGAGGTCACTGTGGGTAACATACTTTGTGGGTGGACATTGTGGTAGCATTAAACTGTTTGGGAGAACATTGCGGGGTGAACAGTTGTGGAGCTGCACAGCTCGGTCAGGGCTGCAGTCAGGCACCGCATCTCCACTTTCTATTTGAATCAGTAGGGGACGGATGTGCAGTACCAGCCGCGGCCACTATGACACTGAGCGAGCTGTGCAGCTTCACAACTCAGCACAGCCAGCCACAGATGACCTGCAGGATTCTGGGTCTCATACCTCCAACAATTGGCTATTGATGACCCATCCGAAGGACAGGCCGTCAATATAATAGTCCTGGATAAACCCTTTAATTGGTTTAAAAAGTGAATCTGTTCCTTCTTCTGAGATCAGCAGGAATCAGAGCCCATGATTGCAGCCAGGTCAAAGAAACATCGCGACTATGCAGGGAACATATAATTAGAGGCCGTGGTCACACAAGAGTGTTCTATTGTGCGAGAGAGTCAGATAGGTTATGCCAATGACTCTGCTGACAGCGGCATTTACTGTGATCTTGATTATCTGGCATGCGAGAATCCGATCACATGTGAGAAGATAGAGAACTTAATTTCTCCATCTTCTCTATCATCCATGTTGGCGTATATCGGATGACATGCGAGTGCAGTCCGGTGATTTGCACCTACACACTTGCGCACCGTCCCATAGATGTTGCAAAAAAAGCGCTGGCCGACACTGTCATTGTATAATATTGGGCCGAGGGCTATCCAACACAACAGCAGATAGCCCTGGCCATGTTCTACGGTCATGTGAGTGCCTTCTAACGATCAGATTGGGGACCATAACTGGAGATCACACTAGTTCCTGCATCTCTCTAGGAGACTGACAGATCTCTCCCATGTGAGCAATCAGCAAGACACCTTTCAATCATCTTGAGCGATACTGGAACGAGCCGGCTGCAGGGCGATACCAGACTAGTTCCATCTACAATAATTGTGCCCAATCGGACACCCTTTGCTTGGGCACCATGAATCGAGCCCCCATACGACTTTTGAACCCAGGAACCTTTGTACTATATAGTAAAGTGATGCAGTTTATAGAAAAAATGACAGAGCACAAAGATAGTGGCATTGTATTATGACGGTATTTTACATTTCTGTACTATGGCAGGAAGCATCACCATCCCAGTGAATTCTACGAGTGCCGTCCTATGGTGCTGTCCACCAACTAATCACACGCCAGGTCGCCTATGAAGGGCGGTAAACACACAAACCGGTGCACAGTTGAACTGGTTGGATTTATTCTCATTCACCTGGCATTACAGAGCATATAAGAGAAGAGGCATCACACAGAGCATGGTGCCAGCAGGTCAGGTGCCAACCTCCGCCGGGCACATAGCTCAGATTCCAATATTAAAGTAATACTTTTTTTTTTTTTTTTTCTTTTTTTTTCTTAAAGTTTATAAAGGTAAGGAGTGTAAAAAACAGGCAATGTGTACAGCTGGGACAGAGGGGGAGTCCTTCACAGCTCCACGGGGCGGCTCATCTGCTGGTTCATGAATACATGGTCAGCTGCAGCCACTGCAAGAATAAAAGACAAATACATGAAAGACTTAAAGGGATTGTCCAGATTTACAGAAGCACAGCCGCGCTGGAGCGTGAGTGTTATTACAGCTCACAATCATTCACTGCAATGGAGCTTAGCTGCAATACCTGACACCACCATAGACGGGGCTGGTGCTGTTTGCCATTTCTTAACAAGCCATTAAAGTATATAAAGTTCACTTTTTTTGGAATCATTATGCCAATTAATTTACTCATCTGACATTGAGCCAGCGGCGTAGCCTGGAGAGAGGGTTCAGATTCAAACGTCAAAGTTTACAGGGGATCAAAAGCAAATTATTATGCACAATCGGCACTGCCCCCATCAGGGTCCATAAAGTATGGTGAAATGTTTAATTCAAGGAATGCCCTTTATATCAGTAATGTTCCATAGGGACACCTTCAGCCGCAGCATGAATAGTGAACATGTGCGAGGATTGTGCAAACACGTTTATCTGCAGCCTCCAAAACATCAGCGCTCTCACCTCCTGAATGGTCACCCGGATCTTCCCATCTCCATCTTTATCCAAAGCTTTAAAAGCACCTGGAAAGCAAGAGAGTAAAGGATGAATACCTGCAGCCATGACCCTCCTCCAGTATAGGGGGTTGCTGATCAGATCCCAACACTGGTTTTTAGATTTTATTTTAACGGTATTTAAGGCTTGTGTTCACACCGCAGATTTGGTGCATTTTGTGCAGATTTGGTGCAAAAATTTCTGCAACAAAATACTCAGTTGGCAAAAAGCATTAATGTTCGGTAAAAACCAAGCCGGCAGCACAAGTCTTGAGAACAGTGTGATTACGGCGATACCAAACACAATATTTTTTTTTTCTAAGCATTTTTATGGGTCTCAATGCCTCTCCACGCCGGAGATCACCTCCCGGACCGCCCGACAGCTGTATTCCATCACTTCTGGGTCACGGACGCTTGTGGCCAGTGCGCATGCGCAGGTCGAAACCTGGAAGTTCGGCCCGATGAAGGTGCAGGGTGGCCGATGGCCACACCCTGCGCCCGAGGATGTGTACGAGGCGCTCCACCAAACCACCGCGCAGCATCCAAGTGAGCTTGGCGTCACACCATCTATCACAGATAAGAAACAAGGGGGAATGAAGGGGGGGTTGGAGTCTGGCAGGCAGGCAAACATCCCCTGACACTGCCGTTCCCCCAGATACCACACAGAGGCTGCTTTGGACCCAGGTAAGTTTCTTCTTGTAGGTTCCCATAAGTACAGGAAACCAACTGAGGAGGAGAGGGGGACCGCCCCTTGTTATCTGTGGATTTCCTGTCCCTATAAGCGGATGCTGTCGCGGCAATAGGAAAATAAAAACCTAAATATTCTGTATCGCCATTTTCTGTAGACCTGACATTCCTTCAATGGAGCTGGATTTTGTGCTCTGAGCTGTGGTTTTTATTGTTACCACATTTTGGGTTTCGATCACTTTTTGCTGCAATTTTGGAGAATTATTTTTGTCTCTTTTAGAATATTTACCTGATGAGCTAAATCATTTTATATTATTAAAGCCACGGAGACACCTAATTATTTTTCCCATTTTTGTACTAGAACAAGAGATGGATTTAAACATATGTGTCACATTAGACTAACTTTTTTTTATTACTTTTCGCTTTTTTAGTTAAATCATGCAATCATTTCATTGTTTGTACTATACACTGTAATGCCGCTGTAGTACAATAAATATTAATGTAACGATCTGCTATGAAGATGATAAACGCACTGAAATGGAGCAGGGATAAGATAGTAAAAGGACATTCCAGGACCTTTAGTAGCAGGTTGGTGGTGGTCTCACATCTGGTGCCCACACTGTTCAGCCAAAAACTGCTCCGTCAGCGTCACCAGACATTGGGGCAGAGCATAGCGGCACCAAGTATCGGTAATCGTTGCCGGAGCAGTTTTCAGCCAAGGGTTGTGGGACCTTCTCCAATCTCATACTGAGGCCCTTCTTCAATACGTCAGTCCAGGACGACCCCTTTAAGGTGCTAAAAGAATTTAATGAAAACAGACCAGAGTCAGAAGACTCAAACATTGCGCTTAAAAGGAGCGCTCCACCCCTCCATCAAGATACAACACATATGTTGGATGGCTGAGTGTGATGAGAATGTGAATACCCCTTTAACCCATTACTTACGGAACATGGCGTCTAGTCGCACCAGGCAGCCGATGAAGTTGTCAAAGTCCATGTCCCCTTTCTCATCGGAATAACGGCGACTGATCATCTGATACAATTCACCGCTTAGCTGGAATCCTAAGAAAAGGGATCAATGATCAGTATAATGGACGACATACACAACAAGAACTGTCATAGTGGACAGTCACCGGGAAGCAGGAATGGACATCACACAAATTGTTTTTATTTATCTATCTTTATAAACATGTGAGAAAAGAAAAGTGATTTAAGACTGAACTATGAGAACGGTTCTTATGTAATGAACGTCCTTACAATGACCCGAGGTATGAAATATTTAAATCAAGAATTTAGAAAAAACCGGGCACTAACGCGATGTGCACAAGGCTCCTGCCACTCTCGTGGCTTGTAGCTGCAGGTAGCCTGGCGGTGCTGGCATGTACATAGATCCACAATACGTAATATCGGTAGAGAGAAATAGCCGCACTCACCGAAGCTGGGTTTATTCAGTCTTTAATGTCCATATCAATCATAGCGATACAGCAGCGAAGCAGGAGGGGTGCATAAGGGTGGACACTTATGCACCCCCTCCCTGCTTCGCTGCTGTATCGCTATGATTGATATGGACATTAAAGACTGAATAAACCCAGCTTCGTGAGTGCGGCTATTTTCTCTCTACCCGATATGAAATATTTAAATAAGTAAAGAAAATGTTGTGCTGTCTTCTCTGCAAGACCAGCAATGATATCCTGACGTTTTCTATTAGACTCCGGGCTGGTCCTACTCTATCACATTTGTATAGAACAGATGGAACAAGCACATACATTGCGAAGTGTCAATAAACAATAAAAAGCTCAGACGGTCCCCACCTGCTCCAGAAAAAGAGAAGCGGAAGGAGGGGGGACAGATGCAACTATGATGGCACCGGAGGAAAATAAACCGCTTTTCTCAGATGGTAGAGAGATGTGTGAACGAACCGTCCTCCCTGCCCCTGCACAGATGTGACACTGAATGCAAAGCAGCAACAATCATTTAGATATTTCCAGGAGGAATAACACAAGGACACGGGGAGCACAGAAGAAGAAGGAATAACAGAGGACGCGGCAGCACAGAAGAAGAAGGAATAAGAGAAGACACAGGCAGCACAGCAGGAGAAGGAATAACAGAAGACACGGGCAGCACAGAAGAAGGAGGAATAACAGAAGACATGGGAAGCAGCGTAAGAGGAGGAATAACAGAGGACACGGACAGCAGAGCAAGAGGAGGAATAACAGAAGACACGGGCAGCACAGCAGGAGGAGGAGGAGGAATAACAGAAGACACGGGCAGCAGAGCAAGAGGAGGAATAACAGAAGACACGAGCAGCATAGCAGAGAGGAGGAATAACAGAAGACACGAGCAGCATAGCAGGAGGAGAAGGAATAACAGAAGACACGGGCAGCAGAGCAAGAGGAGGAAAAACAGAAGTCATGGGCAGCACAGCAGGAGGAGGAGGAGGAATAACAGAAGACACGGGCAGCAGAGCAAGAGGAGGAATAACAGAAGACACGAGCAGCATAGCAGGAGGAGGAGGAATAACAGAAGACACGAGCAGCATAGCAGGAGGAGAAGGAATAACAGAAGACACGGCAGCAGAGCAAGAGGAGGAAAAACAGAAGTCATGGGCAGCACAGTAGAAGGAGGAATAACAGAGGACATGCGCGCCACAGCTAGGAGGAGGAATAACAGAGGACACGGGAAGCACAGCAGAAGGAGGAGACTTTAGCAGGTTCATCTCCTCTGATTTTCTAACACTCCAGGCTCCTCTGTCCTGTACAGTAAATGTGAGATGCCAGAGATGCAGCATACCCACCACCCACCTGCTGCCTGGAAAGCCCCGGGAGCTCATTGCCATTAATAGTTCCCGATCGGTCAGCATCATATCTCTTGTAGATAGCCTGGAAAAGTATGAATGGAAAAATTATAATACATGCAGGATATCATAACAGAACCTCAGCCACTGCACAACTCCATAGTCCACACCGCAGCCGCTGCACAACCCCATAGTCCACACCGCAGCCGCTGCACAACCCCAATATATGCCTGAGCCACTGCACAACCCCATAATACATATCTCAAATGCTGCAGAACAACATAATACAGCGCAGATCTTTATGAAAAAGGTAGGGGTTTTAAATTCGTTTCTGGTACCCAGGAATCTCTCCCCACTCACCAGATACAGCCCCTCAGTTCTTACAATACGCTCATTCCTGCCCCCTATAAATCGGCCCGGTGGGCACAGTACCAGGGCCTAGTATGCCTGCAGACTACATTCTGCAGTTTTCGTTACCTGCCATTTCTTGATGTTGTTCCACAAGTACTTGAATTCCTCAAAGCCCAATTTTCCGGTGCTGTCGCTCTATATGGAGGGGTTAAGGCACAAATATCTCTTCTGTCCCCGAGCGCAGACACAAGATGAGCACAATCAGGTGTAGAAAGTCATATGCACGTCCAGATTATTACTAGGATTTGTATCTGGTTTTGTAGCTCAGCTCCCCTGAAGTAAACAGAGCTCTTCTGCAATTCCAGACACAACCTGAGGACAGTTGTGGCGCCGTTTCAGGAATAAGGCAGTCAGTTTTTATTTTCATTGTTAACACTGTATAAAGCTCAAACAGGGAGAGCTCTGTCAATCAAATTTAGAGGTGCAAGGACGCCCCCTAGTGGACACTGATCTGTAATAACCTTTGTAACAGCCCCTATACACATTAAATTAACCCCTTCCCAACCTTGGATGAACATGAAGGTCAGGTGCAGGAGCTGTGCTCGCTGTATACAGTACAGGTGATGGCTACGTTAACAGACACCACTTGCCTCTAACAGCAGTGACCGATCCTAGCTCCATTAACCATTTAAAGGGGTTGTCTTTGGCTGCAGACAATATATCACTATGATGGAGGAAGGATAAAAAAAGGCATAGCTCTTGGAAAAAATAAATAAAAATAAATTATATACATGTATACTGTATATACAACAGATAATTGCCTGACGTGTTTGGGCATGTTGTATCTATGAGCCTCAGCATTTTAGTAAATTCCTAAAATTAGAAATGTAGACTAGTTCTCCTGATACAGCCATCAGGAAAACTAGGAATATTAGGTATTTACTAATATTATTACACCTACTACATATTGGGATAGGATCTTGGAGATGGGAATACCCCTTTAATACAGCACATCCCAAAGTCACCATGTAATGTATAAGGATACGTCCATCACGGCCACCATACTGCGACAGGAGTCGATGCTGAAGCCGTCCGTCTTCAGGTCCTGATCTGTAAGAGAAGAGGATCACAGCGTCACTATTGTACCGCACGCCTCTATGCAAATATAAGAGCCGACATTTACATGTGGGGACAGAGGAACACGGCCAGGATTTACACGAGGCTCAGCAAGGTGCAACCCGAAATATGAAGCCTGGAACTGGCCTCTTAAAGGGTATTCCCATTGCTAGGACAGGCTATTACTGTATGTATAGAGGACTGACTAATTGTGTTACCTTATTCTCTGTGTGGAGCCCACTGGGACGGGGTACTCGGTACAGGACCGGGGTTCTGCTGGGGATATCACGGTGGTCTTGGTCCGGACCGTGTCCCGGGTTCCGCAATAGATGGGGGGTATATTTACAGGGGAGTTTGTCGTGATGCCACCCACGGGTTGTGGTCAGTGAGGGGACCACCACTGCTGCAGAACCTCCAGGGATGATGTTTGGCAGCTGGAGATGTAACAGCTCTCCGCGGGTAGAGCTTGGTTCCCCGGGCAGTGATAGTTATAGTCTATGATTGAGGCTATGGATGTTGTAGGATAGGGGTAGTAGTAGAGATGATGGTAGTTTGTGAGAGAACCCGTGTTGATGTTTCTGTGGCACTTTATCCCCTGGGGTGCCACATCTGCATAGGCCGCAGGCGTGCAGCCGGTACTAGTCACTAGCATGGCCAGGCACCATTGTGTAGGGATAAACTAGAGATGAGCGCTGCGGGTATTTGATTTTCAGGATCTTTTGGGTGGTCTCAGAGCAGGAACCCCCACTGATCATAGATTGATGACATATCCTGATGACATATCCTATCAATAGGTGTCATAACATGAAATTATCCCTTTAGTCCCATCCTGCAGCAACAAGACAGGTAGAAGAGGCTTAAAGGGGTTTTCCAAGCTTACATACTAATTGTATACCCACAGTATATGCCATAATAGTATGATAGATGGTAGTCTTACTGCTGGAATCTGCATCCATTTAGAGAACAGAAGGTATGATGGATGTGGCTCTCAGTGGTAGGCCCATTATATCTCAAATTCTGTTAATGGATGCATGTCCCATTTGTAGGACCATATATGTACAAAATAGAAAGTATGACAGGAGGTGGTCCTTCCAGAGGGACCATGCACATCTCAAGAGAGAGGTTCCCCCTCGAGCCACTGTCAGTACAGGGCCCTTCATAGTCACCCTTTCTAAAAAAGTGCAGCACAATCATGCAACTATTGGACCTGGACCCCGCACATGCGCATCCACCTCTGCTGACCTTAGCAATGTGGAGAGGGGGCTGTAATCTGCATGAAATTGTGATCCTTCCCTCTAATTCCCTCCAATACTTACGTCGTGCAATCACTTTGTTGAGGATTCCCATCAGTTCGGAGGCGCTGACCTCCATGTCCTGGAGAAACAGGCGTCAACATTAAACATTGTTCGGTATGGAGTACCCTCCCTATGACAACACTGACAGTGCCAACCCTGCGGCATGTGCCAACACACAACCCTGACTCACATTTCCAGCCAGCTGATCGAAAAGCCGACGGAACTGCCGCTCCTCTTCACTCTCGTTGGACTGAATGACAGAAATGTGGCTCCGCGGAGGCTGGAGAGAAAGGAATAGAAAGGGGTGAAATTAGGCAGATGTGGATATGGACTAGTCTATCTTCTAACCAGCTGCGTAGGACATGATCTCTCTCGCTTTCTAATATCAGTCATTTTAACTTCTACCATTAGGAAGTCCACGCTCCACCGAAGACATGTTGTGCAACAAAGGAAGAATATCGGTAGTTTAGCCCCAAAAAGGGCCCAATTTGGGCCTTATAGCGGTTTTCCACTAAGGCATGGATAGCTTATAACTAGACGACTGCTGGGGTCCCATCAACAAGCGCCCCCACCCCTCCACAATTCCAGGCTCTGAAGCGTCCAATTTAAAATAAGGTATAGTTGCACAAAAACTCTGCAGTCCAAAGAACATGAATGTAATAATAATGTTCCTGGGCAGCCATCGATGTATTCAAAAGTGAGGATGAGACCGTGGGAGGCACAATGGTGGGACCTCAGAGTATCGCCTCACAGCAGGGGCTTAGCGGTCAATCAGTGCGGCTCTGGTTGGCGATGGTGGGATCATTGAGGCGACCAACATTACATTGCAATATATAACTAAGCCCCTGGATAAAACTGGGTCATGTCTGCACTAAACACCCACTGGGTCCATGTTTGTAGTCTGTGAACTGTGTGCTGCCACATATCAAATAATTCTGACTGGGGACCTGCTAGTAACAAGCGAGACCCCCCCCCCTCCCCTTGAGAACGCACCAACCACTAACAGGGAACATACTGAGCACTCACCGGTGGGGTTGGGTTGTAGTTTGCAGCTGCATCACTAAAAAAACACAAAAACATTACTATAACTATATGATGCCTTAGGTCACATTCATATTGCCTACCAAAATTCTCCTAAAGACAAAGTACACACCGAACACAGTGGGGCCGCACCCTCTATACATGCATGTAATACAGTAACCAATAAAGGGGAGATGTAGTAAGAGAAGCGTGCAGCCGTCATCTAGATTTCCCACAGTAACAACAGCATTGCTGAGATCAGCAGTGATCTCAATAATGACATTGCGCCAGGCCTAGAAATCACACGGAGGAAGTTTGCAGGCCTCCAGTCTACAGTAGCAGCCACAGACTGACAGACGGTGGACCACGTTCCTTCGAATTTATTAACTCATCCCTATAAATCAGGGGTGGGGAACTCCAGTCTTCGAGGGCCACAAACAGTTCAGGTTTTCACGATTTCCTTAGTATTGCACAGGGATTGGAATCATCACCAGTGCAAGTGATTATGTTATCACCTGTGCAATGCTAAGGAAATCCTGAAAACATGCACTGTTTGCGGCCCTCGAGGACTGGAGTTCCCCACCCCTGCTATAAATGAATCTTCTACAAATCCCGACCACAGGCTGGACTTTATGTGGAGTACAAAAATGACAGTAATGGGGGGGCACTCAATTGAACATCTGCCATGGAAACGCATCAGAACCTCATGATCGCACATTGGGGGGTAAATGTATTGGGTGTCGGAATATATCTGTTCAAATGCTGCTGTCAGCCATTCAGAGAGGCATCTAAGGCCCTTTCACATCTGGGTTTTTTGAAAAATGCAGCAGTTGCGGTAAACAAAACGTATCTGCCACATTTACCGCATAACGGCCGCACTTGCGGCAAGCCCCATGCATCGTCTATGGGGCTTGCGGCAAGTGCGGTTTCGGCGGCGAAAAAAAATGCCGCTGACCGCGTTTTTTTCCGCGGCTGCAACCGCATTTGCTACACACTTACCGCGAGCCCCATAGACACTGCATGGGGCTTGCCGCAAGTGTGCCACAAGTGCACCCGTTATGCGGTAAATGCGGCAAGATGCGTTTTTTTTACCGCAACTGCCGCATTTTTCAAAAAACCCAGATGTGAAAGGGGCCTAAGCAGTTAAAGAAGTGATCGGAGCTGCCATTAGCGGCTGTATAACATACTTAGAACACGCTGTCAGGATGCACGCAAGTTTGTGGGAAGGGGTTAAAGAGAACCTGTTAGGCCACAGGCATAGTGTGTGCGCTCTGGGTGTTTTGGAGACTTTCTGTGAGACTTAATGCCATGTGCACACACTGAGTATTTCGTGAGTTTTTTACCTCAGAATTTGTAGCCAAAATCAGGAATGGAACAATCAGAGGAAAAGTCACCACGTCACCACTTCTGTATTTATCACCTACTCCTGGTTTGGCTACACATTCTGAGGTAAATAACTCTCCAAATACCATGGGAACCTAGCCTGAGGCCTTGTTTGAGTATTTGGTGAGTTTTTTACCTCAGAATTTGTAGCCAAAACCAGAAATGGAGCAATCAGAGGAAAAATCACCACTTCTGTATTTATCACCCACTGCTGGTTTGGTTACAAATTCTGAGGTAAAAAACTCAAATACTCCATGTGTGTACGTGGCCTAACTCTCAAGTCAATTGTGTCTTAGGCTACGTTCCCATGATTAGTATTTGGTGACTTTTTTTTACCTCAGGATTTGTAGCCAAAACCAGGCCTCACAGAAGTGGTGGCGTGTTTCTAGTAAACTTTTCCTCTGATTGTTCCTCTCCAGGATTTGACACAAATCCTGAGGTAAAAACCTCACCAAATACTCAACGTGTGCACGAGGTCTTAGGTCTCCAAAAACGCCTCCAAAAACACCACCACAACCCTTGTCCAGCCACTCCCTTAGCAATGCTTATACATAAACCAGATTATTGTCACTCGCCATACCCAACGTATGTATAAGAACCGTCTGATATTAAATACAGTAATCCCGTCCACCATGAGTGACTGACGTCTGCTCCCGATGTCCAGCCGAGTGGGACCAGGCGCCACCACCTCCCTGAGCATATGCTCTGTCCTCTAATCCATCCTCAAGAAGATGAAGTGAAATTTATCCCAAAGTCACTCACATTAAGGCCCTGTGCCCACAAATTCTGAACATACACCCATATAGACACACAAATAGGGGGATGGATAATGCTGTAGATAAACCAGATGAGATGAAGCATAACACAGAATGGTCACAAATGAGAGAGGTGGAGAGTGTTTATCTGGGGCAGTAAACATTAGCATCCAGAGATAAGAGGCAGATAGTTTTATGACCTTTGGTTTAAAGACTCCTCAATTTATGTAAAAAGACATAAATCTATGAACTACAAGATCCAAGGTAACTTCAGCTGCACCACAACCAATGTGGTATACTTAATATATGTACAAAATGTGTGAGTGGGAATCTATGTTGGGGAGACAGGGCAGAAACTTAGAACAAAAAATGATTTCTCATTGCCACACAATAAAAGAAAAAAAAAGAATGGATCTACCTATGGCCAATCATTTTTCTAGACCTGATCACACCATAATGGATATGAAAATACTATTTTTAAAGGGTAATTTCAAATGTCAAAGAATCAGGAGAGTCTGAGAATATAAACTGATGATGACCTTTGACACATTCAGAGACGGAATGAATGTGTCACATGGATTCATGTCTTTTACATCAATTGAGAAATCTTCAAATCTTGGGCCAAAAACTAATCAAAGAACTATAAAACTATCTGCCTCTTATCTCTGGACGCTGATGTATGTGTGTAAGTTCAGAATTTGTGTGTCATTATTAGCCTGATGAACAGACCTTGGATTCTCAAAAGCTTGTGATTATTTACCATCTTTTCAGTTAGTCATTAAAAAGTATCAACCACTCATATCTAATATTTTTCCGTTATGTCCAGCGTTTTCTGCATTGACCTCATTGTAATAAAATATAAAAAGCATGGAAAACAAATTGGCAGCACATAAAATGCATGAAAAATGCACCAACGGACTACTTTTTACTGCGTACAGTCACCTACCTGAGAGCACCGAAGATTCCTCCGAAGAGTCCTCCGCCGCCTCCACCACCACCAAAGAGGCTTCCACCGCCACCTCCACCACCATATCTACCGCCGCCTCCACCCCCCATGTACTGATTGATCAGGAACATTGTTGCAGTTTACCTAGAAGCGAGAGAAGAAATTGACATCAATTCTCTGCAATTATCATCACTAGTAAAGGTGCTTCTTTATTGACATCTCTACCACTCAAAGATGACCTGTCATCAGGTGAATGTTTCTGCTCCCATTATTCCCACTGTTCCCCTGAGAATATTTTTTATATTGCTTCCAAATCTGCCAACCGGTTGCAGAGTTATGAGCCTTTTTATTTGGTACTAATTTTTATAGTCTTTACTCAGGGGTGTGGCTCATAGGATCCTTGGGGGCGGGTCTTTTAGGCTGCACACCCAATTAGAAAAGACCATTTAAAATTAGCTCCAGATAAAAAGAAAAAGCCCTTATCTGTGGAACCGTAGGGCAGATTTAGAAAAGAAAAAAAATGGAAAACTCAGAAGAGCAGTGGGTAGATGTGAGCGAAAGAGAAGGTTGGAGCGGCAAGATTTTAATATGCCGAATCCTTTGGTCTCAGGGATGATGAGCCGCTGTCAGGGCTCTCTGGTGTGGACTGACTGTCTCCTATCTCCCGTTTGAGAACACATGCATGCTCAGCAGAGTTGACTGTACAGGAGTATGGTAGGAGGGTGGGTCAGGAGAGATTTCAACTCGCCTGTATAAGTACTTCACATGTAGAGGACCAATAAGAACTGCCGGATCTCAGACCAGTTTCATTAGCCTGGATCCTATGTTGACTCGGACCCCTCCCTCACCATCACTTCTGTATACCAGTACAGTAAATACAGTAGTCACTGGAGGAACCAGTCAGGCAAGTTTATGATTCAGGGGCTGATTTTTGAGAGAGGGAAAAGCTGCCCTGCGGCAACGTGCAGACGGCCGCTGATCTAGGTGCAGCACAGGCGCCGCTGATCCCTCCACTGCAGATGTACGGCAGCCTATAATAATGCATACAGCACCGGTCCGGCTGGTTTCTGAGGAATGTGTCAGTGTAGCCACTTCCTACTAAATGTCAGAACCCCCTCCCATGTCACACATTAGTTCCCCGCTTCTAACCCCGAGGGGGTAGCACTCCCATACAATACTAAGTACAGAAGAACTGGGTGAGATGCACGTGATATAACATGGATGAGGCAGTGCAGAGGGTGGGAGTGGTAGTACACAGCGGCTGACGGCAGGAGCTCCCCAGTGCTGAGTGATTCCTAGAAAGTGACAGCTGCAGTCTGGAGAGGATGCCAGTGATACGCAGGGTGCGGTGACTGCAGGCCGAGCACATGAGATAGCAGCCAGAGAGACTGCAGCACTGTGCACGAGAATGGGCAGAGCGAGATCAGGGGCTGCCAGACTCCAGGAACGCTTATCTCCAAGAGAGGAAAGATCCACAGGACGACATCTAATGTGGAGGTGCCCATCTCAAGGCATGTGGGGGTCAGTCCCAATCTGCTGGGGGGTACCCTATCCTCTGAATCAGACATCTGTGCAGTAACAATCCCAAAGATCTCCACATAGAGGACGAGAAGATTTAGCATGAACGACCCCGTACAGGGTGGATGCTACTATACTTTTTGGTGACACTTTAAATCCTATATAATTTAGGAAACACTTACAGGGGATCTGTGTGACTTGTAATATTAATGACCTGTTCTCAGGATGGATCATCAATTATCAGGACCTGAGGTTCCTACCCTTGAGACCCCAACATTGAGCTGACCCATGGGACTTGGCACCCGCGCCAAATCCGGCCCTTGGCATGATAGTGGAACGTGCCAGATATAACATTAGAGGCGTCACATACTCCAGCAGGGGGAATACAGCACCTGCTACACTAATGACACTCCTCCAAAATACAATAGTGAGTAGAGTGCAGTGCACACCAGACTCACCCCATCAATGACAGACAATTCACTGTTACTACATAATGGGTTTCTCCACTACTGTGTGTGATTAGCGCTTCACATCGCTCTCTGCACATATTACACTACACACTGTGCTTTACCCCCTCCCCAGGTCCAGAGCAGTCACCTCCACAGCGCTGCAGCCAATCAGTGAGCTCAGCGGCCCTCATCCATTGGCTGCTGTGCTGTCGGGGTGACATTGGTCAATAATGGGTACCACGAGCAGCAGTGGAGACTCAGTGCTGGACCTGGGGAGGGGGAGTAAACTGCAGTTGGTTTTGGGGGACACAGGGGTGTGACAGTGGTAAGGAGGAAAAAATAGGGAGGGGGACAAGAGGCGCAATAGTGCCCTATCACTAGTGACACTGATATGATGTGGTGATGCTGTGAAGCTGCTCACCTGGTCCAGTTTTGATCCCACAACTGGTTTGAAGGCGTTTTTGGAAACGATGTTCCAGCTGCTGCAGGACCTCCACCAACCACTGGATAGTGGTATGTATCAAAGAAATGATGGGAGTGCTGGTGTCTCACGGTCCGCGCTGCTCCAGGGTTAAATAAAGTCACCAAAGAGCTAAATCGATTTCCATCCTTTTATTCCTCCTCTCTCCTACGCGTTTCGGCGCCTATCCTGGCACCTTCATATTCCTGATGAGACACCAGCACTCCCATCATTTCTTTGAGTGGTAAGGAGGGGGACGTGAAACTGGAAAACCGCTCTAATTGTTCCTGGAGAGTTGAAAGCCTCACCTCCCGTCCTCCTCGGTACTCTCCCCTGGTGCTCTCACCTCCCGTCCTCCTCGGTACTCTCCCCTGGTGCTCTCTCACCTCCCGTCCTCCCCCCAGTGTTTCCCCTGTGCTTTCACTTTCCGCCCCCCCTGGTTCTCTCACCTCCCTCCCCCGGAGCTCTCACCTCCCGTCCTCCTCGGTACTCTCCCCTGGTGCTCTCACCTCCCGTCCTCCTCGGTACTCTCCCCTGGTGCTCTCACCTCCCGTCCTCCTCAGTACTCTCACCTCCCGTCCTCCTCAGTACTCTCCCCTGGTGCTCTCACCTCCCGTCCTCCTCGGTACTCTTCCCTGGTGCTCTCACCTCCCGTCCTCCTCGGTACTCTCCCTGGTGCTCTCACCTCCCGTCCTCCTCGGTACTCTCCCCTGGTGCTCTCACCTCCCGTCCTCCTCGGTACTCTCCCCTGGTGCTCTCTCACCTCCCGTCCTCCCCCCAGTGTTTCCCCTGTGCTTTCACTTTCCGCCCCCCCTGGTTCTCTCACCTCCCTCCCCCGGAGCGCTCACCTCCCGTCCTCCTCGGTACTCTACCCTGGTGCTCTCACCTCCCGTCCTCCTCGGTACTCTCCCCTGGTGCTCTCACCTCCCGTCCTCCTCAGTACTCTCACCTCCCGTCCTCCTCAGTACTCTCCCCTGGTGCTCTCACCTCCCGTCCTCCTCGGTACTCTCCCCTGGTGCTCTCACCTCCCGCCCTCCTCGGTACTCTCCCCTGGTGCTCTCTCACCTCCCGTCCTCCCCCCAGTGTTTCCCCTGTGCTTTCACTTTCCGCCCCCCTGGTTCTCTCACCTCCCTCCCCCGGAGCTCTCACCTCCCGTCCTCCTCGGTACTCTCCCCTGGTGCTCTCACCTCCCGTCCTCCTCGGTACTCTCCCCTGGTGCTCTCACCTCCCGTCCTCCTCGGTACTCTCCCCTGGTGCTCTCACCTCCCGTCCTCCTCGGTACTCTCCCCTGGTGCTCTCACCTCCCGTCCTCCCCCAGTGTTTCCCCTGTGCTTTCACTTTCCGCCCCCCCTGGTTCTCTCACCTCCCTCCCCCGGAGCGCTCACCTCCCGTCCTCCTCGGTACTCTCCCCTGGTGCTCTCACCTCCCGTCCTCCTCGGTACTCTCCCCTGGTGCTCTCACCTCCCGTCCTCCTCGGTACTCTCCCCTGGTGCTCTCACCTCCCGTCCTCCTCAGTACTCTCCCCTGGTGCTCTCACCTCCCGTCCTCCTCGGTACTCTCCCCTGGTGCTCTCACCTCCCGTCCTCCTCGGTACTCTCCCCTGGTGCTCTCACCTCCCGTCCTCCTCGGTACTCTCCCCTGGTGCTCTGTCACCTCCCGTCCTCCCCCCAGTGTTTCCCCTGTGCTTTCACTTTCCGCCCCCCCTGGTTCTCTCACCTCCCTCCCCCGGAGCGCTCACCTCCCGTCCTCCTCGATACTCTCCCCTGGTGCTCTCACCTCCCGTCCTCCTCGGTACTCTCCCCTGGTGCTCTCACCTCCCGTCCTCCTCAGTACTCTCACCTCCCGTCCTCCTCAGTACTCTCCCCTGGTGCTCTCACCTCCCGTCCTCCTCGGTACTCTCCCCTGGTGCTCTCACCTCCCGTCCTCCTCGGTACTCTCCCCTGGTGCTCTCTCACCTCCCGTCCTCCCCCCAGTGTTTCCCCTGTGCTTTCACTTTCCACCCCCCCTGGTTCTCTCACCTCCCTCCCCCGGAGCTCTCACCTCCCGTCCTCCTCGGTACTCTCCCCTGGTGCTCTCACCTCCCGTCCTCCTCGGTACTCTCCCCTGGTGCTCTCACCTCCCGTCCTCCTCGGTACTCTCCCCTGGTGCTCTCACCTCCCGTCCTCCTCGGTACTCTCCCCTGGTGCTCTCACCTCCCGTCCTCCTCGGTACTCTCCCCTGGTGCTCTCACCTCCCGTCCTCCTCGGTACTCTCCCCTGGTGCTCTCACCTACCGTCCTCCTCGGTACTCTCCCCTGGTGCTCTCACCTCCCGTCCTCCTCGGTACTCTCCCCTGGTGCTCTCTCACCTCCCGTCCTCCCCCCAGTGTTTCCCCTGTGCTTTCACTTTCCGCCCCCCCTGGTTCTCTCACCTCCCTCCCCCGGAGCTCTCACCTCCCGTCCTCCTCGGTACTCTCACCTCCCGTCCTCCTCGGTACTCTCCCCTGGTGCTCTCACCTCCCGTCCTCCTCGGTACTCTCCCCTGGTGCTCTCACCTCCCGTCCTCCTCGGTACTCTCCCCTGGTGCTCTCTCACCTCCCGTCCTCCCCCCAGTGTTTCCCCTGTGCTTTCACTTTCCGCCCCCCTGGTTCTCTCACCTCCCTCCCCCGGAGCTCTCACCTCCCGTCCTCCTCGGTACTCTCACCTCCCGTCCTCCTCGGTACTCTCCCCTGGTGCTCTCACCTCCCGTCCTCCTCGGTACTCTCCCCTGGTGCTCTCACCTCCCGTCCTCCTCGGTACTCTCCCTGGTGCTCTCTCACCTCCCGTCCTCCCCCCAGTGTTTCCCCTGTGCTTTCACTTTCCGCCCCCCCTGGTTCTCTCACCTCCCTCCCCCGGAGCGCTCACCTCTTGTCCTCCTCGGTACTCTCCCCTGGTGCTCTCACCTCCCGTCCTCCTCGGTACTCTCCCCTGGTGCTCTCACCTCCCGTCCTCCTCGGTACTCTCCCCTGGTGCTCTCACCTCCCGTCCTCCTCGGTACTCTCCCCTGGTGCTCTCACCTCCCGTCCTCCTCGGTACTCTCCCCTGGTGCTCTCACCTCCCGTCCTCCTCGGTACTCTCCCCTGGTGCTCTCACCTCCCGTCCTCCTCGGTACTCTCCCCTGGTGCTCTGTCACCTCCCGTCCTCCCCCCAGTGTTTCCCCTGTGCTTTCACTTTCCGCCCCCCCTGGTTCTCTCACCTCCCTCCCCCGGAGCTCTCACCTCCTGTCCTCCCCAGTGTTACCCCCTACTGCTCCCTCCTCCCCCTGGTGTTTCCCCGATGCTCGCTCTCTATCCCCCAGTTCTCTCTATCCTCCCGTCCCCCTCCGGTGCTCCCCCTCCGGTGCTCTCTCTTTCTCACCTCCCGTCCCCCTCCGGTGCTCTCTCTTTCTCACCTCCCGTCCGCCGCTGGTTCCGGGCTCCTCTTTCCTCCTCGGTTCCGGACAGGGCGCGGCTGTAGATCTGGTAGTGACTCACGGCGCTGACAGCGCGGACATGCCCACAGTATAGCCACGCCCACAGGTCAGGCCTCCCTGAATGTGTGGCCTGCTCGGTCGCCGCCATCTTTGTGGAGTCCAAAGTCAAGTACTCTATACATGCCAGTCCTCCACATCATGGCAGAGGACTGCAGACACTGACACACCCGTGTATGATGTCTGATAGCAGTGACTGGGCGGGGGCTGCACTGACACTACGGGGAGAGGGGAGAGCTGCCGGCTCCGCACCCACAGCCTGTGCCGCCTCGTGTGCACACGATCCGGAGGAGCTGCGTGTTGGACTCGGCTCCTCCAGACCTGAGTGAAGCCACAGGGAGACCGCAGCCGCCCTGTACTCACCATGTGCGGTGGGTGCGGGGCGGCTTCTCCCTGCAGTCACCCGATGGGAGTCGTTTCTGACTCCGCAGCATGAAATGAACATGGAGAGGAGGAGTGGACTCCCGGCAACCTGCACCTCAGCTCCAAACACACTGCGGGCGGGTTACGCATAGTGAGGATGGGATTTCTTAGGGTGTGTGCACACGGTCCGAGGAGCTGGGTGTTGGACGCGGCTCCTTCGGACCTGAGTGAAGCTGCGGGTGGCCGCAGGGAGACCGCAGCCGCCCTGTACTCACCATGTGCGGCGGGTGCGGCGGCTTCTCCCTCTGTGCACCCTATGGGAGCTGCTTCCGACTCCGCAGCATGAAATGAACATGCTGCGGAGGAGCAGACTCCCGGCAACCCGCACCGCAGCGTGTTTTAAACACGCTGCGGGCGGGATAAGCATAGTGAGGATGGAATTTCTCGAAATCCCATCCACTATGCTAGTACTGTACTACACAGCGTTTTGGACGCAGCGGCAAGACACTGCGTACACTATCGTGTGCACTCACCCTTATAGTGCATCCAAAATATGGCGGTGTTATTATTGGGCCGTACATGGCGGTATTATTATTGATGGGCCATTCATTGTGGTATTATTATTAATATATTGGCCTGTATATGACGGTATAATTATTGAGCTGTACATGGCGGTATTATTATTGGGTCGTACATGGCAGTATTATTATTATTGGACTGTATCTGATGGTATAATTATTGGGCCGTACATGGAGGTATTATTATTGGGCAGTACATGGCGGTATTATTATTGGGTCTTACATGGCGGTATTATTGGGTTGTATATGACAATATTATTAATGGGCTGTACATGGTGGTATCATTATTGAGCCGTACATGGTGGTATTGTTATTGGGTCGTACATGGCGGTATCATTATTGAGCCGTACATGGTGGTATTGTTATTGGGTCGTACATGGTGGTATTGCTATTGGGTCGTACATGGTGGTATTGCTATTGGGTCGTACATGGTGGTATTGTTATTGGGTCGTACATGGCGGTATTGTTATTGGGTCGTACATGGCGGTATTGTTATTGGGTCGTACATGGCGGTATTGTTATTGGGTCATACATGGCGGTATTATTATTGGGTCATACATGGCAGTATTGTTATTGGGTCATACATGGCAGTATTGTTATTGGGTCGTACATGGCGGTATTGTTATTGGTTCGTACATGGCGATATTGTTATTGGGTCATACATGGCAGTATTGTTATTGGGTCGTACATGGCGGTATTGTTATTGGGTCGTACATGGCGGTATTGTTATTGGGTCGTACATGGCGGTATTGTTATTGGGTCGTACATGGTGGTATTGTTATTGGGTCGTACATGGTGGTATTGTTATTGGGTCATACATGGTGGTATCATTATTGAGCCGTACATGGTGGTATTGTTATTGGGTCGTACATGGCAGTATTGTTATTGGGTTGTACATGGCGGTATTGTTATTGGGTCATACATGGTGGTATTATTATTGGGTCATACATGGTGGTATCATTATTGAGCCGTACATGGTGGTATTGTTATTGGGTCGTACATGGTGGTATTGTTGTTGGGTCGTACATGGCGATATTGTTATTGGGTCGTACATGGCGGTATTGTTATTGGGCCGTACATGGTGGTATTATTTTTGGGCCGTACATGGCGGTATCATTATTGGGCCGTACATGGCGGTATCATTATTGGGCCGCACATGGCACATGTATTATTATTGGGGCCAATTATATTATATTTTCAGGAAATCAATGTGTGCACTATATCTTCAATAATAACTAGTGCCTAAACAGCCTCCGTTCACCTCTCCAGATTATACTAGATTATGTCTCCAAACACCATCAAGCCTATGCATCCAGGTACTGACCATGTTATCAGGGATTTCCAGAATGACAGGTCCCCTCACTCCAATCCAGCTCACCACACACCTTGCCTTGACGCGTTTCGCCGGTTGGCTTCGTCTGGAGGCTGAGGTGTGGGTGAAGTGGGGTCGGCTGAATAGAGGCTGTGGCACATATGAGAGATGTATATAGGTTCCTAAGGAATAGCATTGTATACTGTTTCTCTGTGCTTACCTGGTAACATAGTCTTTCCTCTTCGAGAAGTGCATACTAGGTATGATGCTTTGGTTTGATCTTGTTAGGTGCAGGTGGCTGATCTCACATTTATATGTTTACATATATGGAGGCTATTTAGCACTAGTTATTATTGAAGATATAGTGCACATTTCCTGAAAATAGGGCAATAAGGAGATGAGTGTCAGTGTGAACTGACCATAGAATTGTGTTCTTGTTCCGTTGCCTGTACTGTGGCTATACCTGGTGTGCATTGTGCTTTTTGTTCATAGACTTAAAAGTGATTATTTAGCATACAGCTGTGTCATAAATGAATTGTCATTAATACAGGGATATTGTTCTTTATAGTCTACCTCAAGTTAATGTGTTTACTCACCACCTACCATTGCTGAAGGTCTTGTTGTTTTTAAGGACATTTCTCTGTTGTTACCTAATAAAGTATTTTGTGATCTACTTTGGATTTTGCGCACATCATTTAAATTCGGAAGTTCTTAGTCTGAATTGGGAGTTTAATCTATGACCTAGATGTGGTCCAGTAATTCAATTGACATGGAAAATAAAATGAACCATGGGTTTATGTACATTATCTGTAGCAGTGACAAGCCTTTCATAGCGCTGCAGCCAATCAGAGAGCTCAGCAGCTTTAAGTGGATTTTGGAGCCACTGAGCTCACTCACTGATTGGCTGGTTTCAGCTTAAACTGTTCATTACAAAAGCTGTATATAGGTGGATGTCGGGCAGGATCTCAGATCAGGTGGGATCAGGAGTTAATTCACTTTATTCCACTCAGGGGCATCTGATAAAGAAGAGGTTTATATAGATAGATTTAAAAAACCTCTTCTTTATTCCATTATTTCCAGGGGCGGAACTACCGTGGTGCAGCTGGTGCAGCTGCACCAGGGCCCCGGCCAGCTAGGGGGCCCCTGAAGGCTCCAGCGGCGGGTCCGTTCCGCTCCCTGACAGGTCGGTGGCCGCAAAAGGAGAAGCAATGAAGGCGGAGGAGGATTCAATATGAGTGAGTCCTGGGTGGGGGGGGTCCGGAGGGCCCCCCCTCTCCTGTGAGGAATCACCGCCGCCCCGCCGCTGGGCCCCGCCCCCTGAGCTCTCTCCTCGGATGCAGGGGGGTGTCGGAGCAGCAGGCAGTGTCCCAGCCCAGGATTTATTGAATACTGCTGGGACACTGCCTGCATTGATTCCCCTGCGTGCTGGCACTTCCGGGATCAGTGTGTGAGCTCAGCTTGGATAGAGCAGCTGAGCTCCTCCTGACCTGGAAGCGCTGATGCTGCAGAGGTGCCGGCTGCCTGAGGACACTCTGGGAGCAGGACAAGGTAAGCGCCAATGAGCCGAAGAGAGCAGGGGTGGGGGAACAGGGGCCACAAGAGGGACGAAGCAGGGTGAATGGGGGGCACAAGAGGGATGAAGCAGGGTGTGTGTGCCTGGCTGAGTGTGCATATGTGTGTGTGCCTGGCTGAGTGTGCACGTGTGTGCGCGCCTGGCTGAGTGTGCACGTGTGTGCGCGCCTGGCTGAGTGTGCATATGTGTGTGTGCCTGGCTGAGTGTGCATATGTGTGTGTGCCTGGCTGAGTGTGTGCGTGTGTGGGGGGGGGCCCCGAAAAATTTCTTGCACCGGGGCCCACTACAGTCTGGGTCCGCCCCTGATTATTTCCACACGCCCCCGAGGGGAATAAAGTAAATTAACTCCTGATCCTGCCTCATATGCTGCCCAAGATCCGAGATCCTGCCCGACATCCACCCATATACAGTTTTTATATACACTTAGGGCCAGAAATATTTGGACAGTGACACAAGTTTTGTTATTTTAGCTGTTTACAAAAACATGTTCAGAAATATAATTATATATATAATATAATATGGGCTGAAAGTGCACACTCCCAGCTGCAATATGAGAGTTTCCACATCCAAATCGGAGAAAGGGTTTAGGAATCATAGCCTCCTCTTTTTCAAGGGACCAAAAGTAATTGGACAATGGACTCTAAGGGCTGCAATTAACTCTGAAGGCGTCTCCCTCGTTAACCTGTAATCAATGAAGTAGTTAAAAAGTCAGGGGTGGATTCCAGGTGTGTGGTTTTGCATTTGGAAGCTGTTGCTGTGACCAGACAACATGCGGTCAAAGGAACTCTCAATTGAGGTGAAGCAGAACATCCTGAGGCTGAAAAAAAAGAAAAAATCCATCAGAGAGATAGCAGACATGCTTGGAGTAGCAAAATCAACAGTTGGGTACATTCTGAGAAAAAAGGAATTGACTGGTGAGCTTGGGAACTCTAAAAGGCCTGGGCGTCCACGGATGACAACAGTGGTGGATGATCGCTGCATACTTTATTTGGTGAAGAAGAACCCGTTCACAACATCAACTGAAGTCCAGAACACTCTCAGTGAAGTAGGTTGTCTGTCTCTAAGTCAACAGTAAAGAGAAGACTCCATGACAGTAAATACAAAGGGTTCACATCTAGATGCAAACCATTCATCAATTCCAAAAATAGACAGGCCAGAGTTAAATTTGCTGAAAAACACCTCAAGAAGCCAGCTCAGTTCTGGAAAAGTATTCTATGGACAGATGAGACAAAGATCAACCTGTACCAGAATGATGGGAAGAAAAAAGTTTGGAGAAGAAAGGGAACGGCACATGATCCAAGGCACACCACATCCTCTGTAAAACATGGTGGAGGCAATGTGATGGCATGGGCATGCATGGCTTTCAATGGCACTGAGTCACTTGTGTTTATTGATGATATAACAGCAGACAAGAGTAGCCGGATGAATTCTGAAGTGTACCGGGATATACTTTCAGCCCAGATTCAGCCAAATGCTGCAAAGTTGATTGGACGGCGCTTCATAGTACAGATGGACAATGACCCCAAGCATACAGCCAAAGCTACCCAGGAGTTCATGAGTGCAAAAAAGTGGAACATTCTGCAATGGCCAAGTCAATCACCAGATCTTAACCCAATTGAGCATGCATTTCACTTGCTCAAATCCAGACTTAAGACGGAAAGACCCACAAACAAGCAAGACCTGAAGGCTGCGGCTGTAAAGGCCTGGCAAAGCATTAAGAAGGAGGAAACCCAGCGTTTGGTGATGTCCATGAGTTCCAGACTTAAGGCAGTGATTGCCTCCAAAGGATTCGCAACAAAATATTGAAAATAAAAATATTTTGTTTGGGTTATGTTTATATGTCCAATTACTTTTGACCTCCTAAAATGTGGAGTGTTTGTAAAGAAATGTGTACAATTCCTACATTTTCTATCAGATATTTTTGTTCAACCCTTCAAATTAAACGTTACAATCTGCACTTGAATTCTGTTGTAGAGGTTTCATTTCAAATGCAATGTGGTGGCATGCAGAGCCCAACTCGCCAAAATTGTGTCACTGTCCAAATATTTCTGGCCCTAACTGTATATACATACAGACTATAGAAGCGGCCGTGGCTCTCGCACACCCTCGAACTAAGCAACAATAAAGAATTGACTGGTGTATGTTATTTTTTTCATGGTTTAAGTTTTTTTTTGTTTTTTCCCTGCACTTTATTCCTTCATTCCCCAGTTTCTAGCACATTATATGGTGATTTCAGCAGTATTTATATTAGTTTAACACATGAAGTGAAAAAATAAAACCTGTGCGCTGTCTCCCTCCCCCTGTGTGCTGTTTCTCTCCCCCTGTGCACTGTCTCTCCTCCCCCCGTGCGTTGTGTCTCACCCTGTATGCTTTGTCTCTCCCCCTGTATGCTGTGTCTCTCCCCGTGTGCTGTGTCTCTCCCCGTGTGCTGTGTCTCTCCCCGTGTGCTGTGTCTCACCCCGTGTGCTGTGTCTCTCCCCGTGTGCTGTGTCTCTCCCCCTGTGTGCTGTGTCTCTCCCCCTGTGCGGTGTCTCCCCGTGTGCTGTCTCTCCCCCTGTGTGCTGTGTCTCTCCCCCTGTGCGCTGTGTCTCTCCTCCTGTGCGGTGTCTCTCCCCCTGTGTGGTGAGTCTCTCCCCCTGTGTGGTGAGTCTCTCCCCCTGTGCTGTCTCTCCCCTTGTGTGCTGTGTCTCTCCCCCTGTGCGGTGTCTCCCCCTGTGCGGTGTCTCCCCGTGTGCTGTCTCTCCCCCTGTGTGCTGTGTCTCTCCCCCTGTGTGCTGTGTCTCTCCCCCTGTGTGCTGTGTCTCTCCCCCTGTGTGCTGTCTCCCCCCTGTGCTGTGTCTCTCCCCCTGTGCTGTGTCTCTCCCCCTGTGTGCTGTGTCTCTCCCCCTGTGCGGTGTCTCTCCCCCTGTGCGGTGTGTCTCTCCCCCTGTGCGGTGTGTCTCTCCCCCTGTGCGGTGTGTCTCTCCCCCTGTGCGGTGTGTCTCTCCCCCTGTGCGGTGTGTCTCTCCCCCTGTGCGGTGTGTCTCTCCCCCTGTGCGGTGTGTCTCTCCCCCTGTGCGGTGTGTCTCTCCCCCTGTGTGGTGTGTCTCTCCCCCTGTGTGGTGTGTCTCTCCCCCTGTGTGCTGTGTCTCTCCCCCTGTGCTGTCTCTTCCCGTGTGCCGTCTCTCCCCGTGCTGTGTCTCTCCCCCTGTGCAGTCTCCCCCTGTGCTGTGTCTCTCCCCCTGTGCTGTGTCTCTCCCCCTGTGCTGTGTCTCTCCCCCTGTGCTGTGTCTCTCCCCCTGTGCTGTGTCTCTCCCCCTGTGTGCTGTGTTTCTCCCCCTGTGCTGTCTCTTCCCGTGTGCCGTCTCTCCCCGTGCTGTGTCTCTCCCCCTGTGCTGTCTCCCCCTGTGCTGTGTCTCTCCCCCTGTGCTGTGTCTCTCCCCCTGTGCTGTCTCTCCCCCTGTGCTGTCTCTCCCCCTGTGCTGTCTCTCCCCCTGTGCTGTCTCCCCCTGTGCTGTGTCTCCCCCTGTGCTGTGTCTCTCCCCCTGTGCTGTGTCTCTCCCCCTGTGCAGTCTCCCCCTGTGCTGTGTCTCTCCCCCTGTGCTGTGTCTCTCCCCCTGTGCTGTGTCTCTCCCCCTGTGCTGTGTCTCTCCCCCTGTGCTGTGTCTCTCCCCCTGTGCTGTGTCTCTCCCCCTGTGTGCTGTGTTTCTCCCCCTGTGCTGTCTCTTCCCGTGTGCCGTCTCTCCCCGTGCTGTGTCTCTCCCCCTGTGCTGTCTCTCCCCCTGTGCAGTCTCCCCCTGTGCTGTGTCTCTCCCCCTGTGCGCTGTCTCCCCCTGTGCTGTGTCTCTCCCCCTGTGCAGTCTCCCCCTGTGCTGTGTATCTTCCCCTGTGCTGTGTCTCTCCCCCTGTGCTGTCTCTTCCCGTGTGCCGTCTCTCCCCGTGCTGTGTCTCTCCCCCTGTGCTGTCTCTCCCCCTGTGCAGTCTCCCCCTGTGCTGTGTCTCTCCCCCTGTTCGCTGTCTCCCCCTGTGCTGTGTCTCTCCCCCTGTGCTGTGTCTCTCCCCCTGTGCTGTGTATCTCTCCCGTGTGCTGTGTCTCCCCCTGTGTGCTGTGTCTCTCCCCCTGTGCTGTGTCTCTCCCCGTGTGCTGTGTCTCTTCCCCTGTGTGCTGTGTCTCTCCCCGTGTGCTGTCTCCCCCCTGTGCTGTGTCTCTCCCCCTGTGTGCTGTCTCCCCCTGTGTGCTGTCTCTCCCCTGTGCTGTGTCTCTCCCCTATGCTGTCTCCCCCCAGTGCTGTATCTCTCCCCCTGTGCTGTCTCTCCCCCTGTGCCGTGTCTCTCCCCCTGTGCCGTGTCTCTCCCCTGTGCCGTGTCTCTCCCCCTGTGTGCGTGTCTCTCCCCCTGTGCTGTGTCTCTCACCCTGTGTGCTCTGTCTCTCCCCCTGTACTGTCTCTCCCCTGTGTGCTGTGTCTCCCCCTGTGCTGTGTCTCTCCACCTGTGCTGTCTCCCCCTGTGCGCTGTCTCCCCCTGTGCTGTGTCTCTCCCCCTGTGCTGTTCTTCCCCCTGTGCGTGTCTCTCCCCCTGTGCGTGTCTCTCCCCCTGTGTGCTGTGTCTCTCCCCCTGTGCTGTGTCTCTCCCCCTGTGTGCTGTGTCTCTCCCCATGTGCGTGTCTCTCCCCTGTGCTGTGTCTCTCCCTGTGTGCTGTGTCTCTCCCCTGTACTGTCTCTCCCGTGTGCTGTCTCCCCCTGTGCTGTCTCTCCCCGTGCGCTGTCTCCCCCCGTGCGCTGTCTCCCCCTGTGCTGTGTCTCTCCCCTGTGCGTGTCTCTCCCCCTGTGCTCTCTCCCTGTGCTGTGTCTCTCCCCTGTGCGCTGTCTCCCCCTGTGCTGTGTCTCTCCCCTGTGCAGTGTCTCTCCCCCTGTGCGTGTCTCTCCCCTGTGCTGTGTCTCTCCCCCTGTGCAGTGTCTCTCCCCTGTGCTGTGTCTCTCCCCTGTGCAGTGTCTCTCCCCCTGTGCGTGTCTCTCCCCTGTGCTGTCTCTCCCTGTGCTGGTCTCTCCCCCTGTGCGTGCTGTCTCCCCCTGTGTGTGTCTCTCCCCTGTGTGCTGTCTCTCCCCCTGTGCTGTGTCTCCCCTGTGCTGTCTCTCCCCCTGTGTGCTGTCTCTCCCCTGTGCTGTGTCTCCCCCTGTACTGTCTCTCTCCCTGTGCTGTGTCTCTCCCCCTGTGTGCTGTCTCATCACTAGTGCAACCAATCAGAGTTTATTTTTAAATACATGAGTTTATTAAATACATCAGGTTTACATAATTTGATTTTCCATTTTTGTCAAAGGACAACATGATGAATCAGGGGCCCGCGTTTGAGTGCAGTGATGACATAGCGATGACAGCCCATCACCGCTGCAGACAATCACTATTAGCCTTGTTCATCACTGTCCCCATTGGGGGGTATCATGTAAATGCAGAGAACATCCATAACTCAGTGCTGCGCTGCCAGTCACGGAGCTGCTGAATCTTTCATGGCAATGGCTGATGCTGCTGGACGTTGTAGTTTCACGTCAATCTACTATTCCACCAATTGCCTGCATGATAACAAGCTCCCCCCCTTCACCAACGGGCCCAGCCTGTTCACAGATTGGTTACTGAAAAGGCGCGCTCCTCCTGATTGGCTAACGTCAGAGCGCGGCTGCTAATTTGCTGAAGGATTGTGGGCGCTGATTGGCTGTGCGCTCCCTGTCACGTGTGCGAGGAACTGAGAAAGACGAGGTGAGCGGCCATAGATGTCCTGCAGCCCCGGGCACGGCCCCACTGAGCCCCGGTGTGTGGCGGCCTGCACCCGCTTACTGTACGGCTCCTCTAGGGTTAGCTTCGGTCATTGAAGAAAAAAAAAGTGTCACATTGCCAAACAGTAAATACTGGGGACATTGCCCACAAGAGGGCCCAACATGGCCGCCATACATGCGGCTTGTCATAGTGACCCCCTAAACAGTGCAAACAGAAAGAGCCCCCATAAGGCAGTAATATGAGAGAAGGGCCCCATAATCAGGGATAGCAGGAGAAGGCCCCATAATCAGGGTCCAGCAGGAGAAGGCCCCATAATCAGGGTCCAGCAGGAGAAGGCCTCCATAATCAGGATCAGCAGTAGAAGGCCCCATAATCAGGGGCAGCAGGAGAAGGCCCCATAATCAGGGTCAACAGAAGGGCCCCATAATCAGGGTCAACAGGAGAAGGGCCCCATAATCAGGGTCAACAGGAGAAGGGCCCCATAATCGGGGTCAGCAAGAGAAGACCCCATAATCAGGATCAGCAGGAGAAGGCCCCATAATCAGGATCAGCAGGGGAAGGCCCCATAATCAGGGGCAGCAGGAGAAGGGCCCCATAATCGGGGGCAGCAGGAGAAGGGCCCCATAATCAGGGGCAGCAGGAGAAGGCCCCATAATCAGGGTCAACAGGAGAAGGGCCCCATAATCAGGATCAGCAGGAGAAGGGCCCCATAATCGGGGTTAGCAGGAGAAGACCCCATAATCAGGATCAGCAGGAGAAGGCCCCATAATCAGGGTCAGCAGGAGAAGGGCCCCATAATCAGGGGCAGCAGGAGAAGGGCCCCATAATCAGGGTCAACAGGAGAAGGGCCCCATAATCTGGGTCAGCAGGCAAAGGCCCCATAATCAGGATCAGCAGGAGAAGGGCCCCCATAATCAGGGACAGCAGGAGAAGGGCCCCATAATCAGGGTCAGCAGGAGAAGGGCCCCCATAATCATCAGGGTCAGCAGGGGAAGGGCTCCACAATCAGGGTCAGCAGGAGAAGGGCTCCATAATCAGGGTCAGCAGGAGAAGGGCCCCCATAATCAGGGACAGCAGGAGAAGGGCCCCATAATCAGGGTCAGCAGGAGAAGGGCCCCATAATCAGGGTCAGCAGGAGAAGGGCCCCATAATCAGGGTCAGCAGGAGAAGGGCCCCATAATCAGGGTCAGCAGGAGAAGGCTCCATAAACAAGTACAAAAGGAGAAGGGCCCCATAATCTGGGTCAGCAGGGGAAGGGCCCCATAATCAGGGTCAGCAGAAGGGCCCCATAATCAGGGTCAGCAGCAGAAGGACCCCATAATCAGGGTTAACAGGAGAAGGTCCCATAATCAGGGTCATAAGGAGAAGGCCCCATAATCAGGGTAAACAAGAGAAGGCTCCATAAACAAGTACAAAAGGAGAAGGGCTCGATAATCTGGGTCAGCAGGAGAAGGGCCCCCATAATCAGGGACAGCAGGAGAAGGCTCCATACACAAGTACAGTAGGAGAAGGGCCCCATAATCAGCATCCGCAGAAGGCCTCCATAATCAGAGTCAGCAGGAAAAGGCCTTCCTAAACAGTGATGGGAGGAGGGTACCCAGATGAACAGTACCAGGCAGAGATTTCCCCCTGTAATCAGTGTTCGCAGAGAGTGTCCCCTAATCAAATTTAGACAGAGAACCCTATAAATAACTTTAGACCATAGAGTGCCCTCCTAATCAGTGCCAGAGAGAGTGCCCACATAAAAAGTGGCAGACAGATTGCCCATATATCAGTGTTGGCCGAGAGTGCCTTATAAACAGTGTCACCATGCCGGTATATACCGTTTTAGACGATAGAGTGCTCCTCTAATCAGTGCCAGGCAGAGATTGCCCCTATAATCAATGTTGTCAGAGTGCCCTCCTAATCAGTAGCAGTCAGAGTGTCCCTTAATCAGTTATAGTGCCCTATAAAGTGTCAGTGTGCCTTTACAAACAGTTTTAGACCATAGAGTGGTCCATAAACCATGCATGGCAGAGATTGCCTCTATAATCAAAGCTAGACCGAGATTATTCCCATGATCAGTGCTAGGGAGAGCATATCGACCCCCCCTCCCCCCCGCCCACATAACCTGTGTTAGCCCCAGTCTCCCATATAATGTAGGTGATGTCCTCCTGTTAGTTGTGTGTTTACAGCCTGAAGGGTCTCGGTGACGATGGCGATGATGCAGAATTCAGCTGAGGACCTGAAGATGTACAGCACAGACACAGGTGAGCTCCCCGACTGCACAGGTGGCATCATCTGGTATATCCCACCAGGTGCACAGGTCTGTGATATGTCCGCACAGTGACCTTAAAGGGGAACTCCAGTGAGAGAAATCTTTTTTTACTGTCCCTGCCCTCCTACATGATGAAGCAGAGCCGTACACTGCAGTTCTAGGATCTATAGATCTCTCATAAATCAATAAAATCATACCTGCCCCAATAAAATCATACCTGCTCCTTTGCTCTAGCCCCCACCTCAGGGAACTGAAATGTCAGCCTTGTCTGCTTCATGTAGGAGCAGGGAAGAGGAGGTGTGGATGCTGGGAGCTGCACGATCAGCCTACACTCACGCCCCCTCACATTTCTGTATAGGGAGGGGGCATGGCCACCGACCCCATGTTCACACATACAATACAGCCTCTGATATACCATCTTATGTGACAGTACAACACTGCAAATAAACACAGCATGAATGCTGAGAAGAATGCAAAAATAAACATGCAAGAGCTGCCATCCTGCAGATGTGAAGACATGCTTTGTAGCTTCATATCTGCAAGGGAAACAAGCAGCAGCGTCACCATGACATTGTAGGAATCTGTCACTTTCCTGGTACTGTGAAATGCCGCATTTTTTGATAAATTGCCACAAACTGGAGCTTATGAGCACATATCTGTAGTGCATGTTGCAGCTCTTTACCTGAGGTGTCACATAGCCTAAAACTGCTGGGTACAAGATCATAACACCAGCAGAAAGTGCCTTCACATGCATTGATAAACTAAATAAACCATAATACTGTATATGTATTCCTACATTTAGATACATCTCATATAAGACAATCTATAATTGGGAAAAAAAAATTTTTTACCTGTTAATAGATATTACATGATAATACAGGTGTGTACTATAACGTGTGTGTAACAGATGCTGCAGATTCTGGATGCCTTTCTGTGCCTCTCACTGAGGAGTGATGATGATGATGATCCATTTGGAGTGATTGGAAGATACCATGTTCCTTTCTTTTTCGCTCCATTGGGAGACCCAGACATTGGGTGTATAGCTTCCACCTCCGGAGGACACACAAAGTACTACACTTAAAACAAAAGTGTAGCCCCTCCCTACTCTCCTACTGCTATACACCCCCTCTAGGAGAAATCCCTTCAGTTCTTAGCTTTGTGTTAAAGGAGGCACACTCTGCACTCATGCACTCTCACTTTAGTCTTATGTGGTTACACTCCTATATCTCTGCGATATCGGAACCAACGACGCGGGCGCCATTTAGTGACTTTCTCCTGCTCGTATCGGCAGTACACCCCGGATAATCGGAGCAATCCACGATGGTACGCCACCAGGAACGACCATTTAACATGGGAGTGATGGTGACTCAGCGTACACATCGTAGTTGGCTGTCACACTGCGATGCTGCTACACCATGCGATATCGGATTGATAGCTCTTATTCAACTCCGATATCGTTTTGGCATCGTCAGCATCGCGTTGTAGCTAACGACAACGCGCAACGATTCGGTCCAACTGCACCCACGTGACTTTTGTCGGAGTGGTCGAGTTGACGCGATATTCGGCGTGTAACCCACCATTACTCACTCTCCCTGGAGAGTGTCGATGGAAGAAAAGTGGATCCATATGGATCCCCAGCATGTCTCCTTCCTCACCCTCGGCAGAGGCGGTTGAGGTACCTATTGCTGGTACAAGGGGCTGGAGCCTCATGCTGCTTTCCTCCCATCCCTTAGGGCTCTGGAGAAGTGGGATCGTCACGGGCTTCCATGTCATCTGGAGCTCAGACTCCATCCACAGCCCCTATGGGAATCTACTGGCCGGAGTTGTGGACCCCCAGGGATCGGCCCCTGCACCTGTATGAGGTACTCTGTGGGGTTTGTGCTGCTGCGCAGCCGATCTTATTCCTCCTGGGGGTGGTCGCTGGGTATTCCTGAGGATAGTTCACAGTTCCATCCAGTCCCCGCGGCGCTGCGGGTTTTGCGGTGCTATCTAGTATGCACCGCGCTCCCCCGCTCTGGAGCACCGGCCGACCGCTACAAATTTAGGCCCCGGCTTGGCCGCGGCCTGTTTTTTTTCTGGCCGGAGCCCGGGCTCTGAGAGAGGCGGGTCGGCCGCCATTGCGGGGGGCTTTGAGCTCCGGCCACTCCCCTCTCGGGATGGACCGCCCTTCGGCCCAGGCGGATTGATGGGGAATTTGCTCTCCGGATTCCCACGCTTCAATGGCCACGCCCCCTCGCTTGGTCGGCAGCCATCTTATGCTGTTTGCAGAGGCTGATCTCTGTCTCCAGCTCCTAGACCCTGTTGCTTCTATGAGAGAGCGCAGCATCCGGAGGGCACACACAATCCTCTCAGGCAGGCTGGTAAGTCACCCCAGATTCTCTGGAGGTGTCTTCTTCCCTCTGTCTTCCCCCTCTAGTGCATTTCCTCTTGGAGGTTTTTTGACACTGGAGGCGACATGTCTTCCACCAGGAGCAAAGCCCCTAAGGTGCAGACATTCTATTCTTCTTGCACTGCTTGCAAGATTTTGCTGCCTGCTGGTTCTGTTTTCCCTCATTGCTCTGCCTTCACTTCTCATGAGGCACCGGCTGAGGTGGACCATGGGGCTCCCCCCAGCTCTGTTACTTTCAGAGCCTTCTTTAACCCGGGGGACCCGGCAGTGCCACCTCCTTCGGGCTGAAGCTTTCACTTAAGTCCTTCTCGGACTAATTTGCCCAGTCTATGACTGCCCTAACCAGGGTCCTGCAGGAGTCCTTACAGGCCAGTCACCGGGAAAGTGCCCCCGGTTCCTCTGCCTCACGCCGCAGGTCTCTACAGCGAGTCGTCCCCTTCTAGGGTTTTGGACTCTGGAGACAATACGGGGGTCTCTGATCTAGCTCCCTCTCCACGTCCCCCAAACGGCCACATAGAGCGCTCTCTCCTGCCTCCTCTCATCACACGGGGTCTCATGCTGAGGGATCCCAGTTTGATGGGGAAGAGGATAGGCAGAATTCTGTGAGGCCTCCGGACGAGACCTCAGAGGAAGATTCCTTAGTGGATGATTTAGTGTCTTCCATTAATACCGTACTGGATCTGGCTGCCCCCCCTCCCACGGCTGAGGCTTCGCTCTCGGAGGAACTGTATCAGTTCCTACCTCCATTCAGGTCTCGGCGTTCGTTCTTTGATCATTCCAACTTCCAATCAACTGTACAGACGCCTAGGGCTTGCCCTGATAAGCGTTTCTCCAGGAAACAGAAGGATACTCGGTATCCTTTTCCTCCTGATGTAGTGAAAGGTTAGTCGGTTTCCCCCAGGGTCGACCCTCCTGTCTCTAGACTGTCTGCCAATACTGTCATGTCAGTTGCAGATGGCTCCTCCTTGAAGGATTCCACTGACCGACAGATTGAACTTCTGCAGAAGTCAATCTACGAATCCACAGGAGCTTCTTTTGCTCCGGCTTTCGCAGCAGTATGGGCCCTGCAGGCAGTTTCTGTCTGCTTGGCAGAGCTCAACGTTGTGGCTCAGGAATTCTGAGGTGTCTACCTCACGTCTCAGGCCACCGCGTTCACTGACTACGCTAGATCTGCGATCATGGAATCCGCCAGCCGTACCGCAGTGGCTTCGGCTAACTCGCTCGCAGCCCGCAGAATGTTGTGGCTGCGAGATTGGAAGGCTGATGCCACTTCTAAGAAGTTCTTCCAGGGACTCCGTTCGCGGGGAACAGACTTTTTGGAGAGCAGTTGGACGACATCATAAAGGAATCCACAGGTGGAAAGTCCACCTCCTTGCCCCAATCAAAGGTGCAGAAGTCTGGCCAGCGTCAGATGCACGCCAAATTTCGGGCCTTTCGTCCCTCTTCAAAGACCTCCCTCCTCCCGTTCAGACAAGGACCAGAAGTCAAATCGGACATGGAGGACTAAGCCTCACCAGAAGAAGCCTGCCGGCGCCTCATCCGCCAAGACTGCCTCGTCATGACTCACCGCCTCTCCCAGCAGTATCCTCGGTCGGTGGCAGGTTCTCCCAATTTGGAGACATCTGGAGTAGTCTTATCCAAGACCGCTGGGTAGTAGATGTCATCTCCCACAGCTACAGGATAGAGCTAACCGCTGGCGGAACGTCTTAAGAGTGTTCTTCCGTCCTTGATCGCCGAAGACCAGGTAGGTTTTATACCTGGTAGACAGGCGAGAGATGCAACAAGGCGGATTATCGACCTTATTGAGGTCCTAGAGAAGAGGGGTACCCCCGGTGTACTAGTCTCCCTTGATGCTGAAAAAGCTTTTGACCGAGTGCACTGGGGGTTCCTGGCAGCTGTCCTGGACAAATTTGCCTTTTCGGGTAATATAAAATCAGCTATTTTAGCTCTATACTCTTCTCCCGGTGCGTTCGTGAGGGCCGGTGGATTCACATCCTCGGACTTCTCGATCTCAAATGGGACTCGACAAGGCTGCCCCCTCTCTCCTCTAATTTTCGCTCTTATCATGGAACCGCTGGCCGCTATAATCCGTTCACACCCGGAGGTCACTGGGATTACTGTAGGCCCACTAGACCACAAAATCACTCTTTATGCAGATGATGTTCTCCTCACGTGCACCAATCTTAATGTTTCTCTCCCTGCTATACTTTCTGTTCTCTCAGATTTTTCTGCAGCCTCATACTACAAATTAAACCTTTCAAAATCCTCAGTCTTTCCTCTTAACATCCCTACAGACTCACAGAAGCGTCTTGCCTCACTCTTTCCTTCTTTATGGTCGCCGGCAGGCTTTAAATACTTAGGCGTCCAAGTCACAAACTCAAAACATATAGTACGCACGAACTGTGAACTCCTAATATCCTCCCTACGAAATACCTGCTTAGACTACTCTTCATTTCACTTGTCCTGGGTGGCCCGCATAAATACGGTTAAAATGATGCTCCTCCCCAGGATTCTTTACATTTTACGCTGTGTCCCTCTCCTCTTCCCTAAAACATATTTGCGCACCTTTCAATCTATTCTCTCTAGATTTATTTGGAATAACAAGACCCCTAGAGTGGCAATTAAAATTCTTTCTCTCCCTACTAAAAGAGGAGGATTTGGAGTTCCAGACATTCCCACATACTATACGGCGATAGTTTTGGAGTCTGCAAAGATCTGGTGGGCACATACTCCTTCGTCACGCTGGCTACAACTAGAATCTTGTTTTGCACCAACTGGTTCCACACGCATCCTCCTAGAAATGAACCTTCTAAGACCCTCTTCCCCTTTTCCTGCGCTCAAGACTATGCAGGGAACACTCTCGATTTGGCAGTCTCTCTCTAGAACACACCTAACGTTTCTTTTTAGGTATATTACACTAAAAGCAGTAGAGCTTCTGATGGGTGACATATCCTTGAGGCGATGGTGTGATCCGGATTCCCCGGATCCCCCTCTTCTCTCGAATCTCCTTGAGCAGAAGCGACTGGCACAATTTGAAACTCTTCAACGCAAATTCTCTCTTCCGGCAACTTCCCTCTTTACATACATTCGCCTTCGACACTTCCTGAACTCTATTGATATCCCTATAGATGTACATGTGGACGCCTTACTCCCCCTACAAGTTTTTTTTAAACAGTCGGGCTGTGCTACTAGGGGAGTCTCAATTATATATAATGCAATCCAAATGGCTCGCTCCTCTGAGAAATTGCCCTACATGATTAAATGGGAGGACAGACTCGATTTTACTGCATCTCTGGAGGAATGGCACCTTGTTTCAGCTCACGCAGCTAAATACTCTCGCTGTGTCACACACCTCGAGCAATCCAAGAAACTAATGTTTCACTGGTATCTGACCCCAGTGCGTTTAGCCAAATTTAGTACCAGCAACCCTACCCCATCCTCCAGTTGCTGGAAAGGTTGTACAGATCAAGGCACGGTAGTTCACTTATGGTGGTCGTGCCCTTATATTCATCGTTTATGGCTTCAAGTTGAGTCTATGCTATCTGATGTCCTAATGGTACCCATCACTATAACAGCACCTTTAGCCATCCTAGGTCTGGGAATCGAGGCCCTCCCGTCATTGTTGCGCCCCATTCTCACTAATATCTTAGTGGCTACACGTTTGACGATAGCAGCCCATTGGAGAACACCAACTCCTCCCACTATAGCGGAGGTCATCTCTCGTCTTAACTCCCATTGTACATATGAACTCATGTTAGCCCATGACCTTCCAATGCGAACAAAAATCCAAAATTGGTGGGACCCTTGGCTTGCTTCTTCATACAATACTGTTCAGACCTGACTCTGAGGGAGATAAATGGTACTGCACTGATTTACTTTATGTTAATGGTACATAACTCAGTTTGGATCATTATAAAACCCCAAAACTCTGTGATATAAATACAGATAATGTGAATAATTTTGTATAAGATATAATATGCATACACAGTATGTAGCGTTTGGCTACATTGGTATCCCTCCCTCTCCCCTCCTTCGTCTCCGTCTCCCCCCTTCTTCCCAGTTTATTTTCTTCATATCATTAATGTGATTTTGATTTTAATATGTTTATGCCTGAATAACTCAATAAAAAAATATTGGTTTAAAAAAAGGATAGAGCTAACCTCGCATCCTCCGACTCGCTTCTGTCTCTCTTCGCCCCCGACGTCAAGGCCCTCGGCCTTTTCGTCAGGTGCTGGACGCCTTGAGACAGGACGGGATCGTGATCCAGGTTCCCTCCGGGGAACGCTTCCAGGGGTTCTATTCAAACCTCTTCACGGTCCCCAAGAAGGACGGTTCGGTAAGACCGGTTTTGGATCTCAAGCTTCTCAACCGGCACGTGAGAGTCAGGTCATTCCGAATGGAGTCTCTGCGATCGGTGATCGCGGCACTATCTCAGGGGGACTTCCTAGCCTCAGTGGATGTCAAGGATGCCTATTTACACGTCCCCATCGCTCCTGCACATCAACGTTGGCTGAGGTTCGCAGTAGGGGAGGAGCACTTTCAGTTTGTGGCTCTGCCCTTTGGCCTTGCCTCTGCACCGAGGGTCTTCATCAAGGTGATGGCAGCGATGGTGGCTGTCCTGCATTCCCAGGGCCACGCAGTAACTCCATACTTGGACGATCTGTTGGTCAGAGCCCCCTCTGCGGAGCAGTGTCAACTGAGTCTCTCAGTAACTCTAGACACTCTGCAGCACTTCGGGTGGTTGATCAACGTACCAAAGTCTGTTCTCCTTCCTGCTCAGACGATAACGTATCTGGGCATGGCGTTTCACACTGCTCCGGCTCTGATCATTCTGCCTTTCGACAAGCAAGTGTCGATTCAGGAGGAAGTCCAGTTTCTCATGCAATCAGACTCGGGGACCATCCGGCGTCAGATGCACGTTCTGGGGAAGATGGTGGCGACCATAGAAGCAGTACCATTTGCAGGAAGCAGGACTCACAGGCTTTCTCTATGAGTGGGTGGAGGAAGCAGGACTCACACGCTTTCTCTGAGTGGGTGGGGGAAGCAGGACTCACAGGCTTTCTCTATGAGTGGGTGGGGGAAGCAGGACTCACAGGCTTTCTCTATGAGTGGGTGGAGGAAGCAGGACTCACAGGCTTTCTCTATGAGTGGGTGGAGGAAGCAGGACTCACAGGCTTTCTCTATGAGTGGGTGGAGGAAGCAGGACTCCCAGGCTTTCTCTATGAGTGAGTGGGTGGAGGAAGGACTCACAGGCTTTCTCTATGAGTGGATGGAGGAAGCAGGACTCCCAGGCTTTCTCTATGAGTGAGTGGGTGGAGGAAGGACTCACAGGCTTTCTCTATGAGTGGATGGAGGAAGCAGGACTCACAGGCTTTCTCTATGAGTGAGTGGGTGGGGGAAGCAGGACTCACAGGCTTTCTCTATGAGTGGATGGAGGAAGCAGGACTCACAGGCTTTCTCTATGAGTGGGTGGGGGAAGCAGGACTCACAGGATTTCTCTATGAGTGGGTGGAGGAAGCAGGACTCACAGGCTTTCTCTATGAGTGAGTGGGTGGAGGAAGCAGGACTCACAGGCTTTCTCTATGAGTGGGTGGGAGAAGCAGGACTTACAGGCTTTCTCTATGAGTGGGTGGAAGAAGCAGGACTCAAAGGCTTTCTCTATGATGGGTGGGGAAGCAGGACTCACAGGCTTTCTCTATGATGGGTGGGGAAGCAGGACTCACAGGCTTTCTCTATGAGTGGGCATGGGAAGCAGGAGTCCTGACAACTTAAGCATGAAGTATATGCAGTGTACATCCCTGAGCTTAGTCTTTCCTCCTCAATCCTTTGTGTCCCCGTCATTATTATAATACAGTGATGTGTTCCCCTGTGACACTCTGACATTGATAGGTTTTCTCTTCCGCAGAGTACGCTGTCTCACATGATCAGAGATGCGCTGCGTTGGTCACTTGCACATTTCAACGTTTGTTGGGTGACACGGAGTATTACAACGACAGGACGAACCTGGCGGCTTTCATTCTGCAGAGAGGTGACTGCCATCGTTTTGCTGCATCTATCTATCATCTCTCATACTTATAAGTGTCTGATCTACAGGAGTGCAGGGAGAGAAGGAGGACATCTATGAGGTGGTGGCACTGGGGACTGGCGCGACCTGGTATCAGGGATGGCAGGCATACGATGGCTTGCTACTCCACGATTGTCATGCACCAGTTGTAGCGAGGAGGGCGCTACTGAGGTGAGTTGTTGCTTGTTTTATTGATAAAATGACATTTTCTGAGATTGTGCCGCTGGTCACATGATCCTGCCCACTCCACTTTCACCAGAATTTTGTTGATATCAGTGTGCAATCTATAGCTTGAAATAATTGACGTCAGGAACTATCTCAATGCGGTTCACAAGCATGTGATAGATATTAGTGATTGTGGGCAGGCCAGTACAACAGAAAGCTGCCACGAGCTGGACGGTCATGCTAAGGGGCATGGGAGCGTTTTTGAAGTATAGGGGTAAAGTGTTGGCAAACCCCTTTAAAAGTTTATATCATGTATGATTTCAGTACATGTCACCCTACGCCAGTCATTCATTGTTTTAACCATTACTTTCACTTTTTTCCCTAGATATCTGTACAAACATGTGAGCCTGTACTACAGTAAACTCCCTGGGGCCGGTGAAAAGTGCATCTTCTGGTTTTCCCCTGAGAAGCAGTCCCTGGTCCTGAAGCCGAACATCTTTCTTCATCTGTACTTGAGCTGCCTCCCGGAAGGAGCCACATACCGCAGCCCGTGAGTACATTACACAGGACAGGTGATGTCCAGGCGCCATTGTGTCCGGTCTTCAGACCTGGGGATCAGCCTCGTGTAACATATCACAGGGCACTTAGTTTTAGGGGGATGTTTACATGCACCCTGGGCCACTTCTAAGGATATGAACCTGGTTTACTACTAGGACCCCCCACCCAAGTGGTACAGAAGGCACAGCTTTCGCTATGTATCCCTAACCTGTATGTGCATGGCAATGCCACGACTTTCCACCTGGTAATTGGATTGAAATGTCACCTCTTATCAAGCCCAGTCCTTATGTGTGAATTCTGCATTCATGCACATACAGCTGAGCTGAGCGTACACGTGCATGGAGGGGTTAACAGGAACGATCGCCGGCCAATCAATCTTCTGACTGTTGTGTGTATTTAATTTGACCTATTTTATAGATCACTCTGATGTTTTCTTGCTGCCCACATCAGGTGACCTCATGCATTGACCTACAAAAAAAACCAGAAATGTGCATTAAATAATAAGTCCACCAGATCACGATTGCGACCTACGTTTATTTTGCTCGTACTGTACCCTATTATGATATTTGTCTCTTCTTAGATCTCAGTTCACACAATCCACTTTGCAACTGAGCATTCACGCTAAAGGCTTCCTGCTTCCGGTGTCCGAGTGTCTGCCTAGCGTGTTGGGCGCACGCGTTTGCTGTATGTCTGCCACAAACAAGCTGCTGAAGTGGAGCGTACTTGGGGTCCAGGGAGCTCTGCTCAGTCGCTATATGGATCCTTTGTACATAACGAGCACAGTCATAGGTAAAGCGGGGGTATGCGTGGATAGTGACTGCATTCACACATTCGGGTGTCATCATGTGATTCACAGCCAGGCCTTGTCTCCTGACTTCATAGCCATTCATGAGGCTGTGATTTTTGGGTTCGGAGAGCCGCGGCTGGTCTATAACACAAATTCACAGACCGACCTTGTCTCCTGACCTCATAGCTATACATGAAGTTGTGAATTTTGGGTTAGGAGAGCCGCAGCTGGTCCATAACATTAATTCACAGACCAACCTAGTTTCCTGACCTCATAGCTATACATGAAGTTGTGATTTCTTTATCGCCTCATTGGGGACACAGGACCATGGGTGTTATGCTGCTGATCCATAGGAGGCTGACACTAAGTAAATGTGAAACAATTCTATCCTCCTCTGCACTATACACCCCCTGGCAGGGCCAGGCCACACCAGTTTTAGCTTAGTGTCTGTAGGAGGCACATCTATTCCTTTTTTCCCGGAATTTTTCTCATCAACTATATTAGACAGGAGACGGCACCCCTTTGGGGACCGCTTTTCCACAACCTGCGACGTTGGATCATCGGCCTGCACCTACCCTTCGTTTTTTTATGGACAACAGTTCCCACGGGCACCGACGTCCCGCATTCGACAACGGACAGGCGTACGAGTGTCGTCTCCCCGTAACCCCCTTTCGCACCTGGCGTAGACCCCAATGCACCCAGTGCTATGGACTGAATCCGGCTCTCCTCAGCTTCCCTACAAGGGCCCTGAGTTGAGATACGCAAGCCTGCTCTACCTGCATTCATGCAGCAGCTCACAGCCGGTGCCTGCATTCTCAGCTACACCAGGACAGGATGCACGCAGACCACTGGGCTCCCCAGCCTCCCAAAAGGCAGCCTGGGTTGAGGCACTTTGCAGGTGAGACCGTTCTGTTATTACTGCCTATTGCAGGGGCTCAACCATTGGGCTCCAGCTGAGGGCTCCTCTCCCAGTCTCCAAGACCCTCCCACCCCTCTCCGTTCAGTGTGCTTACTGACTGCTATTCCAGCCACCGCCACGGCTGGTGCTTCCTCTACTCTAGGCCCCAGCTTCGGCCTTTTGTCCATGTTCTCCCCTGGTCCCTCCCCCTTGAGTGACGCTATGCCATTGGGAGGGCGGTAGCCATGCCTGCTGATGACGTCGCATGGGCGTGAGTATCGCCCCGACCACGCCCCTCCGGAGCTCACTGTGGGCCCGTGTTTTGCAGCTCTGCCCCTCTGTTTCCTGCTCTCTGCACTGGGAACTCACTCCACAGACCGGTGGATAAACTACCTCTCCTCACAGTGGCCTGGACCTGGGTCACAGGAGCATTCGGCTGCATAACCCTGGGTAAGGCACACAGTAGATACTTAGGGCTGCACATACATTCTTAGTTATTAGCAGCCCCCTGCTATCGCAAAAGCCCATACGGGCTCTGTGGCACCTGCCACTCTGAGCTCCCACATAAACATAGTACTCCTCACTGTCAGGCCTGTACCCCCAAAAAAACCCAGGAGCCTTCTGTTGCTGCCTCCACCAGCAGCCCAGAACCCAGGGCCCCGAGTCTGCCAGAATGGGCATTATTCTTGTCCCAATCTATGGAAAAGCTGTCTCAGAACCTGGCCCAGGCCATGCAGTACCGTCACCCTAGTAGCACTGGCTGCCAGGAGAGGGTGCACGCAGATGATCCCTCACTAGAGGGTCCATCAGATGCTTGTGGAGCACGTACCACATCTGCAGTAGCTGTCAGAAAGAGGTCACACAGAAACCTGTCACTCGTTTCTTGGCACGGCTCTCACGAATCACTTTATCGGGACCAGGGTCCATATTCTGCCATGTCTGAAGACCCAGAGGATGGGGAATGTTACCCGGACCTGGACAACTCTTTTGACATAGACCTCTCTGATGATCAGGCCTCCATTGACTCCCTAATAGCGGCTGTTTACCACACTTTCAACGTCGACGACACACCGTCCACAACACCGAACCACACGTGTCCTTCAAACAGCAAAAAGTTTTTGCTGACCACCTGGAATGCCAGGCAATTTTAGCTAAACAAAGGGAGAAGCCAGATAAGCGCTTCGGTAACCAGAAACCAATTGAAGCATGATATCCCTTTACCTCGACACTTCCTAAAGATTGGGTGGACTCACCATCGGTGGATCCCCCTGTCTCTTGACTTGCAGCAAAAACCTTACTATCCCTACCAGACGGATCCTCTATCAAGGACACCGACAGACAGGTGGAACAAGCTAGCATGCTCGCCTTCGAGGCAGCGGGATCCTCCCTTTCGCCATCCTTTGCATCTGTGTGGGTTGCCAAAGCAATTGTGGTCTGGACTGAAACTCTACAAAAATCCTTACAGGAGTCTCAGCTCCCTCAACACTTTACCGACCTAACTTCTCAGATCACCGCCGCGGCGGATTACCTGATTCAGGCTTCTCTAGACTCTGCCACCTGTGCGGCATTCACTGCTTCTAATGCTATCGCCATCCGCAGGGCCCTTTGGCTCGGCAGTGGCAGGCCGATTCTGCCTTAAAAGAAATTCTTACCGGCCTCCCTTACCTTCCCGTCGCCTGTTTGGCGAACGTCTTAACAAGCTCATTTCAGATGCCACAGGAGGTAAAACTACCTCTCTCTCCCAACACACACAGAAACATCCTTTTGTCAGAAGACAACAGACCACGTTCCGTTCCTTTCGTAACTCCTTTGGCTGGGCGGTCTCTGGAGCTCCCTCCTCGTCTACCCGTCCTCCACTCAGGGACAGACCTACCCAGTCATCATTCAAACCAAACCCCTTTCCTGGCAGCCAAGACAGAGACAGTCTAAGCCCAGAGAGTCCAGATCCCATAGGTTCTCCTCTTCCTGACTCCCATTGCTCTCCGGAAGACACCGCCATCATCGGCGGCCGCCTACGTCTGTTTAGTCGGATCTGGTTATCCGCCACAGATGACAGACGGGTACAAGATCTCGTGTCTTCCGGTTACTACATAGAGTTTACCTCTCGCCCACCACGCTCTTTTTTTTTTCCCCTCTGCTCCCCCAAAGTTATCAAAGGACGGTCGAGCCTTCTTCAAAGTGATACATTCATTCCAATAAGCAGGAGTAATCGTTCCCCTACCTGAATTTGAGCGTTTCAGAGGTTTCTACTCCAACCTCTTCGTGGTTCCCAAAAAGATGGGTCGGTGCGCCCCATTCTAGGCCAATAAACACGTATGCGTCCATCGGTTCAGAATGGAGTCCCTGCGCTCCATCATCGCGTCTATGGAGGAGGCGGGTTTTTTCACCTCTTTAGACATAAAAGTACTCATATCTTCATGTGCCATTGCTCAGGCCCACCAACAATTTCTGCGCTTCGCGGTACAAGATTCTACTTCCAATTTGTGGCTCTGCCCTTTGGTCTCACTACTGCCCCAAGGGTATCTACAAAGGTCATGGCGGCAGCCATGAGCGTCCTTCATTCCAGGGAGTAGTCGCCTGCCTTACCTCGATGACCTCCTAATCAAAGCCCCGTCCTTCCAGGACTGCTGGAAAGTATCCAGATAACCATAGACACCTTATCTCGTGTAGGTTAGCTAGTCAGTCTAGCAAAATCGTTGCCAATTCAGCACAATCGATCATTTTCCTAGGCAGGACGTTCGACACTTACCAAGGTTTGGTCTCCCTCCTTGGGACAAAGCAACAACACTAAGTCGGGCAGTGCGCAATCTCCTCCGCCCTTCCTCGCATTCCATATGCTTCAGCATAAAGGTCCTAAAGGAAAATAGAGGCTGTTCCTTTTGTCCAATTTCACCTTCATCCACTGCAACTGGCCCTCCTGACTGCCTGGGACAGGAGCCCCTTTTCTCTGGACAAGACATTCCGCCTGACACCCCCTGTCATTCACGCACTTCTCTGGTGGATTCGTCCAGCCTCCCTCTCCAAGGGCCGGTACCTTCCTCCAAGTACATTGGCTAGTCCTTCACCACAGATGCCAGCTTACTGGGCTGGGGTGCGGTACACCGTCATCACACTGCCCAGGGCTGATGGACCACACGGTAATTAACCTTGCCGATAAACCTGGAGATTCGGGCAATAGCGCTTGTCCTTAACTATTTCACAACCTTCTGGCGGGCCACCACATCCACGTCCAGTCAGACAATGCCACAGAGGTGATTTGCATCAATCACCAGGGCGGCACTCGCAGCAAAGCGGCGCTTCTCGAAGTGGAGGGAACCCTCTGTTGGTCCAAGTCAACGAAGTCTGTCATCTCGGCGGTACACATTTCAGGGGTGGAGAATTGGGAGGCGGACTTTCCGAGTCGTCAAGGCTTCGCCGCCGGAGAATGGTCTCTCCATCCAGAGGTGTTTCACCAAATATGCCTCCGCTGGGGGAATCCGGACGTGGACCTGATGGCGTCTCGACTGAACGCCAAGGTTCCCGCGTTTATAGCCCTCACAAGACCCGTTGTCCATCAGAGCGGATGCACTGGTATGTTCTTGGTGTCAATTCGCCTAGCATACACTTTCCTCCTCTTCCCTTACTCCCGAAGGTACTCAGGAAGATCAGGGCAGAGAGAGTCCCCGTCATTCTTATAGCCCCAGGCGCGCCTGGTACGCCGATCTGGTGCGGCTTATCGTAGACGTCCCTTGCACCTTCCAGATCTACCAGATATCCTGACTCAGGGTCCCATCTGCCACCAGAATTCCAGGGCCCTGAATTTGACGGCGTGGCCGTTGACACCTGGGTTTTAACGCGCGCCGTCTTCTCTTCAGACGTCATCAGCACCATGATCAGAGGCCGTAAACCGGCCTCCTCTCGCATTTACCACCACACGTGGAAACTGTTTTTCTCATGGTGCAAGGACCATTCTGTCCCCCTCTTCCTCTATCCATTTCCGTGGTTCTCAGTTTCCTCCAGTCTGGCTTACAATCGTGCCTAGCCCTGAGTTCACTGAAGGGGCAGATCTCTGCTCTTTCGTTTTTTTATCAGTGTCGTCTCGCTATGAAGCCCCAAGTGAGGACCTTCCTCCAGGGAGCATCTCGCCTCGTTCCCCCTTATCGGAGACCACTAGATTCGTGGGAGCTAGTTTTGGATGGACTTCAAAAGTCACCCTTGGTGCACCTCAGAGAGGTTTCGCTGCCTTTCTTGACCTGGAAAGTAGCTTTACTGGTGGCAATCACAACCATCAGCTGTGTTTCTGAGTTAGCTGCGCTCTCTTGCAGAGAGCCTTTTCTTTCTTTCCATTAAGACAAGCTGGTACTGCGTCCAGTTCTCACCTTCCTTCCTACCTAAGGTGCCTTCTTTTCACCTCAACGAGGACATTATTCTGCCATCCTTCGGTGCACCGGGTAGAGAAGGCACTGCATACCCTTGACCTCGTTAGTGCCCTCAGGTATTACATTTCCAGGACAGTTTCTTTAAGGAAGACGTCCTTCCAGAGGGTCCCAGTGAGAGCCAGGCTGCTTCAAAGGCTACGCTGGCTCATTGGATTTGTTCTGCCATCCAGGAAGCCTACCGTCTTAAAAATGTTCCCATTCCTAGTGGACTACAGGCTCATTCCACTCACGCGGTTGGAACATCTTGGGCCTTTCGGCACCAGGCCTTAGTAGAACAAGTGCAAGGCAGCCACCTGGTCTAGTCCACACACTTTTACTAAGCACTAGTGTCTATACCAGGCTTCGGCTGATGCTAGCCTCGGTAGAAGGATCCTTCAGGGGCGGTGGCTCACCTATCTATCTAGGTAGTCCAGGAAGTCTAGGAATACTCCTTGCTCCTTGGATGGTGATTTCTTTCCCACCCAGGGACTGCTTTAAATGTCCCATGGTATCCTGTGTCCCCCAATGAGGCGATAGAGAAAACGGATTTTTGCTGTACTCACCGTAAAATCGTTTTCTCTGAGCCATCATTGGTGGACACAGCACCCACCCTGGTGCCCGATTCGGGCCTTGTTCCTTTCCTTTGACCTTTGTGTTGTTTGCATTTGCATTGAACTGTTTTTTCTTTGGTTCTCCTACTGCTTGTTCACTAAAACTGGTGTAGCCTGACCCAGCCAGGGGGTGTATACTGCAGAGGAGGAGCTAATTTGTTTCACTCCTAGAGATAAGCAGCATAACACCCTTGGTCCTGTGTCCCAAATGATGGCTCAGAGAAAACAATTTTACGATGAGTACACAAAAATCTGTTTTTTTGGGTTAGGAGAGCCACGGCCGGTCCATAACACTGTAATTCATAGACCGGCCTTGTCTCCTGACCTCATAGCCATACACAAGACTGTGATTTTGGGGTCAGGACAGCCGCGGCCGTCATAACACTGTAATTCATAGACCGGCCTTGTCTCTGACCTCATAGCTATACACAAGACTGTGATTTGGGGTCAGGACAGCGCGGCTGGCCTGTAACACTGTGATTCACAGACCGACCTTGTCTCCTGACCTCATAGCTATACACAAGACTGTGATTTTGGGTTAGGAGAGCCACGGCCGGTCCATAACACTGTAATTCATAGACCGGCCTTGTCTCCTGACCTCATAGCCATACACAAGACTGTGATTTTGGGGTCAGGACAGCCGCGGCCGGTCCATAACACTGTAATTCATAGACCGGCCTTGTCTCCTGACCTCATAGCCATACACAAGACTGATTTTGGGGTCAGGACAGCCGTGGCTGGCCTGTAACACTGTGATTCACAGACCGTCCTTGTCTCCCGACTTCATGGCCATACATGATGCTGTGATTTTTGGGATAGGAGAGCTGCTGCCAGTCCGTAACACTGATTCACAGTCCAGCCTTGTCTCCTAACCTCATAGCCATACACTAGGCTTGATTTGCGGTCATGAGAGCTGCGGCCGGTCTGTAACACTGCTATTCACAGACCGGCCTTGACCCCCAACCTCATTGCCAATGCTGGTCTGTAACACTAATTGAGGCCTCATGTGTGATTGTATTTGTATTTCACTCCAAATACAGGGACCTTGGAGCATGAGAAAGATGCTTTTGCCCAATCTGTACAAAGTTGCCTGCAGCCTCCCTTGGACTTGTCAATGTTCCCCCCCTACGCTGTGCCGACCTCATATTTTTTTAGTGTCCAGGAAGCCAGTTCCACACCATCTCCATCCGTCCATCCCTCTCACAGCATCAACTGGGCTAAGGGAGACAAGATCGTGGAGATTGTAGATGCCAGCACCGGCCAAACAGTGGAGAGGTGAGTGCGGCCCAGACTGGAGGTAACTAGGAAATGTAGGGTTTTCATACTACAATTATGTGAAACAGAGACGCCACTCTTACGCTTTGTGCACAAAAACTATTTTTTTATACGTTTTTTTTTTTTGCATTTTTTTTCACAAATCTTCATGCCTATCCTGGCCAGCAAAGTCAATGAGAATTCTGAAACATTTTGTACATGTTGCAAAAAAAAAAAAAAACACTGCAGTTTGTCAATTTTTAGTGCAGTTTTTGCAGTTTTGCCAGCGTGTTTTCATCTGGAGAACGCAGGCGAAAAATGGCGGCAAAAACACACTGCGTTCTCAGTACGTTTTTCTGCCAGAAAATACAGATTTGGTGTGCACATAGCCTGATAGTGAATGGTAGATATGGAAAGTGTGCGCTCCAATGTGCTGATACAAGGCAGGAGACGAGCAGCTGACTCTATGATGAGCACGGTGGGATCGCAGCTGACTCTCTATAATGAGCACGGTGGGATCGCAGCTGACTCTATGATGAGCACGGTGGGATCGCAGCTCACTCTCTATGATGAGCATGGTGGGATCGCAGCTGACACTATAATGAGCACGGTGGAATCGCAGCTGACTCTCTATAATGAGCACGGTGGGATCGCAGCTGACACTCTATAATGAGCACGGTGGGATCGCAGCTGACTCTATAATGAGCACGGTGGGATCGCAGCTGACTAATGAGCACGGTGGGATCGCAGCTGACTCTATAATGAGCACGGTGGGATCGCAGCTGACTCTATAATGAGCACGGTGGATCGCAGCTGACACTCTATAATGAGCACGGTGGGATCGCAGCTGACTCTATAATGAGCACGGTGGGATCGCAGCTGACACTCTATAATGAGCATGGTGAGATCGCAGCTGACTCTCTATAATGACCACGGTGGGATCGCAGCTGACACTATAATGAGCACGGTGGGATGGCAGCTGACTCTCTATAATGAGCATGGTGGGATGGCAGCTGACTAATGAGCACGGTGCGCTGCAAGGGTTCACAGCTTTCTAAGTCGGGAGGGGCCCGCAGTTATATGATATGCATGTTCCTGGCAACATTCGAACTAGAGGGTGTGGCCTTGCTCAGTATAAGTCAATGGAGCAAGGCCGCTCCCACTAGTCAGACACGCCACTGCATACATTTATATTGAGCGAGGCCACACCCGTTATTCAGACACTCCAGCTCTATACACTTGTATTGAGCGAGGCCACGCCCACTTGTCAGACACGCCTGCTTCCTACATTCGTATTGAGTGAGTCTGCGTCCACTAGTCGGACACGCCTGCTCCATACATTTGTATTGAGTGAGCCACGTCCACTAGTCGGACACGCCTGCTCCATACATTTGTATTGAGTGAGCCCACGTCCACTAGTCGGACACGCCTGCTCCATACATTTGTATTGGGTGAGCCTGCATCCACTAGTCAGACACGTCCGCTCCATACATTTGTATTGGGTGAGCCCGCATCCACTAGTCGGACACGCTCGCTCCATACATTTGTATTGAGTGAGTCTGCGTCCACTAGTCGGACACGCCTGCTCCATACATTTGTATTGAGTGAGCCCACGTCCACTAGTCGGACACGCCTGCTCCATACATTTGTATTGAGTGAGCCCACGTCCACTAGTCGGACACGCCTGCTCCATACATTTGTATTGAGTGAACCCACTCCCACTAGTCTTTGACATGTCTGCTCCATACATTTGTATTGAGTGAACCCACTCCCACTAGTCTTTGACATGTCTGCTCCATACATTTGTATTGAGTGAACCACTCCCACTAGTCTTTGACATGCCCACTCCATACACTTGTATTGAGCAAGGCCATGCCCACTAGTCAGATACTCCAGCTCCGTACACTTGTATTGAGCGAGGCTGCACCCACCAGTCTTATTGTTGCCATTAACACGCATACCGCATAATTGTGGTCCGTTCACGGCTTAGAAACCTGTGTATCTTTGCAGCGCTCGGTGCAGATACTGGGAGAATTGATTAGTCTGTAGTCACATAGATTGGTATATAGAGTGACTGCAGGATTATCAGTTTTAGACTGGACAACCCGGTTAATGGGGCAAAAGGGGGTGATTTAACTTTTGGGGGGAGGGGTTCATATTTTTAATACTCTTTATTAACTTTTTACTGTTTTTAATAGTCCCCTTAGGGATGTGTTCCCCAACAATAGTCCTCAGGACCCACCAACAATGCAGGTTTTCAGGATTTCTTAGCGTTGCACAAGTTTTGGAATCATCACCAGTTCAGGTGATTAAATTATCACCTGTGCAATGTTAAGGAATCCCTGAAAATCTGCACAGTTGGTTGGTCCTGAGGAGTTAGGGAATTCTGCCCTATCGCTCATCCTATACGGAGCTGGGGCATTTTGGGATTGTGGATATCTCCAATCTATAATACTGACGGTATTTTCTCCTCTCTTCTTATTTTGCAGTCGCTTCAGCAAGCCACCTAATCCATGGAGCCGACTTTGTAAGGCAGCCATGCTTATGTACCACATGCAAGTCCAGGTTTCACGACTGGAAAAGCCGGTCCTGGATGGCTATGCCCAGGCTAAGGTAGGTGCGGCCCACGCAGCATAATTCAGCTTCTGTGCTAACATGTGGCAGTGCCACTCACTAATGTGCTGCTACTATCACTGATGGGCTGCAGCTCTGCTGATGACTTGGCAGAAGTGGGCACTTGGCACTGGACTTGGAGTGTGACCCTGGGGATTAAGCAGGTGAGAATGCTCCATTAAGTGGGACAGGTTTATTTTCTCCTACATGCTACCTACCCCTTGTTTTACTTGGGTAGACTTGTTTTGTGCACATAACAAACACGGGGTATCAAAAAAAAACGGATTGAGTGGGGTTTCAGTTTACACCTATTGTAAGGTACTTTCAGCCTGTGCACTCTAAGAAGTGTTCACTCTTGGAACCAGAGTAACGCACTTTTGTAGAGTATAGTCTCCTGGGGTTTTACTCCTGACTTTTACCTACAAAGTGGTGTAGTTATATGATTGTTTGTTGGTTTTATCTTCCTTAAAGGTTAGGTTTTAATTACACTGACCTAAATCTTGCTACTTTGGTGAGCTGTGACATCACCTATTGTGAATGGTGGATCTTGTGTTTATCTACTTGATATATAGGAGGTGTTCATCAGTCATTGTAACAGGAGGGAGGAGGTGAGCTGTGATATCACTATTGTGAATGGTGGATCCTGTTAATCTACTGTATATAGAGGTGTTATCAGTCATTATCAGGAGGAGGAGGTGAGCTGTGATATCACCTATTGTGAATGGTGGATCCTGTGTTATCTACTGTATATAGAGGTGTTACCAGTCATTGTACAGGAGGAGGTGAGCTGTGACATCACCTATTGTGAATGGTGGATCTTGTGTTATCTACTGTATATAGAGATGTTATCAGTCATTGTATAGGAGGAGGTGAGCTGTGATATCACCTATTGTGAATGGTGGATCCTGTGTTTACTGTATATAGAGGTGTTATCAGTCATTGTACAGGAGGAGGTGAGCTGTGATATCACCTATTGTGAATGGTGGATCCTGTGTTATCTACTGTATATAGAGGTGTTATCAGTCATTGTACAGGGGGAGGAGGTGAGCTGTGATATCATCTATTGTGAATGGTGGATCCTGTGTTATCTACTGTATATAGAGGTGTTATCAGTCATTGTACAGGGGGAGGAGGTGAGCTGTGATATCATCTATTGTGAATGGTGGATCCTGTGTTATCTACTGTATATAGTGGTGTTATCAGTCATTGTACAGGAGGAGGAGGTGAGCTGTGATATCACCTATTGTGAATGGTGGATCCTGTGTTATCTACTGTATATAGAGGTGTTAACAGTCATTGTACAGGAAGAGGTAAGCTGTGATATCACCTATTGTGAATGGTGGATCCTGTGTGATCTACTGTATATAGAGGTGTTATCAGTCATTGTACAGAGAGAGTGAGCTGTGATATCACCTATTGTGAATGGTGGATCCTGTGTTATCTACTGTATATAGAGGTGTTATCAGTCATTATACAGGAGGAGGTGAGCTGTGATATCACTATTGTGAATGGTGATCTGTGTTATCTACTGTATATAGAGGTTTATCAGTCATTGTACAGAAAGAGATAAGCTGTGAATCACTATTGTGAATGGTGGATCATGTGTTATCTACTGTATATAGAGGTGTTATCAGTCATTATACAGGAGGAGGAGGTGAGCTGTGACATTACCTATTGTGAATGGTGGATCCTGTGTTATCTACTGTATATAGAGGTTTTATCAGTCATTGTACAGGAGGAGGAGGTGAGCTGTGACATCACCTATTGTGAATGGTGGATCCTGTTTATCTACTGTATATAGAGGTGTTATCAGTCATTGTACAGGAGGAGGTGAGCTGTGATATTATCTATTGTGAATGGTGGATCCTGTGTTAGCTACTGTATATAGAGGTGTTATCAGTCATTGTACAGGAGGAGGAGGTGAGCTGTGATATCACCTATTGTGAATGGTGGATCCTGTGTTATCTACTGTATATAGAGGTGTTATCAGTCATTGTACAGGAGGAGGTGAGCTGTGATATCTATTGTGAATGGTGGATCCTGTGTTATCTACTGTATATAGAGGTGTTATCAGTCATTGTACAGGAGGAGGTGAGCTGTGATATCATCTATTGTGAATGGTGGATCCTGTGTTACTACTGTATATAGAGGTGTTATCAGTCATTGTACAGGAGGAGGTGAGCTGTGACATCCCCTATTGTGAATGGTGGATCCTGTGTTATCTACTGTATAAAGAGGTGTTATCAGTCATTGTACAGGAGGAGGTGAGCTGTGAATCACCTATTGTGAATGGTGGATCCTGTGTTATCTACTGTATATAGAGGTATTATCAGTCATTGACAGGAGAAGGTGAGCTGTGATATCCCCTATTGTGAATGGTGGATCCTGTGTTATCTACTGTATATAGAGGTGTTATCAGTCATTGTACAGGAGAAGGAGTGAGCTGTGATATCACCTATTGTGAATGGTGGATCCTGTGTTATCTACTGTATATAGAGGTGTTATCAGTCATTGTATAGGAGGAGGTGAGCTGTGATATCCCCTATTGTGAATGGTGGATCCTGTGTTATCTACTGTATATAGAGGTGTTATCAGTCATTGTACAGGAAGAGGAGGTGAGCTGTGATATCACCTATTGTGAATGGTGGATCCTGTATAATCTCACATTATATAGAGTATCTTAAAAGCACAAAGTATATTATAGAGTTAGACACACTCATTATATGTGCGGATCTGTATATAATAAGCTGAGTATTGTCTTCCTGCGTTTCAGACCTCCTCAGACCATACCAGCAGGTGAAGGAGCTGTTCTACTCTCACCTGTATAACCAAGGTCACGGCACGTGGCCCCGGAAGCTTTGTGTGGACCGTTTCAAAGCCTCGTCATATGAGACGCCGGACGGAGGCTCGTGGACTCAGTTTTCCTCAGATCTTTCGTGATCCTTTCTGATAATCTGTTTAGTCCTATCGTTTATTTCAGTTTTTCAAGTTTGTTCATTTGTTTTTTTCAACAAGAAAAAAAAAAAATTGTTTTACTTTTCTTGCAAATCCAGATTGAGTATAGGTTATTGTTCCCATGTTTTACTATAGTGCTGTGAATAAACAGTGATGTCAGGTGTCCCTTGTGTGTTAATGGTAGCACTGGGCCGGACAATAGTCCTCGGCTCCCAAATCCACAGCGCAGAAATACACATGATGTGTAAGGACCTGATTGCATTGATGTCACGTCCATGTGACCATAATGGGCGGAGCTAAGACCAAAGGGCCTTTGACTCAAGGTCCGGTTAGCTCCGCCCATTAATCATACTTATGACATCACTCCAGGTCCTTCACCGCCAGCAGGACCTTCAGTTGTGGTTTTCAATACCTTACACTGCAGGGACGGGGGCATTACTAAGTTTAAAAAAAATGCACGACACAAGTGGATTGACGTGACTGATTGCAGCTGAAGTGTCCACCTCAATGACTGTTTGTTGAGATACATAATGCAAACAGCTAAGCATCTAAAGTGCTTATGTATGATAAATACATGGATTCTTTTTTGTTTTTACAAACCAGGTTAGTGTTGCACAGAGCATGATCTAAATAACATTGGGGGCGATTTAAAAAGAAAACAGGACATGACAGGTTCCTGTTAACAGAAAAAAAAAAAAAAAATCTTGCAATTTTCACAATGTCCATTAGACCTGCTAGACTCACTCTGCCTGTGCTATACAAATGATGTTTCAGCAGTCTAATTATCACAGGACAGTAGTTCAATGAAACCATCTCCTTGTACAATTGATGACACAGAATCCATCATTCACAATAGGTGATATCACAGCTCACCTCCTCCTCCTGTACAATGACTGATAACACCTCTATATACAGTAGATAACACAGGATCCACCATTCACAATAGGTGATATCAAAGCTCACCTCCTCTCCTGTACAATGACTGATAACACCTCTATATACAGTAGATAACACAGGATCCACCATTCACAATAGGTGATATCACAGCTCACCTCCTCCTCCTGTACAATGACTGATAACACCTCTATATACAGTAGATAACACAGGATCCACCATTCACAATAGGTGATATCAAAGCTCACCTCCTCCTCCTGTACAATGACTGATAACACCTCTATATACAGTAGATAACACAGGATCCACCATTCACAATAGGTGATATCACAGCTCATCTCCTCTTGTACAATGACTGATAACATCTCTATATACAGTAGATAACACAGGATCCACCATTCACAATAGGTGATATCACAGCTCACCTCCTTCTCCTGTACAATGACTGATAACATCTCTATATACAGTAGTAACACAGGATCACCATTCACATAGGTGATATCACAGCTCATCTCCTCCTGTACAATGACTGATAACACCTCTATATACAGTAGATGACACAGGATCCACCATTCAAATAGGTGATGTCACAGCTCACCCTCTGTACAATGACTGATAACACCTCTATATACAGTAGATGACACAGGATCCACCATTCACAATAGGTGATATCACAGCTCACCTCCTCCTCCTGTACAATGACTGATAACACCTCTATATACAGTAGATAACACAGGATCCACCATTCACAATAGGTGATATCACAGCTCACCTCCTCCTGTACAATGACTGATAACACCTCTATATACAGTAGATAACACAGGATTCACCATTCACAATAGATGATATCACAGCTCACCTCCTCCTGTACAATGACTGATAACACCTCTATACACAGTAGATAACACAGGATCCACCATTCACAATAGGTGATATCACAGCTCACCTCCTCCTGTACAATGACTGATAACACCTCTATATACAGGAGATAACACAGGATCCACCATTCACAATAGGTGATATCACAGCTCACCTCCTCCTCCTGTACAATGACTGATAACACCTCTATATACAGTAGATAACACAGGATTCACCATTCACAATAGGTAATGTCACAGCTCACCTACTCCTGTACAATGACTGATAACACCTCTATACACAGTAGATAACACAGGATCCACCATTCACAATAGGTGATATCACAGCTCACCTACTCCTCCTGTACAATGACTGATAACACCTCTATAAACAGTAGATAACACAGGATCCACCATTCACAATAGGTGATATCACAGCTCACCTCCTCTTGTACAATGACTGATAACATTTCTATATACAGTAGATAACACAGGATCCACCATTCACAATAGGTGATATCACAGCTCACCTCCTTCTCTGTACAATGACTGATAACACCTCTATATACAGTAGATAACACAGGATCCACCATTCACAATAGGTGATATCACAGCTCACCTCCTGTACAATGACTGATAACACCTCTATATACAGTAGATGACACAGGATCCACCATTCACAATAGGTGATATCAAAGCTCACCTCCTCCTCCTGTACAATGACTGATAACACCTCTATATACAGTAGATAACACAGGATCCACCATTCACAATAGGTGATATCACAGCTCATCTCCTCCTGCTGTACAATGACTGATAACACCTCTATATACAGTAGATAACACAGGATCCACCATTCACAATAGGTGATATCACAGCTCACCTCCTCCTCCTGTACAATGACTGATAACACCTCTATAACAGTAGATAACACAGGATCCACCATTCACAATAGGTGATATCACAGCTCACCTCCTCTTGTACAATGACTGATAACATCTCTATATACAGTAGATAACACAGGATCCACCATTCACAATAGGTGATATCACAGCTCACCTCCTCCTGTACAATGACTGATAACACCTCTATATACAGGAGATATACAAGGATCCACCATTCACAATAGGTGATATCACAGCTCACCTCCTCCTCTGTACAATGACTGATAAACCTTATACAGTAGATAATACAGGATTCACCATTCACAATAGGTAATGCCACAGCTCACCTATTCTCCTAGTACAATGGATGATAACACCTCTATACACAGTAGATAACACAGGATCCACATTCACAATAGGTTGTATCACAGCTCACCTCCTCCTCCTGTACAATGATGATAACACTCTATATACAGTAGATAATACCGGATCCACCATTCACACTAGATGATATCACAGTCAACCTCCACACCCCATGTACAATGTATTGTTAAATCCTGCCATACCATAGATATGGTCTGAGTCTGGGTGTTGATGTACATATAAATTTCCTGAAAGAACAGGAATATTTAACCTCTTAATAGCCAGTGTAAATATTCCAAATATCGTTTTTAAAGCGAACCTGTCACCTTTCCAGGCATCTAAAGATAACATAGCCACCGTCTGTAGCACTAAGGCTGCATTCTGAGAAGGTGTCTATAGCACTATAGCATTTATGCTCCCTTGATTCACTGAAATAAAGACTTTTATAAGATCTGTTTCAAACCTGACCCAAGACCAGGAGGCGGGTTTTCAAGCGTCCATCTCCCTCCTCTGTGGTGTCAGTCATCCCTCTCTGCTCTCTGTGTACCTCCTCCAGGGCCACCTCCCTGCACTACAGAGCTTTGTCTGCTCTGCTATAACATAGAGCTGCTGTTATAAGAGACCCACAGTAGTAAATCTAGCAGGAGGACCCTGAGCAGACAAAGCACTGCCTGCTACATAGCAGCCCTTCAGCTGAGCAGTTTTCACTTTCAGTTTCTTGTACCCAGCAGCATTGCTCCTCAGCCCCTGATCTAAAGCACAAACTCAACTCTGCTGCACTGCTGACAGCTTAGCTCAAGGGCTTATATACTTTCATTAGCTAGCTGGGCAAATAGTCAAGCAGTCATCCGGCTGGTTAATAGTTTATAGTTCAGTTAACTGAACTTGTAGCAATGCCGAAATTCAGAAAATGCTGAAAGGACCTGTGTGATGTCACGACTATGTGACAATAATAGGTGGTGCTAAGTCTACACAGCCCTTGACAATTTAGGGTTCTTTCACATCAGCGTTTTTCGCTGATCGCGGCAGTTGCGGTGAAAAAAACGCAACTGCTGCGATTACCGCATAACGGTCGCGATCGCGGCACACTTGCGGCAAGCCCCATACAATGTCTATGGGGCTGGTGGTAAGTGTGCGGCAAGTGCGGTTTCGGCACTTGCGGCAGGTGCCGATACCGCACCTGCCTCAAGCCCCATAGACATCGTATGGGGCTTGCCGCAAGTGCGGCCGTTATGCGGTAATCGCGGCAGTTGCAGTTTTTTCACCGCAACTGCCGCGATCAGCATAAAACGCTGATGTGAAAGCAGCCTTGGCTTTACAGTCACATGGTCGTGACATCACACAGGTCCTTTATACAGAGCATACAGCATTGCTACAAATTTAGTGACATACCTATTAAGCAGCCGGATGACTGCTTGACTATTTGCCCAGCTAGGTGATGAAAATTTTTAAGTATCTAAAATGCTTTATTGGGATCATTAGGTTCCCTTTAAGGCCTCATTCACACGTCTGTACTCATATAAAATGTGAGGGGTGTCCTCATGGTTTTTGCTGCATTAGTGATGTCACAACTACAGCTGACATTACTGCTACAGCCGATCCTTGATCTCGGCAGATCGTGCCTGTGTCCTCAACAGCTCGGGATACTTTGCAGAGTTGTTTCATGTGCATTGAAGCAAGGCAAATAAAATAAATATTGCAACTGCATCCAACATATATCCTCGCCGTCCGGAATACACTCCTCCAAAATTGGTTGCATTAAATATACATTTAATAGGTCTGAATAGTACAAAGATGAGAAAGCTATAACCAGTCTGAGCAATATAGAAGCAGTCTATAACTTAATTTAACGCTTTGGATTGGAAACAAGTCACAGGATCAGAACCCGCATAAATAAAAAAATAAAAAAAGTCCATCCATGAGGTTTCTTCGGAAGTCAGAAGAGTCCCGCGAGGGTCTTGTGTAATGTGTCCTCTTTAAAGCCCCCTTCCATTTTTTTTTTCTGCCTCCCAGTAGAGCTGGGGACATCACAGCGTCCGGCACATGGAGGGGGGTTCACCAGAACGCGGCGGTCCTGAAGCCTTTGGCAATGGGGAGATCACTTTATCTTTCTGCAGTCCTTTTGTTGTTGTTTTTTTTTTTTTCTTTAGCAGCAGCGCAGATAATAAATATAAAAATATATATACATCTGTTTGGAATATTTACAAGGAAAGCTGAAAATAAATAACGCCTTATAAAAGTGAAGCAGATGGTAAAAAAAAAAAGGTAGTATATTTCCATGGAAGGGTGAAAGATGACGGTCAGTCTTGTGTCAGAAGTGGATTACACCTAAGGTAGGAGAATGCAGGTTAATATAGAAACGGTAGATGTAAGGTGTGAATGGAGTCACATATGCAATCAAAGGGTTATTTGCCCCCCCCCCCCAAATTGTCCTGAAGATATATATAGGTTATAGGTATAACTTGAGATTGCTAAGACCCTCAGTGATACAGAGAACAGGAAATTGTATCCCCTACCAGAATGGAGCAGCAGAGCACATGCATTGTCATTGGACTGATGGAAATAGCCAAGTGGTGTGCAGTCCCATAGACAATGAATGGAGCAGAGGCTGTACCTCTACTCTGTCCAGGAGCCCTGTTGTGGCCCATTCCTAGCAGTCAGATCCCAGCGATCCCGAGAATTCAAGAGGTTTTATTGACGAAAAATAGGATTTGGGGTTTTGTTTTTTTACACTTGATATTTTAAACGCTTAAAATCACTTTATTTTTACAATATTGATTAGTTCCTAATGGGACTTGAACATTCAAACCTCTATGATCACATAAATAATACTCTGCACTACTTAGTAGTAAGGTCCCCTTCACACTGCATCATTTCACTCATCAGTGTCCGTCAGTGTTTGTGTGCCAAAACCAGGAGTGAAACTTGCAGAGAAAAACTAGAATTAAAAGATTGACACCTGTACTGGTTTTGGAGACACTCCTGGTTTTGGCTCACAAACACTGATGGACACTGATCAGTGAAATCCTGCAGTGTGAAGGGGGCCTAAGCAAACATATGAGTACTACACTGATGAGTTGCTTTTTACACCCATCCTCTGGCTAGTTCTGATAGGTTTTGGTATAAGCCAGACCCAAAGTGTTCTCCCTCTGTCAAGTTAATAACATGCTGATGTCACTTGATAAGCCTGCACTGAGTGCTAGTCTCCTTCCCCCGAATTTAAACATATATGGCTGTAATTTGGGCCAGGGGTCCTGCAGTCAACCCAGTCCTTGCGATTCGTGTATGAACTCAAATATGGCCATCTAAACCTGGCTTAAAGGGACTTTGTCATTTCCCCAATGTTGTACAGATCATGTATTAGTAACCTGTTTTGTTTGTTTTTTTAAATCATATTTATCCCAAAAAAAAGCACTTGGATACTTAAATGTTTTCATTAGCTAGCTGGGAAAACAGTCGTACCGTCATCCGGGTGGTTAACAGACATGTCAATCAACTACACACATGCTGAAATTCATCTAATGCTGTAGGACCTGTGGTGATGTCACAAGCATGTCACTATAATAGGCGGAGCTAAGTTTACATTTTTTCACACAAAGCCTACTTAGCTCCGCCCACCACCACAGGTCCTACAGAATTTTGCCATGTCTGCTAAGTGCCCGGATGACTATTTGGGCAGCTTGATAATGAAAATATCTAGATGTATCCAAAAAGCAGTTTGTCCTGACTGTATTTCATTACCTGAAGAAGATCCTTTTCTTTATTTGGTTTCCTATAGGCATTAATACCCAAAGTAAACTTATGGAAAAAGTATAAAGGCCACGTCACACGCATCAATCTTATGAGCGATATTGTTAGCGATCACGTGCACGCGCGATCGCTAACAATATCGCTCACATCGCTGGTGAGCTGTCACACAGACAGACTCACCAGCGATGTGGACCAGCGAGATTGCTGGTAACTATGGTAAACGTCGGGTTACTAGGCGCCGCGCGGCGCTTAGTAACCCGACGTTTACCATAGATACCATCTCCCAGCATAGGCTCTGCCGCTGGGAGATCGTTCATCGTGGTGTCACACACCACGATGCTGCAGATTGATCAAGCGTTTATCGCTTGATTTGAGCTCCGGCTCACAAATCTGCAATCAATCAATCAAGCGATTTTACATTGTAAAATCGCTTGATTACACGCAGCGACGCACAGACGATATCGCTTAAGCGATCAAAAAAGCAGATCGCTTAAGCGATATCGCTCATAAGATTGATGCGTGTGACGTGGCCTTAAGTCCGTAACAAAAGCCACATTACTACTATAGTTAAAATCAACATTTTTCACACTCATCCCTGTCCCTCCCTCCCCATTACAGTCTGGGCTTCATAGTAGACCATGATTACGATTTATAGTCTGCAATACTGTATTATGGCAGTTTATCAAATAAGCAAACAAATAATCTAAGGTTCAAGTCACCTACGGGACAAAAAAAAGATTAAGAAAGGTAAAGAAATATATATAAATATTAAAGAAAAAAAATGTAATTATATGGGTTTCACTATATGTATTGAATTACTGAAAGTAACTTTTTGATGATATTCTAATTCATTGAGATGCAGCTGTAGTATTTAAGAATTTCTGGGGGGGGTTTTAGTGTCAGACAAGTACAACAGCCGGGATTGTGGCCACCGGTCACCACTGTTTTGCCCTCTTCACTGCTTTTTTACAGAACTTATTTATACCTTTTTGATGATATAGAAATTTGCAGGCATACTTCAAACGTGTAAATATATTGTAAAATAAAATCCGATCCCCAAAAATATTTTTATTCCTCCCCTGTGGGCTTGGCAGTCTGCTGTAATCCAATCCCCCCCTGGATGAGAGAGGGGGGGGTCGGTTTACAGCAGAAAGACAAGCCCACAAGGGAGGAATATATATATATATATATATATAAAAAAAGAACGTGATGTCATGCTGCACACATCAATCACCTGCTGCACTGATTTATAGGTTGTTGGTTCCCTTTAATAAAAGGCTTAGGAGAAATGAAAATGCATTGATTAAACTTGGCTCCATCCTTAATGCATTAATGACGATTGCAGTCTCAGAATTATTCAACCCCTTAAATAGAAATCTTCATAATGCCAGAATCCCACTTGCTAGAGACTTGCACAAGTCTTTGCATCGCGTCACCCGGCACGGTCACCTGCTCTCCGGACTGGAGTGTGGAGATGAATGTATTTCTATGCGGTGCCTGCTCCTGTCTGGAGAGTGGGTGACCGTGTCGGGTGATACGATAAGAAACTTTCGCGATTCCATGTCTTTGTCAAGTGGGACCCCATCCTGAGAGTGCACAGATGCCTCAAACACCTGATGTATTAATCAAGAGCTTCATTATTTAGTTGCAGCAGGTGAGCTTGAGATACAACACAACAAATACCTGGACTGGCCGGGGGAAGGGGTTGTTGACTGATGTTTCATTGTATGTTAGAAATTTGGCAAAGTCAAAAGAGAGGCCCAAAAACAAAATGCTGCCATGCACAAATGAAAAAAAAAATACAAAGACATTAAATGTTCCTAGAAATATAACTAGGAGCAGAGTCAAGATCAAAGTTATAGTAAAATTGACGAGACGGAAGGTGGCAGAAAGGAGATGAGATTCCTGAAGATTCAGGTAGTCGAAAACCCTTTAGTAACTGAAAAAGGCTTGGAGCAAGAACGCTGACTGTCTTTATGCCTAAACTTCAGTATGCTCAAACCATGTTAATATGCCACTGACATTTTGGGATTCTGTTGTGTGGAGCAATGAAACAAACTGGGTTTTTATGGTATGTCTGAAGAATGAAGCAGTCACTGAAAAGAGCACCCTGCCCATAGTGCAGCATGGTGGAGTATGGTGATGACAATAATGAAGCATGGTGATACCATGGCAGGGACTCAGTAATGTCTAAAGTGAAGCATGGTGGGGGCTCGGCGATGCCTACAGTGAAGCATGGTGGGGGCTCAGTGATGCCTACAGTGAAGAAAAGAGGGAGCTCGTTGATGACTACTGTGAAGCATGGCAGGGTCTCGGTGATGCCTATAGTGAAGAACAGAGGGGGCTTGGTGATGACTACAGTGAAACATGGTGGTGGCTTTATGATTCCTCCAGTGAAGCCTGATGATGCCTATGGTGAAGTATTGTGGTAACTCAAGTGATTTCTATAGTGAAGTATGGCAGTGGTTCTGTGATGCCTACATGAAATATGGCGGGAACTTGGTGATGCATACAATAAAGTATAGAGGAGGCTCAGTGATGTCTTAAGTGAAGCAAGGCAGTAACTCAGTGAGGCCTACAGTAAATAATGGTGGTGACTCGGTAACGCTTTAGAGTTGCTCTGGTTCCTTTGGCACTGGAAACCTGATGTGTGTGGATGGCAAGATTAACTCAATCAAGAATCAGGGAATCCAGAAAAAAACATTCTACATTCTGTGAGGTAGCGGAAGATTGGGCAACATTTGACCCTCCAACATGACAACGAGGCTTGGTTTCAGAAGACATAGAAGATTCTGGAGTGGCCATCACACGCCAGGATATCTTTGGTTGGGTTTAAAGAAGGCGGTTGCAGGATTCAAACCCAGGCAGCAGGTCATAACAGCCAGGGAACCTCTACTTGTATTAAAGACCCTTGTCATAAAGGAGGTGAATAATTCTGACACTGCATTTCTCAGTAAAAGTGGCGAATTGTGGAAACCACTTGTTATATTTGTTGTGTTCAGCTATTTTTACAGTCCTTGATTAATTGTTGTACTTTAAACAGCAGAAAAATTGACTTTTTCTGTAGTATGGATTACAATGAAGGATTGGTACCTCAGTGGCGAACACACACTGCTCAGAGGAGCCTGGAAGGAGGTATATTGGATGACAAACAGCATCTTGTTGCTGCCCTTTAGAACTGTTGTGTCTGACATCTGACTTTGAGCTATAAGAAAAACACATTGTTATAAAAGGTATAGGGAGTACTGGGGATATATGTTACTACTTACCAATAATACCACTAGTATTACCCCCTTCCAAACATCCACTGTACATGCAAGATGCGTGCGAGTGTATGGAGCGGTACTATGCAACCGAAATCTGCATGGCTGCCTTGACGGGTCTCGTGAAGTCCAGCCACAGGCTGGGCTTCATAGGAGACCGTGATTATACCTATACAATGCAATACTGTGGTATCGCAGGTTCAAGTCTCCTAGGGGAACTTAAAAAAAAAATAAATAAAAGAAGGTTTAAAAGTATATTTTTTATAAATTTAAAACCATACAAATTCAATTCACTTTTCCCCCAGTTAAAAATAATGACTCCAAAATAATAACAAATTCGGTATTGCCACGTCCTATCAACAATCACTTTAAAGCAATAAAAAAAGCGAAGAAACCTACCAAAATTGCAATTTTTGGGGGTCAATACTTCCCAAAAGAAAATGGGGAAAGAAGTGAACAAAACATTATATGTTACCAAAATATTATCAATAAAAACTACATCTTGGCACCCAAAAGTCAAGTTCGTAGGTCTAAAATGAGTCAAAATGAAAATTTGTCATTTCACCAGTCGCTAATTTCTCTCCCCCATTTTTGGGTACGTTATATGGTAAAATGAACGGTGCCAGTCAAACTACAACACGTCCTGCAAAAAACAAGACCTTGTATGGATTTGGACAGAAAAGTAGAAAAGCTATGGATTTTAGACGAAGGTAAAGAAAAAAAGAAGCGCTAAAACAAGCATTGCCAGTGGGTGGAAAAGGTTAATCTTATGTATCCACGTTGCCCATGCGTCAATGATGGAAGGAGCTACTCACCGGCGGCCATCTTTCTCCTCTTCCATATCAGATGCCGGGAGCAGCTTCTGCTTGCTTCGGGATTTTTCCCTAAGACAGTCCTGATTGGGCATCTTGAAATGAGGAGGCTGAGATAAGAAATGGCTCCTTCTCTTTTAGATTGTTCTTGTGCTCTAAGTCATTGGTGACTATGCCTTTCTGGTTGAGGAATCCTTTCTTAAGACCTCTCATAAGGAGCACCAGACCGCACGCCAACAAACCCAACGTGATCACCCCCAGGCAAGCCGTTAGGGCCAGGTTGGACGGAGGATCAGCATAGTAAGAAGATGATGTTGGTTCCTGCACCCTAAACTCACAACTGGAACCCATGAAGCCGGAGGAACATTGGCAGACATGGCCACTGAAGTGGGTGAAGCAGGTGCCTCCATTAAGGCAGGGCTTGGCGCTGCAGGCATCTACTCGTTGAGTACAATCTTTACCACCATAACCAAGAGTACAGGAACATGTGTAGGTGTTCAGCCCGTCTACGCAGGTGCCTCCATTGGCACAGGGGTTGATGGCACAGTCGTCGACATTTACATCACACCGAAGTCCTGAAAAGCCCACGCGACATTTGCACACTGCGTTACGACCAACGTCCAAGCAGTGACCTCCTAAGAAGAGATTGTGAAAAGTTAATAGGATTTATCCTGTAGAAAACAACAATCTGATTAATTATGTACCGGTGGAGACTCACCATTCAGACACGGGTTGTTGGTGCAACGATCAATTTTTTTCTCACAGTTGGATCCATGGTAACTGATGGGGCATCGGCAGACATAACCACCCACAATGCTTTTCTCTACGCAGGTGCCACCATTAAAGCAAGGGCCATCGGCACACGTCATGGCACTTATGTCACAGTTCTTGCCATAGAAACCTCGAGGGCACACACATTTGTAGTCATTCTCCAGGTCCTGAGATAGGAAGGGTAAGGGGCAATGGAATCAGAGAAGGGGGTGGGTGGATAATGAGTGGGAACACATTCGGAGAGAAACCAATGCAAAACCAATGGAAGGTTAGAGGAGGTTGGAAATGGTGGAAGCCAATTAAGGGCAGTAATGGACAGAGCAAATGAAAGGAAAATGATGGGAGATGATAATGTGCAAGGACACAGAGAAAAAAAAGGAGTTGTTAATAAGGATATATTTGACTGTCTACAAACACATAATGGAGGAATCATAAAACCTAGTACAATAGAACATTTAGGAGGGCTGAATTTAATTAGAAAAACATGGGTACTTTCATCCAAAAATAGCCCCACACATGTCCAAAGTTTGTGTCTGGTATTGCAGCATAATAGGAATTAAAGCATGTGAACCAAGATTTGAAATGACCCATTTTCCATATGATAGGGACTAACGTCCCAATGGTTGGAGGTGCGTTTTCTGGAAGCCCTCTACCCCTAAGAATGGGGCTTTGGAAAGACCCATCTGAATGGAGCAGAGATCAAGCATAGCCACCTCCTCTCCATTCATCACAATGGAAAGCTGAATATAATGGAGAACAGTGATGGATAGGACGTAACTTCCATTCTTCATGCAAGCAATTTAAAGGAAATCTGTCCGTTCCCCTTACCTTGGGAACCTTCTTTATAGATGTATATCAGCATTGTAATAAAGCCTTTAATGTTCCAATTTAATGTCTCTGTGTTTTGTTTTTAAATAAATCTCTTTATTTCTGTAACTTATCATATGTAAATGAGCCAGGACTAGTCCGGGAGGAGGGGGGTGGTTCACTTGCCTCAGACTAAGGGTTTGCTTACACGATAATCATGTAAATGATGAACAACGCAATCGTAACAACTATCGAACAATATCAGACAAGTGTTTATACTCTTACAGGGCGAGAATATAAAATGGACTGACTCTGACTCCTAAAATATATAATAATACAATAGTTCAATGCAGAATGTGGTAAATGTGTTATAAATTATTATGTTCTATCTAAATATCTTGATTATTGTATCATAATAATGATTAAAGCCTGATTGTACTACAATAAATGTATCACTTAAACATGAGCCAAGTATGAAGGAGTCGGGTTGGGAGATGGAGACAGGACAATTGAGGAGTCGGAGTCGGGGGTTTGGCTTGCCGACTGGTAACATTGAGCTTCCTGCATTGTGTGCACACAGACAGAAATGTAGTTATGTGTTCAACATTCACAAAGTATTGTAAAACATTTCAGTTCACACTGTATAAACAATACATCAAATTAAGAATAATGGAATTGCTAAAACTTTTCCCATAATACCGAATATGTACTTGCTCCATCTGCAAATAGGTATTCCGTCCAATGCTCCAATTGCTACTAAACTATTGCACAGTCAACGCTCTCCACACCTCCATTGTTGGCCAAATCATGGAACGATCAATCTCAATTTACATTTCACAATTTTAGAAAACTGAACAAGAATTTTTTTGCCCGCCTTAACGATTTCATACACTATGAAAGAGCGCTTTTGGATGCATTATTCAGTTGCTCAACCTATTCCCATGACACAAGTATGAATAATGGGTCGTTAGCATTAGAACCTGACATTGACGGCCAGCAAAATTGGCTGAAAGCCTCAGTGCCTCTGCCCAGGGCTTGGCACCTCTGCTCTAGGCTCGGTGCCTCAGCCCTGTGCTTGGTGCCTCTGCTTGAGGCTCGGTGCCTCTGCCCCGAGCTCAGTGTTTCTGCTCCAGATTTGGTGCCTCTGCTCCAGGCTCGGTGCCTCAGCCCTGTGCTTGGTGCCTCTGCTCCAGGCTCAGTGCCTCTGCCCCGAGCTCAGTGTTTCTGCTCCAGATTTGGTGCCTCTGCTCCAGGCTCGGTGCCTCAGCCATGTGCTTGGTACCTCTGCTCCAGGCTCGGTGCCTCAGCCCCGTGCTTGGTGCCTCTGCTTTAGGCTCGGTGCCTCTGCCCCGAGCTCAGTGTTTCTGCTCCAGGCTTGGTGCCTCAGCCCTGTGCTTGGTGCCTCTGCTCCAGGCTCGGTGCCTCAGCCCTGTGCTTAGTGCCTTTGCTCCAGGCTCGGTGCCTCAGCCCTGTGCTTGGTGCCTCTACTCCAGGCTCGGTGCCTCAGCCCTGTGCTTGGTGCTTCTGCTCCAGGCTTGGTGCCTCAGCCCTGTGCTTGGTGCCTCTGTCTCGGGCTCAGTGTTTCTGCTCCAGACTCGGTGCCTCTGCTCCAGGCTCGGTGCCTCTGCCTCGCGCTCAGTGTTTCTGCTCCAGGCTCGGTGCCTCAGCCCTGTGCTTGGTGCCTCTGGCCCAGGCTTGGTGCCTCTGCCCCAAGCTCAGTGTTTCTGCTCCAGATTCAGTGCCTCTGCCTCGGGCTCAGTGTTTCAGCTCCAGGCTCGGTGCTTCAGCCCTGTGCTTGGTGCCTCTGCTTCAGGCTCGGTGCCTCTGCCCCGAGCTCAGTGTTTCTGCTCCAGACTCGGTGCCTCTGCTCCAGGCTCGGTGCCTCAGCCCTGTGCTTGGTGCCTCTGCTTCAGGCTTGGTGCCTCAGCCCTGTGCTTGGTGCCTGCTTGAGGCTCGGTGCCTCTGTCCCGAGCTCAGTGTTTCTGCTCCAGATTTGGTGCCTCTGCTCTAGGCTCGGTGCCTCAGCCCTGTGCTTGGTGCCTCTGCTTGAGGCCCGGTCCCTCTGCCCCGAGCTCAGTGTTTCTGCTCCAGATTTGGTGCCTCTGCTCCAGGCTCGGTGCCTCAGCCATGTACTTGGTGCCTCTGCTCCAGGCTTAGTGCCTATGCCCCGAGCTCAGTGTTTCTGCTCCAGACTCTGTGCCTCTGCTCCAGGCTCGGTGCCTCTGCTCCAGGCTCGGTGCCTCAGCCCTGTGCTTGGTGCCTCAGCCCTGTGCTTGGTGACTCTGTCTCGGGCTCAGTGTTTCTGCTCCAGACTCGGTGCCTCTGCTCCAGGCTCGGTGCCTCTGCCTCACGCTCAGTGTTTCTGCTCCAGGCTCGGTGCCTCAGCCCTGTGCTGGTGCCTCTGCCCCAAGCTCAGTGTTTCTGCTCCAGATTCAGTGCCTCTGCTCCAGGCTCAGTGCCTCTGCCTCGGGCTCAGTGTTTCAGCTCCAGGCTCGGTACCTCAGCCCTGTGCTTGGTGCCTCTGCTTCAGGCTCAGTGCCTCTGCCCCAGGCTCGGTACCTCAGCCCTGGGCTCAGTGCCTTTGCTCACATGCTCCTTAGCATGATTAAAATCTTTCACACAATCTGCTTCATGTTAAGACTGTGGGAAATCTCTAGGAGGCACTCCACTTGCTGAGGGTCTACCGTGAAGTTGGGCATGATCGACAACCTTTATACAATCTACTTCATTGTAGGACTGTCTGTAAGCTGTGTTCATAAGATGTTCGACAACCCTGGAGTGCAATGGTGATATGAAAAAGATTGTAGGACAGATGTCAATCACAACTAGAGGACTTGATTGGAAGATCCAAGCTATTATTATTCTGAGGGAGACAACACATTGTCAGAAGAGTCCTGGTTCTTTCACATTGAAATATTACATTGTAAAGGCTCCTGTCAGCCTATTACCTATACTGTGAAAAGGTATTAGGCAGGTTTGGTAAAAAATCTAAAAATACTTACAAAAACAGACATGTTAGTGGTATATTTTTATCAGGTCAATGATCAAAAGAGAAATCTACATCACATCAATGTCAGGTGTGACCACCCTTTGCATTGAAAACAATCCATCAATTCTAGGTACACTAGCTCAAGGTCAGGGATTTCATACAATTGTAGATTGGTGTTTGACTAACCAATTATACCAAAGAGGTGATAATGATCATGACTTTTATATAAGGTTGAAACAAGTTATTAACTGAAACAGAAACAGGATAGGAGGCTCAAGACTGGGTGAGGAACAACTAAACTCTCCAACAATAGTCAGGCTTTGGAAGAGCGTTTCATGTCACGAATCATACACCCCAGCAAGTGTGAGCCTAGGAACAAAACACAAGGTAGTTATACTGCATCAGCAGGGTTTTCCCAAGGAAACCTTTTCAAAGTTGACTGGAGTTGCAAGATGTTGCTTCTTCAAAGGCGCTAAAAAAAACAAGAAATTGCCAACTATGATGACCAGAGGTAGACCAAGGAAACTTAGTTTAGCAGATGAGAGACATATCATGCTTCATTTTTAATTTGGGACATATCCAGCAACGCCATCAGCTCAGAACTAATAGCAACCAGTGGGACTCGGCTACAGTACATCAATCTCTTTTTGTGACAAGTCTGACCAAAAGTCTTCATGGAAGAATTTAAGCCAAAGAGTCACCATCCATATGGAAAAAAAGGCCAAGTTACTCAACTTTGTACAAAAAGATAGAAACTCGAGTGCAGAAAGATGGCTAACCCTAATGTTGAGGATGGAGAGACATGAAATGTCTTTATAGGGTTAAAAATATCACAACTCTTCTCTAAAATATATATACCGTTTATTGTGATTTGAAGATGTCATGTTGTCTGTTATACACTAGATGGCGCCCACGTTCCATAAATATATCTGAGACCTAAACCAACCCATTAAGGGAGGAATTTAGATATTAGAATAATTTGATAAGAATTGACCAATTAGGAAATGATCACTTTGTAGAAAGTTCTAGAATACTAACACACCTTTTGCTAAAAGGCCAAGTTACTCAACTTTGTACAAAAAGATAGAAACTGGAGTGCAGAAAGATGGCTCTCAGTTCTCTGACATTTGGTTGTAACTAGCCTACTACTGAGAGTTGCCAGTTACAGTGTTACTAACCGTGGTTCATGTCTAATTCAGCCCTGGCTTAGTCTGTATTATTCTCACTTTCTTCTTAGCCCATTTCCTGACTATACTTCTGTCTTTCGATTTTGTTTTGTTCTCTGTCCACCTGATTGTGAACCAGAGTGACCTGACCACTCTTACCAGCCCTCTCTAACAGCTAGTAAGTACTCAGAGGACTCTACCCAAGGACCTTATCTAAGTCCATATCCCGGTCACCTAATCAGAGAGCAGCAAACTATAATGACGAAGACCCCGATCCCAGCTATGCATCACGTATTGGGTCGCTTGCTGTAGTTTTGATAAAAATCTCTTATAATATCACTACAGGGCTAGTAATCCTGCCATGTAGTCCTCCATATTCACGAGCTCTGTATAACCACAGATTGGCAGCTTCCTGCCTATACATAGTGCCCACAAAAAGCTGCCAATTGGGTGGGGGCGGAGATATACATAGCTCTGCATTCAGAGAACTGGTAGATCTGTAACAGATAATCCAGTTATTTTATCAAAACTGCAGCAAGCAGCTCAGTAAGTGATACATCAACAGAATCGGGGTCACTGCTCTTACACCATGCTCGAGTAGCAAAAAACCTAATGATCATTTCACTTTAAAAAGTGACAACGAGGCCACTCCACTCCTGAGACCTGATAGTCTGAGAAACCAATAAGTGGAAGTCCTATTAGTAGGTGTCAGGCGACAGTGAGCGCGGTGGAAGGTTCATGTAAGTTTGGGGTCACAACTCACAAACTGAGTTGAGGATTTGGTCATAGTTATAAAGTCAATGCTGAGAAATACAGGCAGATACTTTATCAGGTAGGTGTCTGATTGGCTCTAAATTTATTCTGCAGCCTCACAATGACGCCAAACATCCAGTTGATGTCATTAAGGAGGAGGAGTTCTGGATGTGATGATCCGGCCCCCGCAGAGCCCTGATTTTATATAATCCCATCTGTCTTAAATCACATGAAGACACAGAAGGATCTGCACAAGTCTCATACACAGAAGGTCTGGGGTTGGTTCTCCAAGATGTTTGGCATGACCTTCTGCCGGGATCCTTGTCAAGCTGAACATAGGATAATTGATGAAGGCAAAGGGCGGTCACAGTAAATATTGATCTGATTTAGATTTATCTTTCGTTCTTTAACTTTTTTCTTAATTGACACAAATGAACTAGTAGCATTTTTTGCTTTTAAAGCAGCATTTCTTCCACACACTGGCGATTTCCAGTGGTTGGGGTCCTCACAGCTTCCCTTTAAGTAAATGGCGCTGAGCTTCAATACCATACACAACCTGTACATAGAGTGGTGCTATTTGGAGGAAGAAAAAAAAAATCAGGTTTTTCTAATTCCCCTTTTTTTAACACCGTTACTTTTTCAATCTGCGCTTGTTATGTTATGTGGATGAAACACAAACTGAAAATCCAGCGGTGTAATCGCACCCGAACCCACAGTAGATAATATTGGAGGTAACATCAAAGTTTTCATAGGCACTAGTTTAAAGAGGTTTTCTGCAACATAAAACGTTCAGCTACTTTCTAATATACAATTTCAAAGCAACCGGTGAATGGAATCTATATTTTTGTAAAATGAAAGCAAAGATCTTTTTAAAAAAAAAAATAAAAAAAAAGTGAATTAAACAAAATACTTACTTCATTCTGTATACTCACAAAATAGTAGAGAATGAATCACTATAGAAATAACAGGCTTACAGAAAACTCATGGATATTCCCATGTCGTAAAGCGATGGCATATTCTTCCTATTTGCCACCACTTTATGACACCCAGTGATTAAAACATGGCAGGGGAAACATCGCGGTGTCTCCTTTGTTCTCGGGAAAAGTGGGTTGGATCCCCCACCGGTCAACAAGTGAGGGCGTATCCCTTTAAAGCCGGTCTTACCTGTCCGTCATGCACGGTCCCTGTACAGACTGCAAAGTCCAGATTTGCATGGGTCTCCTGACCCCCACATATGTGTATAAGGCTGTTGAATTCGGGTCAGCAGACCCATGGTCGGTCTGGAACATGGCGGTCTGTACTTGGCTTGTGAATGTCGGATGTGTGACAATGATGGTGGGATCATGAGCGCTCTGTAGGGTGACACGTATGTATATGGAGGGATGGATTTAATGTGTGGTAGTATGGGCTCTACATCTATGTTAGGATGCAGGTATACAGTACATACGTACCTTACATCGTGCATGTGTTGTGCGGGTGTACTGCGATGTAGCATCTGTATGATCGGTCCAGATAACTTACACTGGCAGTTTTTTGCATTTTCACGTGGTTCTAGGGCCAGTTTCACACATCTCTAAAACATGGACCGCTCTAAGATCGCAGCGCCCGGCTGACCGGCTTGTCTCCTTACTTGAGTCAGATTCCTTATGTACAATAAGGATTGATGATTTGTGAACCTTTCAGGGTTTTCCATATTTTTTTTTTTTTTTTATAAATTTGACCTAAAACTACATCTGATTTTTACATAAGTCCTGGGCCCAGTGTTGTTCATCTTTATCAATTATTTAGATGAAGGAATTGAGGGTAAGCTGATTACATTTGGTGATGACATAAAGCTAGGAGGGATAGATAATACTAGAGAAGAGATAGAGAGAGGACTGAAAAAGATCTGAACAAACTGGAACAGTAATAACTAACAATGGTTTATAACAGGGAGCAATGCAAAGTCTTACATCTGGGCAAGAAAAATAAAAAAAGCATCTACATAATGAGAGGAACAGGGCTAGGCAGCAGCATGTGTGAAAAGCCTTGGGTATACAAATAGATCACAGACTGAACATGAGTCAACAGTGTGATGCAGCAGCAAATAAGGAAAACACAATTCTAGGCTGTATTAACAGAAGCATACAGTCTAGATCAGGTGAATTTATTATTCCTCTCTATTCCTCTTAGGTCAGACCTCATCTGGAATAATGTGTCCAGTACTGGCTGTCATTAAGAGAAGCAGAGTCTAGATCACGTAAAGTCATTATTCCTCCTTATTCCTCTTTGGTCAGACCTCATCTGGATACTGTGTCCAGTACTGGGCTGCATTAAGAGAAGCATACAGTCTAGATCACGTAAAGTCATTATTCCTCCTTATTCCTCTTTGGTCAGACCTCATCTGGAATAATGTGTCCAGTACTGGGCTGTATTAAGAGAAGCATACAGTCTAGATCACGTGAAGTCATTATTGCTCTCTACTCCTCTTTGGTCAGACCTCATCTGTGGATACTGTGTCCAGTACTGGGCTGCATTAAGAGAAGCATACAGTCTAGATCGCGTAAAGTCATTATTCCTCCTTATTCCTCTTTGGTCAGACCTCATCTGGAATAATGTGTCCAGTACTGGGCTGTATTAAGAGAAGCATACAGTCTAGATCACGTGAAGTCATTATTGCTCTCTACTCCTCTTTGGTCAGACCTCATCTGGATACTGTATCCAGTACTGGGCTGTATTAAGAGAAGCATAGTCTAGATCACGTAAAGTCATTATTCCTCCTTATTCCTCTTTGGTCAGACCTCATCTGGAATAATGTGTCCAGTACTGGGCTGTATTAAGAGAAGCATACAGTCTAGATCACGTGAAGTCATTATTGCTCTCTACTCCTCTTTGGTCACACCTCATCTGGATACTGTGTCCAGTACTGGGCTGCATTAAGAGAAGCATACAGTCTAGATCACGTAAAGTCATTATTCCTCCTTATTCCTCTTTGGTCAGACCTCATCTGGAATAATGTGTCCAGTACTGGGCTGTATTAAGAGAAGCATACAGTCTAGATCACGTGAAGTCATTATTGCTCTCTACTCCTCTTTGGTCAGACCTCATCTGGATACTGTATCCAGTACTGGGCTGTATTAAGAGAAGCATAGTCTAGATCACGTAAAGTCATTATTCCTCCTTATTCCTCTTTGGTCAGACCTCATCTGGAATAATGTGTCCAGTACTGGGCTGTATTAAGAGAAGCATACAGTCTAGATCACGTGAAGTCATTATTGCTCTCTACTCCTCTTTGGTCACACCTCATCTGGATACTGTGTCCAGTACTGGGCTGCATTAAGAGAAGCATACAGTCTAGATCACGTAAAGTCATTATTCCTCCTTATTCCTCTTTGGTCAGACCTCATCTGTGATATTGTGTCCAGTACTGGGCTGCATTAAGAGAAGCATACAGTCTAGATCACGTGAAGTCATTATTGCTCTCTACTCCTCTTTGGTCAGACCTCATCTGGATACTGTGTCCAGTTCTGGGATCCACATTTTAAAAAATTCATCAACAAACTGTAGGTACTTCAGAGAAGAGCGACCATGTCCTATGGTTGCAGGATCTAGCAATGTAAAGCTTGTAAAAAAGAGTAATAAGTGGATCTTTTGTGCTGCCCTTCTAATGTAATGCAGATGAAGAGAAGTCCATGATCCAGAGATATATTAAAAGCTGTGGTTCATTCTACGCGTTTCAAAGCCTAAACTGGCTATTTCTTCAGGAATGGGTGGAGACACAGATTGGATATTAGAAAAAACTTTTAGACAGTGAGGGTGATCAACAAGTGGAACAGGCGGCCACGAGAGGTGGTGAGTTCTCATTCAATGAAAGTCATCATACAGAGGCTGGACAGACATCTGACTGGGATGGTTTAGTGAATCCTGCTTTGATCAGGGGGTTGGACCAGATGACCCAGGAGGTCCCTTCCAACTCCACCATTCTATGATTATGAGATTTGTTTCTTTTATCTACTTTTAGGACTTGTGTGAAAATCTCATAGAATTTAAGTCAAATTATGTTACGCACCTGTTTGGGCCCAGCTCTGCATTCTTTCACTATGACCTTTGCTGTACTCCACATCGGTTTCACAAGTTGTCCAGCTAACGTCAGTGTCATCAAGACCCAAGGCTTTTTAAGGCCGACTCAGACATTTGTGTGTCTTAACGTTAAGTAGCTTTGTGTTGTTACCTTGTATTTTTTAGTTAGTATTCCCAAGCATCTCGGCAAACCCTTGGTGATTCTACAATATGTGTTTGCATCTTGGATCAGACCTACACTGACAAGCAAAAGAGTAACAATGTTTTGAACCTTTGACTTTCTGGCTCCATATCTCACCATCAACTATAGCGTGAGACAACCTTAATTATATAAACAATCACCTTGGGTTTCTCATACTTAGAATTGACTTGCTACTATTTAGCATATGATTAGTTATTCAGAGTCTTGTCATGTCACTGCATTGTTACTGTTTTGCTCCTGAAAAAAATCTAAATTTAAATTTGTATTATTTTGCTAGAATTTTGTAAATTCACCTTTGCCCTTCACCATGACCCGAATCCTTCTGGGCAGCTCTTGATCCTCCCTGTTCCATGTGCCGCCCTGCAAATCATACCCGTTGTGCCATTGCCTTTGGTCCGTGATGCCCATCCTGACCCTGAAGCTTAGTGAATCCACCTCAACAAGTAAACTTCATAGCAAATTTATGCAAAAATATGGAAAATTGTGAAGGGTTCACAAGCTTTCAACATGACTGTTTATGTATGAGGCAATTCGCTCAGGTCATTTGGCACGGCACTCAGGCTGGGTATTGTAATATTGGCACGGTCCGCGTTTCACCAATGTGTGATACAGACCTAAAAGTGATGCACAACCTCTTCTTAAAGGGCCCTTCAAACTGATAGGGTCTCTCACTCGACATACAACTGCTGTAAAACTGCAGGGTCGCCAAGCCGCCTACTAATTACATAGACTTTCATCTAGGATGTACTACTCGTCCCTGCCAAGTAGTAGATATGTGGTAGTATAGTATAGGACAACTTTACATCAAGCCTGCTGGAGAAAAGATACTGAATATGTGAGAAAAGAAACTGTATCAATTTAACCTTGAGTGGGTTAAAAAGAAATCATTGCGTAAAGATCAATACTGATTTATAAAGGAACACTCCGGGCAAAACTGATACACTATGTTATACCTGAGGCAGGGACTAAGGTGGCTGCGATGATACAGGGACTGCCTCTGTGTTGTATCATTCAATGTTACCTCAAAGAAAGTTATTCCTTATTGATCGGAGAGGAGATAACATACTGACTGCTGGGGTCTGATCATTGGGTCCCCAGTGATCCCTAAAATGCTGGTCTGCATAGCCCCATCTAAATAGAGTGGAGATGTTCATCCTTTATTGAATATGCTGGAGTACTCCCGCAGACAATGAATGGAGCTGAGGTTGAGCATGGGCACCACCATGGCATTCAGATCTCTCCATACTCAGAATCTCCTTCTCTTGACTATTGGGTATGGGAGGAATCAGATCCCAGAGATCAGTAAGTTATCACCTATCCAAAGGATAGGGAATAGTATCCATGTGTGTGAATACCCCTGCTTAAGACTCTGTACACATTTTTGCCTAGATTGTTCCTTTAAAGTTGCACATAGCTCCTGTGAAGAAGTAAATGGATGTTAGGATCAGAAAATTAATTATTGTATTCATCAGGATTTTGTGTTATGCATTTTTTTGCCTTTTGTTTTACATATCACAATCTGTATTAAAAGCAGAAAATAGAAGTCTTGACATTTTTACATCGGCCACTGGGGATTTTTAGACTAACGTTCTGCTGTTTTAGGACACAACACATGTACATTAGCAGCAATGAACGGACTCTCATCTTTTGTATTGAAGCATCTAATGAGTGTGTGCAGAGGTCAAGTGAGTGGGATGAGGTGAGCTGTGACATCCCCTATTGTGAATGGTGGATCCTGTGTTATCTACTGTATATAGAGGTGTTATCAGTCATTGTACAGGAGGAGGAGGTGAGCTGTGATATCACCTATTGTGAATGGTGGATCCTGTGTTATCTACTGTATATAGAGGTGTTATCAGTCATTGTACAGGAGGAGGAGGTGAGCTGTGACATCACCTATTGTGAATGGTGGATCCTGTGTTATCTACTGTATATAGAGGTGTTATCAGTCATTATACAGGAGGAGGAGGTGAGCTGTGACATCACCTATTGTGAATGGTGGATCCTGTGTTATCTACTGTATATAGAGGTGTTATCAGTCATTGTACAGGAGGAGGAGGTGATCTGTGATATCATCTATTGTGAATGGTGGATCCTGTGTTATCTACTGTATATAGAGGTGTTATCAGTCATTGTACAGGAGGAGGAGGTGAGCTGTGACATCACCTATTGTGAATGGTGGATCCTGTGTTATCTACTGTATATAGAGGTGTTATCAGTCATTGTACAGGAGGAGGAGGTGAGCTGTGATATCACCTATTGTGAATGGTGGATCCTGTGTTATCTACTGTATATAGAGGTGTTATCAGTCATTGTACAGGAGGAGGAGGTGAGCTGTGACATCACCTATTGTGAATGGTGGATCCTGTGTTATCTACTGTATATAGAGGTGTTATCAGTCATTGTACAGGAGGAGGAGGTGAGCTGTGATATCACCTATTGTGAATGGTGGATCCTGTGTTATCTACTGTACATAGAGGTGTTATCAGTCATTATACAGGAGGAGGTGAGCTGTGATATCACCTATTGTGAATGGTGGATCCTGTGTGATCTACTGTATATAGAGGTGTTATCAGTCATTGTACAGGAGGAGGAGGTGAGCTGTGATATCACCTATTGTGAATGGTGGATCCTGTGCTATCTACTGTATATAAACGTGTTATCAGTCATTGTACAGGAGGAGGTGAGCTGTGATATCACCTATTGTGAATGGTGGATCCTGTGTTATCTACTGTACATAGAGGTGTTATCAGTCATTGTACAGGAGGAGGAGGTGAACTGTGATATCACCTATTGTGAATGGTGGATCCTGTGTTATCTACTGTATATAGAGGTGTTATCAGTCATTGTACAGGAGTAGGTGAGCTGTGACATCACCTATTGTGAATGGTGGATCCTGTGTTATCTACTGTATATAGAGGTGTTATCAGTCATTGTACAGGAGGAGGAGGTGAGCAGTGATATCACCTATTGTGAATGGTGGATCCTGTGTTATCTACTGTATATAGAGGTGTTATCAGTCATTGTACAGGAGGAGGAGGTGAGCTGTGATATCATCTATTGTGAATGGTGGATCCTGTGTTATCTACTGTATATAGAGGTGTTATCAGTCATTGTACAGGAGGAGGGGGTGAGCTGTGATATCACCTATTGTGAATGGTGGATCCTGTGTTATCTACTGTATATAGAGGTGTTATCAGTCATTATAGAGGAGGAGGATGTGAGCTGTGATATCACCTATTGTGAATGGTGGATCCTGTGTTATCTACTGTATATAGAGGTGTTATCAGTCATTGTACAGGAGGAGGTGAGCTGTGACATCACCTATTGTGAATGGTGGATCCTGTGTTATAAGCTATGAGTAGGGGTGTTACCTGTCATTGTAATCCTGGCTCTGTTAATAAGGATCCTGCTGAAAACTCTTCCTGAAAGGACAAGAAGTATGAGTCTAAAACAGCCCCAGCGTCCAGTGTGAAAATTGCAAAATTACACACACACGCACACACACACACACACATATATATATATATATAATCATGATGTAAAATATAAAACATAAATGCATAATAACACAAAAGCCTGATTTAAACATAAGGTCAATTTTTTTTATCATAGCTTCACTTTAAAGGGATTTTCTAACTTAAAAAAAGAAAAACGAAATGCCCTCCACTGATTCAGGAAAGAGGCTTGGGTGTGCCCATCAGTCTTCATTTTCAGGTGACTGACATCTTGGCAATAGTATCCAGGTATCATGGCTCACGTCTATGGACACTGATTGGCTGTAATAGTACTAGTCGGCCAGTGGGGGCCACTAGGGCTTCTTTTCTGGATCAGTGGGGAATCAGTTCTGAAGTTTTTGGTGTTTCTTTATAATATTTGCTGCCGTTCTTTTTTTCTTTTAAAGGCTGGATAACCCCTTTAACCAAAAGTGATAAAATCAAACTAAAGAGAAACAACTGGGCTGGGGCAACATTGTGGATTTTGCTGTCATTATGCAGAGGAGCGGCTTTTGTATCACCATTAACTATGAGTAACGCAATAACTTTGAGTTCTGATGGGTGCTAATGAAGATACAAAATGCCCCGCTCCCGTGTAAACTCTTGGTTGTATCATTTCCGTGTAGCTGCCATTACGCTACAGGACCAGTGCAAAAGTCACCAATGTAGCCAAAGCCAGTGATAAATGACTGGGCGTGTCGACTTACGTTGCAGCTGCCTCCATTTTTGCATGGGTTACTGGCACATTCATTGCTCTCAATCTCACAGTTGGTTCCCGTGTACCCCGCTCGGCAGTTGCAGGAATAGCTCCCCTGACCGGTGTTGGTGCAGCTGGCTCCGTTGTAGCACGGTTTATGATTGGTGCAGTAGTTCAGATCTTGATTGCAGAACAGACCCCCCCAGCCTTCTTGACAAGTGCATTCAAATGGCTGGGAGCAGGAGCCGTGCAGACAGCCGGGGTATCGCACGCACTCATCACAGAGCCGACCTTGCCATCCCATACGACACTTGCACTCCCCGGGCACCTCGCAGAAGCCGTGAGACTCGCTGCAGCTCGGCAAACAGATCGCTGCAAAAGAAAGTGCAAATCCAATTACCATAAGATTCACTTACCTGTGGTCTCTCTGTGTGTGCTTTAAAGGGAACCTGTCATGTCCTTTTTCATTATTAAACCGCCCCCAATGATCATTTACATAATATTCTGTTCATTAGAAATCTTTTTTTCTTATCATTGTATTCATCCCAAAAAAGAATTTTATTTACTTACTATTTTCATTAGCTAGCTGGACACACAGTCAATCAGTCATCCGGATGGTTTAATAGTCAACAGATATGACACTGAACTTGTAGCAATACCAAATGCTCTGTATAAAGGACCTGTGTGATGTCACGTCCATGTGACCATAACGGGTGGAGCTAAGCGAGCTGAATCATTAAGGTCTATGTAGACATAGATCCGCCTATTATAGTCACATGGTTGTGACATCACACAGGTCCTTCAGCATTTTTTGAATTCGGCATTGCTAATTGCTACAAGTTCAGTTAACTTGAACTATTGATTGTTAACCAGCCGGATGACTGCTTGACTGTTTACCCCAAGTATCTAAAATGCTTTTTTGGGATAATACAGAGATGTTTGAATGCAAAAATCCTAAATAACATTGTGGGTGGTTTAATAACAAAAAAGGACATGACAGTTCCTTTAATCTCCCCCTCAGAAACAGGACAGCGCCTCTAGTGGATGAAACTGAAGCACTGCCATATCCTGTTTATCAATTCTTTTTTGTGCGGCAGACAGTTTTATTCATACCAATATGGGGCACATGCAATATTTTAACCACTTTTTGTTGCATTTTTTTCTCCAAAGAGTGACTAAAAAACATTTTATTTTTTTTTTTTTCATTACAGCTTTTACAATCCGGGTTATTTATTATTGTATTTTCATTGATCAGAATTCTACAGACACTCAACACCAAATGAGGCTGAGTTTCAGTGGCAAAACAAAGATGGCAGTGACCAGGGGTATAACTACAATAGGTGCAGGGGTTGCAGTCGCACCTCGGCTCTGGAGCCTAGGGGGGCCCCGAAAAATTCCTTTGGCCTATAGAAAAACAGTAATGCTCCGTATTAAAGGTTTGCAATAATTGGCCCTTTTGCCGCTTTTGCATCAGGGTCCATGAGCTTCAAATTCTGCCACTGGCAGCAACAGAGGCTGTCAGACACCTCTCAGCTGCCATGTTGATTAATGTCCCGCTATCACACTGCGGGAGGCTGATGGTAGGCAATGCACAGGAGTACTGCTGAGCGTTCTATGTAAACATCACCGGGTTAACGACGACCTGTCACTTGCCAGAAATATGATTTTATTTTTTACTTGGTCTAGAATCCTCTCCATTCTAGGGATATTGCCCCACTTTGAGGTACATAATTTTTTTTTTTAGCCAACAGGGTGTGGCCCTCAAGAAGACTCCCATAGAAAAGAGTTGAAGACCACACCCACTTGGACAACAAGACTAGATTAATATATATGAAAGAGGAAGCCATATCTCAGGAACACAGAGGAGCAGGAGCAAAATAAGACCATAACCGAATACAGAAGAACAGCAGCATTTCCGGAACTTAAAAACTAATACATATTAATCATAAATGACAGATGCTCTTTATACCCTTCCTGCAAAGTGACATACCCGTACATGTGGAATACAAGTGCTTTCCTGTAATCCGCCGTACAGTTACAGGAATGGCACTGCACAGGAGTTGCGTTCGTGTATTTACAGCAGGTATTAAGTATTGTAAAAAGATAAAAAATAAATAAGGCATCTGAGCCGAAACACGCGTCAGGACTGGGCACCATTCCAGCTGCAGGAGAATCCATGGTTACTCTGGACTATAACTTTTTGCTACCTACAGGTGCATTTCATGAATTACAATAAAACGTTCATTTATTTCAATAATTCAATACATAAAGTGAAACCCATATATTATATAGAGTCATTACACACAGAGGGATCTATTTCATGTGTTTATTTCTGTTAATGTTGATGATTATATTTTACAGCCAATGAAAACCCAAAGGTCAATTATCTCAGAAAATTAAAGTAGGGAGGATGAAGGGTCTGAGAGATAAAATATGACCTAAATAGATATCAGAGGCTTCACCTTGTGTGGTTGTGAGAGTCACAACCACTATAAAAGCAGATCACGGCTGCTGCAGTAGGGAGGATGAAGGGTTAAAAACCGTGCTGCCGTTTCCACCAGACATCAAACGGTGAATATAATATTGATTTATTAGTCAACGCGTTTCAGGCCTCCCTGGACCTCCTCCAGCATCTGCGAGAGAAAGGCTCTTTACTGACTCTATGGCACATACCCTTCCACCTGCCCTATGTGGAGAAGAGGTTTGAATAAGGCCCTCGTTGTGCCAGTTGCACCCTTGATCGAGGACAGTTCCCAGAATCCGAGGAGCCTCAAAATTCGGAAATACTTGCTGATGGCTGTAGATAGCCAAACTTTTTTCTTTCCATCTCCATGTTTGTTTGTGTTTGTTGCACACTTCCCTGCTGGATTGAAAGACTACTTCTGCGAATGGGCTGTCCACCATTCATCATAGACTTTGCCCAACCAGCAATCCACTTTGCCCATCATGAACTGTGTTTCTTGAATCTGTGCCTATTCCTAAGGACTATTGTTAGGTTGAGCGGAGCTAGACAACCTGATGTTCCAGCTGGTTAGGAACGTTAGATGGCGCCCTTGATGTGAAGGGCTTCCACTCTGCAACAAAATACTGCATAAGGCAAGCTTTTGTAAAAGTGGGGCTCATCTTAATTTAAGGACTGTAACAAAATGCACCCATGAACTTTGTCCAAAACGATGGATTCTGCTTAATCCCATCTTGGACTTGACAGACTCCTCACAGACTGTGCCCTCTGACTAAAAGGGCTGTTTGTTGCTGCATCGGCCTACAGTCCCCCACCCTCCATTTAAATAACTTGGACTCTTTGTTCCGGGGTTCCAACAGAGTAGCACTGGGGGTGTCATGAACACCCAACAGGTGAGGACATCATCTATCTTCTAGAACAGCAACTGTTGGCATTCATATTTTTGTGTGATGTTGCATTGGTGTCTTGCAGATCGTCAAGTAGTTGAGGACGACCATTGTTTAAAAGGGGAGAAATGTAAGAACGTGGACTGGCAGTCGCGTTTTTTTTGCTGAAAACACCAATCACACTGTTGTACTGTCATGTGATTTGTTTTATGCGTCTTTGCGAATAATGTATAATGTTTAGCATTTTGAAAGGTATAATGTACAGTGGCGTTATAGACAGTTACCATATTATAGTACAAGTGATGGTTGAGTGCTGAAACTAGCCCACAAGAGAAGGGGTTAGTCTCCAGGGGAAAGTGACGATTTCTCATAGTACTTCAGAGAGGGGCCTGCTAGTGACTAGAATGATCATATATTCAACAGGTCATCAAGGCCGCATGTAGTGGATGATTTGTTGCAACTGGAACAAGGTGACCAGAGTGAGATAGCATGATCCCAGAGTGTTGATCGGGACACAGCCCAAGAAACACTTTTGTAGCTTGAGATCGATCGTCTAACATGGCCTCAAGCAAGACAGGGTCCAGAGGGCAGGACAATAGTGACGGGTCAAGATGGGCTGGTTCCTAATTGAAGTTGGCTTTCTTGGGAGGGACCTCCTCAAGCGTTTGTTAGCGAAAGACTCTTCAGTGTAACTATGGCAAATCCCCTCCCTATTAGGAGAAGAAACGTGAATAAGTAAGTATCTGGAAGCATGAGATTTGATACTCGTCTAAATGGTCAGGACCCCTGTACCCTGTCATGAATGAGGAGTGGAGACATGGAGCTGCAAAATGGGATAGTGACTGTCATAGACTGCACTGGGTTGTAGTGGGACTCACAGGACCAGAAAGAACAGGAATAACCCCGAGGGATCCAGAACTGTGTCTGCATATGTGTTGTAGAACTGGAACTGGCTTAAAGTTATGTGCCCGCTATCTCACGTGTGAAGTTGTTACTGAAGGTCTGCTAAGTAAACTGTTGTTAGTTAGAATAAATTGTCTCCGTGAATGGTGAATGGTCTCTGTGTCAGCCTGAACTGGCATCTGGTCCTGGTCAGCCAAAGGCAACACCAACATGTGAACTGCAGATAGGTAGGGCCTACACTATACAAGTCCATGCACTCAGCCAGGACCATGGTTTTCATGTATTGTACCGGGGCATCCAGAGTCAATCCCTCAGCCACAATTACCATCTCGTTTCACTCTACACCCTTCACTATGCTATTTGACTGCTTAATGTATATATTTTTTTACCTACTTTCTGTTTGATGTCGCTTTGCTTCAGAATCTCCAGCACATGTCCAGATGACAAGAGAGCGCACTGTCAGTGGACACTGTAAGGAAAATACTGAGCAGGCAAAGCAGATATCAGCAGGGGTAGGGCTTGTCTTTGCTTTTCCTGCTCCCCGGGTTCTCCCCTTACAATGTGCACAGACAGTGCACTCTCTTGCCGGCTCGTCACTTCTCATCAGAGCTGGAGAGGGAGCGCACTGTCACTGTGTATTGAAAGTAATAACGCACAGTGACAATGGAACTCTACTGAACATATGGTGGAATTGATAGACGACACATGATCAATAGATGCCCCCTGAAGACGACGTGTCTGAGTATCCCAGCATGCATTTGGGGTTTTCATATGAAATGTTATCAAACAGGAAGTAGGTTAAAAAAATAAAGCAGCTGGAGAAAATAGAGAGGAAACAATATGGAATTTTAAATTGAAGTATTTTTGAAAAGAGTAAATTATTACATTAAATGGACACATTAAGGATTAAAATAATTGTGAGTTTTGGAACACCCCTTTAAGGCCGGGGTCTGCACAGCAAGGTGCTGCGCTGCAGCAGTTCTTTAAAAAATTGCGTGACCAAAACATTTTGTGCAATTGCTGTTAAGTGACCATTTTAGAGCTCTGATTTTGCTGTGAAAAAACAGCCAAGTTGCAGATAAGTTGCACACAAGTCACAGCACGGGCAACTAGAAGGAAGATCTACAGCAAGTGTTCTACAAGCAACTTACGACCAGCAACAGAAGATTTATCACATTTGGAACCTTCTGCAACCCTGTCATAGTAACACCATAGGAAATCATTACATCCAGTGTTGTAATGAGGCACTGCGATGTTAGTGTCATGTCACACTTCGCTGTGTAGCTCCAGCCTAGCAGTCAATGTCTAATGATCTCATTTTAAAAACTAACCACTTTTGTCATTTACATCAATTGGAAATTCCCTAGTGTTCCCTCTGTACATCACCTCTGAAAGGGATCAAAGCAAAGATTTTGCGCTGTTGAATTCAAGTAAAAGTCCAGGATATCAAGGATGATGAAGAGTGGTTCACTGTCAACGCGTTTCAAAGTCAATCTGACCACATGTTAAATGGTTGTCCTGAGGAAGGACTCAGGTTGACTTTGAAACGCGTTGACAGTCAACCACTTTTCATCACCCTGATGTCCTGGACTTTTGCAGAGCTGTTTAACCCTTCATCCTCCCTTCTCTATATGCACTCAATATAGGCATTGACTACTAAAGGGGTTTCCGGGGTTTTTCTATAATTTACATGTGTATCTAGGCTGCAAAATGTTGGCAGTTTGTAATATACATCCTGTCAACATGTTGCAGGGTTTCCTAGATATTACCTCTTTGCGGCAGCCAACGAACATCCAGGTGGCGTGTTTGTGCTGGAGCTGCATGTAAATGAAGAACTGGTTGCTTACTCCTAGACTCCAAGTGTTCCAGCAATCCCGACAATGATACGTCCTGGTAAAGATCGCTGGAGCGTCGCTACGTGGTTGCTGGTGTGATGTCAAACAGTCAGATCTACTCAACGATGCAGCAACGATACGGCGACCCGTATAACGACCTCGTCAGTCGTTGGGACCCTGTCACACAGCAGCTAGTCTGACGATTCAGACCTGCGTGGCTGAGTTCTGAGTCGCCAATGAGGTTGTTGTTAAGGTGTCAAACACTCCGATGCATGTTCCCCAGCGGGAACCCGACGATCAAAAAATGGTCCAGGCCATTCCGACACGATCGACGATGTCACAGCAGGGGCCCGGTTGCTGCTACGTGTCAAACATAGTGAGAGGTTACTGTTGCGTCACAAAACCTGTGACGAAACAGCTATCTTGCTAGCAATCTCGCTATGTGTGATGAGGGCTCAACACGCATGCCACCTCCCCCAGTCTACAGTATGGCCAGCCACCCCCAGACTGCTACAGCCCGCCCCAGTCTCAAGCATGACCACTCACCCCCTCTGCATACAGCCCTCAGCTCCTCCACTGACCCAGTGTAACGAATTTGCAGCTCTGTGCACTGCTCTGTAGGCTGCAGATTTGGCACAGTACTCAGGCGATAGTAAGTCAGTAGCTGTGGGCGCCAATTTCAAGTGGCGGCAGTTGCGGTAATACTGGCAGTACTGCGCAATGTGCCAGTACCGCCCGTGGGTGCAATATGTGCACACCGATCACTCTCTGCTCCACCATGCAACCTTTATGCCTCATCTGCACTCTTTCTGGCACCTTCTGCACTTTCTCTGCCCCCCTCTGCGCTCTCTCTACCCTTTGCTGTGCTCTCTCTGCCCCGTTGTGTGCCCCCCTGTGCACTATATGTGCCCTACTGTGCATCGTACTCTCCTTTGCGCTCTCTGTGCGCTCTCTGTACCACCTGTGCCTCCCTGTGCACTCTCAGTGCCCCCTCCGCGCTCTCTATGGCCCACTTTGCGCTTTCTGTGACCTCGTGTGCTCTTTGTGCCCCCCGTGCGCTCGCTGTACCCCCTGTGTGCTTTTTGCCTCCTTGTGTGCTCTTTGCTGGCCGTGAGCTCTTTGTGCCCCCTCTGTGTGCTCTGTGTTTCCTGTGCCCCTACTCTGCCTACCTGTGTGCTGTTTGTGCCCCCTCTGTGCACTCTCTGTGAACCTCACTGCCTCCCCTCATGCGTCATGCCACCGCCATCTTCGGACACCCAAAGATGGTGGCGGCATGACTAATTGGGTCTGCACATACCCAGTGTGCGCATGCGTAGTCAGTGTCCAAACAAACATGGTGGCAGTCCGACTAAGTTTGCCTGTGCTTGCTGGGTAGGCACAGTTAGACATTCGGCAGTGATGGCGGGCTGCGGATGACGTGAGGCGTCTGTTTCTGGTCGGCCGAACCGCTGACGGTATTGTCCATGGGGCCAGTACTGCCAGCGGGCGTCATATTTGCACATCGATCACTTGGGTGCTCAAATATGGCTGCATCGGCGTGTGATACGGGGACATTGGGACAGAAGTGGATGACAGACGGGACTTTGTGATTATGCAATTAGATAGGGGGCTTTACCTGCATGGTTTGATACGTTGACTGGAGGACCCTACTACTCTTGCTTCCCACATCAGCTGGCTTTGAGCCTTTATCTTGCCTTCCTTTGCCAGTTATTCTTAAAGCTTTCAATTAGAAATCACTGACGAACTCCAGATGTTCTACATATTGTTCAACCTGCCCTGATCCTGCACCGCGGCTGACTGATGGCTATAGACCTGCTGTGAGAAGCCTTTCATTGCTGCGGTGGGTGGACGCACGTCCTTCTGTCATTTCTATCCGCCTCCTATTTAGACTCATCGGTCCATAAAACCTCAGATGTCCAGCTTCTCGAGTCCTTAGTGCCACCATTCTCTTGACAGCTACATTTGCTTTAGACCCATCTCATTGAGTTGCTTTATACTAGAAGGGGGGAGAACAAACACCTCAAACATTTTAGAATCTAAAACAAGTTTTGGGGGTTTTTTGCTACCATCTGATTTCATTTTCTCTATGTTTTTGCTGTGTTTACTGTATTACTTTTTTTTTTTACATTACACTTTTTGGCTTATTTTATGATGTTTTTTGTATATGATGCTTAAAAGTTAAAATCGTAATACACCCAATTTGTATCACCTCTGGTTTGGAGAGTAAATATGTATTATTAGCATGTGTTAACAAGCGTTGCATTTAATATGTGCAGCAGAAGCCTGAGCTCTCATCAGCCCCTCATTGTATCACATCGTCCCTCATCAGTCCCCCAGCGCTATTAGGTTTTTCTCTATGGCCGCTGAGTGGCAGACAGATGAGATGTTGTAACTGCAGATATCAGCCCCATACACAAACAGCACCTGCCCAAGGGGGGATGGGGGGTGCTTAATGCACGCCGCCTGTCCCCATTGTGCACAGAACAATTGGGGAGTGGGGACCCACGAGGAGGGGCTATTAATCTGTCTTCGCTACTCACAATGAAATCTGGTTAAAACCACATGTCCCCAACCCCCTACACACTCCTATTTACCTTGATGACCGTCTGGCAGGGTGCACGGCCCATAACCAGTCACCATATGCTGCTTTTAGGTCTTTGTGCTCAGACCAACTCCTCGTCTTTTATCCACCCTGTCTAATGTGTTTAGCTTAGGAGAATATCATTGTGGAAGGATTGGGAGAAGCCGGAGATGTGCAAACAGTGAGATAGATGCAAAAGTTACTAATCGCGGGAAGGTGTCTTTCGCCATCGAATCGCAAAAGTTCGCTATATTTGCAGAAACTTGAGTCCTCGAGGTTTAGGAGCACTGCGGGACTTCACGTGATGCCTGTTTGCTTATTCAGGCCCGTAATAAGCGACGCAGATAATTGGGACTCATTTTGGAGAGAAAAGTCGGTGTGAAAAGACTAAGCGGGGTTTAAGCTTGGGGCAATTATCTGAAGACATGATTTACATTCATAGAATTGCTTCAGGTTCTGCGATGCACAGCTGGTCGCGTGCACGGCCTTTGTGCTTGCATCCTATAGAATTATTTAACATCGTTTAGGTGATAAATTTAAATATACGAGGAAGAGAAGGGGAATTTATATGATACAGGCAAAAATAACGGTTTGTGGTCATGTACAATATACTATCCTTATTGGATGAATGCCTTTTGATCTCGATTTCTGTAGGGCCGAGACAAAAATCATGTGTATAAAGCTGGCGCTTCACCGTGCCTGCTTATAGCTGTTATGGATTGATTTCCCTATTTAGCTACAGCTGCAAAGCAATACACAGACTTGTATGTAGCTGACACTTAATAGTTAAAATCAATGATTAACACTGCAAAAAGTTGGAGTGCAGGTGTATGTTTACACAGTAAGGTTTTGCTGCAGTTAAAAATACACCATGTGAACAACCCAAGGTGTTGGAAGACTAATCTGAGGTCTGGCCAGTTTACAAACCTTCGAAATCATCATACTATTGTGGAGTAGTAGTTTTAGGTTATTGCCGATGTAGAAGGTGTGCCACGGATTTGGACATCCAAAATCTGCACATGTTTCAAAGATAAGTTGGTTGTGTGCATGCGTTTTTGCCATTTTTTTTATGCAGAATTTCCGGTGTTTTTATAATGCTAGGTCAATGGCTGGAAAAAGAAAAAAAATTGGTTTCTTGATGTCATAATGTGACGTGGTGCTCCGCTGTTTTTTTTGGTTACAAGCACAGGTACAGCAGGCAGCTACGGGGCTGTCACCCACCCCCAGCTGTCTAGTTTTATCTAGGATAGTAATCAAAAATACAAGGAAGCCCTTGTAAAAAAATATTTGTAAGAAATGAATTTAAAAGAAAATGACGTGGGGCTTTGCTGTATTTTTGATTGCTAGATAAGTAAAACTAGGCAGCTGAGGTCTGAAATTACAGTGTGGGGTGGCCCAAGCTTTCTGCGCTCCCCATGTTGCAAATTGCAGCCAAACCCCCATAAAATATTAATAGAAGCATTCTTTTCTGGAGCTGTATTCAACTCTTTCCAGCTGTCCTGTGGGGTTGGCAGACTAGGTAATAAGGAGTTTATACTAGCTATGTATTGCCAGCTGGCACTAAGTCCAAGGTTTATAATGTTGGGCCAATGTTAGACCCAGTCATTATGAACTGCTAAATAAATAGTAAATAATACACAACACTGTGAAAAATCATTAATTATTTCAAGAAATAATAATAACAAAAGGCTCTGCTGTATTTTTGATTACCAGCCAGGTAAAAACTAAATAAAAACGCAGGAAATCTGTAGCATCAGCACATCACCTTAGGCAGGTGTGGAACATCTGTGTAGGAGGTTTAAGACTTTGTGAGGGACTGTCAAACTCTGCTATAAAGGTGAGGATGTGGAAGACAGTTTCATGACACAGTTAACACACTATGGTAACACTGAGCACAGCAACAATACATGAGGTGTATTATATTGCATCAGCTAGGTGTCTCCCAAGTAAAGATTTCAAATCAGACTTGGTTTCAAGATGTGCTGTTCAAGTTCTTATAAAGAAGCAATGATGAGGTTCATAGATGAAGTGTTCAACCAAGTGCAGCAGATAAATGAACATCTTGCTTACTTTCCTTTGACATCAGAAGATGTTCAGCAGTGACACAGTTCAGAATTAACTGCAAACATGGAACCCAGCTACACCAACATTTACTATTCAGCGACATCTCACTAGCGTCTTCATGGAGAATTGTGGCCAAAAACCAAACCTTCAATATGGAAACTAGGCCAAATGACTCAACTATTCCCTAAACATAGGAACTGGGGTGCAGGAAAATGGCAGAAGTTGCTTGGACTGAGGAGTCAAAATGTGAAATATTTGACTGTAACAGAAAGAAATTATGACACAAGGGCTGCAGAGCAGCACAATAATAAGTGATAACATTCGATAACAGATAACAATGAAGCAGGTGGAGGGTCCGAGAAGTTTGGGGCTGCATTTCAGCAAATGGAGTTGGGGATTTGGACATGATTAATGTAGTCCTCATTGCTCAGTAATGCAGGCAATACTTATTCATCATGTCATACCATCAGGGGGCGTCTGATAGGTTTCAATTTTTCTCTTCAGCAGGACAACAATCCAAATCAGCCCTCACATGCAAGGGAGCCTCCCCCGTGCTTCACTTTCCTGCAACACTCATTATCATGCCACTCTCCAGCCCTTTGTGAACAGCCTGGCTTCTGTAATTTATTATTATTTACCGGCTTCAGCTCAATCTCGAGCCATGGTGACTTGACGATGAACGCTCTGTGGAAAGGTTGTCTTGCTGTGCCTACATTGGTCCACCAGAGTCTTCTCCGTGCTATGTTTATAGTATCAAGCCATTGGGTTAATGTCTCCTCTTCGCCTTCTTCCTTCTATTGTTCCCATCATGATGTCCTTTCTTCTCTTCGAATGATGTGTCCAAAGTAGGAAAGTCATGGCATGTGATTCTTGCTTCAAATGACATGTCTGGCTTGATTGGTTGAAAAATTGTATGTTTTTCTAGCCACCCATTGTATTGATAACCTCATTCTCCAGCACACATTTCAAAGGTTTGATTCTTTACAGCCAGATATTTCACATTTTGACTCATCTGTCCAGAGCACCTGCTGGCATTTGTTTCTGTGTGTTTGTGGACGGTTGAATGACTTGGTCTTGTTTCCTATGTTAAAGGTGTGGCTTTTTTGGCCACAATTCTTCCATGAAGACTACTTCTGGCCAGACATCTTTGAACATTGGTTAAGTGTATTTGGGTCCCATTGGTTGCTGCCAGTTCTAAACTGATGGCACTGCTGTACATCTTCCAATTTCTAAGGGAAGTATTATGTGTCTTTCACCTGCTGTACTGTTGTCCTGTGCATCTACAGTCTTCATTATTGCCCATTTCTTCTAAAGAACTTTGAGAGCTCATCCTGAAATCCCAGTCTGTTCTGAAATCTTTTCCTGGGAGACACCTTGCTGATGCAGTATAAGTACCTTACATCTTGTTGCTGTGCTAAAGGGCCCGTTTCAGCATCAATGTCCCAGCGATCTGACCAATCGATCCGACTTGACCTAGATCGCTTGAACGTTGTTCAATGATCGCCAGTGAGGTGTCACAAGTACAGATATCGGGAACGACGCAGCAACGATTCCATGACAAGCGAACAACGCTTGCGGTCGTTTGGTTGCCTATGTCCTTAATTTCTGAATAGGCCAAGTCGTAAACGACATTGTTATCAAGGTGTCATACACACCGATGCTGCAGGTTGGACGGACGATCAACGACTGATTTAAGATCTTGATCACAAACCTCCGATCAACGATGAGCCGACTTATCGTTGATCAGATGTACATGTCACACGCAACGACGTCGGTACAACGTTGTTTGAACGTCTCAAAACCTATGACGTTTCAACAATATCGTTCACGATATCGTAGCTTGTAACGGGCCCTTTAGTCTTGTTATGGTGTGTGACTTATGACATGAAACTGTTTTCTACATCCTCACCTTTGTAGCAGAGATTGGTGTTTCAATCTTTCATATGAAAATGATGATCATGATCACATTTGCTATAATTGGATATTGGTTCACCTGACTATAAACCTACAAAATTCCTGACATTGTGCAAGTGTACCTAGGAGAAATAATGCTGTTTTGAAGACATTTATTTACACTAAATATTGATGTGATTTTTATTTCTCTTTTTATCTTTTAATTAGCATTTTGTTCATTGCTAAAAAAAAAAATAAACTAAGGGGCCTGTCACACCAGGTGACGTCGCCGGAGATGTCTGCGGCGACGGGCAGAGCGTGCAATTTTTGGTGCCCCCCAGCATCCCCGTCGCATGTTTACATGGCGAACCTCCAGCGACGCACGGCGATCTTACAGGCGGCTTGCCGCTGGGGTGTCTAAAAAACGCCTGTGAGATCGCCGTCCCGTTTACATGGCGATGTGTACAATCGTCCAAATGTTGTTGGTTAACGCTGCTGTGAAACAGGCATCCTCAAGTGTCCCCCGTATACATATGGAGATCGGAGATGTTGGCGGCGATAGGTCACGCCCAGCGTCCTATAAAATCGCTGCCGATACATGTGTGACATAACTAACCTTTTTCATCATTTGCCTTATGACATGTTCAACATGCTAAGGTTTGCACAGTCTGTTTATATATACTGATGGTGCGATGCACATCAGGTCTAGCAGAGCGGTCTCTGACTCGCAATGGCGCTTCGCGCCAATCTCGCGCGCTAGCGATCGCCATGTCCGCTGCGGGCAGCGAGTCGCCCTAAGTGCTGCAATGGCGCTGCCGCAGCTTCGGTATCCATGACCGCGATCGCAGCGGTGTTGACTCCGCAATCATGGATATAATAATACTAGCATGGTGCCGTGCAGCATCGGATTCTGCAGAGCGGTCTCTGACTCGCAATGGCGTTCGCTGACATGCTTCGCGTCTAAGCATCGCATGCCTGCGCGGCTAGCTGCCTTAGGCTCTCGCAATGGCCGCTGCGGCCCAAAGCTCTTGTATCCACAGACCACTGATGCAGCGAGTGTGAAAAAGGTTGCGAATCCATTCGTGATTTATAAATATTTATATATATATATATTTCTTTTATATTAAATAGCCTATGTAATTTAAGAAAGGGTATTTAGAGATTTAGGCATGCTGAAGCCAATGGGTCTGATCCTTCTGCCGACACCTTTGAGGGGTTTAGCACCTAGCTAAAGCCCCCATCACACTAAGCGAGATCGCTGCTAAGTCACAAGTTTGGTGACTCAACAGTGACCTCGCCAGTGATCTCGCTATGTTTGACACTTAGCAGCGACCAGGCCCCCGCTGTGAATTGCCTGATCATGTTAGAGTCGCCTGGACCATTTTTTGATCGTTGGAGTCCCGCTGGGCGCATGCATCGGTGTGTTTGACAGAGACAACAACCAACGACCTCAATACTACAGGTCTGAGAAACAGGGTCCCAACGACCTCTGTATCATTCCTAATCGTTGCTGCGTCGCAGGTGAGATCTGACTGTTTGACATCTCAACAGCGACCACATAGCGACGCACCAGCGATCCTTACCAGGTCGTATCGTTGTCGGGATCACTGGAGCGTCGCCAAGTGTGATGGTACCCTAAGTCAGGATAAATAAGCAAAAAACAACCATGATGAGCATGCCATGCCTGCAACTAAAGGTGAGTTGGTTGTTTATTAGAGCACTTTATGGCACTGTTATTGGTATTATTATTTGCATACTGTTTAGATGTATTATAATGCTTTCTTTATAAAGGAATCAAATAAGCAGCCTAAACTACCTTTCCGAGCTTGTAGAAACGTATTAAGGCATTAGACAACTATCTTTCCCAACTCAACCATACGCAGGACGAGAGAATTGCTGTCAGGTCGCTGCCAGAATCCTTTGGCAGCAGCGTATTACTTCTAGAGCAAAAGACTCAAATATTGGAAATCAAAGCCACCAATATGATCCTGCTCTCCCCTATCATCATCTGTTGTGGGAGGATTGGGAGGCTCCCACTCGCCTTAGACTGTCGGATGATATTGGTGGGGTAATCTAATCTGTATGGCGGCTTTCAACACTTATAGTTTCCATTTTCTGTTAAGCAATAATATAAAAACATAAGAGCACAAATTGTTGTAGTGGGTATTCAGAGATACTCACGCTCCGCGCAGTATTCTCCCTTCCAGCCATTCAGACATAAGCGCGTTCCCTCTTGGTCACAGACATAATGTCCGAAGGTGTCGTCCCGCGGCCGGCAGTAGTCGGAGCAGCTATCACCGTAGTAATGCTCATCACAGGTGACATGATAGGAGTATCGTAATTCACTCTGCTGCCCGAGGTGTATGTCCTGAGACCAATCTTCGCCGACAGATAGGCGTCTACGGGTGGCCAGGCGGCTGAGGAGGTTGTTGGGGTTTTCTGCAAGGGAAGGAAAATGCATACGTCAAGTGCTATGGAATTATAGTATCCCGCTAACCTTTCTAAAGTGTTAATTTTTAATATTTACATTACTGCATTGTTATAAAAAAAAGGTTCAGTACAGAAATATTTCATCCATAATGACATCTAAGAAAATATTGTCCTGGAAAGGAAATTTTAAATGATAGTAAAAATTAAAAAATCATAAACAGTACTTGTTCTTTAAATCTAATGTAATGGCTCTAAATGTTACTGACGTTGTAGTAAAATATCTCATCAACGTCTTGCCGATCTCTTAGGGTGGTTGCACATTTGGGTTTTGCAGCGCAGCAGATAAAATTGATGAAATCCACAAGCGTATTGCGCACTCATCTTTAACATGGAGTGCGCATTCGTTAGCAGACATTTTTTGGCATGCATATGGCTGCGTATGCATACCGGCGCGTCGAATTTCCGCGGACAGGAAACGCAACATGTTGCATTTTTTGGGTGTTAAAAATGTGCAAGCTTCCGCATGCGCACGGATGCAGATAAACAATGCATCATTCTCTATGCGTACGCAATCGTATGCCTGCATTTGATACGCATGCGTATAAGCCAATACGCATGCCCAGAAAGAGATTTGCAGTACCTCCCATCGCCCGCCATATCCCAGCCCACCAAACAAGCGGAAACGGTCAAAAAACCCACCAAACCCAGTGCGGATGCCGCAGGAGAATTCTTGAACGCATGCACTTAAAAAACGCATGCACGTGCAAAAACGCAAACGCATGCATGCGCCGCGTTTTTATTAATGTTTGCAGATGACAATGCGTACAAAATCCGCTGCGTTTGCATGCATTTTTACATGCTATGCGCATGTGCAACATTCGCTGCGTTCGCAAACGCCAATGTGAAACCAGCCTTAGTACCTTCAAGAGTCACCGCCAATTAAATTTCATAAATCACTTGTAAATAAGCCACTTTATCACACAGTCATGTCAAAGGTGTTGGCACCCTTGAAATTGTTCCAGAAATTAATGGATTTCTCCCAGAAAATTATTGCAGTTACACATTTTTATTTCCTTTGTGTGTATTGGAAAAACACAAAAAAAAAAACGGCAAATTGGATAGAACATTTTCACTAAAACTCCAAAAATGGTCCGGACAAAATTGTTGTCACCCTCAACTTAATATTTTGTAGGACAACTTTGTAATAAATCCCTGTAATCAGTCGCCTCCTCTAACCTCCACAAGCTTCTTCTCACCTGGAATTGTGGCCTCTTCTTTATAATCTGCTCCCGTCTCTCATATTTGAAACGTCTTCCCCCAGCAGGAATTATCAGATCTTTCAACAGGTGATCTGTGGAGTTTAGATCCGGACTCATTGCTGCCACTTCAGATCTTTCCAGTGCTTTGTTTCCATCCATTTCTGGGTCTTCTTGAAGTATGTTTGGGGTCGATGTCCTGCTGAAAGACCCATCACCTAGGTTGTAAACCCAGCTTTCTGACACTGGGCTCTACATTGCCACTCAAAATCCTTTGGTAAACTTTATGTTGTCTTGCACACAATCAAGGCCCCCAGAGGTAGAGCCAGCAAAACAACCCCAAAACATCTCTACCTCTACCATATGTGACTGTAGGTCCTGTGCTATTTTCTCTGACCTCCACCATGTGTAACTGTAGGTCCTGTGTTCTTTTCTTTGAAGGTCTCATTCTGTTTTCGGTAAACATTAAAATGATGTGCTTTTGGGGGGGGCGTGCCCAGCAGCTCATGGCGCCGGTCGCAGCTTAGGAGAGCTCCGCTGGTAAATCCACTCACACGGCAATTGAACGGCTTTTTCCCGCTGATAACCTTCACCAACGGTTACCGAGACCTCCCGCGACTCTGAGGAGATGCCTAAGCCGAATCCAGCTAAGCGCAGGACTGAGCACAGGCTCACGGAATACTTTGGCGCGGAACAGCAGCGGGACTCCCCAAGAAAGATGGCGCCTGACGAGGTACAGCATGACCGGCCACAACATGATCTGAGATCTCACCGCCCTTCAGAGAGAAGGGACCCGGCCGCGAGCGGCGATTCCCCAGTCACACAGACGGTCCTGCAAGAATGTCTGGAGACTTTCAAAACCTCCCTTATGACAGATATGGCGGCGCTGATCGGCACAATGAGAGAGGACATAGGAGAGCTTACCGCCAAAACATCACATCTAGAGGCTAAGATGGGTGAAATAGCAAAAGCCCACAATGCTCTTGCAGACAACCACGAGGGATTAGATCGTGAGATGGGATCATTCTCTGGCGCCCTGAACCATATAGAAGATCAACTCAGACGTAATAACTTTAAAATCAGGGGGATGTCGGAGGAGGGCAATGCACCGGACGCGAGAGCAGCTGCTGTCGCTTTCCTGGCTGTTGCTCTCCCTGAGCTACCTCCAGCTGAACTGGCTATAGACAAAGCATTTCGAATCCCAAAGCCCCAGAGTCTCCCTCAGTCAGTACCCAGAGATGTGCTGGTACACATGAGATATCCGGGGATTGCCGAGCTATTACTTAAGCGGATGAGACGAGGAGCCCCTTTGCCTAAACCTTATGAGAACATCACTATCTATCAAGACCTCTCGCCAGGGACACTGATGAGGCGCAGAGAATTCGCCTCTAGCTGTAAAGTGCTGAGAGACAGAGAGATCCCATATGCCTGGGGATCCCCTACCTCAGTCAACTTTAGATTTGATGGTAGGAGACACTCCTTGCATCGCCAACCCTGCTGAGAAAAGCTCTCCGTGCCTGGCGTCTACTAAACACCTCCACACAGCAACGCCCAGACCCGACCCGGGAAAGTCCTACGAAGAACGACAGGGAAGAGGAGGTCGTTCCGGAATAACAGTGTCCAGTTACACGCTTTTGGGAATGTTAACCTCTTCAGAGTGGTTTGCTGATGGAAAACTCTAATGGGTTATTACCCACAAGGTACTGTTCATTTTTGAATGAGTTTCTAGCAGTGTTCCTGTCTTTGCCTAGAGAAGTGCAGAGTGGGATGGACTGGGACACTGTGCGAGACCATTACCCCCCCAAGAACTTGATTCTGAAATAAGAATCCCTCTGTGAATTAAGGTTATTGTGTGTCCTTTGTATATACACCTTCTTTTCTTATCGGTATAATGAGTAGTGACTTATCTTCCCCATTGTGAGAGATATCCTAACCGTTGGAGACAGTCTTTCCTGTTTACCCTCCTTGTCCTCACCCATTGCGTCACCTCCTCTTTTCCCCCCTCCCCCTCTTTCACTTTTTCACTTCTAAATCTAACTTACCTGTTTCTTATCTTGCCGGTCTCCCTTGGGCTCTGAGATGCCACTGAAAATACTATCGCTAAACGTAAACGGCCTAAATTCCCCAAATAAAAGAACTTGCCTCTGGAGGGAAGCTAAGTCCTCCAGAGCAGATATCCTGTGCTTCCAAGAAACTCACTTGTTAGAGAGAGATAATGGGCGACTCCGCCATGCGGACTACCCACATAGTTTTTTCGCCAACGCATCTCAGAAAAAGGCAGGAGTATGCATGTTTATCAGCCATAAGCTACAGTTCTCCCTAGTGTCTTCCTTCAGTGATGAACTGGGAAGATATGTGGGTGTGAAATGCGAGATTGGGGGAATACGATATACAATTGTCACAGTTTACAGCCCGAATGTGGGTCAAATAAAGTTTTTGAGACATTTGTTTAACCGTATCCAAAAAGAGACAGAAGGACGCCTTGTCATATGCGGCGACTTAAACGCAGTAATGGAGCCACGCATTGACTCCTCATCCCCTATATCTAGGGGTAGAGGTGCACTTGGAGACCTCTGCCGGGAGTTCCACCTTCATGACGTCTGGAGATACCAGCACGCGGAGGAGAGGGATTATTCCTTCTTCTCCCCGGCGCACAAATCCTATTCCAGAATAGACTTGTTTCTACTTAATGACCTAGCCCTGGATAGGTGCCTTTCATCGGGGATTGGTCTGATCACATGGTCGGACCACGCCCCGATTGAACTGGAATTGGCTCTTGATGTTGGAGGTGGAGCTTCTAGGTCATGGAGGTTACACGCGGGTCTTTTAACTGACTTGAAGATCGCTGATGATATTGGCGTAGCATTGCAGGAATATTTTGACCTAAACGATGGGCATCAGACCCCAGACGATGTGCTCTGGTATGCGCACAAGGCGGTGATACGTGGTATATGTATTCAAAAAGCTGCAATGGTGAAACGTCGCAGAGAGCAGCTCCTAAATGACTGGACAAAAGAACTGTCACACTTGGAGACGCTTAATAAGACATCGCCGTCTTGTGCGTGTACATCGCAGATAATGCAGATCCGCAACAACCTTCGTGCCTTATTTCTCAAACAACACGAAACCAGCCTTAGGAAATTACGCACGAGATACTACGAAGCAGGAGATCGGGCTGGTAGGTTACTGGCACGTAGAATTAAAAAGAAGTCAATCAAGGGGACGGTGACGGCCATTAGAGACGAGGAAGGGAAACTAGCTAGGAACCCAGCAGACATAGTGGAGGTTTTCGCCTCCTATTATGAGAGGTTATATAATCTTCACTTAGATCCTCAGACGCCCCAACCTTCTACCGAGAGTATACGTGAGTTTTTGGGGACTTTGAATATTCCCACTGTGTCACCTGACGTACTGGCCTCTCTGAACACCCCTTTCACCGAGTTGGAAATCCATAAAGCACTGAAGAGTTTGAAAAACAACAAAGCTCCGGGCCCTGATGGGTTGATTAATGAGTATTATGAGCGCTACGGGCAGATCCTCGCGCCTTATCTTCTCCGACTATTTAATGTATGGCAAGTGCAGGGTAGTGTACCTGAAGCAGCACTGGAAGCCACAATAGCAACGATTCCTAAGTCGGGGAAGGCCCAGGACTGCCCGGAGAACTTTAGACCTATCTCACTTTTAAATGTGGACCTCAAATTATATGCTAAACTCTTAGCCACACGTCTGAGTGAGGTGATTCCTGGGTTAGTGCATCATGACCAAGTTGGGTTCGTGCGGAGCAGGCAAGCAAATGATGGGACGAGGAGGATGCTGGACTTGATAGAGGTAGCTGAGAAGAGGGGTGCCCCCAGTGTATTTCTGTCATTAGACGCTGAGAAAGCGTTCGATAGGGTACACTGGGGATACCTTAGGGAGGTCCTCTCAGCTTTCGGTATTTCGGGCCCTATTTTGACAGCAATCCTTGCGCTCTACTCCAACCCATGTGCGAGAGTTTTGTCCTCTGGATATAAATCCAGGCTCTTCCGTATCACCAATGGCACTCGGCAAGGGTGTCCCCTGTCTCCACTAATTTTTGCTCTGATCATGGAGCCGCTCGCAATTTCTTTGAGGGCGGACCCATTGATTCCCGGAATTGTGGTGGGACGTCATAAACATGTTGTTGGTTTATACGCCGATGATGTCATTGTGGTTACGGAAGACCCCTTCTCCTCCCTCCCTAGGGTCGTAGAAACACTTGACTGCTTTACACGGATCTCATACTATAAGCTCAATGCAACTAAGTCAGTGCTGCTCCCCATTGGATTATCAGAAAGAGACGCATCCATCCTCACAGCCTCTTTCTCATTTAAATGCTCACCGTCGGGTATACCGTACCTGGGGATCACTTTGTGCCCCACCAGACATATGGCGGCAAAAAATATGGAACATCTCACGGCTGAACTTGGGACAGCTTTGGCGGATCTTCCAGTCGATTCAATGTCATGGATTGCAAGAGTACAGGCTGTTAGGATGCTGTGGCTCCCCAAAATTCTATATCTTTTTAGATGTGTTCCAATTCACTTCCCCAGGACGCTCCTACGGCGTCTTCAACGCATAATCTCTAGATGTGTGTGGGGGTCAGCTCCGACCAGAGTTAAGGGGTCCTTACTGTATCGACATCTGACGAAAGGTGGAATGGGTGTGCCGGATGTGGAGAAATATTGGAGGGCGGTGGTGTTGGAGGCGGCGGGAAAATGGTGGCATGAGGGGGATTCTCAGGGATGGAAGCTGATAGAAGAGGGTACGCTTCGGGAGAGATCTCTACGATCTCTTCTCGCGGCGAACTCGGTGAGACATGTGACAGACGTTGACTTTCTCAACACAATTTCTACATTACTGGCAGTCCATGACTCTTTTCGGGGAGAGTGGACTAAGATTCCTCCTGGAGATTTCCCGATAGAAGCATTCTCGTGGTTGATCCCCACTTTTTCGGTTTCACCATGGAAATGCAGGGGCCCTAAAACTCTTGCAGATCTTCTCAGGGGGAACAGGCCGCTCAATCTGAGGGAGTTTTTGGACAAATTTCCAGACCTGGAACCTTCCTTTTTGAACTTTCACCAGTTTGTACACCTTATGCGTTCCCCCGCTTTCTCACATGACTTGTGTCCTCCACGAGCTCCCTCGGCACTACGACGCTCTTTGACGACTGTACCTAGGCCTCCAAAATCTCTCTCAGCACTGTACACAGACCTGATCGAAAAAGATGCTCCTTCGAAACTCTCCTACACTATCAAATGGGAGCAAGATCTTTCTTTCGGGGCGACAGAGGAGGATTGGGAAGATGCTGTACACTGTGTAAAGGAAGCATCTAGGTGCATAAATCATATCGAACTACTCAAAAAAATTCATTTACGCTGGTACCTCACACCTAAGAAACTGGCGAACTTTGGTAGAGGCGCTTCGCCGTTATGCTGGAAACAATGTGGTATGGAAGGAGATCTACCACACGTTTGGTGGAGTTGTCCAAAGGTGGCACAGTTCTGGCAACTGGTTTCTGGGTTGTTGGACTCAGTCACAGAAATGAAAATTCCGCTGGAACCGCAGATTGCAGTTCTTCATGTGGGAGTTATGATGTTTCCACCTGTGATTCGTCGAATAATGACGTATATCTTGACAGCGGCCAGAGCTTGTATCGCCTCCAAATGGAAGCAACACTTAACCCCGTCATTGACTGACCTTACTGATAAAATAAACTCCATATTCTGTCACGAGTATTATCTGGCGTTAGATTATGGTGCCCGCCGTTACGTGACAGAAGCATGGGAGCTATGGGGAGCACATCCACTTGCCCAACGACTGCCAGGGTAGAAAAAGTGGATCTGTCTCTCATACCATAACTTGTGATATGTACAGGCTGAGCTCAGGGGAGGACCGGTCCCCTCACCCTTCCCCCTGGTGTTGTCCCTTCTGCGTCGGGCATGATAAGGCGATGGAAATCGTCTGGGGCAGTTGTTTCGACATCCTCCTCTTCTTTTCTCTTTATTCCTTCTTTCTCTCTTTTTCTTCTCTCTACACTAACCCCTTTTTCGACATGCCCATTAGAAGTAGTTTCGTTTCCCCCATCCTTTCCCACTCTCACATACAAAAGCCCTTACGGGTCTTATATCTTAGGTCGCTACACCACAGTTCTCTCATCTGAATGCCTGGAAGCGCAGCTTCTATTGAAATGAGCCTTTTCTTGTACCACATTGTCAAGACGAATGCCCTGGAATCTCTGATTGCAGAGTTTGAACTGAGATAAAGCATATCGCAGATAAGAGAACTCTTGAGTAAATATGAAAGTGGTCCTTTCTCGGAGGAGATCACATTCTTCTCTACTACATGATTCTTAGCGGCTGGTATCGACTGCTGGTTAGACTGATCTACGTGGAGCGATGACGCTCTCCTGAAGTGGGACTAATTGACCATTATAACTCAAATATTGGCTGAAACAACTATTTTTACCTTTTCCCCTGCTTCCCCATCTATTTTTCTATATGTTGTCTCAAAGATGTTGTATTGTCAACCTGTTTAAATGTGAAATTGATTAATAAAAATTATATATGAGAAAAAAAAATGATGTGCTTTACCAAAAAGCTCTATCCCGGTCACATCTGTCCACAGGACAGTAGGATTCCTGTAGGATTTTGGCTTAATTAGGGTGGCCCTTTTCACATGTAAAGCGCCATGAAATAAGTGGTGCTATAATAATAATCATACAAAGTACTGCAGTCTAGCTGTTTTATGTCTCCGAATTAGCAGTAGGGTCCTCCTGTGTCTCCTTATTTCATTCAGATGTCGATACATTAGTTCCCACTGACACTGATGCACCCTGAGCCTGCAGAACAGCTTGAATTTCTTTGAAACATGAATGGGGCTGCTCACCCCTATGCAGACTATCCTGCGGTTCAACCTTTCACCAATCCTCCCCTGAAATGTGTAGTGTTTTATATGTTTTTAAAATAAAAATGTTTTACTTTTGAAATCTCTTTTAAGTCTGCAGCGCCCATTGTACCGCTAAACACAGTTTTTGGATTTTACAGCTATCGGAAAGGCAGAGACAATAATAAACAGTCTCTGCCTTGTCTATGAGGAGTCTGGCTGTGTCTGACAGATGGCTCCCCGCAGCTGCTCTTCTTTGCAGTGATGTTGTAGAACATTGGTGCAGGGTACAAACCAGTATGTTTATCTATAGGTGGTTCAGACAGAGATAAGTTTGTTTTCTCAGGTTTCTGAGCATTATGGTGCATTTACATCAGCTGATACGTGGTATTGACTGCGCAGCTTTCCATTTGTGTGCTTTTGTTTCTTTTTCTCCTCTCCTTCTAGAAGCCATTATAACATTAGTTTTTTTTTTTCAGTTCTAGTTGTGAATTGCATCCTTTAGTTTAATATTCAACATAGCGGAAAATGGGGAAAAAAATCTTCAAGTACAGTGAAAATTCGATAGAAAAACAACTCAGCATTTGTTTTGTGCTTTTTTGCTTTGCTTTTACAGTATTGCAGAGTATATAAAAATGATGGTTCAGGGAGGCTTCAGCAGACCATGATAACCCATGGGTTCCTCTGCAGTTGCGTAACGGGGAACTGATGAGAGCCGGCTATAGCGTGCATCAGTAATTACATCATTTAAATACAACTATCAAAGATAGCCATCAGCATTTACATGGTTAAACCACAGCGAATGGAGTCGCTGCAGTTTTCAAGAAGAACACACCGGTAGGGTGCAGGCTCAGCTCCTGAGCCTGATCCATACACACAGACCCGACACAGGACATTATGTTTACACAGGTAGTGCATAAGTGAAGTGCGGCCTATCTTGATCATCCAGTGCCAATGTTCTCCGATGCATAGGTTTTTTTGATGATGCACTGCCAAGAGCCATGACATTTTAGGCAAAGCAGATTATTTCAGTCAACAAGCAGATCTGGTGCCAGTAGAGTTCGTCTACGTCCCCACTGAAGTGACAATTTGCAAGCCAACAAAAAAGGGATTTACCCGTTGGTTGGGTGTTCTGCTTGATTCCTGGGACCGCTTGTTCCGTACGGTGTGAACGCTCCTTTCCTCATAGCCAGAATTGCTCATTGTTCTCTATTTTCTTGTTTTCTTTGCTCGCAGGACTTTCTAATGTTCTCCACTTTGTTCTTTCCCACCCCTTTATTTGTTTTTGCAGTGTTCAGTAGTTTTCCTTGACCTCCAAGTCATTCAGTCTCTTGTCTACTCAGCCTGTCTTCAGGTTTATGGACATCAACAAAAGCCTTCACTGTTAATCCTTTATCTTGCTTGAGCTCTGAGCTTCTTTAACTTTTCTATAGACTTCAGCCCTTCCTCTGTCTTCTGATGGAGCTAGCCCTGAACCAGCCCTTCCTTCATCTCTCTGATCAACTTCACCCTTCCGATCTGATTCTACCACCCAAATACTACGGTACAGCTGTACCCTCATTGGATTAGTATAGGATGTTACATTAAGGGTTTTCACACAAAGAAAGTTGATTTTAATCAATAGATCTTGGTATAATATTAATTACCACAATTGGATGTTCTATAAAATTTTACTGTGCTGAGGTAATCTTATATATGTGTCCCTGCTGTGTACTGTGTAATGGATGTGTCTGACTGTACAGGGACATGGTCTGATCATACCACATCTCCTGTGCTGAGATAATCTTATATATGTGTCCCTGCTATGTACTGTGTAATGGATGTGTCTGACCGTACAGGGACATGGTCTGATCATACCTCATCTCCTGTGCTGAGATAATCTTATGTGTCCCTGCTATATACTGTGTAATGGATGTCTCTGACCATACAGGGACATGGTCTGATCATACCATATCTCCTGTGCTGAGATTATCTTATATATGTGTCCCTGCTATGTACTGTGTAATGGATGTGTCTGACCGTACAGGGACATGGTCCGATCATACCACATCTCCTGTGCTGAGATAATCTTATGTGTCCCTGCTATATACTGTGTAATGGATGTGTCTGACTGTACAGGGACATGGTCTGATCATACCATATCTCCTGTGCTGAGATTATCTTATATATGTGTCCCTGCTGTGTACTGTGTAATGGATGTGTCTGACCATACAGGGACATGGTCTGATCATACCACATCTCCTGTGCTGAGATAATCTTATATATGAGTCCCTGCTATGTACTGTGTAATGGATGTGTCTGACTATACCACATCTCCTGGGCTGGGGAGGACACAAAAGAGTATACAGACATTACAGCTGCTGAGGAGACCAGAGCAGTGAGGACCAAAGAGTAAAGTGGTGGGAGACTATGGGCTGTACATTCTAATATAGGACGACTATGTGATGTGTATTATACTATACTAGATGGTGGCCCGATTCTAATGCATCGGGTATTCTAGACTATGTATGTAGTTTATTTATGAAGATTTAAGAATAATGCAAAGCGAAGCTGGGTTTAAATCCTGCGCCAATATCGCTGATTGCTGGCAACAGGCCAGGCGCAACCAATCAGCGAAGCGTCGTTGAAATCCCGCGCCAATTTGCGGGCGGACTGTCCCTGTTGCTGATTAGTCGTGGGCGGCTGGCCTGACCAATCAGCGACACAGGATTTGCGTTATAGACAAACAGACAGAAGTAGACAATTATATAGTAGATACCAACAGCAGTACCGCTGTGCAGCGGTGCCAGTGTGCAGCAGTGCCGGAGTCCAGGAGGGGTGGGGTCAGGAGGGGGGGATCGGGGGACAGCGGCCGGGTGCGGGCAGGAGGGAGCCGGGGAACAGCAGGCAGGAGGGGGCTAGGTAAAAGCGGCCGGGTGCGGGCAGGAGAGGGGCAGGGAAGAGCTGCGGGTGCTGGCAGGAGGGGGCCAGGGAAGAGCAGCCAGGTGCGGGCAGGAGGGGGCCGGGAAGAGAGGCCGGGTGCGGGCAGGAGGGGGCCAGGGGGACAGTGGCTGGGTGCGGGCAGGAGGGGGCTGGGGAACAGCGGCCAGGTGCGGGCAGGAGGGGGCCGGGGAACAGCGGCTGGGTGCAGGCAGGAGGGGCGGGGGGGGGCCCTTCTGCCCGCACTGGGCCGCTGTTCCCCGGCCCCCTCCTGCCCACAGCAGAGTACTTAGCAGAGTATACGGCGGCTCAGTGGTTAGCAGAGTTTACTGCGGCTCAGTGGTTAGCAGAGTATATGGGGGCTCAGTGGTTAGCACTGTATGGTGGCTCAGTGGTTAGCACAGTATACGCTGGCTCAGTAGTTAGCACTATATACGGAGCCTCAGTAGTTAGCACTCTATGGTGGCTCAGTGGTTGGCACTGTATATGGTGGCTCAATAATTAGAACAGTAATGTGGCTCAGTGGTTAGCACTGTATACGGTGACTCAGTGGTTAGCACTGTATACGGTGACTCAGTGATTAGCACTCTATGGTGGCTCAGTGGTTGGCACTGTATGTGGTCAGTGCAGGATGGAGGCTCGGTGGTCAGCGCAGGATGGAGGCTCAGTGATCAGCGCAGGATGGAGGCTCAGTGGTCAGCGCAGGATGGAGGCGCAGTGGTCAGCGCAGGATGGAGGCAGAGTGGTCAGCGCAGGATGGAGGTAGAGTGGTCAGCGCAGGATGGAGGCAGAGTGGTCAGCGCAGGATGGAGGTAGAGTGGTCAGCGCAGGATGGAGGTAGAGTGGTCAGCGCAGGATGGAGGCAGAGTGGTCAGCGCAGGATGGAGGCAGAGTGGTCAGCGCAGGATGGAGGCAGAGTGGTCAGCGCAGAATGGAGGCAGAGTGGTCAACGCAGGATGGAGGCAGAGTGGTTAGCGCAGGATGGAGGCAGAGTGGTCAGCGCAGGATGGAATCAGAGTGGTCAGCGCAGGATGGAGGCAGAGTGGTCAGCGCAGGATGGAGGCAGAGTGGTCAGCGCAGGATGGAGGCAGAGTGGTCAGTGCAGGATGGAGGCCGAGTGGTCAGTGCAGGATGGAGACAGAGTGGTCAGCGCAGATTGGAGACAGAGTGGTCAGCGCAGGATTGAAGCAGAGTGGTCAGCGCAGGATGGAGGTAGAGTGGTCAGCGCAGGATGCAGGCAGAGATGGTCAGCGCAGGATGGAGGCAGAGTGGTCAGCGCAGGATGGAGGCAGAGTGGTCAGCGCAGGATGGAGGCAGAGTGGTCAGCGCAGGATGGAGGTAAAGTGGTCAATGCAGGATGGAGGCAGAGTGGTTAGCGCAGGATGGAGGCAGAGTGGTCAGCGCAGGATGGAATCAGAGTGGTCAGCGCAGGATGGAGGCAGAGTGGTCAGCGCAGGATGGAAGCAGAGTGGTCAGCGCAGGATGGAGGCAGAGTGGTCAGCGCAGGATGGAGGCAGAGTGGTCAGCGCAGGATGGAGGCCGAGTGGTCAGCGCAGGATGGAGGCCGAGTGGTCAGCGCAGGATGGAGACAGAGTGGTCAGCGCAGGATTGAGGCAGAGTGGTCAGCGCAGGATGGAGGCAGAGTGGTCAGCGCAGGATGGAGACTCGGTGGTCAGCGCAGGATGGAGGCTCAGTGGTCAGCACAGGATGGAGGCTCAGTGGTCAGCGCAGGATGGAGGCAGAGTGGTCAGCGCAGGATGGAGGCAGAGTGGTCAGCACAGGATGGAGGCAGAATGGTCAGCACAGGATGGAGGCAGAGTGGTCAGCACAGGATGGAGGCAGAGTGGTCAGTGCAGGATGGAGGCAGAGTGGTCAGCGCAGGATGGAGGCAGAGTGGTCAGCGCAGGATGGAGGCAGAGTGGTCAGCGCAGGAGGAAGGAAGAGTGGTCAGCGCAGGATAGAGGCAGAGTGGTCAGCAGAGGATGGAGGCTCAGTGGTTAGCAGAGGATGGAGGCTCAGTGGTCAGCGCAGGATGGAGGGCCAGAGGTCAGCACAGGATGGAGGACCAGTGGTCAGCGCAGGATGGAGGACCAGTGGTCAGTGCAGGATGGAGGACCAGTGGTCAGCACAAGTCCATCCCCCCTCCCATCCGCTCCGGTCTCACCCGCACCCAGTGTTTACATCGCCGCCGGAAGCTATAGCAGGTAATGAGTGGTTATGTAATAGGCGGGCTGAAGTGACGTGCACAGAGCCTGTCACATGACCGCTCATTACCTGCTGTAGCTTCCGGCGGCGGTGTAAACACCGGGTGTGGGTGAGACCGGAGCGGTGTGGGGAATGGAGCGAGGGGGGAATGGAGCGGGAAGGGGGGAGCGAGAGGGGTGAATGGAGCAGCAGGTAGCAGCGGCGGGGGCAAGAGAGGGCCGGATCTGTGCGCACCTGCTCTGGAGCGGGCGGGTGCGGCCAGGAGGAGGCTGACAGCGCGGTGTCTGTGAGGCCGAAATCGCGCGTTGCTAATTGAATCACGGCCGCGGCGCGCGGCTGTTTTGCATACGCTGCACTCATTGGTTGTCGCGGCTGGCGGCAACCAATGAGCGCTGGCGCGCGATTTCAGCCTCAGACGAAAGTTGTCGCAAGACAATTATATTATAGATTAAGAACTTTGGGGTGCAGTATATTATATGGAGGACTATGGTCTGTACATTATAATATAAGAGGACTATGGAGTGAGCATTATACTAGTGCATTTCAATGAATTAGAGAATTACATCAAAAATCAATGTAATATTGCCATGTTTGAGGGTGTTTCTGGGAGACCTGAAACGTGTTGACTAATAAATCAATATTATATTTACCCTTTGATGTCTCTTGGAATACGGCAGCACTATTTTTAACCATTCATCCTCCCTAACCTTTGGGTTTTCATTGGCTGTAAGCCATATTCATCAACATTAACAGAAATAAACACATGAAATAGATCCCTCTGTGTGTAATGACTCTATATAATATATGCGTTTCACTGTTTGTATTGAATTTGTGAAATTAATTAACTTTTTAATGATATTTTAATTCATTGAGATGCTCTAGTACTATATGGAGATTTATGAAGGGTGCATTATTCTATATGGAGGACTTTGGGGCACAATATACTATATGAAGGACTACGGGGGTGCATTATAGTATATGGAGGACTATGGTCTGTACATTATAATATAAAATTACTATGGGGTGAACATATATAATATATAGAGGACTATGAGGGGTTTACTATTCTATATGGAGTACTTTGAGATGTGCATTATACTATATGGAGGACTTTGGGGGTGCAATATAGTAAATGGAGAAATATTGGAGTGCATTATAATATAAGGAGTACTATTGGGGTGCATTATACTATATAGAAGACTTTGGGGGGTGCAATATACTGTATGGAGGACTATGGGGGTGCATTATAGTATATAGAGGACTATGGGTGTGCATTATAGTATATGGAGAACTATGGCAGTGCATTATACAATTTGAAGGACTTTGGGGGTGCATTATACTATACAGAGTATTATGGTGTGCATTATAATATATGGAGGACTGTGGGGGTGTATTATACTATATGGAGGATTATGGGGGTGCGTTATACTATATGGAGGACTCTGGGGGTGCAATATACAATATGGAGGACTATGGGTGTGCATTATATTATGTGAATGGCTATAGGGGCTGCATTATACTATATGGAGGACTTTGAGGGTGCATTATTCTATATGGAGAGCTGTGGGGGTGCAATATAATATATGGGTGGGTGCATTATACTATATGGAGGGCTATGTGGGGGTGCATTATAATATATGGAGGGTTATAGGTGTGCATTATACAATATGGAGGATTATGGGGATCATTATATTATATGTAGGACTATGGATGATGTATTATAATATATGGAGCCAGTTGTACTATATGGAATCCATTATAATATATAATAGGGCTTTGTGGGAGCATGATCATTCTTGGAGGGCTATGAGGAAACCTTTATACTTTATGGAGGGCTATTGGAGGGCTGTTTTAGGGACCGTTATACTATGTGGAATGATAGTAGGGGTCATTATACTGTATGTAGGTCCATTATACTGTATGGAAGGCTGTGTGGGGGTCACATTTGGGGATTATATTGTGTTAGAGTCACTATACATTGCCAGGCAGTTGTGGGGGTACAGTAGGGTTATAATACTGTGTGTGTGGAGGGTACTGTAGAGGATTTCTCCATGGGGGCATCATACAGTGTTTGTGGGGCACTTTTGCTGCCATCATACTTTGTGGGGGCAATAATAGGGGAATCTAGGGACTTGAGATTTTTACATATGTGACCTAGCCGAATATTTTTTTTATTTTGGGGGGGGGGGAGCCAGGTCAATTAGAACTTTTCATATGGGGCTCCCTGATTTCTATCTACGCCCCTGATGCAGGATATATTGTCCCTTTCACATTCGCCTCTGCTGCAGGACTGATTGGTCATAACTTACATACCTGGTCCAGTGCCGCCCCTCGGTACATACAAGCATCCAGTCATGTTTCTCCTGAGCGGCGGTAGGTTGGTGGCGCTCGTCCCCCTTCCCGCTCCAACATCCCTTACTCAACCCAATTAGAAGGCCCCTTCTATTAGTTCCAGATAGCCCTGTGTTCAGCCCATTGTGATTGGCTAAGAATTGGGAGAAAAGGAGGCGTGGTCTGTTGGGGAAGACGGACCATTTTGCCAGCTTAGTGCAGCGGGGTTGTTGATGCTCAAACTGCAGGTAGTTACATGTGGTGTGTGGACGGTGCGGCATGGCAACATGTCTTAGTAGTTAGTGCCAGGCAGCGGCCACATTGGAGCTGCCCAGAGTTTTGTAGGCGTGTGCCAGAGATAATAGGTTGGCAATCAGTGCCTGCTTCCTGTGGTATCTAAAAAGAGGTGCCTGCCTACAGGACCACACCTCCGCCAGCCATCATTGTGGGAGCCTAGGTTCACCCCTGCCACTAAACCCATCAGCACATATCAGAAAAACTAACATGTCAACGTTTAGTATGTTTTTAGGACACCACAAAGGAAATCTTTCGGCAGGTTTTTGCTATGTAATCTGACAGAAGCATGATGCAGGGGCTAGGATCCTGATTCCAACAATGCATCATTTAGATTACTGGGTGCAGCAATTGTAATAGAATCACAGTTTTCTCTGCTGCAGATCTAGCAGAGCTCAGATACTGAGCTGTGCATAATCCGCCCACACCACAGCTTTCTGTGTACATTGTATAGTGAAAGAGAGCTGCTAATCAGTGCTGGGGGCGGGGTTGGACCAGTTGTCCTGTAGTGATAATCTGCTGCTGATAAAACGTGCTTGTACTGAAATAATAAATACAGCTCAGTAAGTGATACACCTCACTAGAATCAGGGTCTCTGCTCCTACATTATATTGCTCTCAGATTACATAGCAAAAATCTGCTGACAGATTCCTTTTAAAAAGAAAAAAAAAATTATTTAGTTAGTCTAGTAGAGCAGAGTCACATACAGTAGTATTGTAGAGACAGCGGTATTTATGTAGTTATTAATACCCTAAGTAACAGTAATAGTATCATGAAGGAAAAGAACCTGTAGATATCAATTGAGAGAAGGTGGTTGGGCGTAGGCAATCTTTCTGGAATAGAGAGGTCATGACAAGACGAAAGAAGAAAGGTTCTATTGATGTGATGAACTGTCCTGATGTCTATTCTCCACTGATGCCCTGATTGACCTTGGAGATAAGTTACTTATGGGACTAAATCTATCTTGAATATACCTTGTTGATTGTCTCCTGATAGATATAGGATAAGGGAAAGCCCTTGAAGAATGGGGGCACCTGAAAATTTAGTGCGACTATACCCCCAATTATATACCTCCATTATATACCTCCATGTACCTCTGTACCTCAGGTCTCGAGTGGTGCAGGGATTCTTAGGATTTTCATATAATTTGGTCCTGATTACATCCAATCTGTGTTTTGTCTACTACATGTATTCCGGTCTATGACGTTTTAGCCTTTGTTTAATAAAGATGTAATTTTGTATCATTGAAATTTGGTATTTCCACGTCTAAAATAACTTTAAATTAATACCTCCTACTATTGATTACACTGCATTAGCTACCTTCAAGCTAATCTAACGAAGAGATGAGGATTATGAGAAGAGGGCCTACTCCAATGAAAGGATATTTCCCAAATACTAGGTTAACTTAACTCCAAAAAGTTAGACCAGAGGTCCCCAACTCCAGGCCTCAAGGCCGCCAACAGTGCAGGTTTTCAGGATTTCCTCAGTATTGCGCAGGTGCTAATGTGATCATCTGCACAGGTAATGCTTCCAAGCCCTGTGCAATACTAAGGAGATCCTGAAAACATGCACTGTTGCGGCGCCCTAAGGCCTGGATTTGGGGACCTCTGGGTTAGGCTATAACTTACAGATCACTAGGATCACCTGTGAATGCAAGATTGGTGCTCTGGAATCAGGGTCTCTTGTCTTGAACGAACCAGAGTTACGCATGCTTGACCCTCTCTCCATTAATTGCCTAAGGGACGGTGAAATAAGTGAACTCTGTATTACACTTGGCCTTCTCCAGCAGTCCCATAAACATTGAATAGAGCGGGGCCTGAGCATCCACCCTTTTGCTCTGTAAGCTCGATTCTTAGGCTCCAGTGATTTTTAGTTCAGCTGGGTCTATGGGATGAGTGATAATGGTGCGACAAAGGTGAATTTCTTCTCGATCTCAAGTGAAATGAATGTCCAACAGCTCTCTAAGGTTTATGGCAGGGATGGGGAACTCTAGTCCTCGAGGGCCGCCAACGGTGCAGGTTTTCTGGATTTCCTTAGCATTGCACAGGGGTTGGAATCAGCACCAGTGCAGGTGATTAGATAATCACCTGTGCAATACTAAGGAAAAACTGAAAACATAACCTGTTTTCGGCACACGAGGACTACAGTTCCCCATCCCTGATTTATGACCACCTTAACCCCTGCTGACCTGGACAGCACATGTGGATAGAGAGCGCACAAGGAGAGACAGCGCACAGGGGGAGAGGCAACAAAAGAGGATAGAGAGCACACAGGGGGATGGCAAGCAGCAGCAACTGCCAAGCCATGGCCACACCCTGCGGCAGCGGGCTCCTACAATCCCCTCAGTGTGCTGCGATTATTAGAGGGAGTAGTTGAACCAATATATAATTGCACACGTTCTAAAATCACCCAATGTGCTAGAATCAGGTCCTCCGTCTAGTATAAGTTTATTTGATCCCTTATGAACAGCTCCTCCCACACAATATGATGCCCCCAATCCCCCCACATTGTATGATGCACCAACAGCCCCATCACACAAATATGATGATGGCTCCAACAACCCTTTACACTGCATGACACCCCCACTGCATCCATATACAGCAGTATGATACCCCCACTGCTCCTGCACACAATATCATGCCCCCACTGCCTCACATAGTATGAGGCCTGAACTACCCTACCACACACAGTATGATGCCCCCACAGACTCTCCAGGCTCCACACTCATTATGATAACTCCAAAACCTCCAACACACACAATGATGGCCCACACAGTCCTTCACACAGTATGATACCCCAGCTGCCCTCATACACTGTATGATACCCTTATAGCTCCTACATCTAGTAGGATACCCCCACTGCCCCACACATAATATGATGCCCCAGCTGCCCTCTTACACTGCATGGTACCCTCATAGCTCCCACACCTGGTATGATGCCCCAACTGTCCCACATAGTATGATACCTACACAGGCCCACCAAACACAGCATGATGCCCCCACACATAATATGATGCCCCTCCTATCCCACACAGTATGATTCCCCAACTGCCCCTCACACACAGTATGATACCCCCACAACCTCCAACACACCTAATGATGACCCCACAGCCCCTAATACAGAATGAGACCCAATTTCCACATAAACCGCTTAACATCCTCACAGCTTTCGACACACAATATGATACCCCCACTGCCCCCAGAACAAAACATGATGCCCCAGTCACCCACATACAGTATGATACCTTCACTGCTTATGACACCCCACAACCTCCAACACACACTATGATTGCCCCCACAAGTCCCAGCACACACTATGATGGCCCCACAAGTCCCAGCACACACTATGATGGCCCCCACAAGTCCCAGCACACACTATGATGGCCCCACAACCTCCAACACACTATATGATGTGCCCTACAACCTCCAACACACTATATGATGTGCCCTACAACCTCCAACACACAATATGATGTGCCCTACAACCTCCAACACACAATATGATGTGCCCTACAACCTCCAACACGCTCTATGATAGCCCCACAGTCCTTCACACAGTATGATACCTTCACTGCCCCACACACTATGATATCCGCACAAGCCCCAACACTTAATGATGTGCCCCACAGCCTTTCATACAGTATGACAACCCAACTGCCCAAAGTATGATACCCCCACTGCCCCTCACCATAATATGATACAGGCTGCCAACTGCACACAGTATGGTGCCTCCAGTCACCCCTCGCATTATGATTCTCCCACTGTCGCATATAGTATGATGCCTGCACAGCCCCACCAAACATAGCACAATACCCCCACACACTATGATAACCTCACAGCCCTTCAGATACTATGATACCCCAACTGCCCCATATACCGTATGATATCCTCACAGCCCCCACACACGATATGTTACCCTTTCTGCCCTTGTACACAATAGGATACTCATAGTCACTGCCAAACAGTATGATGCCTCTACACATAATATGTCGCCACTACCCTCATATTATGATGCCCAGTAGCTGTACCTAGTAGCTGTATTCTGTAGCTGCACCCAGTAGCTGCACCCTGTAGCTGCACCCAGTAGCTGTACCCTGTAGCTGCACCCAGTAGCTGTACCCTGTAGCTGCACCCAGTAGCTGTACCCTGTAGCTGCACCCAGTAGCTGTACCCAGCAGCTGCACCCAGTAGCTGTACTCAGTAGATGTACCCAATAGCTGTACCCACAAGCTGCATCAAGTAGCTTTACCCAATAGTTGTACAAGTAGCTGTACTCAGTAGCTGCACCCTGTCGCTGCACCTTGTAGCTGCATCCTGTAGCTGCACCCTGTAGCTGCACCCCGTAGCTGCACCCTGTAGCTGTTCCCTGTAGCTGCACCCAGTAGCTGCACCCAGTAGCTGTACTCAGTAGTTATACACAGAAGCTGTACCTAGTAACTGTATTCAGTAGCTGTACCCTGTAGCAGCACCCAGTAGCTGCACCCAATAGTTGTACCAAGCAGCTGTACTCAGTAGCTGCACCCAGTAGGTGCCATTTAGTGATGTCATTGTGCCTGCTGCGTTGAGACTCAGATGCATAGGTTGAATGGTGGAAGAGGGAGCCGACGGTCCAGCATTGTATAAAGCTGTAGCTGCATCAAGTGATCACAAGGCGAGCGGCAGGGACCGGCCCCACGGTGCAGTACACCACTGATGTCCAGTCCTGTGGTTGTCTCGGGCAGCAAAAGAGCAAAAATGTCATGTGTGGTCTGCGGGATATAGTATCGCCAGGCCTGTGGTATGGAATAATTTAACAATTTGGCTATAACCCTCTAACTCAGAATTTTCTAACAGGTTGTATGAAAATGGGATTTCTAAAATGGGCAATCCTTTTAATACGAATAAAACAATGCTTGTAAACTGATGTAAAGTCTCTGGAGGTATAATCAAACACAATGTAAACTAATGCTAACACTGGGGAATGGGGCGGTGTACACATGTAAATATGTGACATTTGTGACTACAGAAGAGATAAGGGGTATTTACATGGTTAATTATTAGGAAAGAGTGTTGAAGGCTGATTAACTGAGAAATGGGCAGTGTAAACAGGCCCCCAATCACCTGACAAGCATAGTAATTGTTCGTTGGGTGAAATGGTTTTGAAGCTGGCTACCAGTTTGTGTTGCCGAGAGCAGTGACCGAATCTATTGGTGATTGTTCTGTATTGTTCTGTACGCATGAGAGCCGCAATCGAATTGTCTTCTATGTAGCCAACCAGCCAGCAGTCTCTTAAGGTACCTTTACACGCCGCTACTGGAGGATGGCTACGACCCGCTACTTCACGTGCACGAGCACGCACAAACGGTTACAAACGGGAAACGCACCACCTTTACACGCCGCCACAAGGTGCGCTACGCTACGCTACATCTACAGCTAGATACATCGCCGGGTGTCTCAAGTAGCCATCTGTAGCCCATCTTAGCTCATTTACACACCGCTACAACCAGCTAATATAGGCGGACCTGGTGCAGCAGGGACAGCACATAGGCGTGCTACAATTGTGGATTACGAGCCGTCCGTACGCTGATAGGACAAAGCAATAATACCATGATTGGCCAGGCATCGCAGGAGGCTGATTAATACTTGACGCTCGAGCAATTGTGTAGTGTGACTGGTCAGCTCCTTAAATATGCCGCCCTATGCAGCGACTACCAATCGCAACGCAGGAGCTTCCTCCAATGATCGCTGAAGGGGGCGCGGTAACCCGGAGCCTGTGTCACGCCCCAGCTACATAGCATGGTGTAGAAACAATCCTTCTGTTCCTTCTTTACACGCCGATACAGCTCGCTACAATCGGCGATGTAGCCATCTGTTTTCGAGCAGTGCTCGGAAACAGATGTATCTGTTGCCGGCTGTCTCGTCCCGTCTTCACACGCCGCTACTACGGGCTATATTGACGCTACAAGCTACATTTGTAGCCTGTAGCGGGTTGTATCCATCCTCCAGAAGCGGCGTGTAAAGGTACCTTACAGTGCAAAAATCCCTTAAACCCCCATACACATTATGTAGTTGTTGGCCGAATGATTGTCCATATAACAGCTATCTCCGCCGACTCCCCAGTACATAGGAATAATCGACTGATCATTCTTGTGGTTTCCATGTGAGATCGTCTGGCCGAGATTTAGCTCCTAGATGAGCTTATATTACTTCAATTTCAACAAGCCAAATCCTTCCTTTCCTCCGACATCATTGGAAGAGTTGAGAGGCGCTCATTCACATTAGCTGGTCGGCCAATCTTGCCAAAATCTGTATGGCCGTTCACTCAGGGGTAAGGAAAAACGACGCTACCAGAAACCTCATGTACCATATTACTGCTCGAACGTATATCATGGGGCATTGGGGAAAGTGTCATATTAATATCAGATATTGATTACATGGAAAGGATTTGAAGTAATTGATTTTAATTTGTAGATCCTTTTGTGGTTGTCACTGAGGGTCGAGAGAACTTTCTAAAGTCCAATATAGGCAGTCGGTCATCTTTCAGCCTTCACTTCCAATATCCCCATATACAGGAATGCTTGTCTTTGCCAATCGCTCTTCTGTTCTCTATGATAGAGCCGCTACCAGACTCATCAAATGGATCAGCTGTCAGAAATCTGACATGCCGGATCCTTCTTTTTCCCAACATCACCTTCCATGATAGTGTTAGGAGTCCTCCATACATATTAGAATCATAGAATGGTGGAGTTGGAAGGGACCTCCTGGGTCATCTGGGCCAACCCCCGGCTCAAAGCACGATTCACTAAACCATCCCAGTCAGATGTCAGTCCAGCCTCTGCATGAAGACTTCCATTGAGGTTCCACTCGTTGGTCACTTGTACTGTCAAAAAGTTTTTTCTAATATCTAATCTGTGTCTCCTCCCATTCAGTTTCATCCCATTGCTTCTAGTCTTTCCTTGTGCAAATGAAAATAAAGCTGATCCCTCTACAGTGTGACAGCCCTAGAATAAAGCTAATCCCTCTACAGTGTGACAGCCCTAGAATAAAGCTGATCCCTCTACAGTGTGACAGCCCTAGAATAAAGCTGATCCCTCTACAGTGTGACAGCCTTTCAGATATTTGTAGACCACTATGGAGACCATCAGCTTGTCCTGCTAAAATCGGCAGGTTTGGCCGATGTTAGTCTTATGTGAATTGGGAGTCTGGAGGCTAAAAACACGTTAGATCGCCATTAGCCAAAAGCTATCACCTATGACTCCCCCATATGCAGGAACGCACTGCTCAGCCGAACACTCCTGTGAGGGTCACCTCCAGATTCCTCCGAAAGTGTCTTATCTCATCGCCGAACATAAGGACCAGCAATTGCAATACCAATATGCTACACTCTTTACTCCCTGAACATCATCTGTAGGTCGTTCATCAGGAGGCACCCACCAATATCAACAAGTTTAGCAAACTTTAGTGCATGGGCAGCCTTTAGCCTCTCCGTCAAAGTGATGTTGGACCGCCCAATACCTGACAATTATATTCAACCTCATTGTTGGATCTCGGAGATTATATTATACACATCTAACAATAATGGGTCCAAGAATAAAGCATTAAACATAGTTAAAGGACAGAAAAGTCAGTGGAAAATATTGATAACTTATTTTAGGTAGGTAGTGAATCTCAGTACTCTGTAATAAGGTGGTACCTGAGAACATTGATTGTGGGTTCTGGTCGGTCACCCCTTTTCAGGCGGCTGGGTTTTATCACTCAATCTTACAATCCTCCTTTTAATGGAGCACTAAACGGTCTGATCCTATTCTAAATAGATCTTGTTCAGCTGACCCCAACATGTTCAGCCAAGTATCTATATGTTCTGAGTATAAAGAGGGGTGTAAGCAGCTGCTGCCATAAACCTTTGGCAGTGACTTATTTGGAATATGAATCAAGTGATGAAATGCATCATGCCCAAACCTTCTTTCCTTTGCAATCATCTGTTGGGGAGAGTCGGAAGGCACATGCACAATAGTTGGTTTGCCAGTCTTTACAAAATTGATTGGTTCAGCCGAATACGGTAGTTTTGTGTATGGGGCCTTAAAGGGAAGCTGTCAGGTCCAACAAAGGCTCCCAAACCACCTCCATAGTTTTATCAGCCTATTACTGCATTCCAACAAATAATTACCAAAAAGTTCGGCTTGTCTTATGATAATTAGCAAGGACTAGTCCAGGGGGATGGTTCTCCCCCAGACACTCAATCCGCGGGGTCCACATCAGTGAAGCAGGTGGACCATCCCCGGCATTTTCTGCACACTGGGCATGCATAGGACTTTGTTGTCACCCTAACCATGCTGAAGCCTATGGGCACCTGATGGGTTCCCTTTTGGGCATGACGTATAGTTGGCAACTGCAGTATGATACAAATGGTACCAACCTACATAAAAAAATAAGTGTACAGATATTGTCCTGTAAGATGATAGTTGGGGGTTAAACCCCTTAAAATGAGGGAGGTATGCAAATACTAGCAGTTCTAGAAATTTGTGACATATGGTTAACTATATAACGTGTCATTTACTGCACAAATGGGACTTACCAGTAGACTTCTCTGCTGTGTGTGTGCTCCAGGATTCAATGATAAGTGAAAAAACGCCCTGCAACAAAACAAATGTCCAAGTCAGTACAACACAAGCAGGTAATAGTTGGGTTTTGTGTGAGGAACCTGTAAAATATAATATTAAGATGCTCCAATGGGGTCGTATCAGGACCAAAACTAGAACTCTTAAAATATCATACTGTGTGCACCTTAAAGGGATCTGTCATCAGGTTGTTGCCACCTAATCTGAAAGCAGCATAATGTAGGGAGTGAGACCTTGATTACTGAGCTGCTTTTTACAGTTTTGATAAAATCACAGTTTTATCAGCAGGAGATTATCACTAGGGGACCAGTAAACCTGCTGCCATGTAGTCCTCCATTATTGCTGAACTCTGTATAACCTGATCCCGCCACTGAATGGGGCTTTCTAGGTATGCACTGTGTACACAAAAAAGCTGCCAATCATTGGTGTGGGTGGGATTATACAGAGAATCAGCATTCAGAGAACTGCTAGATCTGCAGCAGAGAAAACACTGATTTTATGAAATCTGCAGCAATCAGCCTAGTAAGTGATACATCACTGAAATCAGGGTCTCTGTCCCTATATCTCTCAGCTGGGGGAGCAAAAACTCCCTTTAAACTTATTTCAACAACATATACAGTTTGTTGGGATTAACCCCTATAATACAAAAACCTGCTATACAGATTTAACTTTTTTAGTTGGGCAGAAAAATGTTTTTTATTTCATATGCAAATGAGGAGTCCTCTGTGCACCCTTGGTGTGGCCAGGCGCTTAGCGAACTTTCAACCCCTCTAAGTCAACATTTCACGCACGTCCTCTTATTTTGATTGACAGTGCTCTTATTTCCCAGAGGAGAGTGCATTTTGTAAGGTTTGTAAGTCTCCTCATTACTGGCATGCCAGCTTGGCGGCAACATTGCCTCGTGTAACGGTACCTTTAGACCCCACTTAATCTCTTATACAGTCAGATCAGATCTCATATTTTGCATTGATGAGGGACAATTACCCCAAAACACTGTGTCTGCAAATTGAGATTCTGATTTGATTTTAATCCTAAATCATATGGCAAAGCTTGTTAAAGAGTCATAATGTCTTTTAGGATTGCTACTTCCAATAGGTGGCTACCAGAGTTTGTCTTCTTCCTCTCTGTTGCATATTTTATTTCCCAGTGGAACATTGCAGTTTTTAAGTCTCCTCATTATTGGCATGCCGGATCTGGCATGTCACTCTCCACAAGGAGAAAAGCTTACCCTTTTGCCCAGAGTGAATGCTGCTTGAATTGAATACCTGACGCTGTATGTCCACACTGACCCTGCAGAAGCCGAGCAAGAGCATGCACACACAATGATAGTGAGTGCGGGAGCGCTCTCATCCTTCTCCTGTCTGCAAGTGTCACTCATTGCACACAGGAATACACAATACCAAGCGGCTACTGCAGACAGAAAAGCTGGTTGAGAGAGCACCCACACTGACACTTGGCTTGGCTCCTGCAGTGTCAGTGCAGGTGTGCAGGGCTGAGGGTTCATTTCAGGCAGCACTCACTCTGGTTAAGTGAATACTGTCAAGCAAGCTAAGGATAGGTATGGCATGTTGCCTTATGTGAGGGAACAGTGCGCTGACCCCTTGGCCATACTAAGGGTACACCTAGTAGCTTTAATTTCCAAATGAAGTAAAGCTACTTTTCTGTGCTGTAAGAATTGAGTTTTATAAAGGCTAAGTTCCTTATAGGAATATATTGGATGGTTGCTGACTCCATTTTAACAGATATAAGTATAAAGTGGGGACAGTGTTGAGATCGAAGTCAAGATAAAAAGACAGGAGAGAATCTGGATATGTAAGAAACTGTCAAAAGAACTGAATGAAAATAAAGAGCAAACCAGATTAAGACCACAGCACTGAATTGGTATTGAGCATCTTATAACCTAATTTTGGAATTACTCCAAAATGTCGAACACCTGGTGCAGACTGAGAATGGACTCAATAATAATAATAGTAGAGTGGACTCATCCCTAACACACGGTAATGGCCATTGTGTAAGACAAAATATTGTGTAATGCTTGTACTACCTGGACCCCCCAATCACTGCAGGACGTAAGGCTAATGAGCATTAATTTAAAGAGGAATCTTCATCATGAGGAAGTACAAAATAAATAATAGCCCAACTACGTTTGCCATGAAATAGTGAACCACCCCTAACCATAGAACTGGAATGTGACTATACACAACGCAGGGAAGACATGGTTCAGACTAACACTATTTTTACACCAGTCGGGAACACTTCCTAGCTGCCCAAAAGGACACCCAAGACAGGCGCTGCTCGTCTTCAGTAACACATTAACATCACTTGGTAGTTGGAATAGACAGACGACACTCACCACATCTTCTTAATGTGCAGACGTTATTTTCAAGTGGGAGGTACACCAGTGCAGGGAGGGGGAGTGTAGACAGCGGACAACGCTTCATACACAGGACCCGTTGAAGCGCACATCGTGCTAAAAGGTGAAGCCGTTGTCCACGGTCTCCACTCCCCCTTCATGCACCGATATAACCCCCACTTGAAAATAACATTAGCATGTTAAGAAAACATGGTGAGTGCCGTCTATCTATTCCAACTAGCAGTCATAGTATTGTTACTGTAGTATAGTGCTACAATGCAGCAGCACCAAATTAACTGCAATCGTGCGACGACTGTTGCCGCCATTGTTGCATAATAGTGATAGTCTTGAACTAGGGCTACATGTTGATATGAGTCATAGAGCAGCAATTCTCTGAATCTAAATATTTTTGCAACTTATTTGCGCCTTGCTATTGTGCAAATATTTTAGAGCCCTGAGGCTATGATATTTTTGTAAATAAAACAGCAGAGTTGCAGACAAGTCACACAAAAGTCGAAGATTGTGTACGACTTGTATTGAAGCCTATGGCAACTGTACTGCGTGCGATATGTATTAAAACCTATGGCAAGTGTGTTGTGCATAATGTATATTGAAGCTTATGGCAAGTGTGTTGTGTGAGACTTGTAGTGAAGCCTATGGCAAGTGTGTTTTGCACAATGTGTATATGCGACTTGTATAGAAGCTTATGGCAAATGCTCTGCACATGACTTGTATTGAAGTTTATGGCAAGTGTGATGTGTACAGAGTGTATTGACGCTTATGTCGAGTATGATATATGTGACTTGTATTGAAGCCTATGACAAGTGTGCTGCATATGACTTGTATTGAAGCTTATAGCAAGTGTGCTGTGTGTGAATTATATTGAAGCCTATGGCAAGTGTTCTGTATGTAACTTGTATTGAACCCTATGGCAGGTGTGTTGTGCTCAACATATATTGAAGCCTACGGCAAGTGTGCATTATGTATTGAAGCCTATGGCAAGTGTGCATTATGTATTGAAGCCTATGGCAAGTGTGCAGTGTTCAACGTGTATTGAAGCTCACGGCAAGTGTGTTGTGTGTATTGTATTGAAGCCTTTGGCAAGTGTGTCATTTGCAACATGTATTGAAGCTCATGGCATGTGAAGTCTATGGCAGGTGTTCTGAATGGAACATGTATTGAATCCATGCTAGCCGCGGTCTTGAAAAATCAGCAGCTGCAGCAGCAATTACAGCCACCCGGCTGCACACAGGACCGGAGGGCACATTTGGCCCTCCGATTCTGTGTGCTGATCCGGTCCGGGGCTGTCAGGGTCATCCCGGACAGCCCCGGACCGGATCACACCGTGGTGTGAAGCCAGCCTTATCTGAAATAAAGAATGATTTGTGATCCCGTGCTGTAATGTCTGTATACTCTATTTCGTCCTTCCCTGCCCAGGATCAAACCAATGCTCCGTGAACGGCCAGAAACAAAAATGAAACTGTACATTGTAGGAGCACATTTATAAGATTATCTCAGCACAGGAACATTTTTTTTAAACACATACAGTTGATAAAATTATTATTATTCCAAGATCTATTGATTAAAATTAACTTTTAAATAAACTTTGTCCGTGGAATAACCCCTTTAAATATGCTAATAGCTTCTTCTGAGAGGGAGAGGGCTGAAACTCTAGTGCCATGTAATGGAGATGGCAATCCTAAAAGTCAATATTGACCCTTTAGGTTTGCTCTATGATGTAGAGAGTAATTGTTAATTTAATTTTTATCCCTTAAATCAAAAATACACTTAAAAATATATCTAATCTGATGAATCTGCTTCTTTCCCCTCCTGGTCTGATCTTTCACTCTCCATAAACAAGTAAAATCTATGTTCAGTTCAGTTACTGGGATAATAGTTGGTTTCTTTAAAATTCTATGGAGGAGTTAGAGGCCGACACTGATATTCGACTGCAAGTTCTCCTGATACAGGTCCATTTCTCCGTACAACTCTATGAGCACCAACTGTGTCCTATCGCAGTACTAATAAAATATATATTCAATGGTTATAGATTTTACTCTGGAATTGAGAATTTGGAGACAAAAATCAGTTGAGAGGAGGTAAGTGAGACAGAAGATTTATTCTACAATATATTGTTTTTGTACTATTGATGTATGAAAAAAAGTGAAAACAACAATTACTCTTTAAGGTATAGAGCCAGACCAGAAGATCAGTCTACAGACAGCTGTTTCAGAGTGCAAAGTAGGAGAACTTGTTAGGTGGGTGAGAAACTCCAAATGTTTTCAAGTGCTGGCCAAGGTTTTTAGGCCGAGCACCCAGTGTGCCGATCACCACTGGGACCACCCTCACTGAGCACCCAGTGTGCCGATCACCACTGGGACCACCCTCACTGAGCACCCAGTGTGCCGATCACCACTGGGACCACCCTCACTGAGCACCCAGTGTGCCGATCACCACTGGGACCACCCTCACTGAGCACCCAGTGTGCCGATCACCACTGGGACCACCCTCACTGAGCACCCAGTGTGCCGATCACCACTGGGACCACCCTCACTGAGCCCGTGTGCCGATCACCACTGGGACCACCCTCACTGAGCACCCAGTGTGCCGATCACCACTGGGACCACCCTCACTGAGCACCCAGTGTGCCGATCACCACTGGGACCACCCTCACTGAGCACCCAGTGTGCCGATCACCACTGGGACCACCCTCACTGAGCACCCAGTGTGCCGATCACCACTGGGACCACCCTCACTGAGCACCCAGTGTGCCGATCACCAATGGGACCACCCTCACTGAGCACCCAGTGTGCCATCACCACTGGGATCACCCTCACTGGAGTGTGCCGATCACCACTGGGACCACCCTCACTGAGCACCCAGTGTGCCGATCACCACTGGGATCCACCCTCACTGGCGTGTGCCGATCACCACTGGGACCACCCTCCTCACTCGCTTGTGCCGATCACCACTGGGACCACCTTCATGAGCACCCAGTGTGCCGATAACCACTGGGACCACCCTCACTGGCTTGTGCCAGTGTCTTGCATTCGATATTAAGTCCCCATATTGGTAAGTTTCAATGTTCTCCTCACCCTGCTGCGCCTGCTTTTCACACGATGATACACTTTCCTTTTATACATGGTAGGCCGATAATGGGTTCACTCCAAGACTTATCAGTCTGAATTCAGAAGTCCCATAGTAGTTTTGCATGTTCATTTTCACTGACCTTTTCAGGTTTATGATCCCACCAGTTCTTTGTGACAGGAAGATGGTAATTGTGGCACAAGTTCCAGTGAATCATCTGAGCGGCTGTATTATGCCTTTGCTTGTAGTCTGTCTGCGTGATCTTCTTGCAGCAGCTCAGTATATGATCCATTGTTTCATCTCTTCCTTGCACAGTCGACATTTGGGTTCTGTAGTTGATTTTTCAATTCTGGCTTTAATCACATTTGTGCGGATCGCTTGCTCCTGTGTTGCTAGAATTAAGCTCTCTGTTTCCTTTTTCAATGTTCCATCAGTAAACCACAACCAGGTATTTTCTTTGTCACTTTACCCTCGATTTTCTCTAGGAATTGTCCATGCAGAGCTTTCTTTTGCCAGTTTTCTCTTCTGCTTTGTACTGTGTTTTTACAGTATCCCTTTTTTGTCTGTTGTACTTTAAAAAAGGACCTGTCACCAACCATCCAAGGTGATCTAATTACAGCACTGAATGCAGCATGTCTGCTGCATTCAGGCAAGGGGTCCCCCATCCCTTGACCCCCCTGTACCCTGAGATAATAGACTTTGAAAACTTACATACTGGAGCCAAATAGGAGGTGGCTTGTGCTGGAGCTACTTCTCTCACAGGGCAGTTTCATGCCCCCCGATCTTTATCCGCCCCCCGCCGCCTCTCTCATGCAATCATTCTCTTCCTCGCCTGCTGCATAACACAAAGCGAGGGATGCGGTGCTGGCTGCATTTCCCCGCCTCCTGCCGTGACGTCACCACCTTTCCCCGCCCTGCTTCCATGGTTAACATGGAGCAGGGCGGGTTATAAGCGGTGACATCACCGCAGGAGGCGGGCAATGCGGCCAGCCCGAATCACTAGCTTTGTGTTATGCAGCAGGCGAGGGAGAGGCGAGGGAGAGGGCGAGGTCGTTGGTCTCCCGCTGGTCAGCACGCATCGCTGCGTGTGACAGCGAGAGACCAACAATCAGAGATCTCACAGGCTGGTAACCATGGTAAAACTGGGTATATAGGCAGCGTGTGCAGCCTAGATACCCAGTGTTTATCATGGTTACCAACGCTAAGCATGGAGGATGCTGGTAACTATGATAAACAGCGGGTATCTAGGCTGTATATCATAGTTTACCAGCGATGTGGAGATGGCTCCCTGGTCCCTGGTCACTGGGAGATCTGCCTGTTTGACAGCTGCCCCAGCGACCAGGTAACGACGCGCCAATATCCCTACAAGATCCTTGTCGGGATCGCTGGTGCGTCGTTGTGTGTGACGGGAGCTTTATACATTTAGGGTAGAACAACCACAAAAAGTTATAACCTTCAGTCTCCAAATTCCATATCTTTCAGCCTATAACACACACTTGGTTTTAAACAACAGGAAATAGGAAACTAATTGATTCTACACTGGTAATGTAAAAATGTTAAGGGGTTAGTGCCACTAACATTGTAGGCTCAGGCTTTGCCCTCTTTCTTGATGCTCTATTGTAAAAGATGGGGGTAGCATAATATTTTATTCCACAGCTTTAACAGAATTAGAGATTCATACTTTGGTCCATTCCACAGAAAGGCGGATGAGACAAAAAATAAAGGGTCTCCAACAGCGACACAAGAAAGTCATAACACCAATTACTTAGGTTGTCTTTTACCAAAGTTTATAGAGAGTGCATCAACTATGTTCCCGTTGTCTTACATGTGTGATGCCTTTTATTTATGCCACTTTAAGGGAATCTGTCACTAGGTATTTACCACCTATTTGAAGCAGAATAATGTAGAGACAGAGACCCTGATTCCAACTGATATGTCATTACTGGGCTGCTTGCTGTAGTTTTCATAAAATCCCTGTTTTATCTGATGCAGATCTATCAGTTCCCTGAATGCTGAACTGTGTTTAACCCCACGTTTTCTGCCTATATACTGTGTACACAGAAAGGGTTGCCAGTCAATGGTGTGGGCAGAGTTACAGAGGTCCACATTCAAATAACTGCTAAGGCCGGCTTCACACCGCGGTGTAAACCGGACAGTCCGAGACCCGATTTGCAAACAGAAATGGAGGGCAAATATGCCCTTCGGTCCGGTTTGTAGCCGGATTCCTCAACTGCAGCCGCAGCTGCTGAAATGTCAAGATTGCGGTAGGTGGTGCTATCTGCAGTCCTGAAATCACAGCAGGGGACAGCTGGTGGTGCTGAGGTTTAGCAGCACTCGCTGCTAAACTTCAGCAGCCAGTGTTAGGTTCCTGGATAGATGTTTTTTGTTGGACCGGGGCGATTCGGCGATATACTCCCATGTTAGGGACACCGGACAAATTCTCCAAATCTGCGTAAAAAAAAGCATCAACAATGCACTGTGAGCACAGGGCCTTAAGGAAGCAGGCAGGTAGATGACCCAAGTCTTATTGTGCAATATACAATTTTTAGCAAGATGTTATCTTTTTAAAAAGTGTATTTTAGAGTCCGCACAAATATGGTAACACTTTGATAGAAATTCCCAATAATATACCTCCGATAGAAATCTCTGCACTCACGCACTACCGCACATTTTTTATAAAACCTAATTTTAGTGTATTAGGTGGTCAATTCATCATTTGTGAGTTTTTTCTTTTGAGTGACTTTTTTTTTTTTGCCTTGTGGTTTTTCATTGCCCCAACTTCTTCAAAGTAGCAAAATTACCATGCTCTTTTGCGGGTATTTGAAGACAATTGTGTAAAAAATTAGCAACATTCAAATTTTGCAAATGATTAATTGGGTTAAAACATCTGGATAAATCAAAACTATGCACGTAATGCCAACTCCCCCCAAAAATCACAAAACTAAGTAAAGATGCAAAATGCAATAAAGCGTGAGCATAAGGGTCACATGTAAAGTTTTGCTGTGTTTTTGGGGTCATGTTTTGCCTTGGTTTTATGTAAATGTATGCTTTATCTAATCCTGCATTTTTGGTTTCCAGCAAAACCTGTGATTCATGGAAAAGCTGTCCACACACATTGGTTTTATTTCTCTACAGAAAATGTCAACACCACAGGTTTTGCTGCGTTTTTGGGGTGAGGTTTTGCCTTGGTTTTATGCTAATCCTTTCCTGCATTTTTGGTTTCCCAGCAAAACCTATGGCATTCAGGCATTAGCTGTCACACACACACGGTTATATTTTTCTACAGAAAGAGGAAAACAACAGGTTTTGCTGCATTTTTTGAAAGAATGAGCATGTCATTTCTTTTCTGTGTTTTTGCTATAGTTTCTATGGCAAATCTCAGCAAAACACAGCAAAACTTCGGGGTGTTGACACTTTCTGCAGAGAAATAAAACCAATGTGTGGGGACAGCTAATCCCTGAATCACATAGGTTTTGCTGGGAACCAAAACGCAGGATTAGATTAGCATAAAAGCGAAACCTGACCTCCAAAATGCAGCAAAACCTTACCTGTGGAACATAGCCTTACTAGAAACCCGTAAGGTTTAGCTGTGGTTTTGCTGCAGCAAAACGTACTTGTAGGCACACACCCTACGGCTGTGTGCTCATGATCAGGAATTGCAGCGTTTTGGACGCAGTGTATTGCCGCTACATCCAAAACACTGTGTTATACAGTACAAGCACAGAGGCGGGATTTTAAGAAATCCCATGCTCACTGTTCTTCTCTCGACCGCAGCGTTCTCTCAGCTGTGATGCGGGTTTCCAGAGTTCCACATCTCCACAGCATGTTAATTTCATGCGGCGGAGTCGGAAGCGGCCACCATCGGCAGCACGCAGGTGAAGCCACCCTACACCCACCGCAGATCGAGAGTACAGGGCAGCTGCGGTCTAACTGCATGCACCTGTGGGTTCCCGCAAGTCCGGAGGCACTGTGTCCAAACGCAGGCCTCTGGATTGTGAGTATATACCCTAAGAGTCTTTAATCCTCAAAGTATTTGGTGAGTTTTTTACCTCAGGATTCGTAGCCAAAACCAGGAGTGGAACAATCAGAGGAAAAGTATAAATAGAAACACGTCACCACTTCTGTATTTATCACCCACTCCTGGTTTTGGCTACAAATCCTGAGGTAAAAAACTCACCAAATTCTCAACGTGTGCACGTGGCCTTACAAATACTGAGGTAACAAAAATCACCAAATACTCAACGTGAGCCGTGGCCTAATCCCTCAAGTATTTGGTGAGTTTTTTTTTACCTCAGGAATTTGTAGCCAAAGCAAAGAGTGGGGATAAATTAAAGAAGTGGTGCATATATACTTTTCCTCTAATTGTTCCCCCCTGATTTTGGATACAAATACTGAAGTAAAAAACTCACCAAATACTCAACGTGTGCAGGTGGCCTAATCCCTCAAGTATTTGGTGAGTTTTTTTACTTTAGTATTTGTAGCCAAAACCAGGAGTGGTACAATCAGAGGACAAATATAATAGAAAGACGTCACCACTTCTACTTTTTTAACCCACTCCTGATTTTGGCTACAAATACTGAGGTCAAAAACTCACCACATACTCAACGTGTGCAGGTGGCTTAATCCCCCAAGCATTTAATGAGTTTTTTACCTCAGGATTTGTACCCAAAACCAGGAATTGAACAATCAGATAATAGAAACACTTCCCCACTTCTGTATTTATCACCCACTGCTGGTTCTGTCTTACAAATCCTGAGGTAAAAACTCACCAAATACTGAACATGTACCCGTGTCCTTACAACTATTTTTACAATAGAAAAGAGATGCAAAGATAATGATAAATTGGGGCGTCTGTTAATGATGTGGGGATTTCTGTTGGAGGTATACTTGGTAAATGTAACTATTCAGCCACATGGTTGAGGGACGCCCTAATAAACTAAGGTTATTATGGATGTAAGAACTGGGCAAAGGTTTGAGGAAATAGGAATCTAATGGAAGTAGCAGATGACGATCCTACAAGAGTCTACCAGTGATGGAAGGATCCATTACTAGAAGACTGGAAATGTAATTTTCAGTTGAGATGAGATACTGCTGTATGTCTACGGCTCATCTTAAATATCACTTCTTGGGCATACAGAATACATTACATTTATCTTACGAGTGCCTATAAAGACTTTATGCGGGTCAAAGATCAGTCTTTATTTTGTCAGCAGCTGCCACTTCTGCAACCAGCTGTCAAGTAGAAAGGAACAAAACAGCAGAGAAACCACCTGGCCGGGTCAATGTCGCTGCCTCCTGGCCTTGAAACCTGGGGACGTTACATGAAGTATCACAATACTCAACAGCTGTACTGTTACTCACCGGCCACTTGAAATGAAAGGGGACTCGTACGGGGCTGCTGGCCGCTATGGCTGCTGGATCCACAGCCATCAAGTCACCCAAGGCTGTTCCGAAGGTGCAAGGAGGATCCGGAGACACCACGGGCTGGGCATGTTTGAGACACACTCGGAAGAAGATGTGACAGGAGTGACCGGATACGCAAACACTTCGAGGACTGCTGAAGGAATGGACCTTTAGTTCAAACACTCCGGCTGCCTCCATCTGGGAATATAGAGAGGGAAATTGGACCACCACTCAGTAATTGACCTGATCTGACGACTGATCTTCACAATAAAGAACATTGAATACCAAATAATCAAAGGTGTTAAGGGGGGTTTACACGTTGCGATATCGGCGTCCAATTTCAATGAAAAGTCACGTGGTTCGATCGTTGGAGCCGATATCGTTCCTGCGTTGTATGGTATGAACGTCCAATACGATGCAGGAACGATGTCAATGCGATTTCGGGGATTGAATGCGCGTGCTATTCAATGCTCCGATATTGAATGGAGATTGGAGCCGGATCGTGCTGTGTGACAGCCCAACTCCGATGTGAAGTTCAACGTCACCCATTCACTCCATGTTAAATGGTCGTTCCTGGGTTGGGGGGCGTAGACATCGTACGGACGTTGGATTCAGAAATCGCAACGTCTAAACCTCCGATGCAATGCGGGAGAAACGTGCACTAAATGCGCGCTCCCGCGCCATTGAATTGCGATATCGCCACGACATTGAAACGTGTAACCCCACCTTTACTCATGTCTTGTCGGTGAAAAACCATATACCACACTAGAGCTACTTACAAGATTAATCTAGGTCACAGAACAAGACCATCTACATGAGTCTTTTGCATGGGGACAGGTAATGGAGGAAGATATCCTAAGATATAAACACTACGAGGAGGATAGGCGTTAATGTAAAATAAGCCAGTGGAGTAAAAATATTATTTATGAAAATTGTGTGATCTTTATTTCTACGCATTTTGGGGTGTAACCCTTCTTCAGGAAAAATCACAGATGTACATATTCTCTATGTGATATGAAATCATCACATAGAGAAGATATAACCGGGCACCACTGACTCATTGTACAAAGAGCTGCCCAGTACTATGTATAAGTCAGGATGACTGGTACTCACCATTGGCAGGAACAGTAGCACTACCAGGAGTAGTGGAGTTTTTGCTGTCATCATATTGACTTTCTCTGGGATGAAGCCGAAGTTGACGCAGTCCTACTGAAAGGATTGAATTGAAGAATTAGGAACTAAAGTCAGGTATCTCCACGAAGCAAAGTGTAGAGAAAGGATGAAAGTAACTTGGGAAAATGACTGGTTGGTAGAGCTAGATTAGAAGTTATCCAAGCTGGTGGTAGACCTGGTGGGTATAAGCCAAGCAGGCGTAAGTATATCTCAGGTTAGGAAAGTTGGTGAAATAGATGGTATAATAGCCTGGCGGGCTTTCTTGGCAGAGCCAGTTTCCCTTCAGAAGTGATGTGTCCAGATCAGGCAGGCATTGCTGATGGGCACGCTCCTATTGAATCCTGTGTGGTCTTTTGTCCTCAGAGCTTGTCTGCTTTGGCTGTGACTAAAGTTCTTCTAAGTCAATCCTGGGGCTTTATACGAAGCCTCCTGGTGTTACATAGCCCCCTCCCTCACTCCCCCCCTCCAAATTTAACCCCCCCTCCTCCACCTCCCTCCTTTCCATCCCTTCCTACTCACATCACACTTTTCTTTGATCAGCTTTCCGAAAACCATGAAGAAAACAAATTAAAGTCTTATCCTAAACAACAGGAGCCATGGCTTCACCCGGACCTCATCTCCCGGGGATGTGTATTGTTAGAAGATCCAAAGCCAAGTATGGGTTCAATCTAAAAATGGGACTGTTATATAATTCCGTCCTCCAAGGCCATTCAGTTTATAATCCATTATGCAATATTCTAAGCATAAAAAAGTAGGAGCTTGATAATCTCCGGAGTGGATAGAGAAAATCCTGTCAATTTTGGAGTAAAAAGTCGAAACCTGACCAATGTAAAGCTGTCCACACGACTATTAGCCAACATTTTAATCATCAGAACTTCATTTTTGGGAAGATTATATGGACCTCAAAAATTGGAACAGTGGAAATGATATTCTGAGGGACAAATATTCACATTCATGGATATGAGGAGTCATGTGGATAAGATCAGGGTCTTTATATTAACCAAAATTCAGGAGCCCCAGCAAAAAGCATCTAGAGCGGACTGGTGGCTTCTGCGCATTATATTAGCACCATAGATAACGCCTTTATTTGGCTTTGTTCAGACTGCATTTTTGATCTGTGTTTTTGTGCTACGTTTTTGCATGAAAAACATCACTTTCTGTGATGCCCAACAAAGTCAATGTGTTTTCAGAAATGCTGTTCAGATGCTGCGTTTTTAACTGGTCCGTCTTCGGTGCAGACATCGCATCCAGAAAAAAAGTTGAGCATGTCAATTTGTGTGACGTTTTGTCTCTTCCGTTTTTTTTCCATTGAAATCATTGTTCATGGGGGAAAAAAAATGTATCAGTCAAAAATGCATCAAAAACGGATCAAATATGGATCAAAAACAGATTACGTGTTTTTGATGCATTTATTTGAAAAAAAAACAGATCCAGTTTTGCTGCTGAAAAAGACATAAAAATGAATCACAAAAAAAAGTAGCAAAAATGTAGTCTGAACATAGCCTTAGGGTACCGTCACACCTGGACACTTCGCCGGCGATTTCACAGGCGATGCAGGGGCGTGGCCTATTGCCGGCGACAGCGCCGGTGCGTCGCCTAGTGTAAAGGGGCGATAATGAGGCGAAAAATCGCCTTAGAGTGGTCGCCTGGTTTTGCAGCACTGCTCTGAAACCAGCACATCTGGAGCAATGTGTACACATCGCCGATCACCGATGTTACAGGCGATGGGAGCCAATGGGGTTTGTGGACACCCAGCGGCGATGTCTGCCTGTAACATTGCCGGTGCGTCGTCAGAGGCATCGCCACATGTAAACACGCGATGGCGCCGCTGGCGGGACGCCAAAAACGTGCGCGTTCCCGTCCGGAGAATCACCAGCGATGTAGATAGGTGTGACGGTATCCTTAGGCTTTTCTCCTGAAAAGAAAACCATGATGTGTTGCTGGATCTGTGTCACGGCAAACAACAGATGTCCACTGATGTATATTAGGGTTCATCACATTCTACCTAGTTGGCCGTCAATTTCTTGAAAAGAATAGCTACAGAGCTTTCTAATAGAGTCTTCCACCAGATACTTACACTGTTTTAATTGTTAGAGGGTTTCTCTGATCGTAGAAAATTTATTAAATATCATCAATATCAGATCAGTGGAAGATCGACACCTGGCATTCCCACCGATCAGCCGCTATTAGCCGGAGGCGTACATTAATTGGAGCTGCAATGTGTAGTGGCCGCTACCAGATGCTGCAGATCACCTCCTATTCTACTGCAGTACCCGGCAGATTGGATAACACCGGTAGGTCAGAACACCCTTTTAAGGTATTTTACACAATCTGCATTATAAAGGATTATTGTCTTTATTAGGATCCATTGAGGTTCCAGGAGAAAAGTTTGACACAGCCCCTTTATGGTACTGTAAAAAGAAGTGTGGATAGTGATGATCTAGCACTACCATGTTCAGTTGCTCTGTACTTGTAACGAGAGATTGGATGCTCGGATGGGTGCGACTCAAGTACCGAGTATAATGGACGTTTATGGGGAACTGAGAAACATCTTACAGAAAAATTCTTGAGTTCCCCATTGACTTTTATTCTTCTCAGTACTTAAGTCACATCCATCCAAGCACCCCACCGCTCCTTACGAGCACCCAAGCATGGTAGTGCTCGCTAATTACTAGTCTGCACCTAGGATAGTCCAGACACATCACCGCTATTCCTCTCAATCGCCATCATGCATATATTTTGAATGTGGAGATGGAAAATAAAGTGTTGCCAAACACACCGACTTATTTCCAGTGAGCAAAAAAGGATTGGGCATATTGAGATCCAACATGCCCATCCATTTTATTCATTGGAAAGAGTTGGGAAACCCTCAAGCATAGAGGTTCGGTGGTTTGGCCGACAGCCGTCCAATCTAATATAGCAGGACGCGTTGAAGATAATAGTATCTCGGTTCTAGAATAGCATTTATCAGAATGTGCCATATATGCGCTTGTTTCTGGGGTTGTCCATAAATGATCCCAACCGCAATGATATATGTAGGATAAGGTGGATGTATCGGATGAAGCTTCCTATAGGAGATCACATAACCGACCCCATTATGGTCACTGTCAGCCTGGTATTATCTATACGGCGTATGTCAGATACTATACATAATACATAGGAGCAGCACCTATCCTGTTACTTACACAATGAGCACACTTCCCCCTGACGTGTGTCACACTCACCTCCCCATTATTAAGGTGTGTGTGTTTGTTAATGAGGTGTGTGCATGGAGGGGGGGGACTCTTTGTAACTGAGAGAACTTGTTATGGTTGGCTGGGGGTCTTTTGTTAACCCAGTGAATAGGATGAGAGGGATGGGGGTGGGGGTATCAGCTGTATGCTAATCAGAGGCACCTGTCCCTCTCACCCCAGCACACTTCTTGTGTCTCACCTCACTTTCTCCAGCATCCTGCTTCCTTCCTTCTGTCTCTTTGTCTTTGTCTTGGCCCCTGCAAACCTTGCGTCCCCTTTTGTTCCCTTATTACAGGGTTCAGGGCCCCCTAGAATGTCATTGACAACCCATCCGAACATGAACTCTAAACCTCGACCCCAGATACAGAGGTGCCAGAGCTGCTCTTGTTTCTGCAATTCCTCCCCCAATATTGCAGTGAACCCCTATAACACCACTGATTTACAATCTGCTCCCCTCTTTTTGCAAATAAAATAAAGTTGGGACCCCTCCATATTGTACTTTTGCCCCCAGTATTGAAGTGAAGGGGAACAATAAGGATTGATTGAGTTTCCTATTCTGCAGAGATCAACTTCTGAATATTAATTATCCAGACGTGCGCCTGATGGGGGAGGAATCCCAGTATATATAGCCCCCTCACCCATCTATATTTGGTAGAGCCCTTCCCCCGCCATAAATTATTTGCATATAAATGACATATTATTCCTGGTGTCCTTATATCGGAAGATCTGCCCACCGGCTGAGATCACAAACTACAGTCTTTATCTCATATATTCAGCATGACGCAAGGACTCTGCTGCAATCACTGCAGAATATGTTGGCCAGGGGCGTAACTACAATAGGTGCAGGGGTTGCGATCGCACCCGGGCCCTGCAGCCTAGGGGGCCCCAAAAGTCCCTTTGGCTAATAGAAAAAGACTAATGCTATTAAAGATTTGCAATAATTGGGGGCCCCGTTGGAGCTCTCGCATCGGGGCCCCTGGGCTTGAAGTTACGCCACTGATGTTGGCGCTACATAAATAAAGATTATTATTATATCTGACTCTCCAAATGTTTCTCATAGGTTGATTAAAACTGCCCCCATTAAATTATGTGACGCCCCAAGTAAGGGTCCTCAACCATGATCATCAGTATAGGAAGATAATCAGCCATAATTTATTTTACAATTTGAAGCCCCTTTGCAATGTCACCGCAAACCCCCTATTTTCTCCCAAAACCGGCTCTAGGTTTATGTGGACCCCTAACCAAAGGAGTCCAAGAGGGCATCCATCCCACCTTTTGATTTTTCTTTCACCTCTTCCTATTGTTATATAGTTTTTGTTTCTATTTTGTCATTCATTGTATGAGATAAATATCATAATATTTTATTTGAATGCAGCGGTAGCATATACGTTAAGGCTGTGTTCAGACTGTGTGTTTTTGATCCGTTTTTAGTGATTAGTTTTTGCATGGAAAATGGATCACTTTCTGTGCAAAGCATCAGAAAGGCTGCTCAGACGCTGCGTTTTTTATTGGTCCATTTTCAGGGCAGAAAAGGCATCCAGAAAAAGAATGAGCATGTCAATTTGTGTTGCGTTTTTTCTCCTCCGTTTTTTCCCTTGAATCTAGTGTTTATGGGGAACAAATGTAGCAGCTAAAAACGGATCAAAAATGGATGACGTGTTTTTGATGCTTTTCTTTTTTTTAAAAAAAAACAGATCCAGTTTTGCTGCTGAAAATGACAAAAAGGATCACAAAAAAAAAAAAAACTGATCAAAAACGTACAGTCTGAACATAGGCTTAAGGGGTTTTAGAGTTTTGGAAAACACCTGTACCTTGGCTGCAGTGTAAAAAAAAAATCCTAAAATAAACGTGTGCTTTAATCACCCTCCCCAGGTCTAATGCTGAGTCTCCGCTGCTCCTGTGTTAGGCCACGTGCACACGCTGAGTATGGCTCGCTTCACATTGGCGTTCCCCTCCACAGCGTTCTGCGGAGGGGAACCGCCATGTGAGCGCAGCCAGCGCAAGCCCCTATGTTTATAATGGGGACGCACGGTGCTGCGCTTGACTGCGCATGACCGTGTGCTCCCATTCACTGCAATATGTGATCTGTACGCAGGCGGATGCCTGCGCACAAATCACACACTTTTGTCCGCACCAGGGACGCGACATGTTGCATTCCTGGTGCGGACGAGAGTGTATGATTTGTTCGCAGGCATCCGCCTGCGTACAAATCACATATTGCAGTGAAAGGGAGCACACGGTCATGCGCAGTCAAGCGCAGCACCTTGCGTCCCCATTATAAACATAGGGGCTTGCACTGGTTGCGCTCACATGGCGATTTCCCTCTGCAGAACGATGCGGAGGGGAACGCCAGTGTGAAACCAGCCTAAGTGGTGAGTTTTTACCTCAGGATTTGTAGCCAAAACCAGGAGTTTCCGGAACAATCAGAGAAAAAGTATAATAGAAACACGTCACCGCTACTGTATTTATCACCCACAACTGAGGTAAAAAACTCACCAAATTCTCAACATCTGCACAAGACCTAAGGGTCAGATGATGTCTTATTAGGCCACATTGAGTATTTGAGGAGTTTTTCACCTCAGGATTTATAGCCAAAACCAGGAGTGGAACAATCAAAGGAAAATTATAATAGAAATATATGCACCACTTCAATATTTTATCCCCACTCTTGGCTTTGGCTAAAAATCCTGAGGTAAAAAAACTCACCAAATACTTGAGGAATTAGGCCTCGTGCTCACGTTGACTATTTGGTGATTTTTACCTCAGTATTTGTAGCCAAAACCAGCAGTGGGTGATAAATACAGAAGTGGTGAATTGTTTCTATCATACTTTTCCTCTGATTGTTCCTCTCCTGGTTTCGGCTATAAATCCTGAGGTAAAAAACTCTCCAAACACTCATTGTTTCCACGTGGTCTTGTTGTCTGCACCGCTGCAGCCAATCTGTGCGCTAAGCGGCTCTGAGCAGCCTGTGCCGTCACCTGGGGCGAGGATTGTCTGCAAGCAATAACAACCCCCCCCCCAAGTTAGCTGCGGTGATTCAGTGCTGTATGTAGTCAGGGAAGAGGGGTTTTCCAAAACTTGAAAACCAATTTAAAGCTCCATTCACACTGTGCGTTTTTGGTCTGTTTTTGCTCATCAGTTTTTGTAGCCAAAACCAGATGTGGGTGACAAATACAGAAGTGGTGACGTGTTTCTATTATACTTTTCCTCTGATTATTCCTCTCCTGGCTTTGGCCGCAAAAACAGAGGAAAAACGCACAGTGTGAATGGAGCCTACAAAGACATTGCAATGTAACATAATGGGGGTCACAACAAGATACTGGGACAAGCAAGTCACAAAAAGTCAAAACCATTGGCTTTTTAGTGACTTGCTTGTTGCGGCGCTCCATTATGGCAGCAGAAAACAGCAATTTATGGTCGCACAACCTGTGTCGTGGCCAAAATTGCCACTTGTACTCAACCTTAATGGGGTTTTCAAGGCGGGCTCCTTCTCTTATTATTATTATTTATTTACATGGAGCAAACATGACTTCTTAGGAGGATTTAGAACTTGTCAGGTTGTGGTATTATGAGGCGCTTAGTTATAGGCCCCGGACATACACATTAAAAGGGGGCAAAATCTTATAATTGGGTCCAGTACAGTGAATGGGGGTCCCAATCTGTGTGGTTCGTCTCCATTAGTCTTGGGGAGGTTTGGGAACACCTGAGTTGGGGTCTCATGGTCCCGTTGCCCTAACACAATTATTATCCAGATGTCAGTAAATTTTGCAAGAAGATCAGGTGATTGTATCAATTACTAGCCCTGATGTGTGGGCTGTGGCCATTACAGAGTATATATATTATATTATTTTAGACATATATATACATATATAATCCTGTAGTAAGTGTTGGTGGGCATCCCCCTCACATGGAGCAGGAGGTGAGGGTGCAGGGGGGTCGCTGTCTTTTGTCTGGCCCTGTGTGAGGGAGGAGGGGGGTATTGATGTCCCCTGGGCCACATGGCTGCTGCTACAGCTCTGACACATGGCGGGGAGGGGGCAGATTGACAAACTGTTGTTCTTCTCAAGTCCCCATTGTAATGGTAATGACAGGGACGCGTGTCTCAGCTGCGGCCTCCTCCATCCGCCCCACAACAAAGGCCAGCGGCCCAGCACCAGCATCTGGACCCGGGCGGCAGCAGGGCGCTCAGGTTACCCGGCAACACGTGTCCGCGGGCGGCCACAGAGCTGGCGACAAGTCACAACACCCGCCAATATGTCCGCCACAGTGTGGTGTCCCCTGAGGGGAGAGAGTACAGATATAATCACTGAGGAGGATATTATACAGATATAATAATCACAGAGGAGGATATTTTACAGGTATAATAATCACTGAGGAGGATATAATACAGATATAATAATCACCAAGGAGGATATAATACAGATATAATAATCACCAAGGAGGATATTATACATATATAATAATCCCTGAGGAGGATATTATACAGATATAATAATCACTGAGGAGGATATTATACAGATATAATAATCACTGAGGAGGATATTATACAAATATAATAATCACAGAGGAGGATATTATACAGATATAATAATCACTGAGGAGGATATTATACAAATATAATAATCACAGAGGAGGATATTATACAGATATAATAATCACCGAGGAGAGTAATAATTATACAAGATATAATAATCACCGAGGAGGATATTATACAGATATAATAATTACTGAGGAGGATATTATACAGATATAATAATCACTGAGGAGGATATTATACAGATATAATAATCACTGAGGAGGATATTATACAGATATAATCACCAAGGAGGATATTATACAGATATAATAATCACTGAGGAGGATATTACACAGATATAATCACCAAGGAGGATATTATACAGATATAATAATCACTGAGGAGGATATTATACAGATATAATAATCACTGAGGAGGATATTATACAGATATAATAATCACTGAGGAGGATATTATACAGATATAATAATCACCGAGGAGGATATTACACAGATATAATAATCACGAGGAGGATATTATACAGATATAATAATCACCGAGGAGGATATTATACAGATATAATAATCACTGAGGAGGATATTATACAGATATAATAATCACTGAGGAGGATATTATACAGATATAATAATCACTGAGGAGGATATTATACAGATATAATAATCACTGAGGAGGATATTATACAGATATAATAATCACTGAGGAGGATATTATACAGATATAATAATCACTGAGGAGGATATTATACAAATATAATAATCACTGAGGAGGATATTATACAAATATAATAATCACAGAGGAGGATATTATACAGATATAATAATCAATGAGGAGGATATTATACAGATATAATAATCACTGAGGAGGATATTATACAGATATAATAATCACTGAGGAGGATATTATACAGATATAATAATCACTGAGGAGGATACTATACAGATATAATAATCAATGAGGAGGATATTATACAGATATAATAATCACTGAGGAGGATATTATACAGATATAATAATCACTGAGGAGGATATTATACAGATATAATAATCACTGAGGAGGATAATATACAGATATAATAATCACTGAGGAGGATATTATACAGCTATAATAATCACTGAGGAGGATATTATACAGATATAATAATCACTGAGGAGGATATTATACAGATATAATAATTACTGAGGAGGATATTATACAGATATAATAATCACTGAGGAGGATATTATACAGATATAATAATCACTGAGGAGGATATTATACAGATATAATAATCACTGAGGAGGATATTATACAGGTATAATAATCACCGAGGAGGATATTATACAGATATAATAATCACTGAGGAGGATATTATACAGATATAATAATCACCGAGTCCATGATTTCACTACAACCAGAGATCTGCGAACAATATCTGCACAGATATCTATGTGTGTGACGTGGCCCTGAGTCCCAGTGTAGAAAACTTTAATTGTTCAACACAAGACATTCTGACAATTCTAACCTCCAGCTCGGTGGGAATAGTTTAGGGAAGGCCATTTTCTGTTCCCCAGAACTGTGTCAAGCGCACAAGGTCCACACAGACATAGAGGGGGGAAGAACATGACGGGCGCACAGAGTATGGACCCCAACCCCATCCGACAACTAGAGGAGATTATGAGCCCGGCCTCCCCCAACATCAGTGTCACCTCACAAATGTTCTTCTAGATGATTGAAAGAAATTTCCACAGATCCCTCCAAAATCTTGTCAAAATCCTTCCCAGAAAAGCTGGGGCTGTTATAGCGGAGATATCTAGATAGGATCTATCTGTACATATCTCTATGTAATCTATATCTACCTAATCACGTCCCCATTTGTTAGTACAGGAAAGATCTACACTGCACATCCTGGGAAGTTTGTCACTGCATGTCTCCATGTTGGTGAGGTGTGAGATATCGCACTGTCCCTTATTGCTGAGTGCACACTTCACACCCAGACACACTGTAGACTACATATGAATTGGGGGAATTATCCAGCACCTTCCTAACATTTTGGCTTAGTGACAAATAACTACCTGAGTCAGTGGCGTAACTTCAGGCCCAGGGGCCCCGATGCAAAAGCTCTAACGGGGCCCCCAATTATTGGAAATCTTTAATAGTATTAGTTTTTTTCTATGGGCCAAAAGGACTTTTGGGGCCCCCCTAGGCTGCAGGGCCCGGGTGCGATCGCAACCCCTGCACCTATTGTAGTTACACCCCTGACCTGAGTAATGATGATTACAAGGGGCAGCGATAATGGCTGATTATGAGGGATAACTGAAGAATTTACTTTCATACCCGCAGGGGCGTAACTACAATAGGTGCAGGGGTTGTTATCACACCCGGGCCCCGGAGCCTAGGGGGCCCCAAAAGTCCCTTTGGCCCATAGAAAAAGACTATTGCTGTTAAAGATTTGTAATAATTGGGGGCCCCATTGGAGCGTTCGCATGGAATCCATGAGCTTCAAGTTACACCACTGCACACCCGGCACTTCTCAATGTTGAAACTACAACAACAAGAAGGAAAAGTGGTGGAATTATGGAAATCCCAAGATGGATGAATATGTTACTGATTTGCAAATGTGAAAAAATTGAAATAAACATTTTCAAAACATCTCAGTTTATTGAGTATGCATGGCCATGTGAGGAAATCCCGCACTTACAGCATTGGCCATACATTTGTACAGTTGTACATTGTACTTAATAGATCTCAGAATAAAAATAAGTTCCACAATTGGATGTTAAATAAAAATGTTCCTGTCCCAAGATATTCTTCTAAATGTGCCTCAGTAATGGACGTGTCCAACCATGCAGGAACAGGTCAGATGTTCCATAGCTCCTGGGCAGGGGAGGAAGTAAAACAGTATACAGACATTACTGGCGGGGATTACAGTATATAACAGTATACAGACACTACAGCCTGGAATCACAGAATATAAGAATATACAGATATTACAGCCGGGATCACAGAATATAAGAGTATACATACATTACAGCCAGGGATCACAGAATATAAGAGTATACAGACATTACAGCCGGGGATCACAGAATATTAGAGTATACAGACATTACAGCCGGGATCACAGAATATAAGAGTGTACAGACACTACAGCTGGGGATCACAGAATATAAGAGTGTACAGACAGTACAGCTAGGGGTTAACAGGATATAAGCGTATACAGACATTACAGCAGGGGATCACAGAATATAAGAGTATACAGACATTACAGCTGGGGATCACAGAATATAAGAGTGTACAGACATTACAGCCGGAGATCAGAGAATATAAGAGTGTACAGACATTACAGCCAGGGATCACAGAATATAAGAGTGTACAGACATTATAGCCGGGGATCACAGAATATAAGAGTATACAGACATTACAGCTGAGGATCACAGAATATAAGAGTATACAGACATTACAGCCAGGGATCACAGAATATAAGATTATACAGACATTACAGCTGGGGATCGCAGAATATAAGAGTGTACAGACATTACAGCTGGGGATCACAGGATATAAGAGTATACAGATACTACAGGCGGGGGATCATAGAATATAATAGTATACAGATATTACAGCCGGGGATCACACCCTCTCACCAGGAAAAATTCAACATGAAATAAGATTTTTTTCGCAATGCTTTATTAATCAAATTTCATTTCAATATAATTTAGAACATTCCGTCCGGAAGAAGCATGTGGGTGGAAGGACTGAAAAACATCAGGTACGAGCAATAACTGTGTACCGGGACTTAGGTACAAAGGTCTCCTTCCAGGCCATAATATGGGAAAGAAGGTGTAGATTGTACAATACATGGAGGTATTATATTGTTAGGGTACCGTTACACCTGGAGACATTGCCAGCGATTACGCAGGCGATTCAGGGGCATGGCCTATCGGCAGCGACACCGCCGGCAAGTTCCCCCATGTAACACAGCAATTTTTCGCCGAAATATCGGCTGAGAGTGGTCGCTTGGTTTTACAACGCTGCTGTGAAACCAGGCGACCACTCTCAGGCGATGTGTAAACATCGCCTTGTGTAACATCGCGTTTGGCGATGTTACAGGCGATGGGAGCCATAGGCTTCCATATTACAGGATCGCTGCTGGGGTGTCTAAACACCCCAACAGCGATGTCACCTGAAACATCGCCACAGCGTCGCCAGATATATCGCTGCGTGTAAACACGTGACGGCGACGCTGGCGGGGTGCCAAAAACGTGTGCGCTCCCGTGCGTCGCCTGCGATATCTCCGGCGATGTCTCCAGGTGTAATGGTACCCTTAGGAGCCCGTCACACCAGGTGACGTCGCCGGAGATGTCGGTGGCGACGGGCGGGAGCGTGCACGTTTTTGGCGCCCCGTCAGCGTCGCCATCGCATGTTTACATGCGGCGACACCTCCGGCGACGCACCGGTGATCTGACAGGTGGCATCGCCGCTGGGGTGTCTACAAACCCTAGCGGCGATACTGTAACATGGGAGCCTATGGCTCCCATCGCCTGTCAGATCGCCGTCCCCCTGTTACATGGGGCGATGTCTACACATCGCCCCTGAGTGCTTGCCTGGTTTCAGAGCACTGATGTGAAACCAGGCGACCACTCAGAGGCGATATGTAGCGCCGACATCGCCCCTTTACATTAGACGCAGGGGCGATATTGGCACTGACAGGTCACGCCCCTACGCCGCCTAAGAAATCGGCGGTGCCGTCGCCAGGTGTGACGGTACCCTTAGTGTAACCCTGGTCAATGGTGGAGCATAAAACAAGGTTGTAGTTTAGCAACATACAATAAATGGAATGCTCATTTTGTTTGGCTAAAGGTGTTGCCTGATATAAAGATAGCCCTTTGATGTGTACTGATGGTGGCAAGAGATCCTTGGTTATTTCTGTGTATGAAACTAATAAGAATTATTATGGATTATGACACAGAAATGTTTTTAATTGATGGTGTACTATTATGTAAAACCTCAGTTCGACCTGTCTCTTCATGTGTCCCCCGGAGGGAATGTTCTAAATTATATTGAAATGAAATTTAATTAATAAAGTATTGTGGAAAAAAAATCTCATTTCATGCTGAATCTTTCCTTGTGAGAGGGAATAATACACTGTATCCTGTTGTTAAGTTTTGAAATAGGAAAAAATATTTTTTAAAGAGGGAAATTTTAGCCAGGGATCACAGAATATAATAGTATACAGACATTACAGCTGGGATCACAGAATATAAGAGTATACAGACATTACAGCTGGGATCACAGAATATAAGTGTATACAGGCATTACAGCCAGGGATCACAGAATATAAGAGTATACAGACATTACAGCTGGGATCACAGAATATAAGAGTATACAGACATTACAGCCGGGGATCACAGAATATAAGAGTATACAGACATTACAGCCAGGGATCACAGAATATAATAGTATACAGACATTACAGCTGGGATCACAGAATATAAGAGTATACAGACATTACAGCCTGGGATCACAGAATATAAGAGTATACAGATGTTACAGCAGGGGATCACAGAATATAAGAGTATACAGACATTACAGTCAGGGATCACAGAATATAAGAGTATACAGACATTACAGCCGGGGATCACAGAATATAAGAGTATACAGACATTACAGCCGGGGATCACAGAATATAAGAGTATACAGACATTACAGCCGGGGATCACAGAATATAAGAGTATACAGACATTACAGCCGGGGATCACAGAATATAAGAGTGTACAGACATTACAGCCGGGATCACAGAATATAAGAGTATACAGACATTACAGCCAAGGTTCACAGAATATAAGAGTATACAGACATTACAGCCGGGGATCACAGAATATAAGAGTATACAGACATTACAGCTGGGGATCACAGAATATAAGAGTATACAGACATTACAGCCGGAGATCACAGAATATAAGAGTATACAGACATTACAGCCGGGGATCACAGAATATAAGAGTATACAGACATCACAGCCGGGGATCACAGAATATAAGAGTATATGTGGCACCCTGGCACCTGTTGGGCACCACAGAAATCCTTAGAGCACAAATGGAGTAAGTAACAGCAAAGCAAACCCACAAACACCAAACAACACAACAACACTTAGAACACCTGGTTTCACCCCGAGCCTCTGGGGGGAGCTCCACGGGTCACTTTGAGCCAGTTCCCCCTATAAATAGAGTCTTTGAGGGAGAAACTTCAGAGTGTGGTAGACGCTACAAGAGCTGCCAGCCTGTGTGAAACCTCCACCCTATGAGGGACACACTAGGCCCAACCAGCCTGTTAGCCAGTGGAGATCCCTGCAATTGGGATAATAGGAAGAAGGAGATCACCTCTTAGGAACACAGAGTTATTCCGACTCTTTCCAAATCAACCGGTTACTGGAACCGAAGCTGTGAGAGCTACCCAGCCACCACAGAGAACCAGCACCATCAACAGGAGGTTTAGCCACCTGTTCCACCTGATGCACCCACCACGAGAGCCCAGGGAAGAGTACTGATCCTGCTCAGACCCTTTTACAGTGCCCTCAGTGCTGCTAACCAGGTGAAGCAAGTTCCGTTGAACATACTGTCCGGTCCGGCTGGATTCCACATCCACCCGACCTTAGCACCAGAAGTAGAGAAAGGAAGCCTAACACTGCTTGCTGTGAAACTCCAGAAGTGCCAACTTCACTATCCCGGTCCGAGTGTACCTGACTACCATCCAGTAAAGGTACCTAAAAGAGACTTTGTGTGGTTGTACATTATTCCTGGATTCAGCGCGCAGCATCCCGCAGCTGCCTCACAACATCTTGCGCAGCTCCCAGCTCCGGGGACTCCCGCTCATCCTGTGGGGAGCGTTCCATCTCGCTGTATAACATCCCCCGAAGACCCGAACAGCGCTGGTAAAGTTACCAGAACACCCGCAGGTGGCGTCACGAAGACAAATCACCCCCCACTGTTCCGCCATTCCCCTATTGATCTGGACCACCGGGCCTACACCACCGCAGGCGCGGTTCCGTGACTGGAGGAGAAACAACGCCCGCTACGTGTACCCCCGGCTACGGTGAGTCATATACAGACATCACAGCCGGGGATCACAGAATATAAGAGTATACAGACATCACAGCCGGGGATCACAGAATATAAGAGTATACAGACATCACAGCCGGGGATCACAGAATATAAGAGTATACAGACATTACAGCCGGGGATCACAGAATATAAGAGTATACAGACATTACAGCCGGGGATCACAGCTGATCAAGATGGTGGTAGCTCTGGAGTCCTCCTCAGCACCAGGACTCTCCCCCCATAAAACAAGGTGAAATTTCTGCTGTATGCTGATGACCTTGTGCTGTTATCACAAGGACATTACCAATCAACCAGAATAAAAAAAACTAATATCATGGTGTTCAAGAAAAAAAAGCAGAAACCTGCTGGCCATCCTCCCTTTATGATGGATAACATGCACTTACAGAAACCAACAAGTACCCCTACCTGGGCCTAGAACTCAATCAGGGAGCGTCAAGCAACCCATAGAGTTTGGAAAGACAAGTCATCGAAAGCCTATGCCATCAGAAGTCGTCTGTACCATCTCAAGGCAACTGTAACCGTCTGGCTAAAAATCTTTGACACCATCATTGCCCCAATTCTGTACAGCAGTGAAGTCTGGGGAAGTCTGAAATATTCTACATAGATCTCTAGAAGCATCTTCTCCAAGTCCATTGGAGCACATCTCAATCCAGAAGAAGGCGCCATCATTCAAGGTCATCTACAAAGTAGTGGTCCCAGCTCCTACCATTACAAAGCCTTGCTACACCAGGAAGCCCCCCACCTCAATGCACCCAAAGCCCTCCTGACTAAGCCACCAACCTATATGGCCTGACAAAGGGCGAAATCTGGAAAATGTACACAAAGGTAAAGAGGAATATCTCAGCATCTGGAGGAATGACATAAACAAATCACAGAAACTGACGATATACCAGAACCTACAGAGGGAGAACAAACTGGCCCCATATCTAGAGAAACTAAAATACCACAAAGAGCAACAAATATTGAGTCGGTACAGACTGAGCGCCCATAGAGCGACAGATCCTAACCGGTACAGACTGAGCGCTCACAGAGCGACAGATCCTGAGCCGGTACAGACTGAGCACACACAGAGCAACCAATACTGAGCCGGTAAAGACTGAGCGCCCATAGAGGGACAGATCCTGAGCCGGTACAGACTGAGCGCTCACAGAGCGACGGATCCTGAGCCAGTACAGACTGAGCGTCCACAGAGCGACAGATCCTGAGCCAGTACAGACTGAGCGCCCATAGAGGGACAGATCCTGAGCTGGTACAGACTGAGCGCTCACAGAGCGACGGATCCTGAGCCGGTACAGACTGAGCGTCCACAGAGCGACAGATCCTGAGCCGGTACAGACTGAGCGCTCACAGAGACCATATCTTGAGCTGGTACATACTGAGCGCTAACAGAGCGACAGATCCTGAGCCGGTACAGACTGAGCGTCCACAGAGCGACAGATCCTGAGCCGGTACAGACTGAGCGCCCATAGAGGGACAGATCCTGAGTCGGTACAGACTGAGCACCCATAGAGGGACAGATCCTGAGCCAGTACAGACTGAGCGCCTTCAGTGCGACAGATCCTGAGCCGGTACAGACTGAGTGCCCATAGAGCAACAAATATTGAGTCGGTACAGACTGAGCACCCATAGAGCGACAGATCCTAACCGGTACAGACTGAGCGCTCACAGAGCGACAGATCCTGAGCCGGTACAGACTGAGCGTCCACAGAGCGACAGATCCTGAGCCGGTACAGACTGAGCGCCCATAGAGGGACAGATCCTGAGTCGGTACAGACTGAGCACCCATAGAGCGACAGATCCTGAGCCAGTACAGACTGAGCGCCTTCAGTGCGACAGATCCTGAGCCGGTACAGACTGAGTGCCCATAGAGCAACAAATATTGAGTCGGTACAGACTGAGCACCCATAGAGCGACAGATCCTAACCGGTACAGACTGAGCGCTCACAGAGCGACAGATCCTGAGCCGGTACAGACTGAGCGCTAACAGAGCGACAGATCCTGAGCCGGTACAGACTGAGCGATCACAAAGCGACAGATCCTGAGCCGGTACAGACTGAGTGCTCACAGAGCGACAGATCCTGAGTTGGTACAGACTGAGCACAACACAGAGCGACAGATCCTGAGCCGGTACAGACTGAGCGCTCACAGAGAGACAGATCCTGAGCCGGTACAGACTGAGCGCCCACAGAGCGACAGATCCTGAGCCGGTACAGACTGAGCGTCCACAGAGCGACAGATCCTGAGCCGGTACAGACTGAGCGCCCATAGAGGGACAGATCCTGAGCCGGTACAGACTGAGCGCCCATAGAGCGACAGATCCTGAGCCAGTACAGACTGAGCGCCTACAGTGCGACAGATCCTGAGCCGGTACAGACTGAGTGCCCATAGAGCAACAAATATTGAGTCGGTACAGACTGAGCACCCATAGAGCGACAGATCCTAACCGGTACAGACTGAGCGCTCACAGAGCGACAGATCCTGAGCCGGTACAGACTGAGCGCTCACAGAGCGACAGATCCTGAGCCGGTACAGACTGAGCGCCCATAGAGCGACAGATCCTGAGCCGGTACAGACTGAGCGCTCACAGAGCGACAGATCCTGAGTTGGTACAGACTGAGCACACACAGAGTAACCAATACTGAGCCGGTACAGACTGAGCGCCCATAGAGGGACAGATCCTGAGCCGGTAACAGACTGAGCGCTCACAGAGCGAGGATCCTGAGCAGTACAGACTGAGCAGCACACAGAGCGAAGATCCTGAGTTGGTACAAGACTGAGCCACACACAGAGCGATGGATCCTGAGCCCGTACAGACTGAGCGCTCACAGAGCGACAGATCCTGAGCCGGTACAGACTGAGCGCTCACAGAGCGACAGATCCTGAGCCGGTACAGACTGAGCATCACAGAGCGACAGATCCTGAGCCGGTACAGAGTGAGCACCATAGAGGGACAGATCCTGAGCCGGTACAGGACTGAGCACCCATAGAGGGACAGATCCTGAGCCGGTACATACTGAGCGCTCACAGAGCGATAGATCCTGAGCCGATACAAACTGAGCGCCCATAGAGCGACAGATCCTGAGCCGTTAGACTGACCGCCCATAGAGGGACAGGTCCTGAGCCAGTACAGACTGAGCGCCCACAGAGGACAGATCCTGAGCCGGTACAGACTGAGTGCCCATAGAGGGACAGATCCTGAGCTGGTATAGACTGAGCGTCACAGAGTGACAGATCCTGAGCCGGTACAGACTGAGCGCTCACAGAGTGACAGATCCTGAGCCGGTACAGACTGAGCGCCCACAGAGCGATAGATCCTGAGCCGGTACAGACTGAGCGCCCACAGAGCGACAGATCCTGAGCCGGTACAGACTGAGCGTCCACAGAGAGACAGATCCTGAGCCGGTACAGACTGAGTGCCCATAGAGGGACAGATCCTGAGCCGGTACAGACTGAGTGCCCATAGAGGGACAGATCCTGAGCTGGTACAGACTGAGTGCCCATAGAGGGACAGATCCTGAGCCGGTACAGACTGAGTGCCCATAGAGGGACAGATCCTGAGCCAGTACAGATTGAGTGCCCATAGAGCGACAGATCCTGAGCCGGTACAGACTAAGCGCCTACAGTGCGACAGATCCTGAGCCGGTACAGACTGAGTGCCCATAGAGGGACAGATCCTGAGCCGGTACAGACTGAGCACCCATAGAGCGACAGATCCTGAGCCGGTACAGACTGAGCGACCATAGAGGGACAGATCCTGAGCCGGTACAGACTGAGTGCCCATAGAGGGACAGATTCTGAGCCGGTACAGACTGAGCGACCATAGAGGGACAGATCCTGAGCGACAGATCCTGAGCTGGTACAGACTGAGCGCCTACAGAGCGACAGATCCTGAGCTGGTACAGACTGAGCGCCCATAGAGGGACAGATCCTGAGCCGGTACAGACTGAGCGTCCACAGAGCGACAGATTCTGAGCCGGTAAAGACTGAGCGCTCACAGAGCGACAGATCCTGAGCTGGTACAGACTGAGCGCCCATAGAGGGACAGATCCTGAGCCGGTACAGACTGAGCGTCCACAGAGCGACAGATTCTGAGCCGGTAAAGACTGAGCGCTCACAGAGCGACAGATCCTGAGCCGGTACAGACTGAGCGCTCACAGAGCGACAGATCCTGAGCCGGTACACACTGAGCGCCCATAGAGGGACAGATCCTGAGCCGGTACAGACTGAGCACCCATAGAGCGACAGATCCTGAGCCAGTACAGACTGAGCGCCTACAGTGCGACAGATCCTGAGCCGGTACAGACTGAGCATCCACAGAGCGACAGACCCTGAGCCGGTACAGACTGAGCACCCATAGAGCGACAGATCCTGAGCCGGTACAGACTGAGCGACCATAGAGGGACAGATCCTGAGCCGGTACAGACTGAGTGCCCATAGAGGGACAGATCCTGAGCGACAGATCCTGAGCTGGTACAGACTGAGCGCCCATAGAGGGACAGATCCTGAGCCGGTACAGACTGAGCGTCCACAGAGCGACAGATCCTGAGCCGGTACAGACTGAGCGTCCACAGAGCGACAGATCCTGAGCCGGTACAGACTGAGCGACCATAGAGGGACAGATCCTGAGCGACAGATCCTGAGCTGGTACAGACTGAGCGCACACAGCGTCCTTATCAAATCCAGGTGGCACCAGACAGAACTACAAGCCTTGAGAGAGCAAACTGTGCCAGCAGTGCCCACAGGAGGCAGTGGAGGATGGGGCCCACTTCTTTCTGAGTTGCCCCAAATACTCCGCAGTGAGGGACACTCTTCTCTTCTCCCAGACTTCACTTCCATGGAGGAAGAAGAGAAACTGCCAATACTACTGGGGGAAGAGGAAAGTGCAGCGGCCATAGCAGCGCAATATGTCAGTGCCTGCCACTGATAAAGCTGGATTCACACTACTGTTCGTTTTTTTTTTATTCTGGAGGAATTGTAAAACATGATGCAAATGGATGCACCCGCACCGGACCGTCTCATTGATCAGTGATAATACTGGTGCGTTAGTATCCCGTTGCATCAGGTTTTATTTGTTATTTTTGCATGATCCAATGAAGAATGATGCGCCCCTAGTGAGTGTGTCATTTAAAACTGGGTTGTGAGCATGCCCTGACGCAGAGCCCGGATCCAGTGTCTGGACCAGCAGGATCCGGATGCAGGTTCCATAGAGCATCATTATAATATAATCCGTTGTGCCCCAGGTCCGGGTGTTCTCAGTTTTTAAACAGACACCAATATACTTTCAAAATGCCATTTTGGTTTCAGTGTAAAATCTGTGGACACTCGGATAAGGGGGAACCGTACACAACTGGACGCACCTGCAAGTTCATGCGGCCTCATTGAAAGTCAGTGGGGTCGAAAATGGATGCAAATGCATCCAAATCCAGCTGTATTCAGAAGGATACCGAAAACCGGTAGTGATAAACTAGTCTAAGACGAGCCGATATGTCATGAACCGCTATACCTCACGCTGGATGTGTCTATATCCCCATTATTACCATTTGCTTTGGCAATGCTAACATGTACTCAGCCCTGCCAATAAAGCTCATTTAAATGAAATAGCATAAATATAGATATGATAGATAATAGAGGTAGATATAGCAGCGCAGTATGTGAGCGCATGCCATAGACTTCGAGGAAATGAACTATGATATGACATGGACTTCCATAGCCCCCACCCTGGATCTGCCCCATCCATTGTTCTTATAGCCCCCACCCTGGATCTGCCCCATCCATTGTTCTTATAGTCCTCACCCTGGATCTGCCCCATCCATTGTTCTTATAGCCCCCACCCTGGATCTGCCCCATCCATTGTTCTTATAGTCCTCACCCTGGATCTGCCCCATCCATTGTTCTTATAGTCCTCACCCTGGATCTGCCCCATCCATTGTTCTTATAGCCCTCACCCTGGATCTGCCCCATCCATTGTTCTTATAGCCCTCACCCTGGATCTGCCCCATCCATTGTTCTTATAGCCCCCACCCTGGATCTGCCCCATCCATTGTTCTTATAGCCCCCACCCTGGATCTGCCCCGTCCATTGTACTTATAGCCCTCACCCTGGATCTGTCCCCACCCATTGCTCCAACATCCACCACACTTGATGTGCCCTCATCCACCTTTCCTACAGCCCTACCCAACATCTCTACAGTTCCTATCCCTATTCCCTTTTGTACACTTGCTTTTGCAAAACTGATGTGTATATAGTCCTGCCAATAAAGCTTCTTTAAATTTTGTGAGGAAGGATGGAAGGAAGGAGGAGAAGGAAGGAAGGAAGGAAGGAAGGAAGGAAGGATGGAAGGAAGGAAGGAAGATGGAAGGAAGGAAGGATGGAAGGAAGGAAGGATGGAAGGAAGGATGGAAGGAAGGATGGAAGGAAGGATGGAAGGAAGGATGGAAGGAAGGATAAGGAAGGATGGAAGGAAGGATGGAAGGAAGGATGGAGAAGGAAGGAAGGATGGAAGGAAGGATGGAAGGAAGGATGGAAGGAAGGATGGAAGGAAGGATGGAAAGATGGAAGGATGGAAGGAAGTGGAAGGAAGGATGGAAGGAAGGATGGAAGGATGGAAGGAAGGATGGAAGGATGAAGGATGGAAGAGGATGGAAGGAAGGATGGAAGGAAGGATGGAGGAAGGATGGAAGGAAGGATGGAAGGAAGGATGGAAGGAAGGATGGAAGGAAGGATGGAAGGAAGGAAGGATGGAAGGAAGGATAGATGGAAGGATAGATGGAAGGATAGATGGAAGGATAGATGGAAGGATAGATGGAAGGATAGATGGAAGGATGGATGGAAGGATGGATGGAAGGATGGATGGATGATGATGATGGATAGATGAATGGATAGATGGATGGATAGATGAATGGATAGATGAATGGATAGATGAATGGATAGATGAATGGATGGAGAGATGGAAGGATAGATGGAAGGATGGATGGATGGTTAGTTGGATAGATGGATGGATAAATAGATGTCGATATGAAGGATAGAGATAGGTATGAAGGAAAAAGATGAGAGAGAGAATAGATAATAGATATGGGATAGAGAATACAGATATTGTCAGGTAACAGTATATTATGGAGTAATGATAGCGGCAGCTGTTACAGGTGCAGTGCCCCTCCGTTTGGCCGTTGCCCTCCTTTATCCCCTGGACCTTCGCCGCAGATCTTGGAGCATATTATCAGCCTCTGGGGACCCGGCCTCTCTCCATGTCAGGCCTGAAGACAGAAGGAGTTGGGTCCAGCTGTCGGCACTGACCCTCAGCCCCGGCATCAATAGAGGGACAGCTGTTACCACTGACTCCTAAATTTATTCTGACCACAGAGACCTATAAACCTACCGTGTGCTCCTCCGTGTTCTCCTCCGCGCTCACAGTCACATTATTTTTTTTTTAACTAATTGAGTAAATTACAGTGAAGCAGCTGTATTCAGAGGAGGAGGAGGGAGACCGAGCCGACTAGTAAACAAATTACAGGGAAAAAAACAAAACACTTTTTAAGGTCAAATACAATATTAGCGCTTTTTTTTTCTGTTATATGAATGATATTTCTATTTTTAAGTCTATTCTTATATACCAGAATCCTTAATATTGTGCGGGATTTAATTATTTTGTACCAGGAAAGATTTTAAAAAAATAGATATACTTTTTGTCAATTGTATATTTATTTTTTATTTTTTTTGCAATTGCTGTAAAATAAAGGAATAAATTAATTTAATATATTTTTTGTTGTTAAAATTTACTGTTTTGAGATCAAATTCTTAGGATTTATTTTGAAGTTTGGTTCCTGAGGGTTATGAAGTTACTCCGGGGCCAGGTGGGAACTGTGTCCCAAGTAATGATTAATCCAGAGTTCCTGGCTCTACGTTCCCCGTCTGCTCGCTCAGGCCTTAGACATCCCATGTACATCACTGTGTAGTACTTACTAGTGCATCTCAATGAATTAGAAGATCATCAAAAAGTTCATTTATTTCAGTAATTCAATACATAAAGTGACACACATATATTATATAGAGTCATTACACACAGAGGGATCTATTTCATGTGTATATTTCTGTTAATGTTGATGATTATGGCTTACAGTCAATGAAAACCCAAAGGTCATTATCTCAGAAATTAAAGTAGGGAGGATGAAGGGTCTGAGAGATAAGATATGACCTAAATAGGTATCAGAGGCTTCACCTTGTGTGGTTGTGAGAGTCACAACCACTATAAAGCAGATCACGGCTGCTGCAGTTCCCAGCGTGGTGTATATAGAGTAGGGAGGATGAAGGGTTAAAAACCATGCTGCCGTATTCCACAATCAGTAGTTAGCGTGATCACTGCACACATACGAGTTGAAGATATGCTTAAAGTGAATCTTTATTTCCACAAGACATCAAAGAGTGAATTAGACAAAGCGTTTCAGGGCTCCCTGGCCTCTTCCTCAGGACAAATCAATATCATATCGCCATGTTTCAGGGAGGACTGAAACGCATTGACTAATAAATCAATATTATATTCACCCTTTGATGCCTCGTGGAATACGCCAGCGCAGTTTTTAACCCTTCATCTTGCCTACTTTAATTTTCTGTAATAATGACCTTTATGTTTTCACTAGCTGTAAGCCATAATCATCAACATTTACAGAAACAAACACATGAAATAGATCCCTCTGTGTGTAATGACTCTATATCACATATGTGTTTCTCTTTATGTATTGAATTACTGAAATAAAGTTACTTATTGATGATATTCTAATTCATTGAGATGCTCCTGTATGTTTTCAGTATCCTGCTTAATCCTCCCCAGGAGCTAAAGTACTCAAAGCCCACCGTATATCTCCCCCGTCACCCCCCTACACCCTCTTATTACTCCACCTCTTGCACTCTCTGGCTCAATATTAACTTTAGATAAGTTCAATACTTCTAAAAAGCAACAAATATGACAAAAGTGTGGGATAATGTCCCTAATAGAAGGTTACGGGGCTTTACTGTCGTTACGCCGCACAGATGGTTTATGACCCGGAGCGATCGATCAATCAATAGGACATTTACATATGACAGGATAGCGCAGCGGATGCTCAACTAGTAAAACATCTTACTGCTGGTTTTTGTTTGTTTTTTTTTCCTCCCCAGAATTGAAGATTATTTTTAGCTAATGTAATTATAAAAATAAATGAATTAAATTTGAAGGATTTTTTAATAAACACTAGTGATGAGCGATCATTACCCTGCTGAAGTGCGGCAGACCTGAGAAAGGTGGGAGAGGTAGTAGAAGACGGCCACTTCCCACATCCTCCATGAGATCAGTCACTGCGTTTAGGCCGGCTTCACTCCACGTTTTTTTCGGGTCCGGGGCTGTCCGGTGTGAACCTGACAGCCCTGGACCCGATTTTGTACTAATGCACGCCTATGCTGCCGGATGGGGCCAGAAGGCAGTAATTTGCCATCCAGTTTAGTCCCTGCCCGGCAGCATCAGGCTGCATTCGATTTTAGTCCCGGACACAAAATCGCAGCTTGCAGCGTTTGTGTGTCCGGGGCAAAAATCTGACAATAATCGGATTCTTCCGGATCCAATGCGATCCGGCGCCCCCATAATATGGGAGGCTATGGGCGCTGGTTCGCGCTGGATCCGACAGAAAATCAGATCCGACTGCCGGATACCAGGTGCTGAAGTTCAGCACATTGAGAGCTCCCGTCTGAAATTTCAGAACTGCAGTTAGCTCCCCGCTAGCCGTGATTTTGAAGTTTCAGGACCTGGACAGCGGCATAAGCGTGCATTGAGGATTCCGGCAGATAACAGAACCGGAGGGCATATTAACACTCCGGTTCTGTTTTCTCCGGAGCGGTCAGGCTGTGTCCGATGCATGCAGCAAAACACCGGACACAGCCTGACAGCAGAAAACCGTGGTGTGAAGCCTGCCTTAGCGGTTATCAGACTTTAACAGGTGCCATTACTGATGAGCGAGCACTACCATACTGAAGTGTGGCCGACACGAGAAAGGCGGGAGAGGTAGTAGAAGACGACCACCCTTTGCTTCCTCCATTTCAGAATATGGGAGCTGCGTCGCGGGATCGGTCACTTTGCTTATGTTTTATCAGACTTTAAAAAGATATCATTAGTGATGGGTGAGCACTACCATGCTCGGAACGAGCAATTGATGCTTGAATGGGTGCAACTTGAGTTCTGAGTATTATGGAAATCAATGAGGAACTTGAGAATTGAGAACTTCACCGTTGACTTCCATTATACTCTGTGCTCGTATCAAACCTATCCAAGCTTCCAACTACTCCTTACGAGGACAGAGCATCTTAGGGCTCGCTCATCATTAATGGAACCCTATTAAAGCCCGATAACAGCTAAGCACAGTGACTGTTAAAGCAACTCACCTAGTCTGAAATGGAGGTAGTGGGAGTTGGCTATTGTCTACTACCTCTCCCACCTTACTCGGGTCAGCCACACTTCCTACCGTAACCACATGGAGTGAAAAAAAAAAAAATGCAAAAAACGCATAATAAACCGGACCTGGTGGTCTAGGGGATAAACATTAGGTGCCAATTAGTCACTCACCTAGACTGGTTGTGCACCCATGCACAAGCCTGTAGGTGAGGATCAGCCTGGAGGGAACGCTTCGGGAGAACCGCAGTGTGTGGATCCTCCCGGCGGCGATCATGTGACTGTGATGGGCTTTGTTCAGATCGCGTCACTTCAGGTCCTTCAGCTTGTGGAGTGAATACAGAGAGCCGAGAGTAGCTCCTACCGCTCGCCCGAAGGGGGAGGGGGGGAATTTCAAGTCTAAATTAAGGAGAAAGAATGCGGCTTTTAGGAACGCTGCGACAAAAGGGCAATTGTTTACCCAAAATTTTAAGGCACAAACCTTTTATTGAAAGCTCTATACACCACAACGCGTTTCAACAGCCACCGCTGTCTTCCTCAGGCGGTACACCTGCATTCTTTCTCCTTAATTTACACTTGATATCATAACCATGACACAGAACCAGAAAACAGTATTAAGTAAAGGAAGCGCCAGATTTCCACATATGTAAGATTTTTTTTCTTTTTACTTGTGTAATGATGAATACAGATCCTGAGAGCTTTCTTGTAATCTTCATCATATATTTCCCTGTCAGGTCCAGCACTAGACATAGCACAATGTCAGTTTTTTGCAAATGCTGTATAATTTTTTTTTAAGGCTTAGTTCATCCATGGATTCCTAAACTGCACCTTTCCTGCCTCTAAAATATAGATTTACTTAAATAGCACCATTAATTCTGCATCACTTTACACACATCAACCTTGTCCCCAATGGGTTCCCTATCAGTATGTCTTTGGAGTATGGGAGGAAACTGGAGAACATGGAGAAGCCAGCAAACACAGGGAGAACATACAAATTCCTTGTAGATATTATTCTTGGTGGGATTTGAACCCATGACCCAGCGTTGCAAAGACAACAGTACCAACCACAGAGCCGTGTGCAGTGCCAACCCCACTGAGCCACCGTGTGCAGTGCCAACCCCACTGAGCCACCGTGTGCAGTGCCAACCCCACTGAGCCACCGTGTGCAGTGCCAACCCCACTGAGCCACCGTGTGCAGTGCCAACCCCAGAGCCACTGTGTGCAGTGCCAACCCACTGAGCCACCGTGCGCAGTGCCAACCCCACTGAGCCACCGTGCGCAGTGCCAACCCCACTGAGCCACCGTGCGCAGTGCCAACCCCACTGAGCCACCGTGCGCAGTGCCAACCCCACTGAGCCACCGTGCGCAGTGCCAACCCCACTGAGCCACCGTGCGCAGTGCCAACCCCACTGAGCCACCGTGCGCAGTGCCAACTCCACTGAGCCACCGTGTGCAGTGCCAACCCCACAGCCATCGTGTGCAGTGCCAACCCCACAGAGCCACCGTGCGCAGTGCCAACCCCACAGAGCCACCGTGCGCAGTGCCAACCCCACAGAGCCACAGTGTGCAGTGCCAACCCACTGAGCCACCGTGTGCGGTGCCAACCCACTGAGCCACCATGCGCAGTGCCAACCCACTGAGCCACCTTGCCGCACCTTATTCAGGTGTTGGGCTTTTTTTTTGTTGCAACAAAACAGGATAGGTTCAAATCTAGAGGGTTCAGCAACCGGAGTATAAAACAAGGGTATGTGAGGGCCAAAAAAACTAAGAGAGAACAGTTATTTTAACCCAAGATCGGAGCCCCTGACAATGGTCACATCAGGTATATCTCTACATTCAATTGCCAATGATCAAACATCAGGTCAGTCCTGTGTGAGCACTGGTCTGTGTTATTTACTGACCCAATATTGGCAAAACATCTTTCAAAATGACCAATGCTAACCTTATGGAGAGGAAAAAAACGGCGTGATATTTTGAGTGCCAGTCATTACATCCCTAAAGGTACCGTTACACGGCTCAACATCGCTCCCGACATCGCTCACAAGGGACGTCTGGAATGATGTTGAAACGACAACGTTGCTGCGTCGTTGCGTGTAAATTAATGATTCAACAACGATAGTTGGTCAAGTCGGAGTTGACAGGTTTATTAACCATGTTGATAAACCTGCCAACTTCAACTCAACCAACCTGCTGCATCGTCCTGTGTGAGACCGCAATAACGATGTAGCGGATGACTTCGCCCATTCACAGCAATAAGCAGGGATCGTTCACAGTGTTTGTGCATGATCCCTGCTCGCAACATTGTTGGTGAGTTGTCCACGATGTCTAGACGTGTGACATCTCACCACTGATCTTGACAAGCTGCCAAGAAATGTTGACCGTAGCCAACATCATAATCAAGTTGTGCCGTGTAACGGTACCTTTAGAGAAGTAATTTCTTTGGGGTAAGAACAATCGGACCATTGAAGGCTTGTTACCCGTGTGGTGATGGTTTAGCTTGCACTCAAGGAAATGTAAAACGAGCCAAAGATTTCTTTTCCTCGGGAGGGAATAAAATACACAGGATTAATAGATACATTACCTGTAGTACGACTCCTGTGATCTACCACGCAACCTGTCCTTGTGGGACGATTGATATTGGTCTGACCACAGACTCCAACAGTGTCCTAACCCCTAATCCTCACGATTAGGAAGGTCTGAGACGTTCATATAGTGACGGCACATTCTCCGCCAGGAGTAGAAGGACAAAGGCAAAAAAAAAATCACATATTGAAAGAATAAAGGATGTGATCAAGTAAGTCTACAAAAAGGTTTATTATATATTAACACAACATGTCCAATGGGCTGACGACAATGTCCCCTCTAATATGTACACAGGGCTGGCGGGGGCCGCCTCGTACTGGTCCGTCTTCAGCTTGCGTTGACTATAGGGGGCGCTGTTGAGGTCACTGCTGTTTAGAGCGAGGCCAGAATCGTCCGGCGATAGATCCTAGTGACATGGGCTGCCTCTTACTGAGCTGGGAGAGTTCTGCTAATCTCTGCTGCTCCTCCTTTGAAAAAAGAAAAGTAAATCAAGATATAATAGACAATGCCTGCATGTTTTACACATGGCAGATCAGTGCAAAAATCAGAGCCATATACATGTTTTTAAAGTCTTTTTACAGATCAACCCCCCCAACCAGTCCCCTACAATGCACTTCCCACTCTTTTCACCATCAGGTGGCGCTCTACACCAGACTCTATACCTGCTCCAGCTGGGTCTGTCGTCGTTTAAATGCGTCTAAGGGATCTTCCTCCAGTGAGTAGTTCTCCAGGACCGTGCGGACATCACTGACACCGCTGGTTGCAATGGCTGCAGAGGATGAGAATGCAGAGTAAGAGTTATTTACCTTCACTCTGAAAGAAAGGGGGTGATTATTCTGAGGATCAGCAGAACAGATGACACACTGGTCCAGAACTGCAGCAACGGTCATGCCCGGCCTTCGCTACGAGTCTCCTGACCTGTAGGCAATCTTTGCATGCCATATGTGTGACTGCAGCATCATTTCCATATCATCCCACTATAACAAGTCTCTATAAAACCCGTTTTTTTGTAGTGAATTCACCAGGGTGGCTCAGTGGGTAAGACTTGGACGCACTAGGGATATGTCATCTGCCGCTCAGAAAATAAGCTTCCTATGAAACCAGCCCCAGTCTTGGAGTCGCCATATTACTATATAGGCAAGATAAGCACTTACTTTTCAGGAAGGCAGCGAGGTCGTAGAGCGCCCGGTCTTCAGAGCTTCCATCCCATGACTTTATGGCCAGTCCGTTGTACGGCTGCAGCTTGAATGCTTCTCTGTTACAATCTACAATGACTACACGTGACGGGTCCCTGTTCAGACACGAGATGTCCTGTGCCCAGAAAACAGACAAAATAGGTGAAGCAGTGTTGTGCGTGCACTCACCTGTCACCAATCTTTCCAGAAACGTCAAGGGGTCACCAGAGTTCACAATGAACACTTATCTTACACAAGTTGTCCAGGACTAGGATACGGATAGGCCATCAACGGCAGATTCATGGCGGGTCCGGCACCCCCACTGATTAGCTTTCAGATGTGCACGGCCCAGCTCTGTACGCGAGAGTGGCCGTCCACGGACATTGAAACTCTGCTCCCATTGAAGTGAATAGGAGATAAAATGCAGTAGCCCAAAACGGCCATTACACAAGTGTACGATATGCACTATAGGCTACGGCAGGACTTAATACAACTGATCAGTGGGGGTGCCGGGTATCAGACAACCGCCAATGACCCGTATTAAAGGATAGGGCATCAATATTACAGTTTTAGACAACCCCTTATTGCAAATGCCATAATAGCACTGCAGAGCAAAATCTCATTTAATAAGCAGCGAGATGGAATAAGAAAAGGAGAGTTTGTGCTAAGACATTTTACATTTCATGAGGATTTTACCTCTTTAAAATAAAAAAAAAAAAGTACCGCATGTTGTGTAAAAGTGGAGTTTCCCTTTAAGTCGAAGCTGCCGGTATATAACCCCATTGTGAATGAAGACTACAAGCTCATGGACAAAATATGGAGGATCGATTCCGCTTACCTTCACGTGGTGCCCGTCTGAGTACCGTGTGGCGTCTCGGAAAAGCCGATAGGATACAAATCCATGAGGGTCTAAGCTGTCGATGAGCGGGAATGCGGTCTGGAGAACAAAGAACGTTTTAGCCACAGCTTACAAGTAACAATATAGCACCCTTGCAAGGCACCCCGAGGTCCCACCCCCACGGGGCACCCAGAGGTCCCACCCCCACGGGGCACCCAGAGGTCCCACCCCCACGGGGCACCCAGAGGTCCCAACCCCACGGGGCACCCAGAGGTCCCAACCCCACGGGGCACCCAGAGGTCCCACCCCCACGGGCACCCAGAGGTCCCACCCCCACGGGGCACCCAGAGGTCCCACCCCACGGGGCACCCAGATGTCCCACCCCCACGGGGCACCCAGAGGTCCCACCCCCACGAGGCACCCAGAGGTCCCACCCCCACGGGGCACCCAGAGGTCCCACCCCCACGGGGCACCCAGAGGTCCCACCCCCACGGGGCACCCAGAGGTCCCACCCCCACGGGGCACCCAGAGGTCCCACCCCCACGGGGCACCCAGAGGTCCCACCCCCACGGGGCACCCAGAGGTCCCACCCCCACGGGGCACCCAGAGGTCCCACCCCACGGGGCACCCAGAGGTCCCACCCTACTGGATATGTCTTAAGGGTGGACACTGCAAAATGTAAAGTGAAACCACCGCAACAGGCCATGGGAACATCATGGAGGATTAGTTTGGACCCTCCTTTCTGACATAACCAGGCGATACATGGCGATGGGATGTAATATTACATTTCCCCTATAGCAGAATGGCAAAAAAAAGCAGTGCAGAGAGACAGCTCCCTACTGCTCCCACCTACCATGCCTGTTTCGGAGGTAAATATAACGATTTCATACAGAGGCGCCAGCTGCTGGAACAGGTTGTCGATGCCGGCCCGCTTCTTGAACCTCCATCCGGTTTCTAACTAAGAGCAGAGAACGAGATCAGAGCGGGGAGAGGATGACACAGAGACACGGTGATAGGAAATGAAACCTCCAGCGGACATGTACGCAGAAAGCCAGGAGCCGGATTATGGAGGGAGATCAGGAGATAAGCCCGTTCTTTATACTGCGGGTGCAGGCCAGGCCACACAGCCGGCGCCAGCCTCCAACAGGAGACAACGGTGCTAGTCAATGTCAGTCTGCCAGCAAGTGCAAAAACTGCCCCTATCTGAAAGGGGCTATAAAAGCACCTTATTCATGAACCGTGTCCGACAAATGCGTCAGACCACGCACAGTTCTGGAACACAAGAAGCAGAGCTTTATTTCTCATCTTGTAAACCCCTTTAAGGGTGTGATAACTGGCGGAGAAGACTTACCGACCACTCCGGATGCAGCAGGACGTTCTTCAGCTCCAGCACCAGCGTGTAGGGCGGCTGGTAATACGGCTCTTTCAAGGGATCCGGCAGCAGTTTGGGACTTGTAGGTTCTATAATCATCTATAAAATGGAGGAAGTGATATAATTAGGGGTGGAGAGAGCCCTCATGTTAGGGGAGGACACAGCGAGAGTTAGCTCACCTGCCGATAGTCTTTAAAGTATTTGTACGTCCTTCTAATCTGCTGTACAACTGGAGGATCTGCACGAGAAAAAAAAAAAAAAAACACATCTGCTTACTTCTAGTAATAGCGCCACCTTTGTCACTTGGCTGTATGTGGTATTGCAGCTCAGCCCTGTACACTATTGCTGTAACGGCAGATAAAGCTTCATAGATAAGAACATATGGGGGACGGACTGTTTATATGGGCTCACTAGAACCACCACTATAATGAGCCAAGGAAACTGACCACTAAAGTCAATAGACCAATGTGCAGGGACTTTCACCTCTAGGACAGGAGCCCATCTATTAATAGGGAACATGGAAAGGGGTGCCCCATACAGCGGGTACAGAAAGTATTCAGACCCCTTTGCATTTTTCACTCTGTTTCATTGCAGCCATTCGGTAAATTCAAAAAATGTTCATATTTCTCTCATTAATGTACACTCTGCAGCCTATCTTAATGAAGAAAAACTGAAATATAGATATTTTCCCAAATTTATTAGAAATGAAAAACTGAAATCTCACATGGTCATAAGTATTCAGCCCCTTTGCTCAGACACTCATATTTAGGTCACATGCTGTCCATTTCCTTGTCGTCCGCCTTGAGATGCTTCTACTCCTTCATTGGAGTCCAGCTGGGTTTAATTAAACTGATAGGACTTGATTTGGAAAGGCCACACCTGTCACCTATCACTGCAGCCCTCCACAGTCAGGGCTTTATGGCAGAGTGGCCTGATGGAAGCCTCTCCTCAGTGCAAGACATATGAAAGCCGCATAGAGTTTACAAGAAAACACATGAAGGATCCCAGACTACGAGAAATAAGATTCTCTGGTCTGATGAGATGAAGATAGAACTTTTTGGTGATAACTCTATGCAGTATGTATGGAGAAAAGCAGGCGCTGCTATTACCTGCCCAATACAATCCAACAGTGAGACATGGTGGAGGCAGCATCATGCAATGGGGGTGTTTTTAAGCTGCAGGGACAGGACGACTGGTTTCAATTGAAGGAACCATGAATGCGGCCAAGTACAGAGATCTCCTGGATGAAAACCTCTTCCAGAGCTCTGGACCTCAGACTTGGCTGAAGGTTCACCTTCCAACAAGACAATGACCCTAAGCCACAGCTAAAATAACAAAGGAGCGGCTTCACCACTACTCTGTGACCATTCCTGACCGGCCCAGCCACAGCCCGGACCTAAACCCAACTGAGCATCTCTGGAGAGACCTGAAAATGGCTCCACCAACGTTCATCATCCAACCTGATGGAACTGGAGAGGATCTGCAAGGAAGAATGGCCGAGGATCCCCAAATAATATATATATGGATATAAAGGCCTTTAGATGACCAATAGTAATATTTATTCACTTATAGCAACAGTAATTCCACAACACTTTACAGACATTGTGATCCTCAATGGGGACAGTGATGACAATCTGTATTTCCTATCAGTATGTCTTTGGAGTGTGGGAGGAGACTGGAGAACCTAGAGGAAACCCAGCAAACACAGGGAGAACATACAAACACTTTTCATATGTTTTCCTTGGTGAAATTTGAACCCAGGACCCCAGAGCTGCTAAAAGCCAGTGCCAGCCACCGAGCCGCCATACACTGCCAGCCACCCGAGCCGCCATACACTGCCAGCCACCGAGCCGGCCACACACTGCCCAGCCACCACATCACTGCCAAGCCACCGAGCCACACATACACTGCCAGCCACCAAAGCACCACCAATACAGTGCCAACCACCGAGCCAACCATAACAGTGCCAACCACCGAGCCACCATACCAATCAATAATAAAGCCAAGTGTGTCCTGCCGACTCTCCCATACACTCATGCTGAAAGCTGTCCAATGTATATGGAGCACGGCTATGGTAACAGAACCATCCTTGTACTTACCGTTATCAAACTCATCAGGGATCTACAAAAAATAAAAAAGATAAACATTAAAAAGCGTCTGCAACATATCCCTGTATTACACAAGCAGAACCTGGCTATAACTCCACAGGACTACTCCATAAGGAATCTATAGTAGACTGGAGACACAAAGTATTAGTGCAGGGCAGTGACGTAATCTTGAATTCATAGGTCCAGATGGAAAAGTTTCAACGGGGCCCCAATCATATGAAATCTGTAATAGCATTAGCCTCTCTCTATAGGCGAAAGGGACATTTAGGGCCCCCCAGTGACCCAGGCATGATTGCAGCCCCTGCACCTATTGTAGTTGTGCCCCTGGTGGGGGGGGGGGGGTGTCGCTCAATCAAAGACTCATTCCAATTTAATAGAGATTGGCTGCATTTTGAGGTTTTGTAGGAAAATGGATCATATATATATCCTGCATATATCAGCCTGTGCATGTATGTATTCATGCAATATTATAATAATGTATATATATAATTTTCTTTTGCATGCACAGGGCGATGTTTGCAGGCTTGTGCCCATATGGCCCCTATACAGGTCCTTCAGGATGGCTCACACTTGTGACAATTGAGCAGAAGATGTGATAGTGGGAACAATGGGAAGTGTGCTGCTAACCACACACTAAACATCAAAGCCAGGGGACATGGAGGAGTGTGCCGGAGTCCGGCCTCAAGTCTGCCAGTCACAGCAAGGTGAGACCCTGCGCATATCAAAGACCAGGAGAGGAAGCCGAGGCGTCAACAGGAAGACAGGGATCAAAGGGGCCGGAATGGGGACAGACGTACCTGCAATATGGCAGGAGCCCAGGACCACTGTTCCCACACTGACCAAACGCCTGCGGTGTGGGGGACATTACAGGCCGGACCCTTATCCTCACCATCTGATGTGATTCTAGACTATAATCTGGGTAACAACCAATATGGCTGACATGACGGCTTCTGTAGGAGTTATCACTGTGCTTTTAAATCGCAATATGCAGAAATTTAGTAGGAAAGTTGGGTCACCCAGACACAGATAAAGGCCGGTGTCACACTTGTGAGAGAGTCTCAGGAGTCTCACATCGCATCACCCGGCACAGCCGCCAACTCTACAGGCAGGAGATGCAGCCACATAGACATACATTCAGCTGACATGCTCCTGCCTGGAGAGCCGGCGGCCGTGCGAGAAGAGAGACATATGCGAGTCTCTCACAAGTGCGACCCTGGCCTTATAGAGGATAGGTTTCTGGGGACTTGTGCTATAAGGCAATTATGGATACCAGGGTCGTGCTCCTCTGTAAGGCCATATGCACATGGCGGTCAGGAAAAGACATGTTCCCTAGTAGTAAAACACTGAAGTTTTTGTAAACTTTTCTTTTTGCAGTCATTTGATTGGACATTGCAGAGTTTGGAGCGTTTCCCTCCAGGGTATGAATCGTGACAGTGGGCAGTGTGCACGCAGTCAGGATTCTCCAGCGATAGCGAGCGGATAAGTGACCACATATACAGTATGTGATTTCATCATGCGCCAGCTTGGCTTCTCACAATTCACTTCCATTGAGAGGAGCCAGGTGAGATTAGCCAGACCATCACATACATGCAGGCATGTAGCTGCTCATATCGCCAATAGCGGAATCAGGAGAGCGAGCGCACCTCCCGCGTGTCAGCATTTACAGGTCTGCGGTCATGAAGATTTCTTGCAGACTTTGCTCTAAAACATGGACAACCCCTTTAACCTTCCTAGCGTTATTCCCGAGCCTGACTCGGGGTTAACATTCAATACCAGAAGCGTTAACCCCGAGTCAGGCTCGGGCTTACCCGCGTTCGCGGCAGATGCGGTGAGAAAACCGCATCTGCCGCACTTGTGCCGCACTTGCGGCGCGGTTGCGGTAATCTGCATAGGAACCAACCACCTCTGATGACCCTCATACATTGTTAATATGTGCCCCTGCAGCCTAGTAAACCATTAGCAGCACTGTTGTTGTGTGCAAAGTGGCTGCAGTAGAAGTGCGATAATGATTTTAGACACTTACATGCCTGGTACTTGAGGCCGTCTCCCTGTGTGTGCTGGGACTTGTTGTGCTGTGCTCATCATGTCTGCTCTCCCCCTCCCTTATGCACGCCCCCTCTCAGCCTGCTATAGTGTTGTGAGGCTGATTGCGTCATAAAGGGGCGGGGCTAAATCACAGCATAACGGTAGCCCCGCCCCTTTATGACGCAATCAGCCTCACAGCACTATAGCAGGCTGAGAGGGGGCGTGCATAAGGGAGGGGGCGAGCAGACATGATGAGCACAGCCCACACGTCCCAGCACACACAGGGAGACGGCCTCAAGTACCAGGCATGTAAGTGTGTAAAATCATTATCGCACTTCTACTGCAGCCACTTTGCACACAACAACAGTGCTGCTAATGGTTTACTAGGCTGCAGGGGCACATATTAACAATGTATGAGGGTCATCAGAGGTGGTTGGTTCCTATGCAGATTACCGCAACCGCGCCGCAAGTGCGGCACAAGTGCGGCAAGTGCGGCAGATGCGGTTTTTTAACCGCATCTGCCGCGAACGCGGGTAGCCCGCTTTTAGCAACAAATTCCAGAACTAAACAGACCGCCAGGGAGGCTACGGTTATGTGCAGTGTGGACACCTTGTCTTCACGTGGATTCTCCCTAGAATCGGTGCAAAAAACACTGCAAAAATGCCCCACGAGATGAACATTGGGCCCAGCAAAGTGGAAGCGACAGCTCACGGTCTTCCAGTCTCGTCTTTAAACCACTTAAGGGTTTGGAGATCCTAACATGTAGAATAGAAGTGACAGGAAATACAGGAGCATCTTAAAGAATTACAATATCATCAATAAGTTCATTTATTTCACTAATTCAATACATAAAGTGACACACATATATTATATAGAGTCATTACACACTGAGGGATCTATTTCATGTGTTTATTTATGTTAATGTTGATGATTAATGAAAACCCAAAGGTCATTATCTCAGAAAATTAACGTAGGGAGGATGAAGGGTCTGAGAGATAAAATATGACCTAAATAGGTATCAGAGGCTTCACCTTGTGTGCTTGTGAGAGTCACAACCACTATAAAAGCAGATCACGGCTGCTGCAGGCCCCAGCGTGGGGCATATAGAGGAGGGAGGATGAAGTGTTAAGCACAGCGCAGCCATATTCCACCAGACATCCAACGCGTTTCAGGGCTCCCTGGCCCCTTCCTCAGGACAAATCAGTATCATATTGCCATGTTTCATCGAGTCCTGAAATGCGTTGACTAATACATCAATATTATATTCACCCTTTGATGTCTGGTGGAATACGGCAGCGCTTTTTTTAACCCTTCATCCTCCCTACTTTAATTTTCCAGAGATAATGACCTTTGAGTTTTCATTGGCTGTAAGCCATAATCATCAACATTAACATAAATAAACACATGAAATAGATCCCTCTGTGTGTAATGACTCTATGTAATAGAAGTGGGTCACTTTATGTATTGAATTACTGAAATAGAATATCATCAAAAAGTGACTTTAATTCATTGAGATGCAGCTGCAATTGAAAGTATAAAGTAAAATATGCCAAGAAGAGTCTTAGTGATTTTCCAGGAGTTGTTTGTCGTGGACGAGCGCCACAAGACTCCACAGAAGACGCCATGTCCACGACCAAATATTCAGTGCCATCTTCTGAGCGTGGGAAAGATGCTCCGAGCTTCTTCTTCACATACCCCTCCTAATAACAGTAAAATGGCTGTACACCTTCTGTCCGACATCCTCCCACCCCTCACCGGCATCAAAGAGGAGCAGGAGGAAGCTGTGGGCCCCGGCTCCCCGCATCAGAGGGGGACACACTTGTCACCTGACTGAGAAGTGGGCTCCATTATATCCGGTGTGTGATATTCCAGCAGGCTGAAGATGAGCCTGGGAATAGATCCCACACCGGGCGAGAAAAGGAAAGTGTTTATAGGACGTTATACACACTGGGCGACACCTCGGACCCAGCTATATTCTTACAGATCATTACATTTCGGGATTTCCCTTCCTTCCACCGTCCATTGTCATCTATTTTCTCCTCTTCTTCGAAGAGCCATTGTCTTATTTCTCCACTGACATCACCGTATGAGGTTTTCTTATTTGTGGGACGAGTGGTCGTTTTGCGTTCATTTTACCATATAACGCGCTACTGAGATCAGGGAACTGAAAGGCCCCTAAGGACGCTCGTATGCCCCCCACTTCATCCATTCTCTACGGGATCATCTATGTGGAGTGAGACCCTCAGATACCGTCTCTGACAGCCCAATAGAGAACAAAGTGCTGTCACCGTGGGCAGCCGTCCACCCCATTCATCCAGATGTAAGGGGATGCTGGGAATACCCCTCCCGATACTTTATGGTCTATAGTTCTGGTTTACCATGTTGGAGCCGCATTATAACGAGCCCCAGTCAGTTTGAGTTAAAGATCAGTCACCTTGAATGATCAGATATTGCATTTATTTATACATATTTAAGGAAACTAAAGAGAGGAGGAAAGTTGGATGTTCCGGCCCCGTACGTCATATTAGGTGGCAGAAGGACGACTTCCTCCTCTCAGTCACTTTTATGACATCAATTAGTCGCGTTCTTACACTGATCTATGGAAGAGCAACAGCTGGGACCTCCGACAATATGGCGCTGGTTTATGGACAGCACATGCCTCTCAATAAAACAGCCTCCATAGTAAAAGTGTCTAGTGTAACTACTGTATGGGTCCCGAATGACTAAGAACCCAACCTCTGACCATAAAGATAAGCGGCACCAGGGCCGGGCGGCTGCTCATCACCTGTGCAAGAGAATCAGCCAAGACAACAGATTTACATACATTAGGTTTTGTTCTGGGGAGGGGGGTCTCTCCATCTCTGCAGAGGAAAAGGTCTGGGGGTCTCTATCATTTCCATCATTACAGATGAGGTCATGGGAGGGGGTGGTCCCTCCATCTTTGCAGAGGAGGATTAGGGGGGGGGGGGGGTAGCTGTCTCCATCATTACAGAGAAGGTATGGGGGGCTCTCCATAGTTACAATGGAGGGGTCCGGGGGCTCTCTCTATCATTACAAAGGAGGTCAGGGGCGGGGGATCTCGCTCCATCATTACAGAGGAGGTGGTTTGGGATGATGGGGGGGGGGGGGGCTCTCCATTACAAAGGAGGAGGTTTGGGGGGTCTCCATTATTACAAAGGAGGAGGTCTGAAGGGGAGGGGGGGGAAGGGGGGGGGTTTCTGTCCATCATTGCAGAGGAGAAGGTCTGGGGGGGTCTCTCCATTACTATCCTCAGACGAGCCCACAGCCTGCATCCTCAGGAGAACTTCCTATGATGTAACTCTGTGTATAATACAATGTTGTGATGTGACAGTATATTTATTCCATATTAAGTATTTTATACTCCTCTGGAGAAGATGTGGCTAAATGTGAATCCCACTATGATATCTCAGACCCCAGCGTGTGCTGCCCCCTAGTGCTGCAGTGTAAGTATTGATCTAACTCTTCAACTATACTGCCCCCTGCTGGGTTTACAGCAGACTGCCTGCAAAATGGGAGTTGTAGGTTTACAACCCTGGGAAATCCCTGCAGCTTTAACACTTTAAAGGAAACCTGTCAGGTCATTTTTACCCCCTAACCCAGGGGGTCCCCAACTCCAGTCCTCTAGGGCTCACAGTGCAGGTTTTCAGGATTTCCCTAGCATTGCACAAGTGATAATTCAATCACCTGCACTGGTGATGATTCTAACCCCTGTGCAATACAAAGGAGATCCTGAAAACATGTACTGTTGGCCCTTCAGGACTGGAGTTGGGGACCTCTGCCCCAACCTGTCAGTATCAGTCCCTGCACCTTCTTAGTGTGGCGCCCCTGCGGATCCAGTCGCCACAGAGGTACTGCACCCCACTATTGGGTAAGGAGGAGACACTGAACGGTATTCAGACACCCAGGCCAACACTACACCACTCCAGGTCAGGGTTAGGGCGAGATTGCTCTTAAGGGAGAGCACAGTCCCTGATCCTGTCTGGAGGGGAGGAACCAAGGTAGAAGGGATGGGAGGAAAACAGAGTTTAGGGGAGCACCCAGGAGGGAGTGAAGTCAGGGAGGACACACCTTAGTGATGTAGGACACGTGACAGATAGTATAAAAGGACAAGAGAAACATCTAGAAGACGGTGGGTGGCTGGCAAGAGCTGCAGGAGTCTGTGAGGGTCAGAGTCTGTCAGAAGAAGGACAAGAGCGAGTACGAGACGTCCTGGGGACTAGAGCCGGTGGGAGCTCGTCCCAAGACCTGGGAGAGAAGGTGCTCCAGAAGACAGAAGGGGTCCCAGGGGCCCGGGTAGTGAGCAGTCCACCCAGGGTCGACCGCATCCACATTGGCCGAAATGGTGTGGAGGGACCAGGCTGCAGTGTAAGGGGTCTGGTCCCAGAATAGTGGGGAACGACCAGGTTCAGCTAGCAACCCAGAGGCTGCAGTACCTCCAAGTGCCGCAGCCGAAACCGAACCCCACACACACACACCCCGAAAAGGTGGCCACACAGGGTCCAAGGGACAGAGAGAAGTTGCCCTACAAAGGCCTGCGGCCACTGGCTCAGGGCTCTGTGTGTGAGGCGCAAGGCAGGAGGGCGAAGCAAGCGCAGAGAAAGACGACCGAGGGAGGGCAGTAAAAGGGGTACTGGTTAAGTGCCACTGAGCTACCCAGGAGTTAGCAGGATCCCCTCCTCCAAGAACTCAGCGGGCCGTTACACAGTGACGATTGTTGTAACCCGGGACATACTGTGAGTAAAGACCTTGAGACTGCACCCCACTGTGTCTAAACTTTATTGCTGCGCCATCAGCCCTGCGCTGTAAATCAGTACCAACTCACCCAGTAACATGGGGTTAGCCCTACCCGCTGAGTTTACCAACTAAGCTGCATTGCCATCAACCCCAGAGAAACTGTATAGCCACAACCCGCAGGTGGCGTCACGAGAGCAATCGCCATCCCCAGGTCCCACGGCCAGTAACCCCTTTAAAAGCAAAAAAAAAACTTTCCCCCTTTTAATTGACTGCTCAGGGGCCATGGACTGGGTCATGCCACCACGACATCCCCAACAGCGTCGACAGACCCGGCTCCGAGTATCCCACAGCCCCACGGGACGCCTCATTAGCACATCCGTAACCACACCTAATAATGTCCTATATTGGCTGGGAAAAATGGCTTTGATGCTCACATTTTCGCATTCAAATGCGGCATCCAGGCTCCGGTCTGTAGTCTGACTAGGCGGTGAGAATTCATTCAGGAGCACGCTTCTTCCAGGTACGATGCACCGGCCAGACGTCATATCCGGTCTGCTGCTTTGTGGGTGATTATCCGGTGTGTGGCGCAGCTTCAATATGCCCAACGCGCATGCTCCAGAGCCAGCCGGCGCTGCCCCACAATGCACCAGACTGGAGATGACATCCAGCGGGGTGTGATAACAGCAGGGGGGTGGAGGGAGATGGAGCACTGGAGACTATTAGGTGAGACAGGGATTGTTAGAAATGTGCTAAGGTACAGGGGACAGGTACTGATAGGTTAGGAGAGGCTCACTTTAAAGAAGAAAAATAAAAAAAACATTTCCTCTTTATTTTTTCCCTTTCCCACCATGGCAGTGGCACGAGGGCCGGTGTGGAGGGACGGCTCGCAGCTTTGAGTGTCACCGATCGCTTCACTGTATAATGGACACAAATAAGGAAAGAAAATTCTAAGCGAGGGGAAATGATGGAAGTAAAAAAGAAAAGCTGCAATTCCTGCAGAGACCATCACAGAGGTCAGCAGCTCATCTCAGAGGGACCGCCACTGTAACCCTGCAACATAGGCGTGTGGACAGACAGACAGACGTTTTACCTTATTTCCCTCCTCGTCCAGCGCACTGCTCCCTGCATCCAAAAAGAGAAGATGTCAGGACAAGAAAGGAGAAGTCTCCCACACCGGACCCTCCAGTACAGAACACGGGGTCCTCACCAAAGGTATACACCATGAAGCCGCTGCCCAGCACACCCATCACCCCCGCTGCCCGGAGGACAAACTTCTTAGCCCTGGCTTTGTTTTCCTTCTGCTTCTTCTGCTGTTCCTCTGATTCGGGGTTAGTCTGGGGGTCCTCTGTCACCTGAGGGTGATAGAAGTAATAAGTACGAAACAGTGTGAGGGGGTGAATGTATAGGTATAAGGTAAGCACAGGGAGCCATATTTGGATATGGGGGACTGAGCATCCAGGGTGGTGGTGGGGCAGAGATGCTCGTATTAGAGCATTTGGGCAGAGGACAGACAGAGGTCTGAATATAATCTGGACTTGTGCCCTAACATTGCAGTACAGACAGTGACACAGCATCACCATGGGGAGAGGGATGGGAGCCACAGCAGCACCTTGCGGGGGAGGGACGGAGCCACAGCAGCACCCTGCGGGGGAGGGGGGGCCACAGCAGCACCCTGCGGGGGGAGGGGGGGGGGGCCACAGCAGCACCCTGCGGGGGGAGGGGGGGGGGGCCCACAGCAGCACCCTGCGGGGGGGAGGAGGGGGGGGCCCACAGCAGCACCCTGCGGGGGGCAGGAGGGGGGGGCCCACAGCAGCACCCTGGCGGGGGGGGGCCCACAGCAGCACCCTGCGGGGGGAGGGCCCACAGCAGCACCCTGCGGGGGGAGGGCCCACAGCAGCACCCTGCGGGGGGAGGGCCCACAGCAGCACCCTGCGGGGGGAGGGCCCACAGCAGCACCCTGCGGGGGGAGGGCCCACAGCAGCACCCTGCGGGGGGAGGGCCCACAGCAGCACCCTGCGGGGGGAGGGCCCACAGCAGCACCCTGCGGGGGGAGGGCCCACAGCAGCACCCTGCGGGGGGAGGGCCCACAGCAGCACCCTGCGGGGGGAGGGCCCACAGCAGCACCCTGCGGGGGGAGGGCCCACAGCAGCACCCTGCGGGGGGAGGGCCCACAGCAGCACCCTGCGGGGGGAGGGCCCACAGCAGCACCCTGCGGGGGGAGGGCCCACAGCAGCACCCTGCGGGGGGAGGGCCCACAGCAGCACCCTGCGGGGGGAGGGCCCACAGCAGCACCCTGCGGGGGAGGGCCCACAGCAGCACCCTGCGGGGGGAGGGCCCACAGCAGCACCCTGCGGGGGGAGGGCCCACAGCAACCCTGCGGGGGGAGGGCCCACAGCAGCACCCTGCGGGGGGAGGGCCCACAGCAGCACCTGCGGGGGAGGGCCCACAGCAGCACCCTGCGGGGGGAGGGCCCACAGCAGCACCCTGCGGGGGAGGGCCCACAGCAGCACCCTGCGGGGGGAGGGCCCACAGCAGCACCCTGCGGGGGGAGGGCCCACAGCAGCACCCTGCGGGGGGAGGGCCCACAGCAGCACCCTGCGGGGGGAGGGCCCACAGCCGCACCCTGCGGGGGGGGGGGGGGGGACTACAGCAGCACCCTGCGGGGGGGGGTGGGGGGGGGACTACAGCAGCACCCTGCGGGGGGAGGGGGGGGGGGGGGGACTACAGCAGCACCCTGCGGGGGGGGGGGGGACTACAGCAGCCCCTGCGGGGGGAGGGGGGGGGGGACTACAGCAGCACCCTGCGGGGGGAGGGGGGGGGGGACGACTACAGCAGCACCTGCGGGGGGGGGGGGGGGGGGGACTACAGCAGCACCCTGCGGGGGGGAGGGGGGGGGGACTACAGCAGCACCCTGCGGGGGGGGGACGGTGGGGGGGAGGGGGACACAGCAGCACCCTGCGGGGGGAGGGGGGGGGACCGGGGGGGGGAGGGGGGGCGGACCACAGCAGCACCCCGGGGGGGGGAGGTTGTGCAGCAGGGAAGTGGGGCAGGTAAAAGTGGGGGGACCTGATGTCAGCTGTATAGGAGGGGAGTTCACATGGTCAGGGGGAGGTCAGAGGTCAGTGGGAGGTCACAGGTCAGGGGGAGGTCAGGGGAGGTCACAGGTGACAGGTCAGTGACAGGTGCCGTCCTCCTCACCTCCTTCTGTTGGCTCCGCAGCTTGTCCTGCAGCACGGCTCCGGCAGCCCTCCCCCGGCCCGGTGCTCAGTTGTCGGCACCCAGCACGGCCCGCTGTGAGCAGAGTAACCGCACCGACCTCCCGCACGCAGGGACCAGCGAGGCCGCCATCTTTCCTGGCACTGCGCACTGCCAACCAATCCTAATGAAGCCGGGAATAACAAGAGCCAATCAGAACATCGAAAACAAGTGGCCAATCAAACGTTGAAAAAGAGTAGCCAATAGGAGTGGAGGATGTTAATTAGCTGTCCGGGTTCGGCGGCCATATTGTGTGTGGCAAGGGATGATAGTACTATAGTAGTTACAGGTGGCGGGTGGGTCGGGCTGGTTACAGAGGAGGCACTGGGGTGTCCTCACCTGTGTATAGGATGGAGGTGAATAGTTGTCCAGTCTCACGCCTCGTAGGACTCTCCAGAGCTGGGACAGCCCAGGGCTTTCTGAGTGACAGGAGCCGCCTGGCATTGAGCTGCGGTCACACATTACAGCATTCAGTAAAGCGCTCACGATGGTTTCTTATTCGGCTTTTTTTTATGTTCTGATTTTTACAGTCTTTTCAATGAACAGTAAACATTCTATGTATATAACACTCTGCAGTCTTGTGCCCTGTGGTGAATAAGCTTAAAACGGATACACAAATTAGAAGACTGGCACAAAAATGGGCATCAAAGTGGGCACTGAGGTATGGTATTAAAGGGGTTAAAAGGCTTTGGGCCAGTGATCTAACATGTCATTTACATACCTAGTGATGCCCCACATCAAACTCATGTCACTCCAGCCTGGCCCAAATGGGTTCTGGGCATCAAAACTGGCATCAAAGTGGGCAGAGACCCACTTATCAGGCGCTTCCAGTGGCCCTGGTGTTGGGTACAGCTGGGTAATAAAGTGGTTAATCCAGCTTTGTTTTACCAGCTGGTATTAAGCCCGAGATTCATAATGTCAGGCCAAGTGTGACCCGGACATTAAGAATCTCCAATAAAGCGTTCAAAAAAGACACCACAAAGAGTAAAAATATTTATTAGGGACTCCATCTGTAATACAATCACTATCCATATTGTGGAAATCCAGACTGACTACAATAGCCAATCACAGAAGCTCTCCAAGACTGTGAGCTTCTGTGATTGGCTGTATGTTTGACGGTGCAGTGAATATGCAATTAGCATAATAGGCGGCTACTAGCTACTGATGTCCCAGGGCCCTAGGGTACTCAGAATCGGGCAGTGGTTCTGCAGGGGAGATCACAGGGGTCGAGACCCGGCTCCAGGACCGTGGGGATCACTTTTAAAAGGGTCTGGGGGTGATGATTTGGGGATAGTTGTCGTGACGCCACCCGTGGTATTCGGCTATTTGTGGCCAATGCTGCTGTGCGGGACCTCTGGGGACAATGGGATGGCAGCTGTGATGGTTTCGCTCCCCACGGGTGGAGCAGTCCCCAGGGCAACTGATTAAAGTCTATGGCGGTGGTAGGCCATTGGGGGTGTAGATATTGCGCAGGGAGAGGTGGAATAGTCTATAGAGGAAGCTGGGAGTAGAAGGAAAGAATGTGCACACGCTGGGAAGTTTCTTTTACGTTTTACTGATATTGAACAGGTAAAATGTCCAGGGCACCGACGGGTGACAGGGTTGCACAGTGGGTTTCCACAGCAAGTGGGTATTCTCTCTCCTGTGCGGTCTCCGGGATGACCCTCTCTGGACACTGCGGCTGGCCTGCTGTTCCTGGCTCCCTTTCTTGACCCTCCTGGGAGACCAGGTAGCTGTAGCTTCCACGGTGCAACGGGGTTTTCTGTGAGCCTATAGTTCCCCACAGGTGCGGAATCCCAATATCCGGCGTTTCTCCTGGGATGAACTCCCTCAGCCTACAGGGACAAACTCCCTCCGGGTCCTTGCTCCCTACCTTCAGTTCCACTTAGGCTTGTGGGACGTAGAAGGGTCACTCCGGGTCACTGGCTCGGGCCAATACGCGGCACCGACCACCAGGACTTCCCTGCAGCTCTTCTAGCGTCTGCACACTCTGACTAGCTCCTCCCCAGCAGGAGTATTTATAGGGGATCCTGCCTAAAATCAGCAAGTGGTGCTCCCCCTACTGTGTCGGGGTGGAAGGTGTTGCATGTAGTAGGTACCTGCTGTGGAAACCCAGCTGTGCATTAGAGAAGTCTGTGGCTGCCTGCGTGGGCAGGGCGCCATGGATGTTCTTAATTCACTTAACAATTAGGTGTTGCATATGGCAAGCGAAACAACAAATACTAGAATGACATTACAAAACTGCAAATTAGTGTCCATGAATTTTTCCACAGTGCAGGTGAAAAAAATTATATGTTAAATAAAGTCACACCAAAATGATGAAAAACATACGCAATAGTGAAATGTTGAAATAAGAAAAAATTAAATCATACACCAGAATAAAAAGCTCAAAGTATATTTAATAATGACATGATATACTTATACCACGTTATAAAGGTGATTGTGAATTCTTCCAAGAAAAATATTATTATCAAATTTATATTAAAAAATGACTTACTGGCAAGGCCGGTGTCTAGACCCCAGGTGGATGAGCAGAGAGCAACTGGATTAGCTGAATCAAGTTTCTTATAAATGCTTTGTGCCTCTGCGGTAACGTCTTCCAGCGGCTTTGGCTCCTGTTACTGGACATCGCCGTGTTCACACTGCAGGTGATGCTGGTGTTAGGGGAGACGTCCTGGCAGTGGATTCTGGAGATCGCAGGCTTCGCTCGTCCATTAGGGTTGGAGTGGCTGGGACCTGTTGTGCTTCTCAAGCGGCCGTCACACACACAGATATCGCTAGCGATATTGTTAGCGATCACGTGCACGCGCGATCGCTTACAATATCGCTCACATCGCTGGTGAGATGTCACACAGACAGACTCACCAGCGATGTGGAGCAGCGAGATCGCTGGTAACTATGGTACACATCGGGTTACTAGGCGCCGCGCGTCGCTTAGTAACCCGACGTTTACCATAGATACCATCTCCCAGCATAGGCTCTGCCGCTGGGAGATCGTTCATCGTGGTGTCATACACCACGATGAGGCAGATCGTGACATCGTTCATCGCTTGATATGAGCTCCGGAGCTCAGATCTGCGATGTCACGATCAAGCGATTTTACAGAGTAAAATCGCTTGATTACATGCAACGATGCCAAAACGATATCGCTTAAGCGATCAAAAAGGAGATCGCTTAAACGATATCGGGCTTAAAATCGTTGCGTGTGACGGCCGCTTCAGTCTGACAGTGTTGATGCATGGGGGTCCATGTGGGGTCATTGGTTCTGGAGCTCCAGCCTATGGGGAGGTACCACTCCCTTCATATACCTTTGGGCCTGTCTTCCCCATACTAGCTAGTGTTTGTATTCTATTATATTGGTTCTGGAGCTCCAGCCTATGGGGAGGTACCACTCCCTTCATATACCTTTGGGCCTGTCTTCCCCATACTAGCTAGTGTTTGTATTCTATTATTTTGGTTCTGGAGCTCCAGCCTATGGGGAGGTACCACTCCCTTCATATACCTTTGGGCCTGTCTTACAAGCTGTCAGTAATATTCTTGGTTCCCCATACTAGCTAGTGTTTGTATTCTATTCTATTGGTTTGGTCTTTGCATGTTTTTGGACTCTGCTAACTCCTGTTGATTTTGTACCTCGCTGTCCTCTCGGCTTTCTGACCTTGCTACTCTCTGGTTTTTACCCTTTGCCCCCAACCTCTTGCCCTGGCTTTTCTCTGTTTGATGACCTCCCTGCCTCTGGTTTGCTACTTATCTATAGCCAGTTACCTCCAGGGCTCTGCTGTAATTCCAGATACCTGTACAGGGGTTAAAGGATCTCGGAGTTTCTCGGGATGCTGCCTTGCTCGCAGCTTAGCCAGTTGCATCGGACAGTCGTCACAGAGCCACCAGATAATACAGAATGGACAAAAACCATTGTCTTACAGATTCAGATTGGTTCCTGATTTTGGTAGCACCTGTTCATCCACAATTTTTAACCCCTCTCTATATGACAGAACCTCCCTCTAAAGGCCATGTTACACGGCACGATATCGTTAACGATATCATTTAAACGTCACGGGTTTGGAGTCGTTCAAACATCGTTAGGACGTCGTTGCGTGTAACACCGAGATTCAGCTATGATAAGTCGTTGGATCATTGATCGCAGATTGGAGAACATGTTCTCAAATCAGACGATCCTCGATCAGCCAACCTGCTGCATCGTTGTGTGTGACACCGCGATAACGATATCGTTCACGACTTCACCCATTCACATCAGTGATCAAGTATTGTTCGCTGGGTTGTGTGAATGATAGCTGCTCGCTGGATGGTTGGTGCGTCATCCATGATATCTAGACGTGTGACATCTCACTAACACTGTCAAAACGATGTCGGAATCGACCGCGCGTCCCCCAGATCGTTAGTGATATAGTTTCAATGTCGTACCGTGTAACGGTACCTTTACCTGTTCATTCTGCAGTTGTCGGATCACCCTGATGTCAGCGGACGATACTGATTGATATCTGGACATCGGGCAGCGTCTCTGTTGTGGATGACCGGTCACTGCCACAAGACTGAAGACCACCAGTCTGACGTTCAGGGCTGAAGAATTAGTCAATCTGGAGACTTTCTTCTCTTCCAATGAACCTGCGTGTAAGACATTTAAACATAAAACCCAATTATTATCCATCATGTGAATGTCCTCCGTGCTGATACTCTATGTACACCCTATTGATGATGCTCACCTGCCCGTCCCTTTCTTCTCTCTGCGGCTCGCACCTCATATTTCTCCTTTTTTATCTCAATCTCCGATACAGAAAATTCTTCATTTTCAGGATGTGCGATAACTTCAGTGTACGTCCAGAATACAAGCGACGGGAGACAAGCGAGAACTTACCGCTTTCTGTTTCCCTACTCTCCAGGTGAGAAGGAGACGTCAGGTCTCTGGGAGGAGATTCATACGGGTGAAGCATCAACACAAGAATCCTCCCGATGCTGCATGAAAGGAAAGGGTTAATTGTGATGGTTTCGGTGACTTCAGTTAGTCGTGCCAAAATACCGATCCGGACCCAAGCAACCTCACATGAATGAGGACTTTCAAGAACTTCATAAAGGAAGAAATTGACATACCTGCTGATTCAGATGAGCGCTGACTGTTCACCGGCTGTTGTGTGGGACATACGGGGCATCTCAATCAATTAGAATATCATCAAAAGATCATTTATTTCACTAATTCAATACATAAAGTGAAACACATATATTATATAGAGTCGTTACACACAGAGGGATCTATTTCATGTGTTTATTTCTGTTAATGTTGATGATTATGGCTTATGCAATGAAATCCCAGAGGTCATTATCTCAGAAAATTAAAGTAGGGAGGATGAAGGGTCTGAGAGATAAAATATGACCTAAATAGATATCAGAGGCTTCACCTTGTGTGGTTGTGAGAGATCACAACCACTATAAAAGCAGATCACGGCTGCTGCAATCCCCAGCGTGGTGCATATAGAGTAGGGAGGGTGAAGGATTAAACACCACGCTGCCGTATTCCACCAGAGATCAAAGGTGGATATGATATTGATTTATTGGTCAACATTTCAGGGCTTCCTTAGGACCAACCAATATCATATGTGTCATGCATGTGTCAGGGAGCGCTGATATGCCTGACTAATAAATCAATATTATATTCATCCTTTGATGTCTCATGAAATACGGCAGCGGGATTTTAACCCTTCATCCCTCTACTTTAATTTTCTGAGATAATGACCTTTGGGTTTTCATTAATCATCAACATAACAAAATAAACACATGAAATAGATCCCTTGTGTGTAATGACTGTTGTAATATATGGTTTCCTTTATGTATTGAATTAGGCTGCGTTCACACACAGTGTATTGCTGTTTTTTGTGAGGATCTGTTTTTTGTGCAAAAACTGCACCAAGAGCGAATCCTCACAAAGCGCAGCCTTCTGTGTGTGAATGCCGCTGCGCTATTCATCTGCGCTTTACCTCACCGGTGACCGCTGGTGATCTCTCCCATCCCGAGAGGCCGCAGCGTTCATGCCTCTAGGAACTCTACAGCACCATGTGACGTCGGTCACATGGTGCTGTCCAAGGTCCTCCACAGGTCCTGTGGCCTCGGTATGAAGGGAGATCACCGGGGGAGCAAGGCAAGGGGAGTAAAAATGCCACAAACTGGGCATGTCCCTTCTTTTTACGGACCGGGTCTATAAAAAGGGCAGTGTCTAAATACAATATAGTGAAATGCATTGACTTTGTTGGAACAGCCAATGTCAATGCGTTTCACAGCATTCAGGCAAGGGGTCCCCCATGTGTCTGACTGCTCTGTACCCCGAGATATAGGATTAGGAAACCTCACTGCTTTAGAGTCAGGAGGGCATTCCCTTGGCTTGAGTCAGCTCTCTTTCACGGGGCCATTCCCGCCCCCTGCCTCTCTGTGCGCCTCCTTGCTTCTCATTGCCCGCCTCCCTCATGTCTGTGGAGCCATCCTCCGCCCATCCTGCCCCTGACGTCAGCACCATTGCCCGCCCTGCTCCATGTTATATGTATACATAGAGCAGGGCGGGAATCTGGTGCTTGTGCATAAGCAAGCGTCAGATTCATGCCCTACTCTATGTATACATTATAACATGGAGCAGGGTGGGCAATGGCGCTGACGTCAGGGAGCAGGAGGTGGGACAGGCGCGCGGACCAAAACAAACAATACCTTGCTCTGCGTCAAGGAGCACAAGGAGGCGCAGGCGAAGATGTCAAAAACAAACATAAGGGTGGCGGGGAAGAGAAGCAAGGAGGCGGCACAGAGAGGCAGGGGTGGGAATGGCCCCCGTGAATAGATAATGTTGCTGTTCTCCTGAATCCAACGATATGTTCCCTTTTTCTGAATATGGCCTCCTCTTTCCTGTATATAAATCTAGTCTTTTTAGCCAACCGGGTGTGGTCCTCAAGTTTATATTGTGGCCATGTTGAAGAATTGGCTTTCTGTTCCACCTCCAAAAACATTACTGGCGTAAAAAGGTCAAAAGTCACAAAGTTTATGTGCAAGTTCAAGTTCAGAAATTTTGGAGTAAACACCTGGATGCATCGTCTCTAGATTTACATCAGATAAAACCAAGACATCTTTGTGACAGGTGACAGGTAAGTCCGTGTAAGCATCCACTCAGCGTTTGTTTGTGAATCTTTATTTCTGGAGGCACTCGCTTCTCATTAACAAAAATCCAGTTAAAATCAGGCAAAGGAAAAATGTATGCAAATTAGCTGCCCTCCAGAAAGAAAAAACTCTCTCCCTACCGCCCCCTATCAGAGGCAGCTTCCCTACAAGTCAATGTCCAACACTCCTAAAATGAATATGTGCTTAAATACCGCTTTAATTAGGTTGTTTCTTGTAAATATATATTTTTTATTTTGCTGTTCTTTTCCACAGCTACATAGAGAGAGGAAGCAATAGACAACAGTGATGATATTGAGTTGTTTAGAACTACACTGCTCAAAAACATGAAAGGGAACAATCAAACACAATGTAATCCCGAGTCAATCACATTCTGTGACATCATCCTGTCCGGTTATGAATCAGCACTGATTGTGAATCAATTACTCCAGCTATTGTGCAAATGGAACAAACAGGTAGAAATGATCGGAGCAAGACCCCCCTATTAAGGAGCGGTGCTGCAGGGGCTGACCACAGACCATTTCTCTGTACTCACCCTTTTTGGCTGTTGTTTTGGTCACTTGCATTTTATCATTGCTCTTCCCCTAGAGATAGCATAAGATTGTGTCTACAACCCACAGAAGCTGCTCAGGTAGAGCAGGTCATCCAGGATAGCACATCAATGAGAGCTGTAGTAAAAAGGATAGATGTGTCTGTCAGCACAGTGTCCATAGCATAGAGCAGATACCAGGAGACAGGCGAGTACACCAGGAGACGCAGCAGGACCGCTAATGACACGCACCCAGGGCTCGGGTACTCAGCTCTTGGGCTTCGGTCTGGGATGTCACGGGTGGCTGCCCGAGACCGGGCGGGTCAATGAATAAGGGGTTATTTACAGGGATTATATACAAAGTTTGTCGTCGTGATGCCACCTGCAGTGTCTGGTGATGCTCACCAGCACTGCCACAGTCCTCCGGTGGTTGATGGTATTGCGGCGTGGATGGATTAGTCCCCCACAGGCGGGACAGGACTGCCAGGGCAGAGATGCTGTAAGAAAACAGTTTATATGGGAAAAGATGCAGCAGAGTCGGGACTTCACTTCACCGGTTACTTTTACTGAAAACTTCTCCAAACTCATACAGTTCAGCAGTGCAGTAGATGGTATAATGGCAAATGCTACGGATGCTGCAACTGGAATTTCTGGTCGTAGATGGATCCCTCCTTGTGTACCTTTCTTATTCCTTTCTTTCCTTGCCTCCCAGTGGCAGTGAAGTCTGACTCTTAAAGATAATCTGACCTCCTGCTGCGTCTGTTAGTGTCATCTCCCTTGTACCCGTCGGGTGAACCTTTTCCTTGTCCTTCGCAGGATCCTACTGCGGAACTGATTCCCCTCTTTTGGGCTCTTTGGGAGTCGGGTCCGTATCTGTAATATCCCCGATCATCGGATTCTCCGTGAGCCGTATAGGAACTCACAGGTGAGGGCTCCGATACCTGGTTACTTCCTTTGGGGGCAAACTCTTCTGTTACTCAGTTCCCCTCTTAGAGTGAACTCCTGTTCTGAGTTACTTGCTCTCTTTCTTGCTTTCTGGGATCTGTTCTTTAGCTTCTTTGGGCCCCTCAGCCGAGGAGACCCTCCTGCTCCCTACAGGCTGGCTGCCTGCTTCCAACTCCAACTCCTCGCTTTCTCTAACTGACTCACTAGTTCCCCTAGAGGCCACTATATCTCTTCCCGGGGTCCCTACGACCTTCTATTCTAGTGTGTGGGTGTCAGCTCTAGGGTTCCACCTACTGAGCAAAGTTCCAATTGCAGTGGGGTGACTACACCGCTTTTCTGAGTGCAGTACCCCTATTGTGGCACCTACATTGTGGGGCGCCACACACCTCCTCGATGAAACATGCTCGTCCGCGAGCATCACATTTGCCCATCGGTAAGTGAAAAATTATTTTTATATTAAATACTAACGGGTAACTATTTACAAATCACGAATATTTAAGTTTCTTCCCGTTTCCGGGAGGCACATGGCTTAGAACGTTGCACATATATAAAACACAAATATTATTACTCTGGCCCAACGGGACCGGTACTAAGCATGCGGGGCCCAGCAGTAATCTATAGTCCAGCACCTATAGTGTGTGTTATCACCGCTGGGCCGCTATTCACCACACATTATCACACGAGGTGGGAAGTTCAACATGCAAGTCTATGGGTCACCAGGGATACACTCTTCATTTGGGCAGTTTTCAAGCAAAAAAAGGGGCTATATACAGGGGAAAACAATGTCTCACCGAGGGAGTCTATTGTATAATTATAATCAGTCTAAACGGGAAATCCTGATGGCAAACCATCCAAGTGGGGCAGGGTAGCGTTCATAAGTGACCTGCTCACCTCTATATAAGTCACGCTGGGGATGTCCTTTTCTTAGGAAGGATTCCACATCCCGCCGAGCAGTGATATCACCTATTGTGAATGGTGGATCCTGTGTTATCTACTGTATATAGAGGTGTTATCAGTCATTGTACAGGAGGAGGAGGTGAGCTGTGATATCACCTATTGTGAATGGTGGATCCTGTGTTATCTACTGTATATAGAGGTGTTATCAGTCATTGTACAGGAGGAGGTGAGCTGTGATATCATCTATTGTGAATGGTGGATCCTGTGTTATCTACTGTATATAGAGGTGTTATCAGTCATTGTACAGGAGGAGGAGGTGAGCTGTGATATCGCCTATTGTGAATGGTGGATCCTGTGTTATCTACTGTATATAGAGGTGTTATCAGTCATTGTACAGGAGGAGGCGAGCTGTGATATCACCTATTGTGAATGGTGGATCCTGTGTTATCTACTGTATATAGAGGTGTTATCAGTCATTGTACAGGAGGAGGAGGTGAGCTGTGATATCACCTATTGTGAATGGTGGATCCTGTGTTATCTACTGTATATAGAGGTGTTATCAGTCATTGTACAGGAGGTGAGCTGTGATATCACCTATTGTGAATGGTGGATCCTGTGTTATCTACTGTATATAGAGGTGTTATCAGTCATTGTACAGGAGGAGGCGAGCTGTGATATCATCTATTGTGAATGGTGGATCCTGTGTTATCTACTGTATATAGAGGTGTTATCAGTCATTGTACAGGAGGAGGAGGTGAGCTGTGACATCACCTATTGTGAATGTGTTATCTACTGTATATAGAGGTGTTATCAGTCATTGTACAGGAGGAGGAGGTGAGCTGTGACATTACCTATTGTGAATGGTGGATCCTGTGTTATCTACTGTATATAGAAGTGTTATCAATCATTGTACAGGAGGAGGAGGTGAGCTGTGATATCACCTATTGTGAATGGTGGATCCTGTGTTATCTACTGTATATAGAGGTGTTATCAGTCATTGTACAGGAGGAGGTGAGCTGTGATATCACTTATTGTGAATGGTGGATCCTGTATTAGCTGTTTTATATAATTTAAAAAACAAAAACCTTTAATCAAAACAGTAAGTAAAATATAATTAATGTAAAAACTTAATTTCTGATGATACGCCCCTTTAATTAGCTTTGTAGCACAAGTAAAAATATTAGCCAAAATCGAAACCTATCCATAGAGTTATTTTGGAGCACACTGGATCTCTGGATCTCCTCCGCCATCTTGTATAACTATTGCTACCCATTCCTGTACTCTGTACTGATGAAGGGCAAATCCCTTGAAATCGCTGACTACAAACGGGTGTCTGGTTTAGGTAATATCCTCAGTGGTGGTACAAGGCTCATTACAGCCTCAGTAGCTGACTTTTCTAGTAATAATCTCTAATGGCAATAGAGTTTTCGTCCTTTCCTTCTGGAGGAGAGCTAATTTGAATCCACATTGGCGCTTAGTCTGAGCAGGTGAATAGCTGGAATAACTGGTTACAAAGAGGAAGAGAATTACAAAGGGATCAGTTTTCAAGTTGAGGCAGGTTATCTGGGGATGGGGGATTATGAAGGCAGCAGAAAAGGCTTCTATGAGAAAAGTATGGAACCAAAATCCTGTGCTAAACACAACACAATGAGGACTTTATCTGAAACATTGGATCTGTTGGATTGGGAGGATTCCAATGGACGTAGTTACTCCATGTGATGGGAGGACCCTGGTTATATTTACACCTATCACAATATGGAGGTAGCTATTGACAGCGGAACCTGCTCACATCTCTGTACATCTCAGGGATTCCACCTATCACCTGTACGAGTCTCCTCCCAGCGACCTGACGTCTCACCTGTACTGTAGAGAAACAGAAAGCGGTGAGTTCCCACGACTGCCGTCGCTTGTATTCTGGACGTACACTAAAGTTATCTGCACATCCTGAAAATGAAGAATTTTCACTCTTTGAGATTGAGATATAAAAGGAGAAATATGGGAAGATGTGAGACAGAGGTGCGAGCCGCAGAGAGAAGAAAGGCGACCGGGCAGGTGAGCATCGTCTACCGGGTGTACTTAGAATATCAGCACTGAGGACATTCACATGATGGATAATAATTGGGATTAATGTGTTATATGCAGGTTCATTGGAAGAGAAGAAAGTCTCCAGATCGTCACCAATTCTCCGGCCATGGACGTCAAACTAGTGGTCTTCAGTATTGTACTTGTGGCAGTGACCGGTCATCCACACCAGAGACGCTGCCCGATGTCCAGATATCAATCAGTATCGTCCGCTGACATCAGGGTGATCCGACAACTGCAGAATGAACAGGTAAGGGGGGAGATTGTGTTATATAGAGAGGGGTCAGAATGGTGGATGCCAACATCAGGAACCAATCTGAGTCTGTAAGACAATGGATCTTGTCCATTCTGTATTATATGGCGGCTCTTGTAAGAGCTGCACATATTGACCTAGGTTATGATGATGACATGACGCATTGAGGATTGGTTCCTGACTTTTCACTCCCTCTGGATAATAGAATATGCAATATTTTGAATGACTTCTGTAATACTGAAAATGTCATGTTATGTGCCAAAAAAGCCATAACAAATCCTGCTCTATGTGTCCACAGGAGAAGGACATGTCTACCAGTGCCATCAAATGCTACAGAAGCATGATGAGACACAAGCCGTCTGTGTGCGACCTAACGGTAAGTACTTTTGCCATTTCACTGTTCTTGTTGGCCAACCAGGGCTATGGAGTCAGTAAGCCAAACATCCAACTCTGATGGCCACTTTACACACGGCTACATTTCTAGCTTATCCACAGGTAACTTACTGGCTGCAGTGAAATCATGGAGACATATTCCATTTGTACACAGCAACAAGATAGAACCTTATCTCCATGATTTCACTGCAGCCAGTAAGTTACCTGTGATAAGCTAGAAATGTAGCCGTGTGTAAAGTGGCCATGACTCTTCAATTTGCCTCAATCCAACTTGGAGTCTGTGTCTATAGTGGTGGAGTTGGATTCAAACTCTACAACCAGGGCTGTGGAGTCGGTAAGCCAAACATCCAACTCCGACTCTTCAATTTGCCTCAGTCCAACTCTGTATCCAACTTCACCTCAATGGACACAAACTTCGACTCCACAACCAGGGCGGTGAAGTCAGTAAGCCAAACATCAGACACCCAACTCCTCAAGTTCCCTGAATCCGACTCTACAACCTTGTGACCACTACCACCACCAGAGACCCCAGAAACAACCAAGTGACCCTCTTATCTTCTCCACAGCCCAGTGACCGTCTCATCTTGATCTTGAAACGAGTGTCCCTGACAGTTGATGTTCTGCAGAGCTCGTCCATCTCTGGTGCTACAGATCCCAAATCCCAGTCACTCATGATCTTCCTCAAACTGAAAGACGATCTCACGATCTGTGTAAGTTCCAATGTCCAGTTCCTCCTAGATTGTATGTAAGTGACTTATCGTCCATCACTTATGAACCTCCTCCCCTGTGTCCAGCAGAAAGAGTCCCCAGGAGTCAGTGAGACGCCCTCCGAGGAGCTGAAACCTTGGCTGCACCATCTCCAGTACTTCACAGACGAGGTAAGTGAAATGGGGATGTTCTCTGCACTATTTTGAACCAGTTATATAAGATTTACAAACGCGGGCAATTAAAATAATTGGTGTAAGGCGGATGTTAGCATTGAACTACATGAATAGTCAGATGGTTCTCTAAAGTCTGTTATTGGAGTAGATAGAAGTCCCAGTGTATATGCTTATCTGTATTCGCATTAGGTTGTGTATATTGACCATTGCTTAGCCAGAGATCCCCCACTCCAGTCCTCAAGGCTCACCAACAGTGCAGATTTTCAGGATTACCATAGCATTGCGCAGGGGTTGGAATCATCACTTGTGCAGGTAATTTAATTACCACTGTGAACTGCTAAGGAAATCCTGAAAATATGACCTGTTGGTGGACCTTAAGGACTGGAGTTGGGGAACACAGGCTAAGACCACGTGCATACGAGGAGTGTTCAGTGAGGTTTTTACCTCATGATTTGTAGCCAAACCAGCAGTGGGTGATAAATACAGAAGTGGTGATTTTTCCTCTGATTGTTCCATTTCTGATTTGGCTACAAATTCTGAGGTAAAAACTCACCAAATACTCAAAGATAGCCTCAGGCTAGGTTCCCATGGTATTTGGTGAGTGTTTTACCTCAGGACTTGTAGCCAAACCAGCAGTGGGTGATAAATACAGAAGTGGTGCCATGTTTCTATTATACTTTTCCTCTGATTGTTCCTCTCCTGGATTTGGCTACAAATCCTGAGGTAAAAAACTCACCGAATACTCAACGTGCGCACAAGGCCTAACACAAATTTCTGCTTGTGACTATAAATATGATGTAATGAAGACTGGAGAACCTGGTCTGATATGAAGATTGACAACTTTCACACCTCATCTTGCATTATAAAAACGTTGTAAAATCCTTTTATAGGAATCGGCACAATGTCTCCAGGACGCCGTGTTACTCAGCCTCATCCCATTACTGGTGGAAGATGTTGGGTGTTGGGTTCATGGATAACCTTCAATTTCTGAATTTGAAATCATGGAACGTCTTCCATAAAGATCACAAAGTCCATTATCATCTTCCTGTGATTAGTGACCGCTATGAAACATTGGAGGGAAAAACACTCATCATCCACGGATCAGAAAGTTCCCACAGAAGAAGCTGCTCTAGAAAGTCCTCAGATTCATCAAGATTTCTGGAACTTCTAAAATAGTCAAAGAACCAAACTTTTTCCCCTTTCACTGAACAGATATGACCATGCTCTAACATTTCTATTTTATGTATTTATTGAATTATATATATTCACATATTATAATATATTGATATTTATTGATCTCAAAATGTTTTTATTTTTTCCTGGAAATGCTCAAGTAAAATTGTCCATTATGAATTCTGATCTTCTGATTATTATTGTCGGCGCCATAAAAGCTGGTTTCCATTCCAGGTGACCTAACAAATGGTTTCTCTAGTGCAGGGGTCTCAAACCTGTGGATTGCGGGCCTGTGACGATTGGCTCGCGGGCCTGTGACGAGTGGCTCGCGGGCCTGTGACGAGAGGCTCGCGGGCCTGTGATGAGTGGCTCGCGGGCCTGTGACGAGAGGCTCGCGGGCCTGTGATGAGTGGCTCGCGGGCCTGTGACGAGTGGCTCGCGGGCCTGTGATGAGTGGCTCGCGGGCCTGTGATGAGTGGCTCACAGCTGTCTGCCATCTTGGTGCATTAGCACCAGGTCTAGCAAACAGCTATGAAGAGCAGGCCTACAGATGGTGACTTTTGTGAGTAGCTCCATACGAGGAGCAGATCTGAGTGAGAGATGAGGGAGGAATCCCTGGATCTTGGTATACCAACTCAGTGATTTCTGGGGAAAGCTTATCTGTCATTGTACTGGTAATGGGGGCTCTGGGTGTCACTACTGTGAGGGAGCAGAGCACGACCCTCTCTCAAAGCTGAATGTTGTTCTGAAGGTCAGAGGCTGGGGACCTCTGGTCTCATATGTTCACCCTTCAATTCTGAACCCAAGTGGCTGATTCTCTCCCCCCACCCTTCCTCAGTTTCTACACTCCTCAGAATGCATTTTTCTTTTTCAATTAACTGAACCATCGATCAAGTTAAGACCCCATTACACATAACTATGTCCCAGCAATCCGACCAACAATGGGGATCACTGGTGAGCTGTCACACAGGCAGACTCACCAGCAATCAGGACCAGCAAGAACACTTGTAACCAGGGTAAACAGCAGGTAACTAAGCTGAGCGGCGATGCTTACCCAATGTTTACCCTGGTTACCAGCCTCCCAGCGTGTGCTATGCGGTGCTTGGAAGTTCATTAATCGGTCTCCCGCTGGGTGGCCAGCATTGGTGTGTGTGACAGCGGGAGACCAGCGATAAATTTATGGTCCTGGCCATTCTTCCATGATCAACAAACTTATTGTTGGTCATTGATACATGTTACACGCAACGATGTCGTTTCGATATCACTGCAACGTCACAAAACCGGTGACATTGCAACGATATAGTTAACGATATCATAGTGTGTGACTTCAGTGCAAAGCTTGACTTTGGTCAATGTGTTTCCAAAGTAGTCACTGATACTTGTGGTGCTTGTTTGTTTGTTATTTGATTAAATCTCCTCCAGCACAACTATTTAGGGGATAAATATTATTCTTGCCTATTTTACCTATTGGCCTGAGTAGATAGGAAATCTAATCTAAACTTGCCAACTATAGAGATCACGCTGGGTAATGACTTCCTTACCCTACTGAAGACAGTGTGTTAATCGGAATTCACAATCAGTTTTGACAGTGTGTTTTGGGCGCATGTGCTACGGCGAGGGGCGCTTTTTCAACTATTCCTCCAATTCCCGCTCACTTTGCACTCTATAAATCTAGGGATGGCACTTGTTTAAGAATTATAACCAATCCTGCCCATGCCCTTCCTCGCAGTGGATCACTAGAGGCTGCCTTTTTGCCTCATTTAGCATAGTAATAAGGGGCCACTGGAGGCTGGATTCTCTTTGGCACATGCACTTTCCTGTATTTGGATGCTTATACTCAAGACTTCAGGCGACTCAATGACACTCCAATTTAACAAGTCTGTGATGTTGCACCTCAGCCAACAAAGCCAGCCTGGAGGATTTAGGAGCACATCACCTCCTTATTCTTCTCTACTTCACCGCCATCTCCAATCTAATGTATGCTGAGCACACATGAATCCCTCCTTACTGAACTTCTCTGGAGAGTGCACATATTTATCAGTGAGATTTAATCAGCATTTTATGGCATATAGCAAGTATTTCCTAAAAATTATTTGCTACTGATTTATGGTTTTATATTATGGGTATGATCTAATTATTGATTTTTTCTTAAGTCCAGCCATTCTTCTGCTCTTCATGGGAAGACACTGTCAGAGACATCACAGATTGTACAACCATTTATTTTAATGGCCATCAGTTCGATCTTGAGCCATGATGACTTTGTCCTACAGCGTGTTCAACCATAATGTATCTTGTGCAGCCTAGATAGGTCCACCAGGGTCGTCTCCGTGTTATCTTCATACCGTGTTTCCCCGAAAGTAAGACACTGTCTTATATTCATTTTTGGTCCAAAAAGACCGCCATGTCTTACTTTCGGGGGGGGGGGTGTCTTATATTAGCCAAATCCCACTGCAGCCTCCCATACACACACACATACACCACACACACACACACACACATACACACCACACACCCCACACCCCCATGCATACCCATACACACACACACACATACCCATACACACAAACCGTTTTTTACCGGTCTCCGGTGGCCCCCGCTCCCCTCCGCTCTCCGGTGGGGTGGTCCCCCGTCCTCCAGCTGGCCTCCGCTCTCCGGTGGCCCCCCCCCCCCCTGCTCTTCTTCTTTCCACTGTAGCTGCCAAACTCCGCCCAGGTCAGGAGCCCTGCGCCAATTACAGCGCAGGAACCGTGAGCCAATCACAGCCCAGGAACCGCTAGCCAATCAGAGGCCATGCACGATGTCAGCTGACCGCAGATTGGCTTGCGGTTCCTGGGCTGTGATTGGGTCACGGTTCCTGCGCTGTAATTGGCGCAGGGCTCCTGACCTGGGCGGAGTTTGGCAGCTACAGAGGGAATCAGGAGAGTGGGGGGCCACCAGAGAGCGGAGGGGGCGACCGGAGAGTGGGGGACCACCACAGTCCTCAGACAGGTACGCCTTATAATCGGGGGGGTGTCTTATATTAGCAAGTAGGGCGCCCCCCCAAGCATGCCTTGATTTCGGGGGCGCCCTACTTTCGGGGAAACACGGTAGTATCAAGTCATCGGGTTGCTGGTTTTCCAGCGGGGCTGCAGACCCCGGCTGCACAGAACAGGGACCAGGGCCGCGGACCGCGGCCGCACAGAACAGGGAGGGTGAGCGGCACATACATGCAGCCGGTCCCCTGCTGGACTGACAGTGTGCTGGAATCGCTTTCACAACAGAGGATTCAGCACATTGTATCAGTGCACTGGGGACTGCTGTTTTGCAGAGGGGGTGGGTGGTGACATTAGGGCTGGGTGGCTAGTAGGAGCCCAGGGTGGCATCCAATAGTGTAGAGTGGGGAGGGGGCGGCCAGTAGGAGCCCTGGGTTGTGGCTGGCCATAGTGAGAGTGGGAGAGGAGGCACGCAGGAGGAGCCTGGGGGTGGCTGGCCATTGGTTTTGGCAGCACTATTTCGTATGTTCTACATAAGGATTACTGAACCTTTTTGTCTACCGGGGGCGTCACTGTAATGGATGTTAATGTTCTATTAAAAAAAAAAAAGTCTTAATTTTACTTTTTTTCTAGTTAAATGCAGTACGACATTAAAATAAGTACAGAATCAGACAATTATGTCATTATCTTAATAAAAAAGATTGCTGCAGACAAAACAAAAGTGCATAATACGATAATTTCTATGAAAATGATACAAAAGGCGCCTCACAATTGGAGGAACACTGCTCTATGTTGAGAGGATCCCAAGAGATTTTAGGGGTGATGTTATCCTGCCATTGGGTGATCATGTGTCTCCTGCATTCCTCTAAAATGAAATCATGATGCAGTGGGCTGTCTGAGGTCATCAAGAAAAGGAAGTCATATGTTCTTATGACTTATAGCCATCATCAATGGGGCTCCTGCTTAATAACTTTAAAGGGAATCTTTCCTCATCTACGAGCAGCCTGATGTAGGCAAAGAGATCCTGAATCCAACGATGTATCACTTACAATCAGAGTTTTTAGATGTAGCAGAGGTTAGAAAGCTCTGTATGTACATTTGTATAGACAGTGAGCTGCTAATCACGTGTGTATGTGTGTGTGTGGGGGGGGGGGGGGTACTTGGGCACACGTGCTACTGGTGCTAAAACCAACATTGCAAGTAAACAAGGCATGGCTGAAGTCTTTGTATTTACCCCTAGAACATGCCATCTTCAGATTATGCAGCTTTGATAAAATCACTGTTTGATCAGCAGGAGATTATCATTAGAGGACTATTTATTGAATTTTGCCATGTAATGCTACATTTTTTTCTGCGTGAACAAGCAGCCAAGAAGACAAATCGCCGTTTACTTCTCACCTGTTTTAGCAAATATTTTGACTTGTGATCTTTATCCATTCTGCTGCCAGTGGATATCCAAAGCAATAGAGAAATGGGTAGTGGAAGATGCACTGCCGATCGGTGACAAAGTCCAGTAGGGGAATCTAGTAATAAACCTGATGTCATAGCTGCTGCAGAACATCATTAACGCCCCTGGCTTCGACTATATAACTCCTTAGTAAATACTTTGCCTCAATCCAGCAGACTGCTGTGGCACCGGATGACATCTCGCTTCTCCAGTAGAATCACAATGACACGGATGCCTTTCTCCTGGTTTATTGACTGCACCATATAAATATTACACAGTGGGACTTGCACCAGATAAAATGTCACTATCTGCAGACATCAAAAATAAAAACAATTCTGTAGGCGACACTGCTGAAAGAGAAGAACTAAAGATACAATGGCTGCAAAACCTCATTTCACACGGGGCACGGGTAACATGGGCCCTGAATGTAGTTTGTGGTCATAAGAAAAGGAATCTGTATTATTTCTATATTCAGATGTTTTCCTAGTGAGCGCGTGACCCGAGCGCTGCCCCCCTGCATTCATGACAATCCTTTCAAATAAAATGAAAACTCCAGTTATTGGACGCATCACGGCGGGATTCACGACTCGAGCTTCCCCAAGAAATGGAGGTTGAGGATCTTAAGTTGCTCGTCCAGATCCATCCGCACAATCCCATCTTCATTATCTATACTGAGGAGGATGCCCATCGCCTCACGATCTTCTCCTAAAATGACTTTTACCTGTAGAAGGTGAGAAGGACGGGAGTCAGACATGAGCGGGGTTGTGTGACTGGTGAAGAACAACGTGGTCATGCAGACTATACCGAGCTGTCCATACAGCCTCACAATAAGCGTCACTGCCTCATCCAGACAATACAAGGCTTGTGCAGGACTGAATTTTCATCACCTATCAGATTGCTGGGGATCCGAAGCTCACCCCCCCCCCCTCTCCCGATCAGCTGCCGAATGTGAGCAGCGTACAGACCTCGTACCTGGTGTGGCAGCCATTCAGCTCCCATTGAAGTAAATATCTTGCAATTGAAGACCACTTTTGCAACTTAAGATGGCGGGTGATTAATATTTTTTGCTTACCCGACTATTTTTGGAGGGTGTGACTGGTTCCAAGTGGTCTCCGGAGATGCTGATCACTTTGTCACTGTCTTTCAACAGCACCGAGCACAGTCCACCCTGAGGGAAGAGAAAACTTGGTAAGAGACATACCAGAAGCCATGATTTATAGAATGAGAGGCTCCAGGATAGCCAAAAGACCGAGCACCAGAATGGAGGGGTGGCAGCAGTATTGGACAATGCATTATAGTCCACCCAGAAAGCTGTGCAAGACACTGATGTTCTCATTTTGTACTTCAGGAGGATCGTGGTTCCTCGCTCACCAATGGAGCACGAGTGATGCGTCGTCGAACCATCAAGTTTTAGTGCAGCGCTTGCAAGCTTTAAATCCTGTAAGAGCTGCACTGTCTACCTAGGAGATCAGCCACCGCTGATAGACTCCAGAAGTGGCTGGTTAAGCAAGCAAATGAGCTGTAATGAAGAACATTAAAATCCCTTCTTTCTTGAGAACAGAGAATTTTGAGCAATTCCTAACATACTGATTATTAAGAATAGCAATGAGGTAAGGTGAATAATTAGAAGTTTCTGATTACAGATAAGTATGATGTGTGTGCAGGCAGTGAGAAGCGCAAACCTTATATCTTAGCAATGTGGAGTAATATTACCGCCAAGGGTGTTATCACTTACGGTGACGCTGCGGATGATTCCCATCTGTCCCACCACCTGATTGTCCTGGAAGGTGTCTCTCACTTTCACTTGGATGTCTGTAGTCACCCAGTCACTGGAGATCTGTTCTATAGAGGAGCCTGGCGTGTGGGGATTGTACCCACCAGGAGAGGGCGCCCCAGGGGTCATCGGACTGTAACCCATTGGGCTGGGGCTTGGACTGGCCTGAAACAAAGAGATGAAAATACTGAGCCCCATTTGTGTAGTCAGTAGTGTATCTACTAAACTAAATGAGTAGTGACACTTACCTGGTAAGCCATGGGTGATGGGGTCGGATGGTAACTTGCAGGAGAGTGCGTATTTTGGTAACCAACAGGACTTGGAGCCACTTGATGGTAGCTTTGTGGACTCGGACTGGGCTGGTAGGAGCCTTGTGGAGAAGGAGCGGCGTAGGGCGAGAACTGGTCTGTGTTGTACCTGTCAAGAATGGCACACAAATTGTAAGAGTGATTATGCTAAATGAGATTTTTATTATTTTGACCTGTGTAAGCAGAAATATATGTCAACGTTTCAGCCTTAAATGGCCTTTTCTAAGTCTATCTGCCCGTGAAGAAGTTGGGGTGTACTGGCGTTGCCATATATATAGGGTGTACAGCACATTTAGCCTGTAATCTTTGGTTGGCTGTAAGTAGAATGTACCCAAGAAATGATAGCAGTAATGGATACTCAAGGTGCACAGCAGACTCACATTGCAGGTGTTCCTGGTGTCTGGGGATGGAATGGGGCAGTGACTGGTGGAGATGGTACATCGGGGTACCCAGGAGTCTGTGGATTAGGCGTTCCTCCGTAGCCTTGTGGAGATGGAGATGGCTCATCATCATATCTGAACTCGTATTCTTCATCCGCCCTGGGAATAACAATAAAGGAATACACAAAAATCATCAAAATGATGCGCCCATCCAACTCCTTGATGCCACTTGTAGGGAGCGGCACCTTTAACATCCTCAGACATGGTAAAACATAGGAATAGATTTTTTAATGAAAAAAAATAAAATATATATATATATAAAATGTCACCTTGAAGGGGTATTTGGGTTGTTGGGTCCCAGGCCCCGCTCTGAGCAGGAGTTCGGCTTCCATCATGGACAGGTGTCTGAGACCCGTAGTAAGGAGTTCTGCTTCCTGTAAATCAGAAGAGAAAAGATTCCGGGATGACGATCCATCAGAACCTGCAACAGTGTAAACTGTGTGATACCAAATAGCCAGAGGACAGACATACCATCGTGAACCGGCGTCTGGGAGCCGTACATTGGCGTCCTGGAGCCAGTAGCATACATTGGTGTCTGGGAGCCATAAATAGGTGTCCTGGCGTGAGTGGAGGTCATTCCTCCTGGGCGACGAGCACCGCTGTAAAAGAAGCCGGAGGTGAATGAGCCAGAAAATTATAAAAAAAACAAACAAACATTTAATTAATGGTTGTTATGTAAAATAACCCACATGGCCTTAGTTTACATCGGCCCATATTCATTAGATATGTATGGGGAAGAATGACATTTTAGAGTTTGCTGCTGGGAGATAATTTCTCACTTTTGGATATACATGCATGCACTGCAAAAGATGAGCTTGCATGTTTATAGGCCGGTGTGGCCAAGTGCTAAATACACCAATCCTATATGAATGGTGACTGAAGACAGAATACCGACATAATTGCATTAAAAATAACCTGACTGTTCAGCCTCAGGTCGGTTTCACAGGACTGACATTAACGGTCCAAGTACAGACCAAAGTGTATGGACCGGTTGGGGTCTCTTCGTGCAAAGTAAACAGCTGCGATACTATCAAGCTCCGATCAGAAGACACACGGCCGGTCTGTACACTACAATCCATACTCTGGGGGTGAATGTCGGATCCCTACTAGAAAGGGAGAAATAGTGAGCGCGGGTGATCACTAACACAGTGGTGAGACGCTGTCTGTCCACGGAGATCGTCTGACAAGTGGAATGAAGCTCAACACGCGCCGTGGATTCTGTGGCATCTTTGACGACTCCAATATAACCTGGAAAAGACGACGTGGCAGTGACACTATATACAGAGCCTGTCTATTACCCGTATACATACACAGGATATTACATACCTTTATAGGGACCTTGAGAAATGCGCACAGTCTGACCAATCAGATCGTTGTCCCTGCGGCCTCTTCCTCTGCCAGGTCCTCCTCCCCCGGCCATATTCCCTCTCTGTCCTGGAATAAAGTGAATAGTGGTGAAATGAGATCAGCCTATGGGTAGGAGCACACGTTTAGTATTTGGTGCAGAAATTGATTTCTGCATCTCTTGGCAGGAAAAAAATGCAGTGGCAAAAAGTGTTTTTGGTGCAGATTTATTAAAATGTGGGAAATCTGCAGCAAAAATGGTACAAGAATTGACAACTGCAGATTTACTTCTGCAACAAATCTGCAAGAAGAAAGTACTCTGTGTGCAGAAGTCTTCAGGATTCTTATAGTCATCAGGAAAACCTTCAGGTTTCTTGACAATTCTGCACTCAACATCGCATAAAAAAAAACTTGATAAAATCACAAGCATACACAAAGCCTAATAATGTGTGAGCGGCATGCGAGACATGAGCGAGAACTGAACCCTCTTACCTCCCCCACTGGGGTGCGCTGGGCTATTGATTCGCGGACTCATTGGAGCAAATCCTCCAATGGTGAAGTTTGTCACATCTCTGGGCTACGGAGGAAAAAACCCAGAATTACCAACCAGACGAAAAATATAATATATGTTATAGTAGATAGGAGCCCGATGCTATCGCCATCAGGTAGGTGGTGACATCACGATGGGGGGCAGGCTCTGTAGTGCTGGGGGGGCCGCAGCCTTCTCTCCCGTCTGCTGATTTTTCACACATGCTCTCTGCCCCCACGGGAGCGCGGGCCGGGGAGAAGGGGTAGGTGTATGCAGCTTCTGTATTGATTGTTGGTTCCGGTGCCATATTTGAACACCCATTGCTTGGGTGTTAAAATATGGCGCTAGCAACTTGTGCTGGCCAATCCTGTGATAGGTCGACACGATTACGCCGGAGGTTGACAGACGCCACAATGTAAGCATACCGTTACACGTTACAACATCATTGCGATATCGCATGCAATTTCACTGAGCGTGCGTGTTTTTGGCACCTGTCCAAGATCGCATAGGAGATGTCACACAGGGAGATATCGGCAGGCGCGCAACTAGGCTGCTGTACGCAACTTTTGCGCGCCGGGTATGAGCAACCCAGCGTCCGAGCATTTACATTGTAGCGAATAGGGGAAGTTGCGTTCCACATCGTAGTTCCGTCGTCACACAGCACGATCATGCCACATCACATATGCAATATTGTACGGTTGAAGAGCATGCACAAGCTCATTGGCATGCCGTCCCTGTGATTTATTGCAGTCGCATTACCCTGTTACATGACAACGCACGAACGATATCAACTGCAACGGCTACACCACGTGACTTTTTGTTGATGTTATGTTGCGATATTGCGACGTGTAACGGTACCCTAAGTGTCACAATAGACTATATTTATGTCAGACAATGATCGGCGGATTTTAATTATTTTACCTTAGAGCCTCCAGCTAGGACCAAGTAACGCGCTTTGCAGACAAACATGCCTCCGTTCTCCACCAACTTCTTACAGTGAAGGAAGGCGAAATTACGGAATAAGTGACGGATTTCACCCTCGCGGCCCTAAAATTAAAAAGAATGGAGACAAGAGATAAGGAAGACACTGGCATATGTTGGAAAAGTGACAGCCGTCCCTCTCACAATAAACCTATTTTTTTTTCTTTCTCTTCTAAGAGCCATATTTTGTTTATTTTTGTGTCCTCATGGCCGTATGACGGCTTGTTTATTACAGAACGAGTTGTGGTTTGGAGTTACTTAAACATGTAATTAGGGAAGGATGGCGTAAAAAAAAAAAAAAAAAAAAAAAAAAAAAAAGAATCCAAGTGCACTGAAATGGTGAAAAAAAACACAATTGTGCCACTGTTTTTTGGGGTTAGTTTTTATTCCGTTCAGTGCAAGGTATAAATGACCTGGAGGTACAATTCTGGAGATACCAAAGTTAGTTTTTTTTTGTTTGTTTTTTTAAATATTTTATTGGCAAAAAAAATGGGTTTGTGATCTCATTTTCTGACACTTGTAACTCTGATTCTCCGTCGAGGGCTGGTTTTTAACGTGGTTTATGTACAATATTTGGATCAGATGTTATAAGGTTTCCATAACTATAGAAAAAAGGCATGTCTGGCATTTGGATTTTTCAACACTGGACACTGTACATTTCTATAGACCGCAGCTTTAAGAACCTGGCGATACCAAATATTTTATATATTTTTTACTTTAATTACTGTATTTGTCGTACAACATGCACTCTTTCCCCAAAATGTTTGTAGAGAATGGGGGAAGTGTCTTACATAGTTTGAATGTAGCAGACTGTGGTAAGGAGGGGAGCGAGTGGTGGCACAAGGTCACAGGTGGCAGAAGCTGGGGCAAACACGTGAGCCCTTAAAGAAAGGGCACATTCACTGCTCCGCTCCCCATAATCCCACCCACCTCAGTGCACAGATTATGGGCGTGGGGAGCAGTGAATAAGCATCGTGCTTCTGCAATCTGTCTTCAATAAAATATCGCCGAGGGCAGCGCATGCAGATCTCCAGGACCTTTATATTAAAGACAGTCTGTAGAATCCTCAGGTCTCTACCAAAATGGGACCTGCATGGTCGCATCTTAAAGTCTAGTAAATCTATTTCTGCCCACTTTATTGAATTTAGTCAGCCTGCAGAAGCCAAATGCATATTCATTTCAGTGAATGTTCCAGAAGCGGATGGTTGTGTAACTGGGTGTTCATGGCAGTAACATCAAGCGCTGCTCCGCTCACAAGGCTAAGTCTAACGTGGGCATCAGAGACACCACTCACCGTGGAAGAGGAGGAGAAGTGAGCAGAATAGGTTTTTTTTGTGTGTGTGTCATGATGGGAGGAATACATACCAGGATGAGGGATATATATATATATACACACACCAGGATGGGGGACATTAGTACAGAATTGGGGAACATTATCCCTATAGCAGTGCATCATGGCCTCAATTTTTTCCTCCTCTAAAAGCTCAGCGTGTCTTACAGTTTGAAAAATATGGGACTCTTTCATTTTGGAAAAGGAGAAGATTCAAAATCGTATGCTAGTTAAGTTTCATTTTTTTTATGCTTTTCACATTTTTTAAAGCCCTCCTGTTAGACCAGAATAAGCGCACATTTGAGGACTTGTGCTACATCCTGCATTTCTTCAGCATTTGGTCTGCAAATACGGTGGCGACTGGAGCAAGGTATTAGACACAGGTGCTGGCTGTAAAACACAGCTGGCTCTGGCTCCAAATAGCCGCAACCTGATGCATGACATCATGTTGGGAACAGGATAAAAGTCATTGGGAAGAGAAGAGTACTCCTTTTCCTCACCGAATGTGGTCCATCAATGACCTTCACGATATCTTTGACATGAATGTTGTTCTCTTCTGAATCCAGAGCGACAGCAAAGCGATTGTCCTTCTTTCTGTTGACGGCTTGGTGCCGGACTGTGATCACCTTACCGTGCATGTTCAAGACCTTCAATAAAAGAAAGAAACAAAGGTCCGGATTACACTATGGCTGGGAGATATAGGCACCTATACAGTGACACGGGAGTGACCCGAGGCTGTGGATTTTTTCTCCCTATATGTCGAGTGCAATCTGAGGTCGCTCACCTGAAATGTTTCCCTCTCCAGACGTACGATAACTCCCACCGTCTGGGGATCCAGCTGCACCAGCTCCCCCCATTCATGCTGTCCGCCAACATCCACTCCTGAAGCAGTTTCTGAACAGAGCTGCAAGTCTCGAGGAAGGACCTTTAACTGTAAGAGGAATTTCAAGAAGGCAAACAGACTGAGCAGCAAAGTCACACGTACGGTGAAACCCAACATCTGTAAAATGCAGGCAAAATAATCCTCACCTCATGCATAGTAAGATCAGAGAAGAGGATGACGAAGTTGTCTTCAACCCGAACGACCAGCCCCGTGTCCCCTCGTAGCGTCCTGCAATGACTTTGACGTGGTCCCCCATTCTGAAGTATTTCCTCAACTCATTAGCTGGGAATTCTAACATGTCCTATGAGAAGGAGGAGACATTTACAGTTGTGATTGCCCCCGGGTGTCCAGGATCAGGCAATGAGCGCTGAATGGAAAGCAGTAGGTCAGTAACTAATATACCAACAGCAGCACAGATTACCCTGGTCTCAAGACAGAAACCCCATCAGCTTCAGTGCAATCCTGTACATATAACTGTACGAGCTCTTAAAGGAAAAGTCACCTTGAGGTCCTCGTGCTTAGGCAGGATTGTGATCTTGTTTCCGTCCACACTGAGAATTTTACCCTGCAGGTTTATCAACTCTCCCTCACACACTTCCACGTTGTCTCCGGGCTGCAAACTGTGTTCTCGTTCCTTCCCTGTAAGAAAATGGGACATAGTGCCATAAGGTGCAAACTATGTTGATGACTTTGGAAAATAGGCTCCAGATTCAGCTCAATGAGTATTCTAATAACCAATCTTCTCTGTGGATTTGCAGGACCCCGGTGACCTAACAACTAGAGCATCCACTATGGAGTAATTGTGCATCTGAATTTATGTGAAAAGTCCTAAGTAAACTTAGATAAGACCATGTAGAAAAGCTCCACACCTCGGGTATGTTCAACAGCAGGGGTGGGGAACTCCAGTCCTCGAGGGCCAACAGTGCATGGTTTCAGGATTTCCTTAGCATTGCACAGGGATTGGAATCATCACCAGTCCAGGTGATTGTATTATCACCTGTGCAATGCTAAGGAAATCCTGAAAATATGACCTGTTGGCCCTCGAGGACTGGAGTTCCCCACCCCTGTTCTACAGGATACGACTGCTTTTCCTGGAAAGTATTCCCTCGAGTTTAAAGGAAATAGGGAGTCACGAACACACGCTGCTGCCCCATCAATCACCACAGGGCTGATAAATGCAGCACAGCTTTGCTGTGTACTTACCTGTAGACTCAGTCACCACCTCCAGGTCGACCCCTTCTGGCTGATCTTCAAACTTTTCCAATTCGACAGAGTAGGCTTCACCCCCTCTGTGATCTAAAAGCATGAAACATACAAGTCTTATTCCCCATCCATAACATTTCCAATCTGTAGTCTTACGCATCACGTGTGAGCCTGCCACTTACCACAGCAGACATTGCAAAGCTCTTGAAGAGGAAACCTTTGCGACTGTAACGATTACCCTCGAAAATGAGGAAATCTCCATCGGATGAAACCTCTCCCCGAGAGACCTGTGCAGATGAGGCGACCACTGATCAGCGCTGGGAAATATCACAAGCATATAAATAAAATGCAAGAAGCACCTACCTGATCTTTTCTGTATCGAAAAGCCTCTGCGGAGGTCTGCGAAACCTCTTCTCTTGGCAAACCAATCTTTCTATATTTTGGAGACAAAACAAATACCTTGAAAGAATTTTATAAGGAAGAGGAGAAAAAGACTGACAACACGAAAGATCATTTGTTTGAAGATGGTGAGAAAAGTTAATTAAGGGGAATTCAGAGAGTGATGGTCAGCCATCACGTACCAGACTCATTCGTTCCTTGATCCGGTCGTATTCAATTCTGGGAATCATTTTGAGAGAGATTGTGTTCTGACTGGGCTCCACATAATCCACCTAGAAAGAAAGGAGTCACTCAGCTTTACATGCAACGGACAGAACTGTCGTTATATAATTTATGAAAAACGAATAGATAATAAAGGATGTATCTGGTTTTTTTCTTTAGTAAAACCCAATGTGTCCAAGCACTAACTACCGCCTGTTGTGCCCAGCACTGTTCTTCCCTGACAAGGAGCGGTCTAAAACTGCTCAGCTGGCGATTCTGCAACTTCTGCTGACGTCGGTCTCAGAGAGGCAGCGTCTCTACTCTCTTGATGGGCTCACAGCCATCGTCACGCTTACGACAGCCACCTCCCTCCAGTTAGGTATTGAGGAGCCTGGCTGTCAATCATCATGACATCGGCTGTCCTGCCCCTTCTACAGATTAGAGAGGATGAGAGGCCTCCACTCTTTTGATGAAGACATTGTATCTCCAGGAGGAGCGGTTTGTGACCATTCTGTGCCGGGGGTGACCGGTGCAGCACAACACTGGTAGCAGCAATACCTGTTTGTGCTTAGGCACATTTTTTGTAAAAATCTCAGATTTACCTTTTAATGAAATTTCTAAATGACGGCCTTAAACTTAAACTGTGTCCATGTTTCTATATATGAAGCTAGTTCCCTAGCACACCTTATAGAAGATCTTCTGTAATTGTCACATGCTGAATTAAGTGTCTTAGGGCAAATCCACACCGTGATCAGTTTCCATAGTTGACTCTCTCATGTCATCCACAAGCTCATACAAATCTCACTCCTGTTAAGAGTATTCCTCTCTACCATGCACCGGACAAGCTATTTGGATGACAAAGCGAAGGGCATCAACTGTGGACACGAGAGTAACTGAGCACAATTTGGAGACGCCCATGAAACCATTCTGCAAGTATCCGCAAACTGCAAGGGACGATTATAAATTACATCTTAATGGATTTTTGGGGATTGGTGGGGAGAACGTTGCTACAAAGGGCTAAAATGTATATAAAGGCAGACACCAAATATCAGACATGGATCTGTCCTTGGATTTGCTCATCACTTTGTACACAGGCATTTAGTGTTATGTTTGTTTGTACCTGAGCGATATCATCCTTGTAGATACCCCTCTTGAGTCGAACCCAAGATTTGGGCTTGAGGTTTGTCACTTCTTTCACCACCTTGAGGACGTCAGTCATTTCTTTGATGGGCACCATCTGCTGGTTCCAGTAGCCCATGCGTAGGTTTCCCACTCCCTCAATGGCTTGTTTGACGTGAGTCTGTTTGTACGCCTCACGTAGATGTAACCCTTCACGTGCTCCGGGGCGACCACGGATTTGATCTGAAGAGGCTGCAGACAGAGGACAAAAAAAAAAAAAAATTAAAATGAGTGAAGGACATTCAGAGGAGAGATAAGAAGGTGTAAGATAATGTGGAGGTGAATACAAAGTAATGAGCAGGTCACACTTACTGCATCTGTGAACTGGTATGCAATGAATTTCCTCATCAGAGCGATGGCAGTGGCTCGTTCTTCCCCAATCTGCAAGGAAAAAATAAAAAAAAAGTATTCAGCAAAAAGTCAGAGATCATATATATATTATGCTCTAATCAGCGTTTTCCTGCAATAATAGTTGATGTCATATCTCTGGGATCACCACCATCGCTACAATGAAAGGGCCGTAACACGAGGGCTGTGGCTTCATCACAGTAATACTCTCAGTTGGCCAAAATGCAGGATAAAACCCCCAGCTTTTATTACACTCACCTGTGGGGCAGTCCGGTCCAATGGGTGTTGCGTCTTGATCCAGCACCTCCTCTCTACTTACGATCGCTGTCATTTTCTCTGCTTCCTATGGATGACACATCCTATACCACCCGCACACACAGTCTCCTCTATTGCACTCCTGTGCACGTGTATCGTACTGCGCAGGGAAAGGTTAAGAAACGCCCACGTAGTGCAAATGTGCAGCCATTCTTTGTGCTTTCCTTTGCATTACAGCACTTTGCTCTGCGCTCAGCAGGCAGAGTGAAGTACGCGTGCACAGGAGCGCAATGGAGGAGACGGATGGTGATGTAGGACGGGTCATCCATAGGAAGCAAAGGAAGACAAAGATCGCAAGAAGAAAGGAGGAGATGCTGAACCAAGACCAGGACACCCATTGAACCGTGCCGCCCTATAGGGAGTATAATAAAAGCTGTTTTTACAGATCGGCCTGTGGACTTATATATAGTAGTGTGTGGGAAAAAAACTTGGTGACAGCTCCACTTTAATAGTCTAGAATGTTAAACAGCCGACTTCCAATGAAGTGCTTGTCTCACTTTCCCTGTGAGAGAAACTTTCCATGAGACTCACCTTACATTTCACTGTCCACAAATTGGGATCTCTGGTAAAGGAAAAAGTAAGTAGCATTAGTGACAATTATCTGCTCACGCCACTGGGTCACTGGTGACCAAATTGTGCCTGCACTACAATTCCCAGCTTACCCATAAACTGGAGGCCACTTGTATAAACAATACATCGGGTAGAAAAGGCCGACCCCCCTGGACCACAGAGGAGGCTTGTGTGCCACTTACTTGACTCCTGGAAGCAGCTGTTGTTGGGTGATATCATCTGAAAGTTCATCAGAGCCGCCATATATACTGGAGAGATTGAGAGAATGAGGGATTTGTACATGGATCAGCGAGATTTCACTGCTATATGTGTAACATCAGAAGGAAACCACTCACTGCTCCCCCACGGAGGACTTGGCGTATTTCTTCATGTAATATTCCCCCAGTTCCTCTTCCCTCTGGTCTCTGTGGAGAGAGATATTCACACAGTTTAACAAGAGAATACCAGAAATCAAGAGTTGCCAGAGAAACGAAGAGACAACGTGACCCCCCTGCACCTCCATAGGTTCTGCAGACGTCTGGCACCAGAGCGATCCTCATCCAGGACCACATTGTCGATATTTGAAGCTGCAGGAAGAGAAGGTTTACTGTAAAATTTACAATATAAAACCACCCAAAATAGGGCCATTCTACCCACCCCCCCAAAAAAAGAAGTGGATACCTTCAAGACCGATCATTGAATCCTTGAAAAAAGGACCCTCACCTGCTGCCGAGAACAAAGATCCTCCCAAAATCCTCATCCTCTGCCAGAAAGCAGGATAAGCCCCGTCTCTCCCCGGCTGAGGATGGACATTTGAGGGTCCCTCATTCCCACCGACGTTGTGGTAAATCTACATGACTGTGATGACTCATGACCTCTCGCATTGGCAGGTTAGAAAAGTAAAACAGGGTAGAACACCTAAAAATGCTACGTACAACTGTCCAAATAATTTTTCTCTTTCCCACTGCCCTAATGAGTCTAACAAGATGCAGCTGCGGATTTGGCTCTTAGTTTAGAAGTTTATGACTTTTGTCCATGGCTCCAATGCAGATTATATTCCTCAATGGTAAAGGACCAAAAGGTGTAACTCTGCAGCCTCATACGTTCTTCTGTTCGTTTTCTACTTTGTACTGGATCTTTGAATTATTATTGATACCATCATTATGAATGTCACTGTGGGATCAGAATACACGGCGCTTGATCTCTTACCTTAAAGGGAAACTCCGGGCAGATTAAAAAAAAATGTTGTACTGTCCCTGCTCTTCTAGACTATGAAGCTGAGCTGGGCACTAAGGATGTTTAAATCACTTATAAAACAATAAAATCATACCTGCTCCTCAGCTCCCATCACTGTCTTATGGGACAATATGACACAGAGCAGAGAAAGCTACAAGCATCTTTGGGTTGGAGCAGAGAAAGGAGGGAAGGATGTAGAAGGCGCCAGGCCGAGGGCTCTAATGCTCCCTCTACATGACACCCCCACTATTCCTGCTGTATGCATCACTGACTGAGGATCACATCTCAATCCTCAGTACCCTCCTGAGCTGACAGTGACAGCTGCATAGACATACACAGTCACTGTCAGCTCAGGAGAGTTGCCACTGATTATTACAGTGAGAAACTGTTAATTAAGTACATGCATAGTCATTTTTTCCCCCCTTAAACCCGAATGACTCTCCTGAGCCGACAGTAACAGTGTGCATGTCTATGCAGATGGTACCCTCCCGCTCAGGAAGGTACCTCCTGATGTGATCCTCAGTCATTGATACATACAGCAGGCATAGAGTGGTAGCTGCAATTTAGGGGGAGCACTGAAGCCCCTGTCACACCCTCCTGTTATCAGCTGCAGCCTCAAGTTTCCTAAAGCTGAATCTGCCTGTGATGTATTGTCCCATACGGGAGGCGTGAGGGCTGAGGAGCAGATACTATCTTATATAATAGTGTAATATAATTATTCAATTATAATTTTATTGTCTTATTAAGATACTAGAACTCCAGTACTGATCAGCTCCATAGTGTATGAGGGCAGAGACAGTACCAAAAAAAAAAAAAAATGTACTCTTCCCAGAGTTCCCCTTTAAACAAGTGGGTTTCCATACAGCAGACAGCGAAAAGAGTTTTCATTAAAGGTCTACTATACAGTTGCCTCAATTTTTTTTTATTTCAGATCCAGCTTGAAGGGTTGTAACCCTGAGAAAGGTGCGAGGATTGCATCAAACGCGTTGGTGTGAGGAGGAATAAAGGAGCAGCAGATACAAGTGTTGTCTCCCTGTGTATCATTTACCAAGCAGCAGTGCGGACTGGAGACACTATTCCTATCTTGGATGATTCTGGATCTTTTCCCATGGTGCACATGGCGTACAGGTCCTGCGGCAGCTGTCAGCTCAAGCAAACAAGCCGGCTGTGAGTGAACACAACCGAACCAGGTGAGCGGGGTCCATTCTGGGGTTACCCTTTGGTGGTAACAAGTGATAAGGCACAATCTGCGCCTCTTTGTCTCCCTTGTTCTTATTGAGTTGTAATGACAGCTGATCGGTGCAGAAGTCAGACCCTGAATTATCAGCTATCGATGTCCTATCCCCTAGAATAGGTCATGAATATTTTGAGAGTGGAAAACCCCTTTAAGAGTTAAAAACTAGCAGCAAATATGCAGCCCCCCACCCATTAATTCATCACAGTCATCCCACATGGTAGAAGATCGGAGAATGGTTGGTGACTATGGTGTGAACGCTTACCTTCAATTTCTTCTGCTGTGACCGATGATGAAGCCAAGACATTAATGGTGCAAAACATAGCGGCAAAATCAACCACGATGCGGAGATGAAGGACCGAAAAATGGGGAGGGGAAAGGGAAAAATTAAAAATATGTGGCAAAAGCTGCAGCATGGAAGAGTGTTGGAGGTGAGGCTTAATGTGTAGGGTGGAAGCGAAAGCAATGGGAGACATTTATAATAAAAGATATCACGTGCAAACAGAAACAATGCTGTAGCCTGGGCTATAATGTGCGGGACCAGATAGCGCTGTATGGCGGCATTATGCCACGCTGCCCTGTAGGGGTATAATGTAGGAGGGAAGCCAACCACGACACCCACTGATTACACGGAAACCTCACGCGGCGCAGACACATACAGGACAAACAGGGACCAGCACAGATCACGGCCAGCTCAATGGACGCCACACAATGGGTGAGAGGACTGCGCACGTCACTAATCTCATGGACAGGAATAAGATGGGGCCGGTGTAAAGGAGAACCCGCACCAAAACCTGTCATCAAGATTTCGCACCTACATGGGTGATCAGAAGATCTGAGCCCATCCTGACAGGTCAGTGTAATGTTATCTACCTTAAAGGGACTGTCCACTACATTATATTAAACATGGACCAGTGTGGGAGGGTCTTAACCAACAGATACAAACCACTGCCTGTCTCTCTGCTTCCTTTCCGTGGTGGTTGGGGGGGGGAGGGGGGGGGGGGGGGGGGGGGGGGTGTCTGCAGCCTCAATGTTGGTTATTTTTCAAGCACTCTTGTCATTTTGATCGTTAAAAACATAGAGTAGTCCTTTAATAATGAATGAGCTGCACTGCACATGGGTCACTGCCGGAGCTGTCCTCCCCCAGTAGAAAAGAGAAATTGGCATGGTCTTAAAAATTTTATTTTAGGGGAAAAAGAAACCCCCATGAAGCTAAACAGTCAGATATTTGGTGGAGCTCTCCATTATTATATCGCCCGGTAAAGTCTACAGCCTAGGTCCGCTGCCCTCCGCCCCGGTGGGGGGGGGAGGGGTGAATAGACTTTACCGATTCCAGCATGAAGACAATGCGGGGAGGACACATCGCAGGGAGCATACACCACATAATACAACACAACACACAAGAAGAGAGAGAATCATTACCAGACACTGAGAGAAGGCATGCAAGGAATTAGAAGATAAACTGAGTGATAAAAGGCCTAACATATAGAAACTAAAAAGACAAAAATAAAAAGCATTCGAGCCATGTCCAGACAGACTGTCAGACACTCCGCATCGTCAGTCATCAAACCAGCTTTACATCCGCACAGATCATGGCACCCTGTTCACTTATATTAAATGTTGAGCAATTAGTGATAAACCTGTGGCTCTTCAAATGTTGCAAAACTACAACTCCCAGCATGCACATGGAACAGAATGGAGAGAACTCATGGAAGTTTCAAAGTGGCATTGTCCAAGCGGACTGGTGTGGATGATGTCCCCCCTCTGACACACGGAGACCCGAACACATTCCCCAGAGACTGTCCAGTCACTCATGAGGCATTCAGCCTTTATACAACACTTTCAGCAAACACAACACAGATGACCGCGCGCACAGCCCAGCAGGGGAACTGATCTCAAAGTACCCAGAAAGTACCTTTCTCCAGAATGTCTTCTGCTCCATCTTCCCACTGATCTTCGTCTTCATACTCATCATCAACATCTGTGGAGACAGAAGCGCCTGGTCGGTCTCCTACAAAGTGCAGGTCAGGCTGCGGGGACTGGACGTGCAAATTTTAATCATACCGGCTTCATCCAGAATAAATCCCCCATGTCTCGGTTTCTTTCTTGGACGATCATCGTCATCCTCTTCTTCCTCTTCATCATACTCATCCTCGTCTTCTTCTACCTCCTCTTCCTCGCCTCTTCACCTTTCTCACTTGCGGCAGGGCTGGCCTTTTCATCGACTTCCTGAAGGTGTAAAAGATACAAAGAGGGAAAAATAAATAAGTATTGTTAAGACGTGTATGCACTGTGCACATTCTGATCTTCTCATTTTAGCTGTTATTTCTAATGAAGGCACACAGGATTGTACGTGTTGGATGAAATTATCACAAAGGGTCAGGTGTCTACTAACAAAAATTGATATGGGTATTGGGGGAGGGGTGGTGGTGGGGAGATTCATGTGATTAATTTAATTTAATGTCAAAAGTGTAAAAATGGAAAAGGCAAGAAAAGGGTTAAAGAATCATCTCATCTTTTATCTCCAGCTGCATCTCCTGAAGATTGACAGTCCTGGCCGGCTGATGGTCCCAAACTGTGCGCCCTCCCAGGCTGTAACATAGGAGGATGCGGAGGGGCACAGAAGCTCCAGGAAGTTGGCCAGCATCAGAGCAGCGCTTACAAGCTCGATAGCAAACAGCCACTCTTTTGTAGGACTTTTAGGCTGGCCTGGGGCGATGTCTAAATTTGGCAGGACACAGGTGCGGTGGCCGCAGACTAACTCCATGGCTGTTGATCTTGTGAACTTTACAGCACATGGCTGCGGTCCAGCGGAGGAGCTGCCGACAGTGCAGGGTGCCATCCAACACATTGGGAACATACCACACAACCCGACATAAGCAACCGGCTGTCAACTCACCTCCACATCCTCCACCTCTTCAGCCTCGCTGCTCCTATCGCTGTCCTCCTCGGAGAAGTTACTGTCCTCGCTGTCTGACATTTTAATGTGTTATGTGCTGGAGAGGAAACAAAACACCGTCATGAACAGATGCCCTCGGACTCATCCCCAATGACCCAGACTCCGTCCACACTCCAGGAAGAGGTAAAGCAAAGAGCAGCAAGGGGATAACATGACGGCTCGTGCATCCTGTGAGGACACGCTGCTTTAGGGTTTATTTATTTAGTTTATTACTGAGTGGAAAACAGTGATAGTACAATGTCACATGCTGTACAGGGAAGAGCAGTGATATCATGTATGATGGGGGGGAGTGGGGGACTGCAGTACAGTATACAGCAGCACAGCGACACAGGGGGAGCGGTACAGTATACAGCAGCACAGCGACACAGGGGGAGCGGTACAGTATACAGCGACACAGGGGGAGCGGTACAGTATACAGCGACACAGGGGGAGGGTACAGTATACAGCAGCACAGCGACACAGGGGGAGCGGTACAGTATACAGCAGCACAGCGACACAGGGGGAGCGGTACAGTATACAGCAGCACAGCGACACAGGGGGAGTGGTACAGTATACAGCAGCACAGCGACACAGGGGGAGCGGTATAGTAAACGGCAGCACAGCGACACAGGGGGAGCGGTACAGTATACAGCAGCACAGCGACACAGGGGGAGCGGTACAGTATACAGCAGCACAGCGACACAGGGGGAGCGGTACAGTATTCAGCAGCACAGCGACACAGGGGGAGCGGTACAGTATTCAGCAGCACAGCGACACAGGGGAGCGGTACAGTATAGAGCAGCACAGCGACACAGGGGGAGCGGTACAGTATAGAGCAGCACAGCGACACAGGGGAAGCGGTACAGTATAGAGCAGCACAGTGACACAGGGGGAGCGGGACAGTATACAGCAGCACAGTGACACAGAGGGAGCGGTACAGTATACAGCAGCACAGCGACACAGGGGGAGCAGTATAGTATACAGCAGCACAGCGACACAGGGGGAGCAGTATAGTATACAGCAGCACTGTGACACAGGGGGAGCGATACAGTATACAGCAGCACAGTGACATGGGGGAGCGGTACAGTATACAGCAGCACAGTGACACAGGGGGAGCGGGACAATATACAGCAGCACAGCGACACAGAGGGAGCGTACAGTATACAGCAGCACAGAGGGAGCGGTACAGTATACAGCAGCACAGCGACACAGGGGGAGCGGTACAGTATACAGCAGCACAGCGACACAGAGGGAGCAGTACAGTATACAGCAGCACAGCGACACAGGGGAGTGGTACAGTATACAGCAGCACAGTGACACAGGGGAGTGGACAGTATACAGCAGCACAGTGACACAGGGGGAGTGGGACAGTATACAGCAGCACAGTGACACAGGGGGAGTGGGACAGTATACAGCAGCACAGAGGGAGCGGTACAGTATATAGCAGCACAGCGACACAGGGGGATGGGACAGTATACAGCAGCACAGTGACACAGGGGAGTGGACAGTATACAGCAGCACAGTGACACAGGGGGGAACAGTACAGTATACAGCAGCACAGTATACAGCAGCACAGAGGGAGCGGTACAGTATATAGCAGCACAGCGACACAGGGGGAGCGGTACAGTATACAGCAGCACAGCGACACAGGGGGAGTGGGACAGTATACAGCAGCACAGTGACACAGGGGAGTGGGACAGTATACAGCAGCACAGTGACACAGGGGGAGTGGGACAGTATACAGCAGCACAGTGACACAGGGGGAGTGGACAGTATACAGCAGCACAGTGACACAGGGAGTGGGACAGTATACAGCAGCACAGCGACACAGGGGGAGTGGGACAGTATACAGCAGCACAGTGACACAGGGGGAGTGGGACAGTATACAGCAGCACAGCGACACAGGGGGAGTGGGACAGTATATAGCAGCACAGCGACACAGGGGGAGTGGGACAGTATACAGCAGCACAGTGACACAGGGGGAGTGGGACAGTATACAGCAGCACAGTGACATGGGGGGGCAGTACAGTATATATAGCAGTGAGGACATGTCACAGTATATAGCTGGGTGCAGTATATAGCTGAGGCCTCGTCACACCCGTATATCCGCCCAGTGCGGCCCTGCACACCGGCTGTAGCTCAGTATACCGCCGGCTCGGTACGTCACACACACAGTCGTACTCTCGTATAAACGGCGCCGTACACACAACTCACCGCCGTGCTGAGCTCCGCCAGCCGCCACTACATCCAGACGAGAGGCTGCCACAGCGGAAGTGACGTCATCAGCAGGGTCCTGAAGCGGAAGTGATTCTAGACGTCAGAGCGGCGCGCCGGATGTGACGTAAGATAGTAGTCATCGTTACTGCATCACGTGAGAAGACATCACAAACCAATCGGTGAAGTCGTGAAGAGGAGGAAGGTAGTCAGGAGTTACAGAAGGCGCGGGATAGTCAGTCCACACAGTGAGGGGATACACACCGGGAGCTACATGACGTTACATCACTGGTGACACAAGTGTCAGGACGTGTTCACACTGGACGGCTTTAACCATTGACCATGCTGCGTTTTTTTAAACTGCACCGAAAACGGATCAGTGACTGCAACTACTGAAAAGTGACTGCTGCAGAGGGACATACTAAAAGAATGAAGAAAAGGAATAAATAAAAGAATGAAGATAATAACTATTACAGAAAGATATGTACATGTATAAAAGGTTCTTGGAATCTTAGACATGGAATGAGCACATATCCATATAATCACGTGTATATTATGTTACCTGAGCATTATAGGTGTGGAATGAAGATGAAATATCTGTATATAATAGGAAAATGAGCACATATCCCATATAACCAGGTGTATATTATGTTACCTTTCATGTTCATTCCACATTTTCCTATTATCTACAGATATTCATCTTCATTCCACACCTAAAATGCTCAGGTAACATAATATACACCTGGTTATATGGGATGTGTTCATTCTCCTATTATCTACAGATATTTCATCTTCATTCCAACCTAAAATGCTCAGTAACATATATACACCTGTTTATATGGGATATGTGTTCATTCCATGTCTAAGATTCCAAGAAACCTTTATACATGTACATATCTTTCTGTAATAAGTTATTATCTTCATTCTTTTTATTTATTCTTTTCTTCATTCTTTTAGTACGTCCCTCAGAGTTTATCATCCTGATTCCTCAGGTCCTGCTGGAGACTGCTGCCTTTCTCGCAGTCCTATTTAGGCCTTATGACCCTTCTCCATATTTTTGCTCACTTTCTGGCTGTCATGTGCTGTAACATCAATAAGTTCTAGACAGATAATCAGAGGCCTTGTAGTTTTGAAACCCTCATGTCTTACAGATGGGCTTAACCCCTTCCCGACCTATGACGTTGTACAATGTCATGGGCCAGTAAGGGTGGTTTGATGTGAGCTCTGGCGCGGAGCTCACATCAAAGCCCCAACATCTCAGCTGATCTCATCAGCTGAGATGTCAGGGTAACAGCAACGATCGGATCCGGGATTCAATTGGCGCTGTTAACCACTTGGATCCCGCTGTCAATCACTGACAGCGGGATCCAAGGCGGCCGCGGCAGGGAATGCGCTGTTCCCCGCCTGCTCCGGAGATCCTGCAATAGTATCGCGGGATCTCCGGCGCTCACGTGACAGCCCGGGGTCCTGGCTAGACCCCGGATGCGGTCACTGAGCAGTTCCGTGTTGTGGTTGGCAGGCGCGCGATTCTGAGAGATACAGATGAGCTGCAACTCATCTGTATCTCCCAGAAGCGATTAGCCTGTGCAGCAAGGTGCCTCTTAAAGAGGCAGTGTAAAAATAAAAATTAATAAAAAAATAAAGTTTTTAAAAACCTGTAAAAAAAAAATTCAAATCACCCCCCTTTTACCCAATTAAAAAAAAAAAAAAAACACGTTTGATATTGCCGCGTTCAGAATCGCCCGATCTATCATCGTATTAAATCCGTTAATGAGAGCCGTAAACTAACGGAAAAAATGGTCCAAACGCCATTTTCCAATTCCGCCCAATTCCGTTCTTTTGGTCGCCACAACATTGCTATAAAATGCAATAACGGGCGATCAAAACTACGGATCCATCCAAAAATGGTATCATTAGAAACGTTAGCTCAAGACGCAAAAAACAAGCCGTTACACAGCCCCAGATCCCGAAACATGAGAACGCTACGGGTCGCAGAAAGTCCATTTTTTTTTTTGGTCAAACTTCAGAATTTTCTTCACTACCCAGACACCAGTAAAGATACCTTTACACACCGCCACTGTGTGGTAGCAACTGCGTGGCAATCGGGATTTTTGTGACTGTTGCCTTGAAATTGCTATGAAGTGGCGGTGTGTAATTTGGGAAAGTGATCAAGTTTCTCGCAGTTGCTTCGGGTAGCTGTTTCCGAGATGTGTTTTAAAATCCAAGGCAACACAAAGGGAGAATTGGAAAGGTAGTGGCGTGTAAACGGGGGACAGGGATGGAATCAGCGTCGCCTAGTGAATTCCCAGGGGCGTGCCACAGCCTCATGGATCCCGCACCCCATCAGCGATCATTGGTGGAGGCTACTGTGTTCCGATTGGCTGTCCCTTCACAGGGAGCCATATTTAAAGAGCTGTCCATTCACACTACACAATTGCAATGGCGTCATGTATTAGCCAGCCTTCCTGTGCAGGCTGGCCAATCATGACGCTGTTGCGTTGTCCAATCAGCGTGTTAGTGTCATGGAATACACAACTCTGTCACGCCTATGTTCTTGCGGCACTAAAGATGTACGCCCACATTCCTTTGTGGATAGCGGCATGTGAAGCGGCGACGGTATTCAACAGCAAGTTATCCGCAGGATCTGTAGGAACTTCCGGGGAACCACGATGCCTTGAGTTGACAACGCAATGGCGGCGTGTACATGTACATGTAAAGGTACCATAAAAAGGTATACATGTTTGGTATCTACGAACTCGTAAAGACCTGAGGCACCACCCAGTCATGTCGGTTTTACCATATAGTGAACATGGCGACTAAAATACCCAAAAATAAATGTGTTATTGCACTTTTTTTGCAATTTCACTGCATTTAGAATTTTTTTGCAATTTCCCTGTACACTATATGGCAAAATAAATTATTGCATATGAAAGTACAACTCGTCCCACAAAAAAAAAGCCGTCATGTGTCTATATTGACGGAAAAATAAAAAAGTTATGGCTCTTGAAAGCAGGGGAGCAAAAAACGAAAATGAAAAATTTGAAGGTCATGAAGGGGTTAGGACCTGTCACCCCCCTGTTGCTATGCTAACAATGCAGCACTGAATGCAGAGTGTCTGCTGCATTCAGGGAAGGGGTCCCCCATGTTTCTAGCCCCCCTGTAAGTTGTTAAAAAGACTTTATAAAGTGTACAGATAAGGAGCCTGGAGTGACTTACTTCATTCAGTTAGCATAGCACCAGGGGGGGTGACAGGTCCTCTTTAAGTGTTGATGCAGGTCATATACAGCCCAAGTTGAAGTTCTAGGTCCAACCTGCCCTATGCTCTGGTAACTGACCTAGTTAGGCCTTGTTAGTACTGTCAGTAAATGCATGACCCATCGATATGGGCATTTGTGTTGGGCGCATACCAACCTTGTTTAGTCACACTGTTTTATCCGACCCATGGAAGTCAAGAACACTGCAGATGAGTCCAACATGAGGTTTGCCCACACAGACTTTGATCATCTGACACTCCTGAATGTCTACCACGCTTTCAACCAGAGTAAGTGGCACTTGTCTTTACCTGTAGATACTAGATGTGTGGGTACCAGGGGCTTGCATTGGGTTAATTTAAGCCTCTGTTCACATCTGTCACGGCTTTCATTTCTAACAAAGTGCCAGATCTGTCCTACCACGAACACCACTGCTGACTTTAATTGTCGTCAGTCGGGTACCCCTTTGGTGTTCATAGTTTGGACAGTAAAAATTGTCCTATCTAGTGAAAAAAATAATAGCACTATCTGTGGAGAAGCTGCCATTGCAGATGTGAACAGACCTCCCTATAACCATTTTCCCATGGAGCCTAAACACTGCATTCCCCCGCTGCCTGTATTGTACTGAGCAGAATGGATGCCATGTTTAAGGCCAGACTTGCACATCCCTGTGTCTGTCAGTACGAACCGTGGTGAACAGAAGGATTGCAAATCTCCACACCCAAATTAGATAGCATCATATATTCTGTATTATTTTTGGACCCCAATGCGCACTCAAAAAAAAAAGTAAAATTTTAAAATGGGGGTCCGACATAGTCCGAGTGTAGCATATCGGGGAAGAGGGGGGATTTGGAGCGGCGTCACCAGTGGGGTGATGCTGTGGGCACTGGGCTGGGAGAATGGGGTGTCGCGAGGCACGTATCGTTGATCTCCCGGTGGTGAGTGCAATGGACTTCAGGAAAATGGCCGTGGAAGCAGTAAATACTTAGATTGAGATCTAGAAGAGTAGAGATCTCAATCTGCGCATGTACTGCCTCCATAACCATTTTCCTGAAGTCCATTGCCAGGGGATCAATGGTGTCTGCCTTGCGCACTGGGGCACCCTGTCCTCCCAGCCCAGGGCCCGCAGCATCACCCCACTCATGCCACTGCCAACTTCCTGCAGCGGCGACCCTGTCTCCTGTGACCTAGCTGTATGGTATGCTACATCCGGACTATAGGATGCACTCCCATTTCCCCCCCAATTGGGGAAAAAAGTGTGTCTTATAGTCTGAAAAATATGGTAACTAAGGCTTGAGTTTGGGCAGCGAGACTCACGGGTGATCTAGGACACCGACGTGGCTTCAAGCCAAAACGCATGGGTCTTTTAAGGAACTCCGAAACTTGCGGGTTTTTTCCCTATAGGATTTTATGGGGAATTGTAAAAAATAAATACAAGTACTTTTTAGAAGCGCAGGATTCCAGTGAGAACATAGTCTAACCTTGCCTGTAAATTGTATTAGGTAGCAGAACTTTGTTTTTCTGGATGTTGAGAGATGGTCAGTGGGACACCTTCACTTATTAAAGCGAGTATTAAAGGGATCCTGTCACCTCCAAAACGCCTCCTAAGCTAGCAAAACATGTCCCTGCACCATCCCATCACTAATCTCACACTTCTTTTGTCTCCTAAAAGCATCCTGTGAAAGTGCATAAAAACGTTTCAATACTCACTCATTAGGGATTATAATTAATAGGGGCCATATTCTTTAGTCACCAAGGCGGGCTGTTTTGCAGCTCCAGGATCCACCCTCTCTCTGTCTGTGTGCTCTGCTTGTGCATGCTTTACCTTCCCCCCTCTCAATCACTCACAGAATGCAAATCATTAGTCCTGTCTTCAGTTTCAGTTTCACAGCAGCACAGAGAGAGGGCTGGATCCTGGAGCTGCAAAACAACACCCCCTGGTGACTAAAGAATATGGCCCCTGCTAATTATAATCACTAATGAGTAAGTATTAAAACGTTTATCTCCACTTTCACAAGATGCTTTTAGGAGACAAAAGAAGTGTGAGATTAGTGATGGGATGCTGCAGGGACATGTTTTGATAGCTTAGGAGCTATTAAAACAGCACATATTATAATTCTAGAACAATACAGAGAGTATTAGCACAGCCCCTGCGCACAGACATGAACATTTGTGAAGAGTTTGTTATCTTTCCACGGTTACTGCAGGGTTTAGATTATCAATCGAATCATCTGATCTCTCCTCAGATTTTTTCCTTAAACGGTTCTGTTTGATTCCAGGACCCTCCTTTTTCAGCACAATATGAGAGTCACCGGGTTCCTTACAGACTCTTCTCTGGGTTTAGATCGGCTCAGGGAGCGTCATTTTTCAATCTTCTTGGGACCAGGTTTCCTAGTCCATTCGGACTGGTACGTTCCACCTTTTTTCACTTTCAGACTTATTGAGTTCAGTTACTCTAATCTCCCAGACTTATTGAGACGTTCAGTTACCCTCATCTCCATTACTCCCGGAAACTTGGAGCTATTCGCTTGTTTGCCTTTTTTTTTCTCGGGTAGAATCATTACCCCTCTGTCATGGACTAGACAATGCTCGCAGGTACTTCCAGCAATTCACCTTTTTGAAGGAGGTTTGGGACTTCAGGCCCTCCTGGCCCCAAGACAGGGGATTATTTTATCGAAGAGACTTCGATTATATTGGTTTGGTGGGTAGCCTGTTCAGTAATTGGGATCCAAGAGGCTCCTTCATGTTCCCTTGGTCTGTCCTCTTGACTCCACTATGCTCAGGGTTATTCCTGTGCTATCCTTTTCCTCTCTTTCCCTACCATTTTCCTATTCCGGAAGGATTACATCTTTGCATTCCTCAGGGGAAGCCTTTTGCATCGGGGAGTTACTCTTCTCCACTCGGTGTTGGGTGAAAACCTTCATTTCAGTTTTTTCCTTTCTGATTTTCTGTCCTGAGAACCTTCAGTCTCCCAGTGTTCTTTGTCTCTGACCAAGGTAGGGCATGTTCCTTCTCTTTTCAGTTCCCTGAAATAAATCTTTGGCACTTCAATTCTTGCACGGGACTCATTGTATCATCCCATTTCTGGTTCTATCCTATCTACTGCTTACAGCGCTCATCTTTGTGTCTGGTACAGGCTTCTCAACTACTAGTTCTTGGTCTCATGAAGAAGAGTCCTTCTTAGGGGGCCGTCACACGCTGCGACATCTTTAGCGATATTGTAAGCGATCACGTGCACGCGCAATCGCTTACAATATCGCTCACATCGCTGGTGAGATGTCACACAGACAGACTCACCAGCGATGCGGAGGCCGCGATCTCGCTCGTTACTATGGTACACATCGGGTAACTAGGCGCCCGCGTTCGCTATTTCCCTACTTATCCCATTTACCATTCCCAAGATAGCCTGATCCTGGGAGATTTGCATCGTGGTGTCATTCACCACATGAAGAATCGTGCATCGTTCTATCCGCTGATTCTGAACCGGACCTCAGATCCCAGGATTGTCTACGACAATAGGCATGTTCTTCCTCGTAAATCGTTGACTTACATGCACACTGATATCCCTTGCCCTATCTCGCTTACAGCGATCATCTAGTGTCTGTAAGTTCAACTGCAAGATATCGGTTCCATGTAAGAGAGTCCGCCTTAAAGGGAACTGTCATCCTCTTTGGGCATTCTAAACTGTGCCCAACATCTCTAACATGCTGTAAATGGGGTTCCTGTTACCCCCCTATGTGCCCAGACGTCCCCCTGCAGAATGCATTTTATTTTGTCCCACGCTGTATGATAATTAGGGCTGAAAAGGTCCGGAGGGTCAACTCTACGTGGTCCGCGCCGCCCCCTGCCTTGAATAGCTGCCCCGCTGTTTTGACATTCCCCCCTCTCCTGTGTATGGCTGTTGAATGGCAGGCTTATTTCGCGCTTGTGCAGTGGAGCGGGTCACTGTGATCCATTGAAGATACACAGTGCCCGAAGTCTCGCGAGACTTCAGGTACTGTATATTCAGGGGACCTCTGGGCACAGAGGGGTTACAGGAACCCCAATTACAGCATGTTACAGATGGTGGGCATAGTTTAGAATGCCCAAACGGGGAGCGACAGGTTCGGTTTAAGGACCGTGCAGTTTGGACGAGTTTCTCTGTTTAAACGTATAGGAGTAATCTTCTTTCGCTGCCTGGATACCCGCTGTTTATCATAGTTACCAGCGTTCTCCCTGCTTACAGGCAGGGCTAAGCAGGGAGAACACTGGTAACCATGGTAAATACCGGGTATCTAGGCACAATGTGCTGCTGCTGCATCATAGCTCAATGTTAAAGGGATCCTGTCACCCCCAAAACACATCTAAACCTATTAAAAGCTGTCCCTAGAGCATATTAACACTTTCCCTACACTCCTTTTACCTCCTAAATGCACATAGTCAAAGTGAATAAAAACGTTATTATAGTACCTCATTAGTGATGATAATGAGTGACTATGCTATTCATAGTCACTCATCCAGACTGCCCCTCTTCTTCATATCACGCCTGAATAGGCGTGATCTACATCCCAGATTCAAATTCGCGCCTCCCTGCACGCCTCCCCGCTGTGCCCTGTGTCGTCCGAGGCTGCAGTGTGGCTGGGTGACGCGATCCGCGTCATTCCCGGCGCCAGGTGACGTATTTACACCCGCGCCGCGCTGTCAGCTTCAAAATGCGCACTGCGCATCGCGCATTGCGCATTTTGAAGCTGACAGCGCGGCGCGCATGCGCATTGCACATTTTGAAGCTGACAGCGCGGCGCGGGTGTAAATACGTCACCCGGCGCCGGGAATGACGCGGATCGCGTCACCCAGCCACACTGCAGCCTCGGACGACACAGGGCACAGCGGGGAGGCGTGCAGGGAGGCGCGAATTTGAATCTGGGATGTAGATCACGCCTATTCAGGGTGATATGAAGAAGAGGGGCAGCCTGGATGAGTGACTATGAATAGCATAGTCACTCATTATCATCAGTAATGAGGTACTATAATAACGTTTTTATTCACTTTGACTATGTGCATTTAGGAGGTAAAAGGAGTGTAGGGAAAGTGTTAATATGCTCTAGGGACAGCTTTTAATAGGTTTAGAGGTGTTTTGGGGGTGACAGGATCCCTTTAAGGAATGAAGTTGCATTGTGGCCCACTGCGGTATTGTGACAAACAATTTACAAAAAAATCTGAATGGCTCTGACTTCCTGGGACTTGCTTGTTGTGTTAGCATTATTCTAGGCAGGTTTGATGACATCACTGAGCAAATGACATCACAACTGATATAGAATGTACAAAGTTCTACACTGTGGCCATCGTGTGCCACTAGGACCTTACAACCGGAATGGACGAACCCAGGTAGGGAGTCTTTTCTTATAGGGGGGATATAGCAGCTAAAACCTCTTACAATCCAACTGTTATTGCTGTAGAATGAGGTTGCATTGAGACCCGCTGGGTTATTGTGACAAGAATTTACAAAAAAAAAATCTGAATGGGTCTGACTTTTTGCAACTTGCTTTGGTCGCAGTATTCTTGGGTTTGCAATGAAACCCCATTCAAATACATGGCACAGTGATGTTAAAGCAGACCATAATTATTTGGACTGCACATCATATTTAGCAGCCAAAGTTGCCTTGTAACTGCAGCCTTACAAACACCCCATCAGAACGACCGCAATGACTGATTCTTAGTGTCCCAAGTCCCCTGTTTATTGAGAGCTGGGGATCTCAAGTCCCATACACAGTGAGTGGATCGGCAAAGCATAGGCTTTGATCATTCACACAGGAGACTCTAGACCAGGGGTCTCAAACTCCAGGCCTCGAGGCCGCACACAGTCAGGTTTTCAGATTTCCATAGAATTTGACAGTTGTCATTTGATTACCAACTGTCAAATGCTATGGAAATCCTGAAAACATGCACTGTGTGCGGCCCTCGAGGCCTGGATTGAGACCTGTCTAGACAAATTGGTTGTACCCCAGCAATGGGAAACCTAATCTGTAAAGAGTTGTAATTGTGACAAAACTATAGATGAGCAAATTAATTCACAGGACCCAGGTCCAGTGGTCATGCCAGCATTCTGTGGCTTTTGAATGACAGATGTGTACCTTCCATCTGCTACCTCCAAACATACCTGAGGTAGGTTCATAGATGGAAGAAACCCCAGGCCTTGCTTGGCTTTATTAGTCCTGTCAATAGTAGTGAAAGGGGTATTCCCATCTCCAAGATCCTATCCCAAAATGTAGTAGGTGCAATATAATAATAATAATAATAATAAATACAATATAATAGCAAATCCCTCCACTTAGAAATGTAGTATAGTCCTCCTGATTAGCTATGTCACTTACCTCATATGAAGTATTCCAGCTTATGTATCCATGGTTACAACCACACATATAGTGACAGTAAGGTATGTGCACCAGGAAGGTTTAGTGGAGGTTTAGCAGCGAAACACGCCGCGTTTTAGCATAGGTTTTATTTAAATTTATGTAAATCCTTAGCAGCTTTAGGACTTACATGTAACCCTATGCAATTTAGAAACCGCTGTGCACACATAGTCGTTATGTGAGCCGGATTCTGCCCGCGTTGAGCGGTTTCCCAGCGGTTTAGCAGCATACAGCATGTCAAATTCTTGCTCAGCGGTTTTGGATACGGTTCCATGAACAAAATCCTTCATAGAAAACACGCTGGAAAAAACCGACTATAAACCGCTGTGCACACGCTGTAAAAAACCGCCGGAACACAGCAGGAGACTTCAGAGCTCTGAACTGATAATTTCCAGCGGTTTTCTGACGGTTTGAACGCCACTAAACCTTCCTGTGTGCACATACCCTTACAAAGTATCCACGGTTACTAAGCTGTGAAGCTTGAGGTACACATGTGCCATTAAGAGTCACTTTGTCTGACAACTAAAACCTCTTGCAATCAGCTGTTATTGATGTGTGAAGCAGAGCTTCTACAGGACACAGCCCCTAATGGGAGGGTGACTATGTAATACATTTGTTGAGTCTGGTTTAGAGTCTGATCTAATAACGTGCATGTACACCAGGCCGACCATCAGCACCCAGGCAAGTGTTGGGGCCCTGGGCAAACAGGAGGGCCCACTCGCTGTGACACAGGTTGGGACAACTCCATATGGCTTCATTATTGGGTAGTTTTGCCATTCACGTCAAATTTGAGCATTTTTAACAAAAATTAATTGCAAATGCCATCAGTCTCTGCTGTCAGCTCTCTTATTGTTGAATCACTGGGTGACCTGGGAGTTGCTTACTGTGGTCAGGAATGGCAGTATGGAGTCCTGAGTTTTCCTTTAGAGCATAGGGCACTGGATAATAAGGAATAAAATAGATGGGTCCCTTTAAATGTGCATCTCATAATTATATGCAGGGTTGCTGCCGATTTATTAAAGAGGACCCATCGACCCCCTGATGCCTTCCAAAGTGAAAGCACCACTGAATGCAGCGTGTCTGCTGCGTTCAGGGAAGGGGTCTCCCATGTCTCCCGCCCCCTGTAAGTAATAAACTATTATGAAAGTTTTAAGATAAGAAGCCTGTAGGGATTTACTGATTATGTAGTCCTCGCTGTTCACAGGGTCATCCTGACCCCTGCCTCTCTGGGTCTCCCCTCCTTGTTGTGCGCATGCCTCAGCGTCTGAACTCACACAGGCGCACAGCAAGGAATTGGTAGGAGCGGGTCCCGGCTGCTGGAACGTCAGCGCCAGAGCCTGCCCTGCTAAAGATCATGCTGAATGCATACAGCAGGGCGGGCTCTCGCGCTGACGTTCCCGCGCATGCCTCTGGACTTCCTATCTTAAAACTGTCAAAATTGTTTATTACAGGTTGAATGGGGGGGGGGGGGGTGAGGGGTCGGTAGAGACATGGGAGACTCCTTCTCTGAATGCAGCATACACGTTGCATCTAGTGGTGCTTTCCCTTTGGAAAGCACGGGTGACAGGTCCTCTTTAAAGTGAACTATTCCTTTATGTTTTGATCTCGATCTATAAGAACAGCAGTGACCGTTGTAATGATATCATAGGTCACACAACATCACTGACTTTCCGTGACTTCACAATCAGAATAGAAAGAACCAAGTTCTAAACCTGAATCATTTTGTGTTTTTAGACCCAGACAGCAGGAAGGTGACAAGTCCAGGTGAGTATTTCTGTGGAGCTGATTGCCAGCAGCCACAGCCTATAAACCCCTACCCCCCCTGCTTTGCGCTTGCCGCGCGCCTATGCCCCCCCCCCCCTGCTTTGCGGCCTATCGGCCCCCCCCCCCTGCTTTGCGGCCTATGGCCCCCCGCGCCCCGCTCGCGCCATGCCCCCCCTGCCCCTGCTTCGCGGCCTAGGCCCCCCCCCCTGCCTGCTTCGCGGCCTATGGCCCCCCCCCCGCTTTGCCTGCTTCCGGCCTATGGCCCCCCCCCTGCTTCGCGGCCTATGGCCCCCCCCTGCTTCGCGGCCTATGGCCCCCCCTGCTTTTGCCCTGCTTTGCGGCCTATGCCCCCCCCTGCTTTGCCTTTGGCCTATGCCCCCCCCCTCTGCCGCTTTGCGGCCTATGGCCCCCCCCCCGCTTTGGGCTGCTTTGCGGCCTACCCCCCTTTGGCCCCCCCCCGCTTTGCGGCCTATGGCCCCCCCCTGCTTTGCGGCCTATGGCCCCCCCCCTGCTTGCGGCCTATGGCCCCCCCCCCCTGCTTTGCGGCCTATGGCCCCCCCCTGCTTTGCGGCCTATGGCCCCCCCCTGCTTTGCGGCCTAGGCCCCCACTGCTTTGCGGCCTATGGCCCCCCCTGCTTTGCGGCCTATGGCCCCCCCCCCCCTGCTTTGCGCCCTATGCCCCCCCCCTGCTTTGCGGCCTATGCCCCCCCTGCTTTGCGCCTAGGGCCCCCCCCCCCTGCTTTGCGGCCTATGGCCCCCCCTGCTTTGCGGCTTATGGCCCCCCCCCTTGCCTGCTTTGCGGCCTATGGCCCCCCCCTGCTTTGCGGCCTATGGCCCCCCGCTTTGCGCTATGGCCCCCCTGTTGCGGCTTGGCCCCCGCTTTGCGGCCTATGCCCCCCCCCGCTTTGGCCTTGGCCCCCCTGCTTTGGCTGGCCCTTGGCCCCCCCCCTGCTTTGCGGCCTATGGCCCCCCCCGCTGCCTGCTTGCGGCCAGCCCCCCTGCTTTGCGGCCTATGGCCCCCCCCTGCTTTGCCTGCTTTGCGGCCTATGGCCCCCCCTCCGCTTTGCGGCCTATGGCCCCCCCCCTGCTTTCGCTGGCCCCCTTTTCTGGCCTATGCCCCCCCCCTGCTTTGGCCTATGCCCCCGCTTTGCGGCCTATGGCCCCCCGCTTGCGGCCTATGGCCCCCCCTGCTTTGCGGCCTATGGCCCCCCCCCTGCCTGCTTGCGGCCTATGCCCCCCTCCTGCTTTGCGGCCATGGCCCCCCCCCCCTTTGCGGCCTATGCCCCCCCCCCCCCGCCCCCCTGCTTTGCGGCCTATGGCCCCCCGCTTGGCCTATGGCCCCCCTGCTTGCGCTTGCCCCTCTCGCTTTGGCTATGGCCCCCCGCTTTGCCTTGCTTGCGGCCTATGGCCCCCCCTTTCGCTACTGCTTCCCTGCGGCCTATGGCCCCCCCCTGCTTGCGCCTATGCCCCCCCTGCTTTGCGGCCTATGGCCCCCCCCTGCTTTCGGCTTGCCCCTTGCGCCATGCCCCCCCTGCTTTGCCTGCCCTGACCCCCTCTTCGGCCTTGCCCCCCCTGCTTTGCGCCTATGCCCCCCCCCTGCTTTGCGGCCATCCCCCCCCTGCTTTGCGGCTATGGCCCCCCCCCCCCCCTGCTTTGCGGCCTATGGCCCCCCCTGTTTGCGGCCTATGGCCCCCCCCCCCTGCTTTGCGGCCTATGGCCCCCCCCCCCTGCTTTGCGGGCTATGGCCCCCCTCTTGCCTTGGCCCATGCCCCCCCCCCCGCTTTGCGGCCTATGCCCCCCCCTCTGCTTTGCGGCCTATGGCCCCCCTGCTTTGCGGCCTATGGCCCCCCCTGCTTTGCGGCCTTGCCCCCCCTGCCGGCCTTGCCCCCCCGCTTTGCGGCCTATGCCCCCCTGCTTGCGCTTGCACCCCCTGCTTCGCTATCCCCCCCCCTGCTTTGCGCCTATGCCCCCCTGCTTTGCGCTTGGCCCCCCCCTGCTTTGCGGCCTATGCCCCCCCCTGCTTGCGGCCTATGGCCCCCCCCTGCTTGCGCCTTGCCCCCCTGCTTTGCGCCTATGGCCCCCCCCTGCTTTGCGGCCTATGGCCCCCCCCGCTTTGCGGCCTATGGCCCCCCCCCCCCCTGCTTTGCGGCCTATGGCCCCCCCCTTTGCGCTTGCCCCGCTGCTTTGCGGCCTATGGCCCCCCTCCCCCTGCTTTGCCCCTGCGCGGCATGGCCCCCCTTTGCGGCCTATGCCCCCCCCCTGCTTTGCCTGCTTTGCGGGCTATGGCCCCCCCCCTCTTTGCGGCCTATGGCCCCCCCCCCTGCTTTGCGGCCTATGCCCCCCCCTGCTTTGCGGCCTATGGCCCCCCTGCTTTGCGGCCTATGGCCCCCCCTGCTTTGCGGCTATGGCCCCCCTGCTTTGCGGCCTATGGCCCCCCCTGCTTTGCGGCTATGGCCCCCCCCCTGCTTTGCGGCCTATGGCCCCCCCCTGCTTTGCGGCCTATGGCCCCCCCCTGCTTTGCGGCCTATGGCCCCCCCCCTGCTTTGCGCTATGCCCCCCCCCGCTTTGCGGCCTATGGCCCCCCCCCTGCTTTGCGCCTATGGCCCCCCCTCTTTGCGGCTATGCCCCCCCCCCTGCTTTGCGCTTGGCCCCCCCCTGCTTTGCGGCTATGGCCCCCCGCTTGCGGCCTATGGCCCCCCCCTGCTTTGCGGCTATGGCCCCCCCCTGCTTTGCGGCCTATGGCCCCCCCCCCTGCTTTGCGGCTATGGCCCCCCCCTGCCTGCTTGCGGCCTATGGCCCCCCTGCTTGCGGCTATGGCCCCCCCTCCTGCTTTGCCTGCTTTGCGGCCTATGGCCCCCCCCCGCTTGCCTCTTTGCGGCCTATGGCCCCCCCGCCTGCTTTGCGGCCTATGGCCCCCCCCTGCTTTGCGGCTATGGCCCCCCCCCCCTGCTTTGCGCCTATGGCCCCCCCCTGCTTTGCGGCCTATGGCCCCCCCCTGCTTTGCGGCCTATGGCCCCCCCCCTGCTTTGCGGCCTATGGCCCCCCCCTGCTTTGCGGCCTATGGCCCCCCCCCTGCTTTGCGGCCTATGGCCCCCCCCCTGCTTTGCGGCCTATGCTCCCCCCCCCCTGCTTTGCGGCCTATGGCCCCCCCCTGCTTTGCGGCCTATGGCCCCCCCCCCTCTTGCGCCTTGGCCCCCCCTGGCCTATGCCCCCCCTGCTTTGCGGCCTATGGCCCCCCCCCCCTGCTTTGCGGCCTATGGCCCCCCCCCCTGCTTTGCGGCCTATGGCCCCCCCCGCTTTGCGGCCTATGGCCCCCCCCCTGCTTTGCGGCCTATGGCCCCCCCCCCCTTTGGCTTTGCCCCCGCGCTTGGCCTACCCCCCCCTGCTTTGCGGCCTATGGCCCCCCCCTGCTTTGGCCTATGGCCCCCCCCTGCTTTGCGGCCTATGGCCCCCCCCTGCTTTGCGGCCTATGGCCCCCCCGCTTTGCGCCTGGCTCTTTGCCGGCCATCCCCCCCCTGCTTTGCGGCCTATGCCCCCCCCCTGCTTTGCGGCCTATGGCCCCCCCCCTGCTTTGCGGCCTATGGCCCCCCCCTGCTTTGCGGCCTATGGCCCCCCCCTGCTTTGCGGCCTATGGCCCCCCCCTGCTTTGCGGCCTATGGCCCCCCCCCCCTGCTTTGCGGCCTATGGCCCCCCCCCCTGCTTTGCGGCCTATGGCCCCCCCCCTGCTTTGCGTGGCCTATGGCCCCCCCCCTGCTTTGCGGCCTATGGCCCCCCCCCCTGCTTTGCGGCCTATGGCCCCCCCCCTGCTTTGCGGCCTATGGCCCCCCCCTGCTTTGCGGCCTATGGCCCCCCCTGCTTTGCGGCCTATGGCCCCCCCCCCTGCTTTGCAGCCTATGGCCCCCCCTCCTGCTTTGCGGCCTATGGCCCCCCCCCTGCTTTGCGGCCTATGGCCCCCCACTGCTTTGCGGCCTATGGCCCCCCCCCACTGCTTTGCGGCCTATGGCCCCCCCCCTGCTTTGCGGCCTATGGCCCCCCCTGCTTTGCGGCCTATGGCCTCCCCCCTGCTTTGCGGCCTATGGCCCCCCCTTGCTTTGCCTGCTTTGCGGCCTATGGCCCCCCCCCTTTGCGGCCTATGGCCCCCCCCTGCTTTGCGGCCTATGGCCCCCCCCTGCTTTGCCTGCTTTGCGGCCTATGGCCCCCCCCTGCTTTGCGGCCTATGGCCCCCCCCTGCTTTGCCTGCTTTGCGGCCTATGGCCCCCCCCTGCTTTGCCTGCTTTGCGGCCTATGGCCCCCCCCCTGCTTTGCGGCCTATGGCCCCCCCCTGCTTTGCGGCCTATGGCCCCCCCCCTGCTTTGCCTGCTTCGCGGCCTATGGCCCCCCTCCCTGCTTTGCCTGCTTCGCGGCCTATGGCCCCCCCCTTATTTGCCTGCTTCGCGGCCTATGGCCCCCCCCCCTGCTTTGCCTGCTTTGCGGCCTATGGCCCCCCCCCCTGCTTTGCCTGCTTTGCGGCCTATGGCCCCCCCCTGCTTTGCAGCCCTATGGTCCCCCCCCCTGCTTTGCGGCCTATGGCCCCCCCCCTGCTTTGCGGCCTATGGCCCCCCCCCTGCTTTGCCTGCTTTGCGGCTATGGCCCCCCCCCTGCTTTGCGGCCTATGGCCCCCCCCCTGCTTTGTGGCCTATGGCCCCCCCTGCTTTGCGGCCTATGGCCCCCCCCCCTGCTTTGCGGTCTATGGCCCCCCCCCTGCTTTGCCTGCTTCGCGGCATATGCCCCCCCCCGCTTTGCCTGCTTCGCGCCATATGGTTCCCCCCCCCCCCCCGCTTTGCGGCCTAGGCCCCCTCCCTGCTTTGGCGGCCTAGGCCCCCCCCCCGTTTTGCCAGCTCGCAGCCTCCCGCCATATGCTTTGCCCAGAGCATCCATCGGGCTAGATTGTGAGCTTCTAGGGGCAGGCGGCATGTCTTTCTTTCCATGATGTACGGTTATTCAGCAATATGCAGCAGGACAGACTTGATCCAGGGAGATATCCGATCGCCAGAATTGGGGTCAGGAAGGAATTTTTTTTCCCCCTGAGGTAGAACTCTCCGGGGGTTTTCTTCGCCTTCCTCTGGATCTTTGGGTTGGGTGGCTCATCAGGTCCGCGATGTCCACAGCAAGTTCTGTGGTCCCCATCGGGGCTGGACCCGAGAGTCACTTTGACCTTTAATTTATTAAACAGTTGGTAATATTTTCATTACAATGTTGCTTATTGCTATTCCAATTAATAAAAAAAATTTTTTTATAGATAATATACTGTGGTGTGTGTTTTATTTGTCTGCACTTCATCCTACACAGTGATAATTCGCTCAACACTCCAGAACTACACTGGACTGACCTGCTGATCTGGCATCTAATAACGGGTCTCATCTGCTATATACATGGTGGCAGCTACTGCAGGACCAGGGACTATAGGGGGCGATGTACACTGAGGGGATCACATTACTCCAGCCACAATAACATCACCTGTACAAGTTATGGTATTTCACTAGTGTTATGGTGTTCAGTCTCTGTGATGAGGCAGTCACATTGTATAGATACTACTGTATATAATACTACCAGAAAAGACCGGGCCACAGACGCACAATACAGGAGACACAGGAAAAGTCATAAAATAATAGAGAGGTGACTCAGGGCGTAACAAGTAGCCACAGGGGTCGAGGGACAAAACTTGGGCTCACTTGGGAATGATCACACATTCACTATGACCGGCTATAGTAATATAAATAGAAAAAAAGAAATTAACAACCAAAATCCACACAGCTATATTAAAAACAGTTTAGAATTGGGGAAAGAAAGAGGGGGATACATACAAATAAGAGGGAGTGCACATTCCATATAGCATATATATCAATATATATGGAATTAATAAGGAACAGCATGCGAAAACAGTAATGAAACAATAGTGCCACCAAATAAGGAATCATGGTGTACAAAGACAGAAGTGTTAATCTCAAGTGAGAGAGAAGCTATCATCACCAGATACACAAGCATGTATCAATCACAATTTCAAGAAAGGTTTTCAAAACCTTATGTTACCTATATACAACACACAATGCTCCTAGAGGAACGGTGTCCACCCCGACGCGTGCTTCATTACTCCACCTGTCAGGGGATGGAGTCCATACATTGTTGGGGCAGTTAAAAAAAAAAAGTGCCCTTTCCAATTAGGTCAGCACACAACTTAAAGTGAAGCAAGTGGCTCCCAGGCAACCGGACATCCATGTCATGGACGGAGACATCAGACCCACATGGAGAATCACGTGGTCCGTCATCACTGGCTGCATATTGATTCAGAGAGGAGAGGAGGATTCAGGGACTCGGAGGGCACATACGTGCAACTTGGCTTGAACCATGAAGACAAAAATTCACCATCAGAGGCTGTGGAGCACATGTACAGATAAAGGCAATCATTGTGTCATCCTTATCGCACATCAAGCAAGAATCGTTGTTTTTATATACGGGGACCATCAATGAAAGCGACATGAAAACGCATAACAAGTTTGCAATACAATACCAAAGAGCAAATAAAGGGCAGAAATAAAGTGACAACTTGACTTAAAGGGAACCCGTCACCCCATGTAAGCCCCCTAACCTGTCACTACCTGTCCCTGCAGCACCCAAATACTTTCTGAATCATCCCTGTCTGGGCTCTTGGGTGTTTGGAAAAGTGAAATAGTATGTTTTAATAACTTACATGATTTTTGTCAGGTGGGCGTTTCTGACAGAGGGGCAGTGTCCCCAGGGCTGCGCTCCCCCCGCCTCGCCGCTCCAATTATACCCCATGGGCGTAATCATTGCTGCATGAGCGCGCTTTGTTTTTTCAAATGCCCCCGCTCCGAATTCTATGATGCGGCATCACGTGATGCCTGTGCGCGTCATTTCCGGATCTTCTGCTCCACACGTCACAGGCCACCTTCAGAGCATGCGCAGAAGGCATGCTGAATGCGGCCTTACACCTGGTGATCTGCGCACCACCGGAAATGACGCGCACCGGCATCACGTGATGCCGCATCATAGAATTCGGAGCGGGGGCATTTGAAAAAACAATGCACGCTGGGGGCACATTATTAGAGGTCAGGTTCCCTTTAAGGAGGGTGGGTCACTGCTCCATTACACACACACAATAGACGGGGGTCACTGCCGCAATTACACACACTAGAGGGGGGGTCACTGCCCCCATTACACACACACACAATAGACGGGGGTCACTGCCGCCATTACACACACTAGAGGGGGGGTCACTGTCCCCATTACACACACACACACACACACACACTAGAGGGGGGGGGGTCACTGTCCCCATTACACACACACACACACACACACACACTAGAAGGGGGGGTCACTGTCCCCATTACACACACACACACGAGGGGGGGTCACTGTCCCCATTACACACACACAAAACACACACACACTAGAGGGGGGGGTCACTGTCCCCATTACACACACACACACACACACACACACTAGAAGGGGGGGGGTCACTGTCCCCATTACACACACACACACGAGGGGGGGTCACTGTCCCCATTACGCACACACACTAGAGGGAGGGGGTCACTGTCCCCATTACACACACACACACACACTAGAGGGGGGCACTGCCCCCATTCCACACACACACACACTAGAGGGGGGCACTGCCCCCATTCCACACACACACTAGAGGGGGGCACTGCCCCCATTACACACACACACTAGAGGGGGGCACTGCCCCCATTCCACACACACACTAGAGGGGGGCACTGCCCCCATTCCACACACACACACACTAGAGGGGGTCACTGCCCCCATTCCACACACACACACTAGAGGGGGGCACTGCCCCCATTCCACACACACACACACACACACACACGGGACGTACTAAAAAGAATGAAGAAAAGGAATAAATAAAAAGAATGAAGATAACTTATTACAGAAAGATTATGTAGATGGATAAAAGGTTTCTTGGGAATCTTAGGGCCCTTTCACATCAGCGTTTTTCGTAATTCGCGGCAGATGCGGTGAAAAAAACGCATCTGCCGCGTTTGCCGCATAACCGTTCCACTTGCGGCGCGGTTGCGGTTTTTTCTATGCAAAGTATAGGCGTACTTGCGGCAGGTGCGGCAAGTGCGGTTTTGCACTTGCGGCAGGTGCGGCCGCGAAAAAAACCGCACTTGCCGCACCTGGCGCAAGTACGCCTATACTTTGCATAGAAAAAAACCGCAACCGCGCCGCAAGTGGAACGGTTATGCGGCAATAGCGGCAGATGCGTTTTTTTCACCGCATCTGCCGCGAATTACGAAAAACGCTGATGTGAAAGCACCCTTAGACATGTAATGAACACATATCCCATATAACCAGGTGTATATTATGTTACCTGAGCATTTTAGGTGTGGAATGAACGTGAAATATATGTAGATAATAGGAAAATGAGCACATGTATGTGTTCATTTTCCTATTATCTACAGATATTTCACCTTCATTCCACACCTAAAATGCTCAGGTAACATAATATACACCTGGTTATATGGGATATGTGTTCATTCCATGTCTAAGGCTGTGTTCACACTGGGCGTTTTTGGGCTGTTTTTGCTCAACAGTTTTTGTAGCCAAAACCAGCAGTGGGTGATTAAATCCAGAAGTGGTGACGTGTTTCTATTAGACTTTTCCTCTGATTGCTCTACTCCTGGTTTTGGCTACAAAAACTGCTGAGCAAAAACAGCCCAAAAACGCCCAGTGTGAACACAGCCTAAGATTCCCAAGAAACCTTTTATCCATCTACATAATCTTTCTGTAATAAGTTATTATCTTCATTCTTTTTATTTATTCCTTTTCTTCATTCTTTTTAGTACGTCCCTGCTGCAGACAATCACTGAGACCGCACCACTGTAGGCAATCACTGAGACCGCACCTCTGCAGGCAATCACTGAGACTGCACCACTACAGACAATCACTGAGACTGTACCACTACAATCACTGAGACCGCACCGCTGCAGACAATCACTGAGAGCGTACCCCTGCAGACAATCACTGAGACCGCACCCCTGCAGATAATCACTGAGACCGCACCACTGCAGACAATCACTGACGGTACCTTTACACACGGCTACATTTGTAGCTTGTCACCAGGTAACTTACTGGTTGCAGTGAAATCATGGATACATGATTCCATTTGTACACAGCAACAAGATAGAACCATGTCTCCATGATTTCACTGCAACCAGTAAGTTACCTGGTGACAAGCTACAAATGTAGCCGTGTGTAAAGGTACCCTGAGACCGCCCCACTGCAGACAATCACTGAGACCGCTCCACTGCAGACAATCACTGAGACCGCACCACTACAGACAATCACTGAGACCGCACCGCCGCAGACAATCACTGAGACCGCACAGCCGCAGACAATCACTGAGACTGCACCACTGCAGACAATCACTGAGACCGCCCCACTGCAGACAATCACTGAGACCGCTCCACTGCAGACAATCACTGAGACCGCACCACTACAGACAATCACTGAGACTGCACCGCCGCAGACAATCACTGAGACCGCACCGCCGCAGACATACACTGAGACCGCGCCACTGCAGACAATCACTGAGACAGCACCACTGCAGACAATCACTGAGACCGCACCACTGCAGACAATACCTGAGACCACACCACTGCAGACAATCACTGAGACCGCACCACTGCAGACAATCACTGAGACTGCACCACTACAGACAATCACTGAGACCGCACCGCTACAGACAATCACTGAGACCGCACCACTGCAGACAATCACTGAGACCGCACCTCTGCAGACAATCACTGAGACCGCACCACTACAGACAATCACTGAGACCGCACCACTACAGACAATCACTGAGACCGCACCGCTGCAGACAATCACTGAGACCGCACCGCTGCAAACAATCACTGAGACAGCACCACTACAGACAATCACTGAGACAGCACCACTACAGACAATCACTGAGACACTGAGACAATCAATGAGACCGCCCCACTACAATCACTGAGACCGCACCGCTGCAGACAGTCACTGAGACCGCACCACTGCAGACAATCACTGAGACCGCACCTCTGCAGACAATCTTTGAGACTGCACCACTACAGACAATCACTGAGACTGCACCACTACAGACAATCACTAAGACCGCACCACTACAGACAATCACTGAGACCGCACCGCTGCAAAGAATCACTGAGACAGCACCACTACAGACAATCACTGAGACCGCACCGCTGCAGACAGTCACTGAGACCGCACCACTGCAGACAATCACTGAGACCTCACCACTGCAGACAATCACTGAGACCGCACCACTGCAGACAATCACTGAGACCACTCCACTGCAGACGATCACTGAGACTGTACCACTACAATCACTGAGACCGCACCGCTACAATCACTGAGACCGCACCGCTGCAGACAATCACTGAGACCGCACCGCTGCAGACAATCACTGAGACCGCACCACTGCAGACAATCACTGAGACCGCACCACTGTAGACAATCACTGAGACCGCACCGCTGCAGACAATCACTGAGACCGCACCGCCGCAGACAATCACTGAGACAGCACCACTACAGACAATCACTGAGACCGCACCACTGCAGACAATCACTGAGACCGCACCACTGCAGACAATCACTGAGACCACTCCACTGCAGACGATCACTGAGACTGTACCACTACAATCACTGAGACCGCACCGAAACAGACAATCACTGAGACCGCACCGCTGCAGACAATCACTGAGACCGCACCGCTGCAGACAATCACTGAGACCGCACCACTGCAGACAATCACTGAGACCGCACCACTGTAGACAATCACTGAGACCGCACCGCTACAGACAATCACTGAGACCGCACCGCCGCAGACAATCACTGAGACAGCACCACTACAGACAATCACTGAGACCGCACCACTGCAGACAATCACTGAGACCGCACCACTGCAGACAATCACTGAGACCGCACCGCTACAGACAATCACTGAGACAGCACCACTGCAGACAATCACTGAGACCGCACCACTGCAGACAATCACTGAGACCGCACCACTACAGACAGTCACTGAGACCGCACCGCTACAGATAATCACTGAGACCGCACCACTGCAGACAATCACTGAGACCGCACCTCTGCAGACAATCACTGAGACCGCACCACTACAATCACTGAGACCGCACCACTACAGACAATCACTGAGACCGCACCGCTGCAGACAATCACTGAGACCGCACCGCTGCAAACAATCACTGAGACAGCACCACTACAGACAATCACTGAGACAGCACCGCTGCAGTCACTGAGACCCCACCACTGCAGACAATCACTGAGACCGCACCGCTGCAGACAATCCCTGAGACCGCACCACTGTAGACAATCACTAAGACAGCACCACTGCAGACAATCACTGAGACCGCACCACTGCAGACAATCACCGAGACCGCACCGCTGCAGACAATCACTGAGACTGCACCACTACAGACAATCACTGAGACCGCACCTCTGCAGACAATCCCTGAGACCGCACCTCTGCAGACAATCACTGAGACTGCACCACTACAGACAATCACTGAGACCGCACCGCTGCAGACAGTCACTGAGACCGCACCACTGCAGACAATCACTGAGACTGCACCACTGCAGACATTCACTGAGACCGCACCACTACAGACAATCACTGAGACCGCACCGCTGCAGACAGTCACTGAGACCGCACCACTGCAGACAATCACTGAGATCGCACCGCTGCAGACAATCCCTGAGACCACACCACTGTAGACAATCACTGAGACCGCACCACTGCAGACAATCACTGAGACCGCACCACTGCAGACAATCACTGAGACCGCACCGCTGCAGATAATCACTGAGACCACACCACTACAGACAATCACTGAGACCGCACCGCTGCAGACAATCCGAGACCGCACCACTGCAGACAATCACTGAGACCGCACCTCTGCAGACAATCACTGAGACCCCACCACTGAAATCACTGAGACCGCACCACTGCAGACAATCACTGAGACCGCCCCACTACAGACAATCACTGAGACCGCACCGCTGCAGACAATCACTGAGACCGCACCACTGCAGACAATCACTGAGACCGCACCACTGCCCGCCCCACTACAATCACCGAGACCGCACCGCTGCAGACAATCACTGAGACTGCACCGCTGCAGACAATCACTGAGACCGCACCGCTGCAGTCACTGAGACTGCACCGCTGCAGACAGTCACTGAGACTGCACCGTTGCAATCACTGAGACCGCACCTCTGCAACAATCATGAGACCGCACCGCTGCAGACAATCACTGAGACCGTACCACTGCAGACAATCACTGAGACACACACCACTACACACAATCACTGAGTTTATTGGCTTGTCTTTATTGTAGTACACCTTTAGAGGGGCGTTACCCAGGACCTGCACCAGGCTTATGTGGGTCTCGGAAGATGGAGCTCCAGTGGACCCCTTTAACACATCACAATTCATTATTATAATATAGAGGCTGCAGGCTATTCATCATATATATAATATCCCCCTTAATTTGCTGTCTTCTCCCCCTGTTCGCTCTCTTCTCCCCCTGTGAGCCCTCGTTTCCCTTTGTGCGCTTTCTTCTCCCCCCATGTGCTCTTTTCGACCTGTGCACGCTCTTCTCCCCTTCTGCACTCTTCCCTCCCCTGTGTGCTCTCCTTCCCTGTGCGCTCTCTTCCTCCCTGTGTGCTCTCTTCTCCCCTGTGCCCTCTCTACACCCCTATGTGCTCACTTCTCCCCTTGTGCGCTCTCTACTTCCCTGTCTGCCCTTTTCTCCACTGGTACGCTCTCTTCTCCCCTTTGTGCTATCTTCTCCTCTGTGCGCTCTCTTCTCCCTGTCTTTTCTCCCCTGTGCGCTCACTACTCCCCTGTGCGCTCTCTTCTTCTCTTATGTGCTCTCTTCTCCTTGTGCGTTCTCTTCTCCCTGTGCGCTCTTTTCTCTTATGTGCTTTCTTTTCCCCCATGCACTTTCTCCCACCTATGCACCCTCTTCTGACCTGTGCGCTGTCTTCTCTGTGCACTCTCTTCTCCATGTACACGCTGTTCTCCCCTTCTGCACTCTCCCCCCTGTGGCTCTCTGCCCCCCGTGTGCTCTCTTCTCCCCCGTGCCCTCTCTACTCCCCTGTGTGCTCTTTACTCCCGTCTGCTCTTTTCTCCTTTTGTACGCCCTCTTCTCCCCTGACGCTCTCTTCTCCTCTGTGCACTCTCTTCTCCGTCTCTTCTCCCCGTGCGCTCTCTTCTTCCCTTGTGCGCTCTCTTCTTCCCTTGTGCGCTCTCTTCTCCCTGTGCACTCTCTTCTCTTCTGTGCTCTCTTCCCCCATGCAATTTCTCCCACTTCTGACCTGTTCGCTGTCTTCTCCTCTGTGCACTTTTTTCTCCCCCTTGTGTGCCCTCTCCCACCTGTGCGCTCTCTCCTCCCGAGAGTTCTCTTCTCCCCAGTGTGCACTTTTTGCTCCATGTGCTCTCTTCTTCCCCTGTGTGTGCTCTTCTCACCTGTGCGCTCTCTTCTACTCTGTGCCCTTTCTTCTCCCCCTGTGCTCTCTTATCCTGTGTGCTCTCTTCTCCTCTGCGTTTTCTTCCCCACGTGCTCTCTTCTCATCTGTGTGCTCTCTTCTACTGTGTTCCCTTTCTTCTCCCGTGTGTTCTTTTCTGCCTGTGTGCTCTCTTCTCTGCATTTTCTTCTCCCCCCTGTGCACTATTCTCCAGTGTGCTCTCTTCTGACCTGTGCATTCTCTTCTCCACCCTGTTCTCTCTCCCTGTGCACTGTTTTCTCCCTCGAGCACTCTCTTCTTGCCCCCTCCATGTGCTCTCTTTCCTTGTCCATTGTCTCCCCCCATACACTGTTTTCCCTCCCCTGTGTGAGTGTGCACTGTCTCTGTGCTGTCTCCTCTCCCCTTGCACTCCGCGGTGGTGATGCAGGGGATCAGTGAAGCCCCACAGGTGATGTCTCTGATCTCTGATGTTGGCTTATGAACATTTATAAGCTGCCAGCAGTCCGGATCTGTGCTCGTCGCACAGCGCAATGGGGAGAACACAACGCACATAGAGAGAAAGCACAGGTAAAGGAGACATACTTACCCAAGAACTGATGGATACATCATCAAAGGTGTGGGGACAGTATCCGGCAAGCGGTGCGGAAGGTGTCCCTGACAGCAAGTGGGCCCCCCTGAGTGTCCAGGGTGCCGGCACTTGCACGGGTGCTGCGCCGGTCCATGGGGGTTCGTATACAGAACTATAGGGACTCAGGTAATGTTCCTGGCTCCTTGCACTTTTCTTGGGCCGTTTCGTAGAAGGTCCATGAAATAAATGACCACAGAGTGATTTTGATAATGGTAAGAGCTTCTTTTATTGACAATACAAAACGATTACAGAAATGTAATGTACACTTATATAAAATGAGCCAACAAGTAATGAGGATTAATATCTGCTCATAGTTATTTACACGGGTGAGTTATATTACACCACCCCAGTACACAAACCTCGGGGTTCATCCCTTATTACAGTCAGACATCACAATGGAGGTGGAGAGTATGTGACGTCACCGCACACTATCGCTACGTACCTTGTGGAAGTGGAGTATTGGTCCGCAAGTATTCTACTGTACAACGGCACAGCTGTCTGATCGTGTCCCCCACCATGAACCCTATGGGGCGAGCACTTGTCACCCGCTCCCCCAAAATACAACCCAGACTTGATTGATTTCTTTTTGGCATTTAAAGGGATTCTCCATAACAGACTGAAGTTTGTCTTGGTCCAGCAGTCCTGCATCTATCAGCATGTACGATCCATTTTCTGGTTTGTGGCACCATGATACACACCGGTGGAGGGTGAGCGCCTTCACACACACCTGAACATCAGGTTTACCACAGCTTAATGGGGTTTTTATAGGATTAGAAAGACAAAACTGCCCTCTACCAAAAACAGCGCCGCCCTGTGGACTGGTTGTCTGTGGTACTGCAGCTCTGTAACGTTCATAAAGGAGCTGAGCTGCAATATTACTTGATGCTGGAGTCAGGGGGTGGAGGTTGATTTTGGAATAAGGCAGACGTTTGCTCTCTATATTGATTGCATTGTGTGTATTGTGCATTTTTGCGCTCCTCTATGACCATATTGCATTTAAAAAAATACATATATTTTAGGACATTAGGTTAGCTGTAATAAGTGTATGAAAGTTATCACAAGTTCTCCACACATCTCAGGGGAAAGACAATATGGATTCCCATGGGAAAGTGCTTATTATTATTAAAGTACAAAAGCATGAAGCCCCCAAATGATCCATGGCCCAAAAAATCCATCTCTCCAACTGCTACATACACAGAAATATTCACCTGAGCGCCCCTCTACTCTATGAGAGAGCCAATGCCAGATTATTCCAGTGCCCATTTATCTCCCGTTCAGCTGGTAGAAAAACCAACAGATCCCTGTAAAAGGAATCTGTCAGCAGGTTTTTGCTATGTAAGCTGAGAACAGCGTGCTGTAAGGTTATAAAACAAAAGCAACTGTGCCTCTCTTATCAGGTTGTCTGCTTTGCTATGTAAACTAATGGCTTTATCACCTGGTGATTACCATTACTGGACTACAGTGTGATGTGCAGGGCAGTCAGACACGCCCCCTGCTGTGATTGACACCTCACTGTATTACGAGGTGCATACTGCCTCCTCCTCATGCCAAGCTTCACTCACTTTCATTGCTGCCTCCAAAAATGGCCGGAGATGTAAAAAGTTGCTCATTACTTCTTCAACTTGAGCTGATCCTGAGGCACAACCTGTATTATATAACCCCAGAGCTGCATTCATAGTTCTGCTGACACATCCCTGATGTCAGCTCTGAAGCCTGTAGAATTGCAAATACAGCTCAGGACTATAACATACACAGTGTCGGAGTTTTTCATTGTAAATTATAAGGATTATTCCAAATAAGCAACTTCTCTCCAGATGGTCTGTAAGAGAATTTGGTTTGATAGCAACTTCAAGACTTTTAAAGGGGTTATCTGGACCGTAACATTGATGGATTATCATTAACATAGGTCATCAATGTCTGATCAGCAAGGGTGCGATACGCGACACCAGGGTCGGACTGGCCCACTGGAGGACCGGAGGATTTTCTGGTGGGCCCATGCACTGACACCTGCCAGAACAGCACAGATAAGACACTTGTGTCAGGGATGCATACACCGCTCTCACAGGTTGTCTAATGCTAGAAAAAGCCGTTATAAAGAAAGCCAACAAAACAGAACAGCATTGTGTTCCTCACCTACAGAGGTGCAGTCTGCAGCAGACGATCGTGTCGTGCGCTCCTCTGAGGTTGCCTGACATCCCCACTTATTTACTGATCCCGATGCCGCCACCGGCCTGAACCTCTCTGTTGAGGAGCTACACAGCTACAACAACGAAATAGTGGTCCTGTTTGAGTACTGCATATCAGTCCCTTAGTTCGAATAGGGGGGTATATACAGTACCCAGCCGTGGTTATATGCAGTGGACAGAGCTGTGCTGCTTTGTAACGGAGTAATTCTGGCTGGCAGTGGCAGCATCGGGAACAGCATATAGGTTGGGATGTCGGGCATGGCACCCTCACGATCAGACATTCATTGGTCGGCGGTATCGGGAACAGCATATAGGTTGGGATGTTGGGTATGGCACCCTCACCGATCAGACATTCATTGGTCGGTGGTATCGGGAACAGCATATAGGTTGGGATGTTGGGTATGGCACCCTCACCGATCAGACATTGATTGGTGGGTGGTACCGGGAACAGCATATGAGTTGGGATGTCGGGTATGGCACCCTCACCGATCAGACATTGATTGGTGGGTGGTACAGGGAACAGCATATGAGTTGGGATGTCGGGCATGGCATCCTCACCATCAGACATTGATTGGTTGGCGTACGAAAACAGCATATAGATTGGGATGTTGGGTATGGCACCCTCACCGATCAGACATTGATGGTCACGATACGGGAACAGCATATAGTTTGGGATGTGGTTTGGCACCATCACCGATTAGACATTGATTGGTCGGCGGTTATAGGTTTGGATGTTGGGTATGGCACCCTCACTGATCAGACATTGATTGGCCGGCGGTATCGGGAACAGCATATAGGTTGGGATGTTGGGTATGGTATCCTCTCCGATCAGACATTGATGAGCTATCCTAATGACATGCCATCAGTGTTAAAGTCCCAGACAATCTCTGTAAAGATCAGTAATAAATTTATGGTCACTGAGTGAGCGATTGCGGGTAAATAAGGGACCTAAAGCCCCCAGGTGACTAGATTATCAGTGAGCATAAGGGACCATAGCAGTTCTGGTGGTACATGTTCACTGCCCCTCCACTCACATAGTGGTCTTTGGTTCCCAACCCCCAGTTCTTGGGATTAGCGGAGGGTCCCAGGCACCGGACCCGCAGTGATTACACATTTATTATGAATCCTGTGGATAGTTAATAACCCCTTTACAATGAATTATCCCCAGGACAGAGCAGAATCACCTTCTTACACCGACTCTCACCCGCACACCTACCTTACTTTACATCCCACGGCCTCCACATTCTCTAAACTTGAAACCAACTTTTCCACCTCTTCTAAAAACAATCTCAAAGAGGTTCCAGACTATCTACATCTACTGCTCGGACCCCCGGAGATCAGCTCCATCCAACAAGTGTCCAACGTCTTTGTAGAGACGCCAATCCAGATATGAAGCATTAGACCAGATCACGAGACACATCTGTCCTCATCAGAACAGGTAACGTACAGCACGGCTACTTATTAGAAATATTGGCTAAAAAGAAAACACTTGAGGTCCCCCGAGGACGAGGACATTGAGTTGTCATGTGTGTTGGGTTTCCGCTGTTCCTTTGGTGGAGATGTTACTTCCCTCTGTGAAGGGCTCGAATGAAAGTCTGACCATGAAAATGATCTGTGACGTAAGTGTCCAGAACATGGAGGATGCAACACCCGTCCCAGACTGCACTGTACAGTGAATTATCCAACTAGTTGTTGAAAAATGGTGGAAGAGATGTCACAACGTCAATAGTGGATTGATTGGATCACACTATAAAAAGTGGATGAAAGTGTAAAAAGTTGCTCTTTGTTAATCTTTCACTGATCCCGAGTGACAGAGCATGTTACATTCCGGAGCTGCATTCATAGTTCTGCCGACACATCCCTGACAAGTGAGGTTAGCTTCACACTACCATTTTTTGGAATCAGGGGGGAGTCATAAAGGTAAAATCTGCACCCCCCTGGATTCCCGCGCAATTGAAAAATGTGCTTATGTCTATCTTCTAGATACTGCACCCATCCAGTCCAGCAGACCTTCCATTGTAAAATACGGATATCTCATTTACAGACTTTTTCATCCTAAATTAAAAAGATTGTCCCAAGTGGATGACATTTCCCAGATGCTCCATTAAGACATCGGATTGAGGGACATAAATCTGATGGGTGTACTCAGTTAAGATTTGACCGTGATCTACCTTGGCTCAATGGCTAAACATATCCAATGGGGGTCTACAGTTATTCATAGGATGAAGCCTTATCCCTTATATCCCACTTAGCATCTCATCTAGCCAAATCAGATCTCATACTTTGCACTGAGGAGGAGCAATACACCAAATCAGATCTCATACTTTGCACTGACAAAGGACAATACACCAAATCAGATCTCATACTTTGCACTGACAAAGGACAATACACCAAATCAGATCTCATACTTTGCACTGACGAGCGGCAATACACCAAATCAGATCTCATACTTTGCACTGACGAGCGGCAATACACCAAATCAGATCTCATACTTTGCACTGACGAGCAGCAATACACCAAATCAGATTTCATACTTTGCACTGACAAAGGGCAATACACCAAATCAGATCTCATACTTTGCACTGACAAGGAGCAATACACCAAATCAGATCTCATACTTTGCACTGAGGAGGAGCAATACACCAAATCAGATCTCATACTTTGCACTGACGAGCGGCAATACACCAAATCAGATCTCATACTTTGCACTAATGAGAAGCAATATATGCCAAAACACCAAATCAGATCTCATACTTTGCACTGACAAGGGGCAATACACCAAAACACCAAATCGTATCTCATACTTTGCACTGACGAGGGGCAATACACCAAATCAGATCCCATACCTTGCAGTGATGAGAAGCAATGCTCCGAAACACCAAATCGGATCTCATACTTTGCACAAATGAGGAGCAATATGCCAAAACACCAATCATATCTCATACTTTGCACTGATGAGGAGCAATACACCAAAACAGATCTCATACTTTGCACTGACAAGGGGCAATACACCAAAACGCCAAATCGTATCTCATACTTTGCACTGACAAGGGGCCACACCCTGAAACACTATGTCTGCAAACTGAGATTCTGGTTTGGCTTTATAGCCTAAGTCATGGAAAGGCTTGTTAAGATTGCTTTTGACTTTTAGGATTGCTACTCCCAATAGGTGGCACTAGAGTTCAAGCTTTCTTCCTCTCTGAAGATGCAGTTTGCATATAGGGGTATTTTAGGACATTTGTCGTTCCCTAGTTGGCGCACTTCTTCTCTGGCAGCAGACACAGCTGAGGATGCTCTTGCTTTAAGACTATTACAGACCTCTCAGTAAGTATTTTTTCATGGGAGAAAATCCTGAATCCTTCCTTTATGCCAAAATTATCTCTTTATATATTGCAGATATGATCTATATCAGTGATAAGTCCCTGATATCATTTCATGTAAACTCGGGATGTTATGGCATAAATGATGGAGAACACAAAACTAATGTTATCAAATGAAAATACCCTTAGAGTACAAGTGTTAGAAGACAAGTGGTCTGAGGCTCTGACATGTCTACACCAGGACCTAGGAGACCCAGTAGAAGAACCTATTTAGATCCAACTTTGGGTGAATTTACCCTTAAATCATGATATTCTTGTGGACAAGAGTCCAACATTGATCAGGTAAAACACGAACATTTACAAGGAGTAAGAACAAAATCGCAACAAGTATTACTTCCAATTCTGAACACTTTTGTTGTTCTAGACAAGGGTCCCCAACTGTATCTCAGAGGCACATGTGGCTTGTGGGCCCATAATGTGGCTCATAGGTGTCTCCCAGCTTGTGCAATACATCAGTTTAGCAAACATCTAAGAAGAGCAGACTTCAGATGGTGTATTTTGTGAAGAATTCCTCGATCCTGGTATACTGCCATCATGTGATGTCTGTGATACAGCTCGCGACCCTCTCTCACAGCTGATGTGCTCGCGACCCTCTCTCAGAGCTGATGTGGCTCGCGACCCTCTCTCACAGCTGAATGTGCTCGCGACACTGTCTGGAGCTGAATGTGGCTTGTGCCCTCTCTCAGAGCTGAATGTGGCTTGTGGCCCTCTCTCAGAGCTGATGTGGCTTGTGACCCTCTCTAGAGCTGAATGTGGCTTGTGACCCTCTCTCAGAGCTGGATTGTGGCTTGTGGGGCTCCCTCTCTCAGAGCTGGATGTGGCTTGTGACCCTCTCTCAGAGCTGGATGTGGCTTGTGACCCTCTCTCACAGCTGATGTGGCTTGTGACCCTCTCTCAAGCTGAATGTGGCTCGTGACCCTCTCTCACAGCTGAATGTGGCTCGCGACACCTCTCTAGAGCTGAATGTGGCTTCGTGACCTGTCTAGAGCTGAATGTGGCTTGTGGCCCTCTCTCAGAGCTGAATGTGGCTTGTGGCCCTCTCTCAGAGCTGGATGTGGCTTGTGACCCTCTCTGAGAGCTGAATGTGGCTTGTGACCCTCTCTCAGAGCTGGATGTGGCTTGTGACCCTCTCTGAGAGCTGAATGTGGCTTGTGACCCTCTCTCAGAGCTGGATGTGGCTCGCGACACTCTCTGAGAGCTGAATGTGGCTCATGACCTTCTCTCAGAGCTGAATGTGGCTCATGACCCTCTCTTAGAGCTGGATGTGGCTTGTGACCCTCTCTCAGAGCTGAATGTGGCTTGTGACCCTCTCTCAGAGCTGAATGTGGCTTGTGACCCTCTCTCAGAGCTGAATGTGGCTTGTGACCCTCTCTCAGAGCTGAATGTGGCTTGTGGCCCTCTCTCAGAGCTGGATGTGGCTCGCGACACTCTCTGAGAGCTGGATGTGGCTTGTGACCCTCTCTCAGAGCTGAATGTGGCTTGTGGCCCTCTCTCAGAGCTGAATGTGGCTCACGACCCTCTCTCAGTGCTGAATGTGGCTCATGACCGTCTCTCAGAGCTGAATTTGGCTTGTGACCCTCTCTCAGAGCTGGATGTGGCTCACGACCCTCTCTAAGAGCTGAATGTGGCTTTCAACTCTCTCTCAGAGCTGGATGTGGATTGCAACACTCTCTCAGCTGAATGTGGCTCGGGGCCCTCTCTAAGAGCTGGATGTGGCTTTCGACCGTCTGTAAGAGCTGGATGTGGCTTTCGACCGTCTGTAAGAGCTGGATGTGGCTCATGACCCTCTCTCAGAGCTGACTACTATTCCCTGAGGAAGGAGTTGGGACTAACTCCGAAACGTGTCGGAAATAAAAATTATAATGATGAACACCATCTGATCCTTTGGTCCTTGCAGTGCAGGTATGTATACACTGTCCACCCTTTTGCTTTCCTGACTCAGAGCTGGATGTGGCTCGCGACCCTCTCTCAGAGCTGAATGTGGCTTGTGACCCTCTCTCAGAGCAGAATGTGGCTCATGACCCTCTCTCAGAGCTGGATGTGGCTTGTGACCCTCTCTCAGAGTAGAATGTGGCTCATGACCCTCTCTCAGAGCTGGAGGTGGCTCGCGACCCTCTCTCAGAGCTGGATGTGGCTTGTGACCCTCTCTCAGAGCTGGATGTGGCTTGTGACCCTCTCTCAGAGCTGGATGTGGCTCATGACCCTCTCTCAGAGCTGGATGTGGCTCACGCCCTCTCTCAGAGCTGAATGTGGCTCATGACCCTCTCTCAGAGCTGAATGTGGCTCATGACCCTCTCTCAGAGTTGAATGTGGCTCATGACCCTCTCTCAGAGCTGGATGTGGCTCATGACCCTCTCTCAGAGCTGGATGTGGCTCACGACCCTCTCTCAGAGCTGAATGTGGCTTGTGGCCCTCTCTCAGAGCTGAATGTGGTTCATGATCCTCTCTCAGAGCTGAATGTGGCTTGTGACCCTCTCTCAGCTGGATGTGGCTCTTGACCCTCTCTCAGAGCTGGATGTGGCTTGTGACCCTCTCTCAGAGCTGGATGTGGCTTGTGGCCCTCTCTCAGAGCTGGATGTGGCTTGTGGCCCTCTCTCAGAGCTGGATGTGGCTCACGGCCCTCTCTCAGAGCTGGATGTGGCTCACGGCCCTCTCTCAGAGCTGGATGTGGCTCATGACCCTCTCAGAGCTGGATGTGGCTCATGACCCTCTCTCAGAGCTGGATGTGGCTCATGACCCTCTCTCAGAGCTGGATGTGGCTTGTGACCCTCTCTCAGAGTTGGATGTGGCTTGTGACCCTCTCTCAGAGCTGAATGTGGCTCACGACCCTCTCTCAGAGCTGGATGTGGCTCACGACCCTCTCTCAGAGCTGAATGTGGCTCACGACCCTCTCTCAGAGCTGACTGTATCTCTCAAAGTCAGAAAGGTTGGAGACCTTTGTGATGGTACATGTTAATGTGTATAATCGGTCATTCCTACAGTGTGTATCCCATACAGCTATCCATCATATTCTGTACTATGAAGCAGAACACACCGCAATAAGATGCCTGTTGTGAAGGATCATCTCCCATCCACGTTGGTAGGGAGGATGTAGGATATGTACAAATGTTTTCTGTGGGGTACATTCAGCAATATGAAGACCTTCACACAGATCATTAAGTGCAATGTCAATGAACCTACTACTACTAAGTCCTTCTGTTGGACAGACTTGTAGCCTGCCATATTGGCACATGATAACAATGCTCTACATAGAAAGTGCAGACTGGTAAAATATTGTGACTTATCTTTGGCATGTATCATTGTTCCTTTAGAGAACATGTGTCTTATATTGAAGACCCCCCCTCCTTCCTCATTTTTTTCTGTAATTCACATTTTTATGCTCTAAGGTGCTTCCATTAATGTTTATTCTTCTTGAAGAAAGTGTCTCCGGAGCTTGCAGCAGGGGTGCGTAAGACTCACCTGAGCATTACTAAAAGATGCAATCCTGCCGCTACCACCGATCTGTATGTTGACGGTGGTAGAGTAACTTGCTTTTAAGGTGGCTTTTTCTTTTGGGTCAGAAGAGTCCAACTTCTCTGTACTTCCATAAAGCACCATTATCTCGCCAGGCTCTACCGTTGGGGAATGTGAAGCTGCGAATTGCAGAGAACTCATATTATTGAAGAATAGGTTTGGTCCTTCATCCAGAGACTTGCATTGTCTGAAGGAAGACGAAGACTTCAGATCATGCTTCTTCTCAAGATTCGACGACTTCTGCGTTTTGAAGGGCCCGTACTTTGTGCGCAGTTCTCGGACGTCGGGCCAGTGGATGCTGGTTAACTCATGAGCGCTGATTCCGGTGGTATGGGAATTGGAATCCGAAGCCAAACATGGAGGTGACGTGCTCGAACACCAAAATTTATTCTCTTCGTTCGAGGAGCCGACTGGTGAATACGGCGCCCTTGGACTGATAGGATTGTCTCCAGCGCTATACACATTACCGCCACAGGATCTTCTGGAATGGGTAGGTAACCCAGGAGACCAGGGACGGGGTGGAGGACTTGTGCAAGATGGAGTAGAGTTTGCAGACGATGAAGATGAACGCTCTAAATTACTAAAGGAAAGTGGAGTAAAGGAGCATGATCTTGTCTTAGAGAAGGAAGGGACTCGAGGTTTTGGGCACACCGGGTTCTGACTTGGCGGAGGAGAAAACATTCTAGAGCGTAACGTCAGAGGGGACTGGACCCGAGAATTTGGTTCGGAAACTGTGGACGCTGGAGTTTGCCTAATGGGTGGAGGACAAGGAATTGCAATGAGGACTGGTGAACCCGGAGAAAGGCAAACCGGTCTGTCTGTATTATTTCCCTTTAGGTAGGCTGACGATAAAGGCTTGTGTGAGCCTTCATTTGATAACATACTCTGTGTGATTTTGGAATTTAATTGATTCGGTTCACCTTCTTTTTGGTTCTCTGCCAACACTTTATTCTTAAGAACACTGGGTTTTGGATCACTAAGTAAAAGTCCAGAATAAAGAGAATTTCTATATGGTGATGGGCCAGGAACACAGGGTTGGGATTTTATGACCGGTGTGTGTGCGCCGCTGTCTGAACTTCTAGACTTGGTCATGAGGGGTCTTCTTGGAAGGGCCTGCTGAGGCTCGGGGTTATTTTTGGACATTGCTACTGCTCTAGACAATTTTCTATGCAAAATGGAAGGAGATAAAAGGCCGGGGGTTGCTACAACTGCCTGCTGTTTCTTATTCTGAGACTTTGGCTTGGCTATGGCTTGAAATTCTTTGGCCGTCGATGTGTTTCCCTTAAAGGATGATGAACGAGTAGCCATATTTAGTTTCTTTGAGTTGTTTATGTTCTTGGGGGATGGAGTAGAGAGTGAGGAGTCGAGCTGAAGACGCTGCATCACGTCCATCACTGCCGAGGACACTCCTTTGGTTTTCTGGACCCTTTGGGATTCGTAGGTGTTACCGTCAGGTTTCTTGTATGATGCAACACAGTTAACGTCCGAGCTTGAATGGTTATTAGTCTCTGGGGTGTTGACAGGAGCAGGGGAATGAATTGGTTGACCTGTTTGTGGTTCATCACTTTTGGCTTTAGGCAAAATATCTACAAGCTCCTTCATATTTATGACGTCCATTGTCTTTGGACCTTCATCACCTGCCTTATCTGTAGGGTGAAGAGCATTAAAGTGATTGGTGGATCCCCCGGACGTCAATAATTCAATTTGCTTCTCTTCATAGATTTCTGAGACGGTCGAGGTTGGTTCAACATGAAGTGTGTTTGGTGGTGTTAAGAGGTTGACGTTCTCAGGCACATTCATCTCTAATACACAAGTTTCCCTTTCTTCACAACCATCACAGGTCACTTGAGTCTCCTTAACGTCTATAAGGCATGGTGTAGACACACTCAAGGTGTCTGGAAGGCTTTCACCGGATGTTGATGTTGGTTGAGGAGCAGAGTCATCATTTAGTGGGAGTTCTTCTCCCTGATTACACGAGAGCTCCTGACATTCTGTTACGTCTGTAGAGCTTTCCTGTGTTGGCGAAACAACGTCATCTCTTTCAGGTGGTTTTGGTAATGACGCTTGTTCCTTTGCAGGGTACGGAGTCGTCGAGGACTCCTTCTTGAGAAGATCCAGGGCACTCTCACGAACTGCAGGATGGATGACACCATTTTCTTGAAAACAATTAATATGAAGCAAAGTCTCATGAATCATCAGATGTCCATACAGCTTGGGCTCTACATGAAGGGAGAAAAGAAAAACACGAATGAAAAGAAAATATACAGTTGAGCAAAAGGATTTGCAAGACAAATGCGTTGGGATCAAAAGCCTATAAACGTCCTTCAATCTAAAATGAAAAAATAGGTGCAAAACTGAACATATATAAAGATATAAAAGTATATTTCATATTCAGTTTGGCACCAGTTCACACTTGTGCTATTAGCTTTTTGCATTTTAGATTATGGGGTCATGCCTTCACTCCTTTTCATCAGCTTTAATTTTCTATTAGAAGTTCAGATCCAATATGTATACGGCTACGTCTACGTTAAGCTCCCCCTAGTGGTGTACAGAATTATACTCCAATGAGATAATGAAGCTCCAAGTCAACAAAGATATAACAAGCATCAGGGGCGTTACTACAACAGGTGCAGGGGTTGCAATCACACCCGGGCCTTGCAGCCTAGGGGGCCCCAAAAGTCCCTTTGTCCCATAGAAAAAGATTAATACTATTAAAGATTTGCAATAATTGGGGGCCACGTTGGAGGTTTCGCATCGGGGCCCCAGGGCTTGAAGTTACGCCACTGCATCTCAATGAATTAGAATATCATCAAAAAATGTATTCATTTCAGTAATTCAATACATAAAGTGAAACACATATATTGTATAGAGTCATTACACACAGAGGGATCTATTTCATGTGTTTATTTCTGTTAATGTTGATGATTATTACTTACAGCCAATGAAAACCCAAAGGTCATTATCTCAGAAAATTAAAGTAGAGAGGTTGAAAGGTTAAACACCGCGCTGCCGTATTCCACCAGATATCAAAGAGTGAATATAATATTAATGTATTAGTCAACGCGTTTCAGGGCTTCCAATATTAAATTGGTTTTTGATGATATTATAATTCATTGAGATGCACTAGTAGATTTTTTTTCAGTATCCTGGATAGAGACATTAGATAGGGACTCTGCAAAGAAATACGCCTTGTTGAAAGCTGTTGGGCTCTCATAAAACTGACGGCACTTCCTAATAAGTGTAAAGAGGTGCAAAACTGAAAATGAAATCTACTCGATAAATCAACACCTATGGTCTGATTAGAAGGAAACACTAAGCTATGCAAACATTGAATATAGGAATTTAGACATGCATTACTGCTAAGTAAATACATTTACAAATTGAGATTCTTAGTGCATAACAAAGGCCAGTTTAAGGTGAGCCCATCAGCCAGCAGCAAGGCGCATTTCTTTGCTGATGTGTCTCTCATAGTTAAAAAAATAAATAAAAAACAACAAAAAGCTTACAGTTTATGGATGGATAGGAACCTGCTACTAGAAAATTAAAATTGCCTAAAGCTGGTGGTAAGGAGTGCAAAGTCAGGAGGCATGACCCCATAATCTAAAATGAACAAACTGACGGCACTTCCTAACAAGTGTGACTGTGACTCTGACTGTGCACTCCTCTCCACCATTTTTACACCATTGTAGGTTCCTATCCACACCTAAATTGTAGGTTTTGTTTGTTTTTAACCTGGAGAGAGGCTTTAGATAGGGACCCAGCAAAGAGATATGCCTTGTTGCTGGCTGCTGGGCTCACAAACAGCTGACCTTGTTAATGCGCTAGGTGTCTCCTTTTTCAATGTATTTCCTTAGCAGTAATACATGCCCAGATAACTATATTCAATGTTTATGTGCCTTAGCGTTTCCTTCTAATCAGAGTGTAACTTTTTAAACTCCCTTCTGGGAAAACACCAGGGATGTCAGCCGGTAGACGGAGGTTCAAAGGGCTCTGGTCTAGCCGGTGCATGTATTTTAGAGAAATTATAGTTTTAATAAGGGATAGGCTCAGGAAAGGGAGAGATCTGTCAATCATGATCAGCCAGGCAAGGAGAAGTCAGTGGGGAGCCGTCTAGTAGACATTTTCCCCCATAATTGGCACTTGATAGTGTTTAGAGGGTTGCTCTATAAGTACAGCCCTATCCACATGCCCGATGAGGCATAGAGGAGGCAGGGAGGGCTTCTAAATTAAATGTTCCAGAATGGATGGGTGGTACGGTAGCTCTTGCAGTGCTGAGGTCCTGGGTTCTATTCTCACCAAGGACAACATCTGCAAGGAAGTTTGCGTGGGTTTCCTCCGGGCACTCCAGTTTCCTCCCACATTTCAAAGATATAGTAAGCCCTGATGGGGGACAGTGTTGTAAATCGCTGTGGAATTAATAGTGCTATCTAAATATTATTATTAATGTAGAGCCACAATGCATTATATAGACGTCCATTTATCTCAATGACAAACTTCCTATGAGGAGGAAATGTTTAGCTGAGGATCAGGGGCGCGGACTTCTTTTTAAACGACCCCATTAAAACTTTGATGACTCCAAAACACAACATTGTTTCCTGTAATCGGGGCCCCTGCCGCTACTGCATGCTGCCCCTGGATATTGTCCTCCGACCGTTCCTACCTGTCACTCTCCTTTCTCCGGTACTTTCCTCCATCACCTGAGGTTGGGTCTTCATTGTCGCTTTCTTCTGAGCCTCCGGTATCTTGCTGCCCCCGTTCTTCTTCTGAGTCTTCATCCTGCCAATCTTCTCGCTGTACATCTTTGCCAGCAATTGCACTTTGTTAATTATTTTCTCAGAGTTTTCAATGAGACATAGGTCATCGGCGTCATAGAGGCCAATACTGGAAGAACAGAGAGTTGCTTTATTGGTTTCGGCAGGCGAGGTGTCGCATCGTGTCTTGGCCGGAGACTCCAGCTTGGTGACATTTTCTTCCAAGGTGACCTTCTGCGGTTCCTTCACCGATTCTCTTCTCTGAGGAGTTTCTCTTGGTGACTGACCCCCGGTTTCTATATCTGATTCTTCCACAATAACCAGCTCCACGCCAGGTTCTTCCACATCTTTCCTCCTCAGTTTCCCTCTTTTCAGCACTCTATCTATCTCCGCATCGCTGGGCTTCTCCTTTTCTTTCCAGGCCTTCCGTATCTCGGCGCAGGATTTGTACTCCGACTCTTGCTCCGATCCTTCTTTGTTGGGTTCTGCCTTGATTTTGGCTATTTCGGAGGCTTGGCACGGCGGCTTCCTCTGGCAGTTTGCTCGCCTTGGCTCGCTAGCGCACCCGTTCGTCTTGCATTTGCTCTTTTCGCGATCCTTCTTGACCTCTTGCTGCAGAATGTAATTGAATCTCAGGATGGAGTCTTTCACCACACCGGTGGGAATGTAGGAAATGCTTTCCTCTTTACTCAGATACGATGCTCCGGCATCTGCAGTATCATAGTAGTTTTTGATCCTTTCAATCAATAGTCGATCATCCGGGGTCAGGGTGGAATCTCTCTTGACCTTCATGTTTTTTTCTTTCTTTTCCAGAACAGTCTTCCCTTTATCTTGAACTTCAGCAACTTCCTTTCCTTCATCCTTCTCTTTAGTCTTGGAAGATTCATCCTGATCTTCACCGGGCAATAACGAGAGTTGACCCTTCTCAAGTGTAGCGTCATCTGTTCTGCCGATGATGGTTTCACCATGTTCTTGCCTGGGCATTTCCAACATCTCCTCCACAGGGGACTCTCCATTCGCTTTATTCTGCAAGTCTTTGTCTGAAGGAACCTCGGTGCCATGTTGATTGGGCTCCACATGTCTCAGCTCATCCGCAGAGTCTGAGGAAGGACAATCACCACTGGAGCAAACGTCTGGTGTCTCACCAAGCGAGGCAGGGCTCGCCTTCTCAGTCTCTGCAACATCTTCTGTGGATCTAGATTGTCTCAGCTCTCCGGTTTCAGACTCCTACAAGAAGTAAGAATATATATTCTTTTAGTTTATTTCAGACAAATTGTTATTTAGATGATTAGGTGAAGTTTTTAACTATAGAAGGCAGAAATGGACAACAGTTTCTGATGTTGAGGACCACATAGTCAATCTGTACCATATTCAAAGTAAAGCTTTACAGGAGATGTGGCATTAGAAAATGACCTGTTGTTTTATTTTAGTTTTATAGTTTAGATATTTCATTTTTCAAAATGTTTTGTTTTTATATTTCAAAGGGCTAAACTAAAAAATACCTGATATCTTGCAATTTACACAGTCATACTTAATGTACTCTATAGACGACTTTTCAGTAGTCTTATTATCAGTCAATTAGAATGATTGATGATTAGAAAACAATGAAAAGTATCCAACATTCATGATGGGTGATGTCACAGCTCACCCCTCCTCCTGTACAATGACTGATAACACCTCTATGTGCAGTAGATAACACAGGATCCACCATTCACAATAGGTGATATCACAGCTCACCTCCTCCTCCTGTACAATGACTGATAACACGTCTATATACAGTAGATAACACAGGATCCACCATTCACAATAGGTGATATCACAGCTCACCTCCTCCTGTACAATGACTGATAACACCTCTATATACAGTAGATAACACAGGATCTACCATTCACAATAGGTGATGTCACAGCTCATCTCCTCCTCCTGTACAATGACTGATAACACCTCTATATACAGTAGATAACACAGGATCCACCATTCACAATAGGTGATATCACAGCTCACCTCCTCCTCCTGTACAATGACTGATAACACGTCTATATACAGTAGATAACACAGGATCCACCATTCACAATAGGTGATATCACAGCTCACCTCCTCCTGTACAATGACTGATAACACCTCTATATACAGTAGATAACACAGGATCCACCATTCACAATAGATGATGTCACAGCTCACCCCCTCCTCCTGTACAATGACTGATAACACCTCTATATACAGTAGATAACACAGGATCCACCATTCACAATAGGTGATATCACAGCTCACCTCCTCCTCCTGTACAATGACTGATAACACGTCTATATACAGTAGATAACACAGGATCCACCATTCACAATAGGTGATATCACAGCTCACCTCCTCCTGTACAATGACTGATAACACCTCTATATACAGTAGATAACACAGGATCCACCATTCACAATAGATGATGTCACAGCTCACCCCCTCCTCCTGTACAATGACTGATAACACCTCTATATACAGTAGATAACACAGGATCCATCATTCACAATAGGTGATATCACATCTCACCTCCTCCTCCTGTACAATGACTGATAACACCTCTATATACAGTAGATAACACAGGATCCACCATTCACAATAGGTGATATCACAGCTCACCTCCTCCTCCTCTACAATGACTGATAACACCTCTATATACAGTAGATAACACAGGATCCACCATTCACAATAGGTGATATCACAGCTCACCTCCTCCTCCTCCTGTACAATGACTGATAACACCTCTATATACAGCAGATAACACAGGATCCACCATTCACAATAGGTGATATCACATTTCACCTCCTCCTCCTGTACAATGACTGATAACACCTCTATATACAGTAGATAACACAGGATCCACCATTCACAATAGGTGATATCACAGCTCACCTCCTCCTCCTGTACAATGACTGATAACACCTCTATGTGCAGTAGATAACACAGGATCCATCATTCACAATAGGTGATATCACAGCTCACCTCCTCCTGTATAACAACTGATAACACCTCTATATACAGTAGATAACACAGGATCCACCATTCACAATAGGTGATATCACAGCTCACCTCCTCCTGTATAACAACTGATAACACCTCTATATACAGTAGATAACACAGGATCCACCATTCACAATAGGTGATATCACAGCTCACCTCCTCCTCCTGTACAATGACTGATAACACCTCTATATACAGTAGATAACACAGGATCCACCATTCACAATAGGTGATGTCACAGCTCACCTCCTCCTCCTGTACAATGACTGATAGCATCTCTATATACAGTAGATAACACAGCAGGATCCACCATTCACAATAGATGATATCACAGCTCACCTCCTCCTCCTGTACAATGACTGATAACACCTCTATATACAGTAGATAACACAGGATCCACCATTCACAATAGGTGATGTCACAGCTCACCTCCTCCTCCTGTACAATGACTGATAGCATCTCTATATACAGTAGATAACACAGCAGGATCCACAATTCACAATAGATGATATCACAGCTCACCTCCTCCTCCTGTACAATGACTGATAACACCTCTATATACAGTAGATAACACAGGATCCACCATTCACAATAGGTGATGTCACAGCTCACCTCCTCCTCCTGTACAATGACTGATAGCATCTCTATATACAGTAGATAACACAGCAGGATCCACAATTCACAATAGATGATATCACAGCTCACCTCCTCCTCCTGTACAATGACTGATAGCATCTCTATATACAGTAGATAACACAGCAGGATCCACAATTCACAATAGATGATATCACAGCTCACCTCCTTCTCCTGTATAATGACTGATAACACCTCTATATACAGTAGATAACACAGGATCCACCATTCACAATAGGTGATATCACAGCTCACCTCCTCCTGTACAATGACTGATAACACCTCTATATACAGTAGATAACACAGGATCCACCATTCACAATAGATGATATCACAGCTCACTTCTCCTCCTGTACAATGACTGATAACACCTCTATATACAGTAGATAACATTTTTACTGCAATTATCATACTGGATTAAACTTTTTTCAGCAGATTGCTGTTCAGTAGAGTCAAGGACAGCCATGTTTTTATAATCCATTGCAATATAGACAAATGTGTCTGGGTCCTGATGTTGGGGGGGCACAGAATGGCAGGCTGAGCACCCCAGCGGATCTCTACCTTTTACTTACAAACATTGAATTTGTCTAAAATGATCAAACCCTCCTGTGTTGTACAGAGATAGTAGGATCTCCAGCCCAGGACCGATACCTGCTGTGCATTGTCAGCCTTTGCCTTCTCCACCTCTGCAGCCTTGGTTTCGCCGTTGATCGGCTCCGTCCGGAGTCCTCTCTGACTCAGCAGCTCCATAATTTCATCCGTGATGGAAAGACTTCCAGAAAGAGCGTCTTCTGGTAAACAAAAGGCCGAGTCCTCAGGGTCGTCCTCGCAGCCTTCGCCTTCCCCCGTGGCCTCCAGGATACAGGACTCCAGAGTACATATACTGTCCGCAGACTGGAGAGAAGTAGTGGATTGGAAGAGCTCCCCCTCGCTGCCGGCATGCTGGAAGTTACAAGGAAAGAAACACTGGATCATCCATCATTTCATGACAGTATTTTGTTTTCATTTTCACTAGTAGAATTTAAATTAGACCATTTAAATTTTAATCAGTACTTTAGAGGAGTTGTCCAGAACTCTGATATTGATGACCTTTCCTTACCAGCTATTTGCAGTGAACACTGTATGAAGAGCTCCACAGCGCCACACACTATGTAGTGGCCATTCTCCAGTACTGCAGCTCAGATTCTGTTCACTTCAAAAGGAACCGAGTCGCAGTACCTGAGAACGGCCACTACACAGTGTATGGCGCTGTGGTAATCCAGCTCTTTACACTTTCAGCCAGAGTAGGATCACATAACAGTGGTGTAACTTGACGCTCATGGGCCCCGATGTGAAAGCTCCTCCAACGGGGCCCCTATTACTGCAAATCTTTAATAGCAATTGTTTTTTATATAGGCCAGTAGGACTTTCGGGGCCCCCTAGGCTCAAGGGCTTGGGTGCAATTGCAACCCCTGCACCTGTTGTAGGTATGCCCCTGCCCATAATGCCTTGCAGCTATCACATTACATGGTATAGTGCAACCATTGAGGAGAAACTATCATAGCCAGTATAAAAGCCAAGACAGGGAATGCAGCAGCACCACATGCTAATGCAATAAAAATGTGACTAGAGCATTGTGGTATGCTTTTTCTTTTCCTTGGTGACATGCTTTCTCTTAGTTGGTTACTGTAGAGAATTATTGTACAGCTGACACTTTAAGTCCATTAAAAGGATATAGAGGCATTAGAGCATTGTTTTTTTTACTTTATTACATGTATTTTGGCTAAGAATAATTTATTGCTATTGGGTTGCATTAAAAACGTTGCACCGTTTGCCTTCTATTTCTATAGCATGTATATTGCACATAGCTGACAGCACTTGAGTTACCTGAGAGTCCCTCAGTGAGCTCATTTTGATGATTTTGGAGCTTCTCTCAGCTGATTCATGCCCACATCTAAGTTCAGTTCTGTTGGAATATGTTTAATGCAACCACTCCATTCCTGTATATGCAGTGTTCTATTGCAAGGTTTGTGCATTGTCTATAAAGTTAGATTAAAAAAAAGCACTCTTAGAGGCTCAGACACAGGAATACTGTGACTGTATTCAGTTTCCTGTGTCTGTGCATGAGAGGAGAAGCAGCCTGCTGATGCTGCACAGAGACACTTAAGATACTCCTGATTCCACAAAGTCTATCCTATCTCTACCTGTTTATTGCTAATTAAAGCTCTGTTCTGTTGGAATATGTTTAATGCAACCACTCCATTCCTGTATATGCAGTGTTCTATTGCTAGGTTTGTGCATTGTCTATAAAGTTAGATAAAAAAAAAGCACTCCCAGAGGCTCACACACAGGGAAGACTGTGACTGTATTCAGTTTCCTGTGTCTGTGCATGAGAGAAGCAGCCTGCTGATGCTGCAGGGAGACACTTAAGATATTCCTGATTCCACAAAGCCTGTCCTATCTCTACCTGTTTACTGCTAATTAATGCTCTGTTCTGTTTTAACATGCTTTCACTGTATCCTGAATGATCCGCTGCCAACAAAGAGAATTTTGTTTACGTACCGTAAATTCTTTTTTCTTTAATCATCAATGGGAGACCCAGACAATGGGGTTTAGGGCACTGCCCTCCGGAGGTCACACTAGGTACTACAAGTTTGTAGACACCGCCTCCTCCGCTTATAAACCCCTACCGCAGGGAACATCCTCAGTTTGGTCCATAAGCTGCGAGGAGGAAATAAAACCACACCCGAAACATCGGGAAGAATGCCGTGCACAGACGGCTCAACAACCCGGCAAACACTGTCCCAACAGGGAACAGATCAACTGCAAAACATGCAACGGAACAACTGGGTGGGTGCTGGGTCTCCCATTGATGATTAAAGAAAAAAGAATTTACGGTACGTAAACAAAATTCTCTTTTTTCTGGTCATCATAATGGGAGACCCAGACAATGGGGATGTCCTAAAGCAATACCCCAGGGCGGGAAGAGTTCCTCAACAAGACAGATAACACATGGTTCCCTTTAAAGGTGGGCAACCGCCGCCTGGAGAACCCGCCTGCCCAAACTTGCATCCGCAGAGGCATGGGCATGCACCATATAGTGCTTAGAGAAAGTGTGCAGGCTAGACCAAGTGGCCGCCTGACACACCTGTAGAGCAGACGCTCGATGTCGCAAAGCCCAGGAGGCACCTACAGCTCTGGTAGAGTGAGCCTTCAATCCCACCGGGAGAGGCAAACCAGAAGCCCGGTAAGCCTCTTGAATGGAAGCCTTAATCCATCTGGCCAATGTCGACTTTGATGCCGCGGACCCCTTACAGCGACCTGACGTAAGAACAAATAAGGAATCCGAACTCCTAAAGGAGGCGGTCCTGGACATATAAATGCGTACAGCTCTCACGAGATCCAGAGTATGGAGGTCGCGCTCCACCTGATGAACGGGAGCAGGGCAAAATGATGGGAGAACAATCTCCTGGTTCAGGTGAAAAGTTGAAACCACCTTCGGCAAGAATTCTGGCCGAGGACGCAACACCACCTTGTCTTGGTGAACCACCAGAAAGGGCGACTTGCACGAAAGTGCAGCCAATTCTGAGACCCTTCTCAGAGACGTAATTGCCACCAGAAAGGCCACTTTCTGGGACAGACGAGATAGAGAAACATCTCTCAGCGGCTCAAACGGTGGTCTCTGTAATGCCGCCAGGACCATGTTAAGGTCCCAAGGGTCCAGAGGTCTCTTGTAGGGCGGAACCATCCGTGACACCCCCTGCAGAAATTGACGGACCTTCGGGAGGAGCGCCAATCGCCTGTCAAACAGCACTGAAAGTGCTGATACCTGACCTTTCAAGGAGCCAAGGGATAATCCCAATTCCAAACCCGACTGTAGGAAAGCCAACAACGTCGGGATGGACAAGGGCCACGAAGACCGTCCACCAGAGGCACACCAGGTAAAAAAGATTTTCCATGTCCTGTGGTACATCTTCCTGGAAACGGGCTTCCTAGCCCGATTCATAGTGGCCACCACTGTAGGTGAGAAACCCCTGGATGTCAGCAGCCAGGCCTCAAGAGCCATGCAGTCAATCTGAGGGCCTTGGAATTGAGGTGGAAGAATGGGCCTTGCGCGAGTAAATCTGCGCGATCTGGAAGAGCCCACCTGTGTCCGCCTGACAGTTGCCACAGGTCCGGATACCAGGACCTCCTGGGCCAATCCGGAGCCACTAGAATGGCTACTCTGCATTCCGACCTGATTTTCCACAGAACCCTGGGAATCAGAGCCAGAGGCGGGAACACATATGGCCGCTGGAAACTGGACCAACTCAGGATCAGGGCATCCGCCCCCAGAGACTGAGGATCCCAGGATCTCGCCATGTATTGCGGCACCTGATGATTGAGCCGCGAGGCCATCAGATCCACGTCCGGAGTGCCCCATCTGCCGCAGATGTCCCGGAAGACGTCTGGATGTAGAGACCACTCTCCGGCGTCCATCCCCTGCCGGCTCAGGTAGTCGGCCTCCCAGTTCTCGACCCCTGGGATGTGAACTGCGGAGATCAGGCAGTCGTTTTCCTCTACCCACGACAGAATGCGGTGGACTTCGGCGAGGGCCTGAGCACTTCTGGTCCCTCCCTGATGATTTATGTAGGCGACGGCCGTCGCATTGTCGGACTGTACCCGAATGGGTTGTCCTGTCAGGAATTTCTGAAACGCCAGGAGCGCCAGATAGACCGCCTTGATCTCCAGTACGTTGATCTGCAACGTCGACTCCGGCTGAGTCCAGAGGCCTTGAGCCCTGTGGTGTAAGAACACCGCCCCCCAGCCCTTCAGACTGGCGTCGTGGTCACCACTAACCATGACGGTTTGAGGAAGGACCGGCCCCGTGACAAGTGACGTGGCTGGAGCCACCACTGCAGGGAGTCCCTGGTCGGTTGTGACAGTGTCACCAGCCGATTCAGAGAGATCGCTCTCTTGTCCCATCGGCGAAGAATCTCCAGCTGGAGAGAACGGAGACGAAACTGTGCAAAGGGCACCGCCTCTATCGCCGCTACCATGCGTCCCACCAGTCTCATCAACGCCCGAAGGGATGAGTGAGGTGACAGGAGAACATTTCTGTACTCCTGAGTGGATCGCCAGCTCCTTGGCTTGAGGTAGAGACACCAGGGCCGAGTCCGTGTGGAAGTCCATGCCCAGATATGTCAATGACTGGGTCGGAACCAGGGTCGACTTCTGAGTATTGAGAAGCCACCCGAACTGTTCCAGAGACCTCATGGTCACCTCCAGGCTCACCCGACAACGGTCTTCCGATGGCGCCCTGACCAATAGGTCGTCCAGATAGGGTATGACGGCGTGACCCTGCACATGCAGGAGAGCCATCATAGAGGCCATCACCTTCGTGAACACCCGTGGTGCTGAGGCCAACCCGAAGGGTAGGGCCACAAATTGGAAGTGTTCGTCCCCCACTGCGAATCGTAACCAGCGCTGATGAGCCGGTGCAATGGGCACGTGAAGGTAAGCGTCCCTGATATTGATGGACGCTAGGAAGTCTCCCTGCGACACAGCCGCGATAACGTAGCGCAGGGATTCCATGCGGAACTTCCGAACCAACACGTGACGGTTGAACAATTTGAGGTCCAGGACCGGTCGAAAGGAGCCGTCCTTTTTCGGGACAATAAAGAGGTTGGAGTAAAAACCCCTGAACCTCTCTGCCGTGGGCACTGGGACCACTACTCCGTCTCTGCGGAGTCCCTCCAACACCAGGTGAAAAGCCTGAGCCTTTTCTGGGGATGGAACAGACCGATGGAATCGGGATAACGGTTTTGATGTCAGCTCTATCCTGTAACCCTCGCGAGACCACGTCTCGAACCCACTGATCGTGAACGTGAAGTAGCCACCTGTCCTGGAATCGAGACAGGCGGCCCCCCACCTGTGGGGAGGCAGGATGAGAGAGCGAGTCATGTCGAGGCGGGCTTGGGGGTGGCAGCTGCTGCCCCCGCCGGCTTCTTCTGACGACTCTTGGAGCGCCACTGAGTAGCTGGCTTGCCCCCTCGGTCCGCGCGAGCGGACGTCGTGGATGACTGCGAGCTGGAGCGAAAGGACCACTGTTTAGGGTTCCTTTTAACGGTATACCGTGGCTTAGGCTTATTCTGCGGTATCTTAGACTCAGCAGAATCCTTTATCAGCTTGTCCAGCTCGGTGCCAAAAAGCCTGTCACCAGAGAACGGAAGATTCTGCAAAATCTTCTTAGATGTGGCATCTGAGTCCCAAAGACGTAGCCACAACAACCTGCGGATCGCTATCGCATTGGCCGAAGCCACAGCTGAGCGAGTGGCAGTTTCCAAAGATGTCGTCCTGGCATAGTCCGCATAGGCCCTTGCTCTCTTGGTAAGCGCCAGGACCTCTGGACTGGATCTTGCCAGGTCCGTGATACCATCCAAGCAGGTAGTAATCGCTTGTAAGGTCCAGACCGTGGCAAAATTAGGGCAAATGAAGACCCCACAGCCTCATAGGAAGACTTGGCGAGTTGCTCGACCAGTCTATCAGTCGCATCCTTCAGCGAGGAGCTATCAGAGGCAGAAAACAGGGAGCGTGCAGCAATTCTAGTCATGGAAGCGTCCACCTTTGGAGACTGCGACCACTCCTGAAGCACCTCCTGGGAGAAGGGGAAGCGATTGTCCTTAGGTTTGCGGACATAGCGCCGCCCAGGATGTAACCTGGGTGCTCTAACCACCCTTCCAAAATTAGTGTGGTCCATGAAAGAGCCACTTGGTCTAGCCTCCGGCCGCAGCCATTGATAGACCTCCTTCGGGTGCACGATAACCTCTTCAGGGGAGTCACGAGACGTAAGGTCTCATTGATGGAGGACACCAGATCCTCCACCCCATCTGGAGGTTCAGACACAGACCCGAGAGTAGACCCCCCCTCATCTTCCTCACCATCAGAGGAACGCTCCTCCTCAGAGAGAGCCTGGAGCTCGGGTGACTCCTCACGACGAGTCCGCTTAAGGGGTCTCACAGCAGAAGAGGGAGACACCCGGGGGTAACTGGAAGGAGTAGGTGGGTTTTCCAGTCTCCTATGAAGTGCCTCCAGTGACTGCGACATGGAGGACATCTGGGACAGCAGGGATTCATTGATCCTATTCTGCGTTTCCCATGGTCCTGGGATCACCTGAACCTCAGGGTACAGCACCGGAGCTGCTGCCTCCGCAGTGCCAGTCCGGGCTTCTGGGCGTCCGCAGTTATTGCAGGACCCCTCCACCAGTGTACCATTGCATGTAGCACAGGTAATGGTGACATCCGCCGCCTTAGCAGCCTGCTTCCTAACTGAGGACATAGCCACAGTAGGGGGTGTATAAGCCAAGTCGTACAGACAAACAAACCGGGAATCCCGGTGGCTTACCGACCGCAGTAAAGCGGTGGGAGGAAGCGGTGTGTGTGTGTGACCTCCGCGAGTTCCGGTCTCCCTCTGAAGTGCAGACACGCGCTGCCGTAGATCCCAGCCGGGAAGTGAGGGAGAAGATGGCCGCCGCCAGTAAAGTCGTGGGCGGCGCCGAGAACACGCGGGAAGCACACACACACGCCCCCCGGTGGCGTCACCGCAAGGGCTGCCTCTTCTCCTCCAGGCAGCCTCATAATGGAGGTGCTGGAGCCCGCAGCGCGGGAAAAAGTGTAAAACACAGTACACACACACGGACTGCAATTACATCCAAAGATCAGCAGTCTACGGCCTCAGCCCCTGTGACACACAGGGCGGTCAGCCAGGGTGACCCCAGCACAGGGTACACCCGCAGATCCGCGGACCCGAGGGTAACGCGCGGTCTGAGTGTCAGGACACATGAAGTGACCGACACTACCCCCAGGCACACAGGAGACACAGAGTGCCTCAGTGCCGGTCCGGTCTGTAAGCACCTTTTAGGGAGGCCTCGGACGGGGTTCAGCCCAGTCCGGAGTGTAAGCACCATTTAGGGAGGCCTCGGACTGGGCTGGCTCCAGTCCGGTCTGTAAGCACCATTTAGGGAGGCCTCGGACGGAGCGGAGCTGTGCAAGGCTCCCATCTCCCACTCTCCAGAGCCCCCCCGAGAGGGATGGAAAGGAGCGCGACAGCGTACCGGGAGAACACCAAGTGTCCAGGCTCTAGGCCCTCCGGTACCTCCACCTGCGTGTGCCACAAGGGTGAGCGGGAGACTGTCGCAGGTCCCGACCAGGACCATATTACCTTGTCTTCAGACGCCATCACGTAAGTAGTGAGAATGCAGTGAAGTGCAAGCAAAGCGTGATCCTCCGAGCACACTAAGTTTAAAACTGAGGATGTTCCCTGCGGTAGGGGTTTATAAGCGGAGGAGGCGGTGTCTACAAACTTGTAGTACCTAGTGTGACCTCCGGAGGGCAGTGCCCTAAACCCCATTGTCTGGGTCTCCCATTATGATGACCAGAAAAGGTTCAATTTGATGTAGTCTATTGTGACCAATCAGCACAGAGAAGGTCAGGAAAAGACAGACAAAGAGTTGAAAACTCTCCGATCAGATTGAGCTCGCTGATGGATCCTCAGTTAACTCATTCAATATGCTGAGATGCAGGACAGCAAGCAAAGATGACAAGAACGGACTGCTAAATGTTAGAGCAGAGAATGAGAAATCAAGCTTATAATTACACACAAACTCACCTTCATCTGCGCCAAACCTAGGAAAAATAAATAAAGACTGTTAGAAGGATCTGGATGGACCTGCAGTTCTAATAAGCAACACATTACATTTGTGGGGTCCACCTAAGAAAAAATAGATATTTATGTATCTTTTTTTTTTTTCGCTGGGCAACCCCTTTAAGTAACCTTCTAAGATAGGTTGACAGTTTTTGATTGATTACTTTTCTAATATATATTTATGGGTTGAAAAAAATCCATTTATGTGTTACAAGAGCTCCAGATCCCTTTTGTACCAACACAGAGTGGTAAAATTCTGGTTGTCACTAGAGGGCGCTCACTACACTTATAACATATATATGTATATGGCTAGGTCTACGTTAAGCTCCTCCTAGTGGTGTAAAGAATTATACTGCAATGAGGTAATGAAGCTCCAAGTCTACAAAGATATAGTAAACTTCTCAATGAAATAGAATTAATTTATTTCAGTGATTCCATACATAAAGTGACACACATATATTATATAGAGTCATTACACACAGAGTGATCTGTTTCATGTGTTTATGTCTGTAAATGTTGATGATTATGGCTCACAGCCAATGAACACCCAAAGGTCATTATTATCTCAGAAAATTAAAGTAGTGAGGATGAAGGGTCTGAGAGATAAAATATGACCTAAATAGGTATCCGAGGCTTCACCTTGTGTGGTTGTGAGAGTCACAACCACTATAAAAGCAGATCACGGCTGCTGCAGTCCCCAGCGTGGTGCATATAAAGTAGAGAGGATGAAGGGTTAAACACTGAGCTGCCATATTCCCCCAGACATCAAAGGGTGAATATAATATTGATTTATTAGTCAGCGCGTTTCAGGGCTCCCTGGCCTCTTCCTCAGGACAAATCAATATCATATTGCCATGTTTCAAGGAACGCTGAAAAGCGTTGACTAATAAATCAATATTATATTCACCCTTTGATGTCTGGTGGAATACGGCAGCACAGTTTTTAACCCTTCATCCTCCCTACTCTATATACACCACGCTGGGGACTGCAGCAGCCGTGATCTGCTTTTATAGTGGTTGTGACTCTCACAACCACACAAGGTGAAGCCTCTGATACCTATTTAGGTCATATTTTATCTCTCAGACCCTTCATCCTCCCTACTTTAATTTTCTGAGATAATAATGACCTCTGGATTTTCATTAATCATCAACATTAACAGAAATAAACACTTGAAATAGATCCCTCTGTGTGTAATGACTCTATATAATATATGTGTGTCACTTTATGTATTGAATTCCTGAAGTAAATGAACTTTTTGCTGATATTGTAATTCATGGAGATGCTCCTGTATAAGAACCCCCCCAGCAGATTTGTCTTAATACATTGTTATCAGTAAATCTTGCAGCCATTACGCACCACTCTGCTCGAATGCAGCTTGGATCTCCTTGGCCGGCTCTGTGGGAGGTAAGAAATATGATACAATTAATAGTGAGAATGTGTGACATAATCATATGTTTTTATCCTGTGGTTGATTGTTGTGTGAGACGTGACTCTTACCGGAAAGCCTGCGCCCCCGGCGGTGCTGAGAGCCGGAGCCCAGACTCTGCAGAGTGAACGACTTCTTGGTCTTCCCCGGGCTGCACATGTACTGAGGAGGCTCTGGAAGGAGGATTCAAGACATAAGACCACCTGAGGTCCCCAGTGTGACCAGGACACAGACAAAGCCGACATTCTCCAGATACCTGACTTCTTTCTTACCTCTGTATAAAATCCTAGCCAATAGTTACCTATTTAGTATGGAAGCCTTCAAGGGGACATCCACCCTTCTGGACAATTTTGTAATTTTTTTTATTTAAATGAAGGTATTTAGGGTTAAAATTATCTTTACAATCGGGTTCTAATAATTACTAGCTGTAGAATCCGGGCGTAATGCCCATATATGGTAATGTATGAGTGTGCATGTATCATAGCCCTGCTCCCTCCCAGTAGACCTGAACTTTTGTAGTTCTGCCCCTACACATAATCCCACCCCTCCAGGTAGCCACGCCCATGTCATAACCCCACCCCCATGCATAACCCCACCCCTTCATACATCCACCCCTCCACATAGTCCCAGGGGTGAGGCTATGCAGAGGAGGCGGGGATATGTGGAGATGCAGGATGTGAAGTGGGGCGTGGCTATGTGGAGTGGGCGGGGCTTGTCACATACACACACATACACTCAGCTTTATACAGGGTGGGTCATTTATATGGATGCCCCTAAATAAAATGGAAACGGTTGGTGATATCAACTTCCTGTCTGTGGCACATTAATATATGGCAGGGGGAAAACTTTTCCAGATGGGTGGTGATGATGGCGGCCATTTTGAAGTCGGCCATTTTGAATCCAACATCATATTTTTTAGTCGGAAGAGGGTCATGTGACACATCAAACGTATTGAGAATTCCATAAGAAAAACAATGTTGTGCTTGGTTTTCACGTAACTTTATTATTTACAAGTTTATGGCCACTTATAAAATGTATTCACAGTACTGCCCATTATGTTGGATTGTCAATGTAACCCTCTTCTCCCACTCTGGACACACTGATAGCAACACCGCAGAAGAAATGCTGCACAGGCTTCCAGTGTCCGGTGTGTCAGAGGCTGCACATCTCGTATCTTCACAGCATAGACAATTGCCTTCCGATGAGGGATGAGGCAAACTATTCTTGTGAATGGTGAAGTTACCAAACAAAACCTCCGCTACTGGTCTGACACTAACCCACAGTGGATAGATCCCTCCAAGACTGCTGGAACACTAACATTGATGGTATGGTGTGTTATATGGGGTACAAAGATAGTGGGGCCATTCTTCATCAATGGAAACCGCAAAGTCACTGGATATCTGAATCATGTAGCAATTTCACATATCCAGGGGTCGACGCCTGCGCAACTCAGAAATATGAGAAAAAACTCAGTGTGGAGTGTCGGTGTCTGTAGTGTGAACAGCGCCAGATGCCACAGTGACGCTCTGCGAGTTTTGTGACAGTCTGTTGTTGGCTGCAGAAAGAGTAAACTGAGAATCTGTCAGTGAGCCCGCAATGATGGTTTGATAGGGAGTTTGTAACTTATCCGTCTTGTTCTGGGCTCCTCTCAGCTGATTGATGACCACAGACCACAGTAAAGTTGAATGTGGCGGCAGATAAAAAGATTGTAAAAGCCAAACGGTGCAAAGTTTGAATGAAATCCAAGTGCAAAAATGATTAATAGCCCCAAATACACCCCCCAAACATGGACAACCCTTTAAGGCGCTGTCAGGCATCTCTTATGGCCACTTTACACGCGGCAACAGGAAGATAGAAACCGGCAGGTGTCGGAGACAATTGTACCTTTTACCTTCAAAACACCTTGAAGTGGCTGCGTGTAATTCAGGTATCTGCAAGGTGTTTTGAAGGTAAAAGGTACAATTGTCTCCGACACCTGCCGGTTTCTATCTTCCTGTTGCCGTGTGTAAAGTGGCCATAAAGGTGCTGTACCTTTCTTGGGGACAAAGGATCGGGCATGTTGAGTTCCATCTGCCTAATACTTCTCTCTACTGGTGTCATGTGTGTCTCACCCTGGGGAGACTTCTGGCGAGTCTGGAACCAGAAGGTCACAACACTTTATTGATTGGAGGTCTTCAACTGGTGTTTAAATGTATTTGCTTTCTTTTGGCATTGTAGGGGTTAGGGACGCTTTCCTTTCTAGCTGTGTCTTGTTGCCTTAATCCTCAGGTGCAGTATTTGTGGCCACTCCCCTCCACTATAAGTAGTCACATGTTTTATCATCTGATGCAAGTTATAGAATCCATTTGTATGCTGATCACTTCAGAAGGAACCAGTGTCTAGAAGCTGTGGAGTCATGTTTATTGCAGCTCTGGAGTTTAGCTGCGTTAGAGGAGTTGGACTGTTTTGCGGTATGTGTCTATTCCCCTCTGTCTGTTTTCCTTTTCCCCGTGTTGTATTATTCGTAGTGAACTCACCGGTTTTCTCACTAGCCAGGGTAAGTCCAGGGTGGGTGTGAGCTTAGCAGTGATGACGACTGAGGAAGGACCTGTATAGGGACGTTAGGGAGTACAGGGCACAGAATCAGGTGAGTGCCAGGAGGTGTCCCCTATCCCTATCGCCAGGACCTTCCTTGGACTTTGCTTTCATGTGTCAAGCCACCAGTATTCCTTGAGTATAGCCAACCTTATTTATTTCTCCCATCGTCAAAGACAGGCAATAGAATTATCTTTCTGATCTTTCTGTATATTTCATTACAATGTATAGCTGCAATACCAGACTCAGCCAATGAACGAGAGTGGCGCTGTTTCTAAAAAAAAAAAAAAAAGTTTATCCCTAGCCCTTTAAGTCCTAATTCTCACGGGCTGCAGGGTCTGCATGACAATCCATGTTTACTGGATTGTATTTTATTACTTTTTCACGGCGTTTCTAAGATTTCAGGAATTCTTGGCTGGAAATGACATTTTTCTGATGCCTCTCCCATGGCTGTGACCTGACCTGAGCCCTCTGTGGTTTTTGTTTCTCTTACTAGAAAAGTATTGTTGTAGAGAATGGAGCCACCTGCAGCGACATTAAAGACCTCACATTTGGAGAACTTGTATCCAGAATTACTCGGAATGGGTCACTCGGGGATTGTTACAGGTTATAAAAAATTAAAGGATATTTAACATGTTGTAACCATGTTGTATTCTCCGATGCAACTAAAAGAAAAACAGATGAAATTTGCAAAATAAACCATATTGTGTCCACAGCTGCATTAGTAACCCATGCGTCTCCATGGTTACAGACTACAAACAAATCATGTAGTCAGATCCTGCAATGTTATGTTATCCTCTTACCTACATGGGTCCAAATACACAAAACGGACTATGTTTTTAGCCGAGACAAGTTGCAAAGTTGATTCACTTTAAGATATAGTGGGATATAACATGGTTGCAAAACTGGACATGCTCTTAAAGGGGCGGTTCGGTGAAAACAAGTCGTCACCCATCTGTGGCGCCCCTCCGGGTATACCACCACCAGAGGTACTGCACTTCTGCGGTTAGGAGGTGTAGTGCCCCTGTTCTCCAGGTGTTGGGATGGTATGGTTGACACACAACATAACACACACGTAGTGACAGGCCCCTGGGACAATAGGTGGACGCTGATCTAGGACCCAAGCCATAAAGGGGATGGAACAGTGTTAGTTGGGTTCAGTTCAGTAGTAGGAGACAGAGGAGTAACATCAACTGACGGAGGAGTGGTAGTCGGGAGTGCAGAGGTGCTGTGGTGCCTACTCCTGTGGGCTGGAGCAATGCCACCCTGCTCGCCCACGGGAGGGAAAGCCTGACTGACGGAGAGAAGAGGCTTAAGGGTGTGGATGAGACATGGATTCCCTGTACGCCTGAATCTGACGAGAGAGAGGATTGGTGGAGGACACAGGGACCGGCCCTGCAGACAGTGCAGAAGCTTCAAGCCCGAGCCAAAACCGGAGGCCTCAGACTTCTAACGGGAGCTGTGGTCAAACACCCGATACATCTTGGGGAAGGTGGCTGAACTAGAGAACAGTGCCCGGGAGGGGTCCTAATGGTGTCCGGGACACACAGAAGCACCTGTAGCTACCGGTACCTGAACTCTGTGTAGCGGAGGGCATTGAGAGCCTGAGGGGAAGAGCGACGTCCCCTCACCTCAGATCAAAGTTACCCCTTATAACGCCAAGAGAGAAGAGACCCACCAGAGACTGTGACACTTAGGGTGTCTTCACACCATGGTAAGGTCCGATCCGGGGCTGTCAGCGATGAACCTGACAGCCCCGGAACAGATCAGCACACAGAACCTGAGGGCTAATATGCTACAGAGGCTACCCCTCCGGTCCGGTGTGCAGCCGGACGCAGCTGTAGCTGCTGATGAATCAGGTACGAAGCTCGCGGGGAGCTAGCTGCGGTCCGGAATTAACAGTGGTGTGCAACCACAGGTGTCCGGCTCCCAGATTCCCCCGGACCGGGGAAATCCGGCCCCATAGGCTCATGTCAGGGAGCGCCGGATTGCCCCAGATCCGGGGGAATCTGGGAGAATCTGGGATACGGCAATTTGCAAGCAACGTTTTTGTGTACGGTGAGAAAAAACCGATTTCTTCCGGAGAGATGGAAACCGGATGGCAGAGAGCTGCCATCCGGCTCCATCCGGCTCCATAGGATACCATGGGGCCAAAATCTGGTGCAGGGCTTTCTGGTTTACACCGGACAGCCCCGGAACGGACTCTGCCGTGGTGTGAAGCCAGCCTTAGAAGGGAGAGTAAGGGCACCATCGGTGGCTAGACTGCACCAACCCGGCTCTGGAGAAAGAGCAAAGTACCGGAGACTGGCAGAGAGCGTACCCGGCGGCCATGTTTAACACCTAAGTAAAAGTAACGGAACTGCAGCTGTGGTGTGAGAGACTTTTATTTGCGGCGACCATTGGCCACAGAGGCCGCCTATGACACCGGAGGTAAGGCTGACCGAGTGACCAACTGCCAAGGTACGAACCGGCGAAACTACTCCACTGTCCTGGGGAATGTGCTCCGCCTACTGGGAAAGGGACTATCTAAGCTGCCGGTCACCATCCCCAGAGGTTCTGCAGCAGCGGCGTCCGCCCTGGCTATATACCGCAGGTGGCGTCACGAATACCCCTTATCCCCTCAGACTTTCCCTAACATCATCCCCTTTATGAAAATGACACCACCAGGGTCACGGGACCGGATCTCGGCCCCCGTCTGTCCCCGTAAAAAGAACCGAGAAGTGAAGACGTAAGAACAACAAGTAACTGCCCGGTATCGAGTCTTCCCTGACCCTGGAGTGGGCGTGTCACACATCAACAGAACAGGACTTAAGGATTAGGGGGTCTCTGACTGCTGGGAGGTGTTAGAATAGACCAGTGTCCCTGTCCAACAGTGGCTTCATTCACAACCTTTGGGGCTGCCGGATAGGCCCCTTTAAGTCTCATTACCCTGAATGTAAGTAAAAGATCCTTACCAGATTGTCTCCGGTTGCGGGGAAATGTCCACAAATCCTCCATCCACGGAGATTTTGGGCTGTCGGAAAATATTGGCAAATCTGTAGAGTCTGTGGGAAGGAAAATATGTGCAAAATGACTATCTACAGCAACAAAGTGCATCAACGTCCGATCAGAAGGTGACAATAAAGGACTTTATTAGGACTAAATCAGGGATGAATTTTCCAAGGGAAAGTGATCGGTGATTAATCTCGGGGGTCTAAACTTAGGGACTTTCCAAGAAAACCATAATGAATGGGGCTGAGGTGCTCTGCCTGGCTCAGCACCAGCTGGAGCGTCATGGCCGATTGTTCTACCGAATGGCGGGAGTCCCGGTGAGAAGAAGAACGGGGATCAAACATTGACAGCCGGTCCTACAATCTCGGAGAATCATCATAGATAAGGAACCCTCATAATATCCTTAATTTGGGAAGATATGGTCAAAGGGTTTCTAGGCTTGTGTGTGGCATTGAGTGTCGTCAGCACAACTTACTTTGGAATGTGTTTTCAAGCAGAACCTGTTTTGCCTAGAAAATAAAATAAAGCAGTAACAATGTATTACAAATTATTTTGTAAATATTACATTGTTTGTGCTGTAATGTCTGTATACTCTTCGGTGTCCTCCCCTCCAGGAGATGTGGTATGATCAGACCATGTCCCTGTACGGTCAGACACATCCATTACACAGTACATAGCAGAGACACATATATAAGATTATCTCAGCACAGGAGATGCGGTATGATCAGACCATGTCCCTGTACAGTCAGACACATCCATTACACAGTACATAGCAGGGACACATATGTAAGATTATCTCAGCACAGGAGATGTGGTATGATCAGACCATGTCTCTGTACGGTCAGACACATCCATTACACAGTACATAGCAGAGACACATATATAAGATTATCTCAGCACAGGAGATGTGGTATGATCAGACCATGTCCCTGTACGGTCAGACACATCCATTACACAGTACATAGCAGGGACATATATATAAGATTATCTCAGCACTGGAGATGTGGTATGATCAGACCACGTCCCTGTACGGTCAGACACATCCATTACACAGTACATAGCAGGGACACATATATAAGATTATCTCAGCACAGGAACATTTTATAGAACATCCAATTGTGGAAATTATTATTATTCCAAGACCTATTGATTAAAATTAACTTTAAAATTAACTTTAATCATGGCAAAACCATTTTAAGTAAAGGAATTTGCCAAAAAAGGCTGCAGTGACTCTTTTTTACCTTTTGAGGAATGGATGCTGGATGATTTTCCACAATAAGTCGCTTTATGTGATAAATCCAGAGACGTTTCTCCTCCTGGTTTCTGGCCTGAAGACGAGAGGGGTATTTATTCACAGCCATAAGGGGGTAGGCACACTTTTTCTTTAAAGCGAACCTGTCACCCCCCCCGGGCATCAAAAGCTATAATAGCCACCTTCTGCAGCACTAAGGCTGCATTCAGGGAAGGTGGCTATAGGCTTTTGATGCCCTTTATAGTATGAAATATTAAGTTAGGTAAATGCTCACTCTTCTGAAGACCGAAGACCGGGAGGCGGGGTTTCACGCTCCTCCGGCCCGCCCCCTCTTGTCAGTCATTGTGCGCACCTACTGCTGCCTCCCTCAGTGTGGAAAATGAACGCGCGTCTCCGTTCTCATGCACGGAGCCGCGCATGCGCTGTGCGCCCGGTGTCGACTTCCTGGACACCGGGCGCACAGCGCATGCGCGGCTCCATACATGAGAACGGAGACGCACGTTCATTTTCCACACTGAGGGGAGGCAGCAGCAGGCGCGCACAATGAATGACAAGAGGGGGCGGGCCGGAGGAGCGTGAAACCCCGCCTCCCGGTCTTCGGTCTTCAGAAGAGTGAGCATTTACCTAACTTAATATTTCATACTATAAAGGGCATCAAAAGGCTATAGCCACCTTCTCAGAATGCAGCCTTAGTGCTGCAGAAGGTGGCTATTATAGCTTCTGATGCCCGGGGGGGGTGACAGGTTCGCTTTAACAATAGTATAATAAAGCTCTCAGAGAAAAATCTCCAGACCACCCAAATAACAGCAACGGTATGAGCTTTACCAAAAAAAAAACAATACTGCACTGGTTGTTAATGATGGGTCACATAGCAGCTAAGATAATGCTTTTTTTGGGCAATATGACTTATTTTCTCACATTTTTCTATGCTCTTCTAAAAACTGCATTTTCTGTCTGTGAGGGTGTGGCCAGCGTCTGCCAGTAGTGTGGGCAAGCCAGCATCTGCCAGCACTGAGTGGGCATGGCCACGTCTGCGAGCACTGTGTGTATTAACATAGCTTCTGAGAGCAGTGAGCAATGTGATGTGATAGCAGAGAAGGGGTTAACAGAGATGTTAGTGAGCTCTGTGGAGAAAGATGAGGAACTTGAGCTCTTCCTGACCTTCTGATGTTGCTTAGCAACTGTGCTGTAGCCTGTGTTAATCTGATACTTTGTTTCCTCACCAGCTGCCCCGTATTCACTGAAGACGGATCTGACTGAGAATGAACATATGTTTGCTTCACACAGTGTAGTGGGGACACCTTGTGGAAGGTTTATGAATGCTTTTCAATTAGAATTTTCTAATGAAGTATATTAGAAAGTTTTTATAATCACTTGCTCTACATTATTGTTAAATAAAAATTTAAATGGCGGTTATGCTTTAAGTGAGTGAATTTTAGAGCAAAAATGGCGGTGAACCTAGATAAATATAGATAAGATATGGATAAGAATTCAGTCCTAGTAATAGTAAAAAATGACCCAATGGGAGGCCGTACCTGAATAACCTGCTGGTGTTTGGGGATGGTGAGGTCCGATACCCGGAAGCTCAAGCTGTCCTTAAGATGTTCAGTCAAGGCCAGACTGCAGCACTGAAGAAGAAAGGAAATTAAAAACTCTCTGATGATAGGTACTAAAACATGCAAAAATCCTAAGTAAAATAATAAAAAAAAAAATAATGCCTCCTAATCCACAGTGCTTTGTGGCTAAAAATAATGTTTTCAATTGGGTTGCATTAAGAATGTTGCACCATTTGGCTTTTACAGGCTTTTTGATTTCAGGCACATTCTACTTTGATGTGGTCTGTGCTCATAAATCAGCTGAGAGGACTCAGAAACGGTCATGACTTTTGTCACATTAAAGTCACTGACGAATTTTGGGTTAACTCATTCTGAAGCCAGCAGTAGATACTGTAAAGGGATAACTTACATTTTTAATATAACACAATTGCAAAAAAGATTTTTTTAGATCCAAATACATGTTATAAAAGAGTATATAGGAATGATATCTTCTACCATAGTGTTGCATATGGCCATGGAAAATGTCCGCAGCATGGCATAACACAGATGGACAGCAGGATAGAATAGGGAAGGAAGGTCCTAACCATAGGGTATGGGAATAAGGACACCTCCTGACACAGCCTGTTTCTGTCCCGTCCTGACCTAACAGCTCTAAGTGGGTCCTTCCTCTCACCACCATTACGTGCCTAGACCCAAGCTGTCAGCAGGATAGAATAGGGAATGAAGGCCCTAATCATAGAGAATCTGGGATAGGGACACCTCCTGGCACAGCTTGTGTCTGTCCCTTCCTGCCCTAACAGCTCTAAGTGGGTCCTTCCTCCCACCACCATTACAAACCTACACCCTAGCTGTCAGCAGGATAGAATAGGGAATGAAGGCCCTAATCATAGAGAATCTGGGATAGGGACACCTGACACAGCTTGTGTCTGTCCCTTCCTGCCCTAACAGCTCTAAGTCGGTCCTCCCCCCCACCACCGTTACATGCCTAGACCTTAGCTGTCACCTACAATAACCCTGGCTAGCGCAAACCCCAAGGCAGACAAAGGGCCGCACCAGGAAAAATTTGTAGTAGCAGCAAAACACAACTTCCATATACCTCGATGGTCAGGCAGAGAATGAACTCTATCAACGACGTCAGGTGATGGCTCATAAGACTATTTAAAGAATGGGAGAGTGGTCATCAAGCACATCACCTGATTAAGGCAACACCAGGTTACCAGCAAAGAAAAACTGACATTAACCCTTGCTGGCACAAAATAAAATTATGTTTAAAATACCATAGACTCCTTAGTAGTCAACTTGAGACAGAAGTCAATTCATGACATTTAGTCCCATATAATGTAACTCTTGCTGACTAATGATGCGAGGAGTTGCGCCCTGGTGGCATTATGCATGGACCATGACTGATACCATGATGACATGTGTAACTGATATTGAACATTGGGATAGGGGTATTTCAACATCTAAGGAAAGGTGAGTACTGACGCAGAGATTGTAGGTTAGAGTGTCAGCTCTGCAGGTCAAGCACTTACAAATATATGCATTTTGTATATGAACAGGTCCATCCTCTTCTTAGTGATGAGCAGCATTTTGCTAAACAGGAAGAACGCTCGCTCCTTCTTGACCCGTTGAAGACGGAACGTCCCTTCCAGGATCAGCTCCCCAAACCCGCTCAGGTCTGGACCTTGCCAGTTTACCAGCTTGCTCTGGATTTCCTATACACAAAACCGGCACAGGTATGAGATCATTGTTGGCTTGTTCTTCCAGTTCCATCAGGATCTGCTATCAGCCTCCAAGACAAGAACTATTGGTCAAGTTAGTTTCCTTCTCATGTTATTGTTATCCCCAAATTTAATGAAACCAAAAGTATGGAGCAGCCACATATTCCCATCCCCAGAAATAACATGTCGGTTTCATGCAAAACTCCCAAGATTCAGATCAGGCAGATTTCTGAACTTCAATAAATATCAAATACATTTTGTGTGAATTGAATCTGCAGCTTGTGCCCTCCGGTCCTGCAATCGCTCCTTTTCGGCCTTCTTCCCTTTCCAGGTCTTTGGCAGAAGCCGCCACTGATATCATTGACATGATGTGATCGTGTCCTTACGGGACTATATAGGGTCTAGACAGTGGAAGACCCCAGAATGAGGAGAAGGCCAAAGAAGAGTGACAGAGGTGTGATGGAGGACCTTTCCCATCCTCAGAGGAGTGGTGGAGGATGTTGCCCATTCTTAGATGAGTGCTGGAGGACCTTTCCCATCCTCAAAGGAGTGGAGAGGACCTTTCACATCCTCAAAGGAGTGGAGAGGACCTTTCACATCCTCAGAGGTGAGATGTAAGAGCTTTCCAACTCTCAGAGAAGTGTGGAGGATCTTTCCCATCCTCAGAGGAATGATGGATGACTTTTCCCATCCTCAGAGGAATGATGGAGGACATTTTCCATCCTCAGAGGAGTGGTGGAGGACCTTTCCCATCCTCAGAGGAGAGGTGTGATGGAAGACTTTCCCATCCTCAGAGGAGAGGTGAGATGGAGGACCTTTCCCATCCTCAGAGGGGAGGTGTGATGGAAGACCTCTCCCATCCTCAGAGGAGAGGTGTGATGGAGGACCTTACCCATACTCAGAGGAGAGGTGTGATGGAGGACCTTTCCCATCCTCAGAGGAGAGGTGTGATGGAAGACCTCTCCCATCCTCAGAGGAGAGGTGTGATGGAGGACCTTACCCATACTCAGAGGAGAGGTGTGATGGAGGACCTTTCCCATCCTCAGAGGAGAGGTGTGATGGAGGACCTTTCCCATCCTCAGAGGAGAGGTGTGATGGAGGACCTTTCCCATCCTCAGAGGAGAGGTGTGATGGAGGACCTTTCCCATCCTCAGAGGAGAGGTGTGATGGAGGACCTTTCCCATACTCAGAGGAGAGGTGTGATGGAGGACCTTTCCCATCCGCAGAGTAGAGGTGTGATGGAGGACCTTTCCCATACTCAGAGGAGAGGTGTGATGGAGGACCTTTCCCATCCTCAGAGGAGAGGTGTGATGGAGGACCTTTCCCATCCTCAGAGGAGAGGTGAGATGGAGGACCTTTCCCATCCTCAGAGGGGAGGTGTGATGGAGGACCTTTCCCATACTCAGAGGAGAGGTGTGATGGAGGACCTTTCCCATCCTCAGAGGAGAGGTGTGATGGAGGACCTTTCCCATCCTCAGAGGAGAGGTGTGATGGAGGACCTTTCCCATCCTCAGAGGAGAGGTGAGATGGAGGACCTTTCCCATCCTCAGAGGGGAGGTGTGATGGAGGACCTTTCCCATCTTCAGAGGAGAGGTGTGATGGAGGACCTTTCCCATCCTCAGAGGAGAGGTGTGATGGAGGACCTTTCCCATCCGCAGAGGGGAGGTGTGATGGAGGACCTTTCCCATCCTCAGAGGAGAGGTGTGATGGAGGACCTTTCCCATCCTCAGAGGAGAGGTGTGATGGAGGACCTTTCCCATACTCAGAGGAGAGGTGTGATGGAGGACCTTTCCCATCCTCAGAGGAGAGGTGTGATGGAGGACCTTTCCCATCCTCAGAGGAGAGGTGTGATGGAGGACCTTTCCCATCGTCAGAGGAGAGGTGTGATGGAGGACCTTTCCCATCCTCAGAGGAGAGGTGTGATGGAGGACCTTTCCCATCCTCAGAGGAGAGGTGAGATGGAGGACCTTTCCCATCTGCAGAGTAGAGGTGTGATGGAGGACCTTTCCCATCCTCAGAGGAGAGGTGAGATGGAGGACCTTTCCCATCTGCAGAGTAGAGGTGTGATGGAGGACCTTTCCCATCCTCAGAGGAGAATAGTGATGGAGGACCTTTCCCATCCTCAGAGGAGAGGTGTGACGGAGGACCTTTCCCATCCTCAGAGGAGAGGTGAGATGGAGGACCTTTCCCATCCTCAGAGGGGAGGTGTGATGGAGGACCTTTCCCATCCTCAGAGGAGAGGTGTGACGGAGGACCTTTCCCATCCTCAGAGGTGCAATTTTAGAATCTTATTGACCCTCAAAATGCAGCAAAATGGCAACTGGCATATTGGAAATCGAATCCCAAAAATTCTATAATCATGCAAAAATGGTGAGAGAGAATCTCATTGGTTTATGGTCACTTTTAAATTAGGGGGATATTTTTCCCAATCTGTACAGTGATAACATACCTGGAGCCTGACAGCGTGCTCCTGCTTCCTCTTCATGTCATTGATGTACCAGGCCACGGCCGTCATAGTGATAATGGCTTCCTCCATCACTTCGTACCCAGGAACATTTTTATCAAAGTGCTTGGCCAGCTCCTGCCATACAACCCAGAGCAGACGTCAGTACATAGGTCAGACATCAGAGATCATTATATAGGGCAGAGATTATGTGCCTGATGGAGTATACAAAGGTTGCAGGCTTATGCGGTGGAGGAACTATCTTAAGTTAGAGTTTATTAAGGGTAACCTGACCGCAGATACAGGTGGCTGCTGTATGTCCCCAATAAAACAGTTCATTCTTCCACAATGTCTGAGAGCAGAGGATTCTGCTGAAAGCTGCAATCTGCAGCAGTGGTGTCCACTCCACCTGTCTATGGGTCTGAGCTCGTGTCTCACCTGTAGAAAGCTGCAGTCTGCAGCAGTGGTGTCCACTCCACCTGTCTATGGGTCTGAGCTCGTGTCTCACCTGTAGAAAGCTGCAATCTGCAGCAGTGGTGTCCACTCCGCCTGTCTATGGGTCTGAGCTCGTGTCTCACCTGTAGAAAGCTGCAACCTGCAGCAGTGGTGTCAGCTCCACCTGTCTATGGGTCTGAGCTCGTGTCTCACCTGTAGAAAGCTGCAATCTGCAGCAGTGGTGTCCACTCCACCTGTCTATGGGTCTGAGCTCGTGTCTCACCTGTAGAAAGCTGCAATCTGCAGCAGTGGTGTCCACTCCACCTGTCTGTGGGTCTGAGCTCATGTCTCATCTGTAGAAAGCTGCAATCTGCAGCAGTGGTGTCCACTCCACCTGTCTGTGGGTCTGAGCTCGTGTCTCATCTGTAGAAAGCTGCAATCTGCAGCAGTGTTGTCCACTCCACCTGTCTATGGGTCTGAGCTCGTGTCTCACATGTAGAAAGCTGCAATCTGCAGCAGTGGTGTCCACTCCACCTGTCTATGGGTCTGAGCTCGTGTCTCATCTGTAGAAAGCTGCAGTCTGCAGCAGTGTTGTCCACTCCACCTGTCTATGGGTCTGAGCTCGTGTCTCATCTGTAGAAAGCTGCAATCTGCAGCAGTGATGTCCACTCGACCTGTCTTTGGGTCTGAGCTCGTGTCTCATCTGTAGAAAGCTGAAATCTGCAGCAGTGGTGTCCACTCCACCTGTCTGTGGGTCTGAGCTTGTGTCTTCCCTGTAGAAAGCTGCAATCTGCAGCAGTGGTGTCCACTCCACCTGTCTGTGGGTCTGAGCTTGTGTCTGCCCTCTAGAAAGCTGCAATCTGCAGCAGTGGTGTCCCCTCCACCTGTCCATGGGTCTGAGCTCGTGTCTCACATGTAGAAAGCTGCAATCTGCAGCAGTGGTGTCCACTCCACCTGTCTATGGGTCTGAGCTCGTGTCTCATCTGTAGAAAGCTGCAATCTGCAGCAGTGGTGTCCACTCCACCTGTCTATGGGTCTGAGCTCGTGTCTCACCTGTAGAAAGCTGCAACCTGCAGCAGTGGTGTCCGCTCCACCTGTCTATGGGTCTGAGCTCGTGTCTCACCTGTAGAAAGCTGCAATCTGCAGCAGTGGTGTCCACTCCACCTGTCTATGGGTCTGAGCTCGTGTCTCATCTGTAGAAAGCTGCAATCTGCAGCAGTGGTGTCCACTCCACCTGTCTATGGGTCCGAGCTTGTGTCTCCCCTGTAGAAACCTACAATCTGCAGCAGTGGTGTCCACTCCACCTGTCTATGGGTCTGAGCTCGTGTCTCATCTGTAGAAAGCTGCAATCTGCAGCAGTGGTGTCCACTCCACCTGTCTATGGGTCCGAGCTTGTGTCTCCCCTGTAGAAACCTACAATCTGCAGCAGTGGTGTCCACTCCACCTGTCTATGGGTCTGAGCTCGTGTCTCATCTGTAGAAAGCTGCAATCTGCAGCAGCGGTGTCCACTCCACCTGTCTGTGGGTTTGAGCTCGTGTCTCCCCTCTAGAAAGCTGCAATCTGCAGCAGTGGTGTCCACTCCACCTGTCTGTGGGTCTGAGCTTGTGTCTCATCTGTAGAAAGCTGCAATCTGCAGCAGTGGTGTCCACTCCACCAGGCTGTGGGTCTGAGCGCGTGTCTCACCTGTAGAAGAAGGTGGTACTTCATGATCCGCTGGACGGGTTTCAGGAGATAAGTCTCCAGAGGCAGCGAGTGACATAACACTGCCTGACGCTCCCTGAAGAACTGCACCAGCTCCTCGTTTTTCATGCATTCACGGAGGACAGAGACCGAGCTGAGAAGAAGGAGGATGAACAGGATAAACAGACCAAACCGGGGGTTATTCACTAATAGACATTAAAAATTGCAATAAATTGTCCTTATCACCTATAATGTATAGGTATTGCCCCAACTTAAAAAACCTCCATGTGCCCCAACAAGGTACAAAAGTACAGGAAAATGTATGAACATGAAGTCCCAGAGCCATGGGATATTGTAGATATCATGTATAACAGGTTGTGGCCAGTCTACGGCATGCTGGGAGTTGTAGTTCACCAACACCTAAAGCATCAGAGGTGCAAACGCCTGAAATATCATAGATACACAGTACAATACTGGACTGAGAGCAAAGACTATTGATATAGACAAGAAAGCACAGGCGAATAAATCTCAGTATGTTATATGATATACGACATCATGTTATATTTATTCTATTCTATGTTGTATTATATTATACTGTATTTTATATTATATTAAATAATTCTATTGTCATATATTACATTACATTATATACTACTTTATTAAAATGTAGCTTATTCTAATATGTTATATCATATTTTATTATTACATTATATTACGTTTAAATATTTAATATTATATTGTATTATAATATATTTTATATTGCAATAGATTATATTATAATGTATTCTATTTTATGTATTGTACTTATTATATTATGTTGCATTTTATTTTTTGTCATAAGGTCTTTTATTATATCACATTATATATTATTTGGTAGTGTATTATAGTATATTTTAGAATATTATATTATATTATGCTGTATTCTATTACATTATATTGTAACTAGCTGGGTGCCCGATGCACATGCATCGGGATTCTAGCAGAGCGAGTCTCTGACTCGCAATGGCCGCTTCGCGGCCAATGCTTCGCGCTGCTAAGGCGACTCGCCATGCCCGCTGCGCGGGCATAGCGAGTCGCCTTAGAACTGCTCGCAATGGCCGCTGCGCGGCCAATGCTTCGGGCGTATCCACATGACCACGCTGACTCGCAGCGTGAGCGGACTCAAAAGGGGCAAAAAACCCATTCGTGATTATATAATAGATTGTAAAATGCTACAAATATGTTGGTGCTTTATAAATAAAATAATTATTATTTGCATTGTATTTTATGTTATTCTACTATATTGTCTTTTATTCTATTATTCTCTTCTATTATATTTCATTCTATATTATATTTTACTATAATATTGTATTGCATTATAATATATTGTATTATATTCATTGTACTCTATCACATTATATTATTGTATTTTATTTGTTTATATTGTCTTTTATTCTATTACATTCTGTATTACATTATTTTACAATCTATTGTATTGCATTATAATATATTGTATTATACTGAATGATATTTATTGTACTCTATCATATTATATTATTGTATTTTATTTTTTTATATTGTCTTTTATTCTATTCTATTACATTCTGTATTACATTATTTTACAATCTATTGTATTACATTATAATATATTGTATTATACTGAATTATATTTATTGTACTCTATCATATTATATTATTGTATTTTCATTTTTTATATTGTCTTTTATTTTCTTCTATTAGATTACATTCTGTATTATATCAATTTTACACTATATTGTATTTCGTCATAATATATTGTATTATATTTTATTGTTTTCTATTGCTTATATTGTATTGCATTTTATTTTTTATATGATCTTTTCTATTATATTCCATTATATCTTATTATTCTGATATATTGCATTATAGTATATTTTATTGTATTCAACTCACATTACATTATTTTGTATTTTTTTTGTCTTTTATTCTATTATTCCAGTATATTACATTATATTGTATTACATTATAATATATTGTATTATATTGCATTATATTTTATTGTATTCTATCCCATTATATTACATTTTATTTTATTATATGGTCTTTTATTCTATTCTATTATATTGTATATTATTATTATTATATATTGTATTATATTGCATTATATTTTATTGTATTCTATCCCATTATATTACATTTTATTTTATTACGGTATATGGTCTTTTATTCTATTCTATTATATTGTATATTATTGTTATTATATATTGTATTAGAATACAATAAAATATATCACATTATATTACATTTTTTTATATTGTCTTTTATTCTATTATATCACATTATATCTTATTATAATATGTTGTATTCTTTTGCATTATAGTGTTAGATTGCTTTTGAATAGATTATACTGTATTATATTGTATTCTATTACATTTAGTTATATAATATTGTCTTATATTATAGTCACCTACCTGGGATAATTCATACAGTATAGGGTATAGATGTCAAACTCTTCACTCTGGGAAAAAAAAGTTGAGATCAGAGGAAAATCAAAGATTCCGTAATCCCCATTTGATGACGGTAAATGTAGCACATTGTTCTCTGTTATCAGCCATCCAGTGTGGGAAGACGCAGACTAACGTGTATAAAGATAAACTAATACAGAGCAAAGCCAAGAATAAATCCCTCTCCCACCAAGTACTAGAGCATCTCAATGAATTGGAATATCATCAAAAATCAATATCATATTGCCGTGTTTCTGGGTGTTCTGAAATGCGTTGACTAATAAATCAATATTATATTCGCCCTTTGATGTCTCGTGGAATACGGCAGTGCGGTTTTTAACCCTTCATCCTCCCTACTTTCTGAGATAATGACCTTTGGGTTTCCATAATCATCAACATTTATAGAAATAAACACATGAAATAGATCCCTCTGTGTGTAATGACTCTATATAATATATGTGTTCACGTTTTGTATTGAATTACTGAAATAAATTAACGTTTTGATGATATTCTAATTCACTGAGAGCTCCTGATATCCTGTACATCAACATTGTTCTGACCCAACCCCTCACCCCCCCAAGTAATGGCAGCCACGTTGTCTTTCCTCTATTGCACCATGGAGTTACTACAAACTCTGGGGTGCCACATAACCTTTCTGTGATTCAACACCCCACTTTTCATATATGGGAAAGTGCTGAAGTGCTAAGGGGCGTCTCCTTCAGTCCAAATTGGGTACTTGCTAAACTTAACATGACCAGCAGGGGGCGTCTTACCCTCATCACAAAACACTCGGCAATCATGGGCGCAGACGTACAGTTCTCCAGCTCTTCAAGCAGCTCGCTGTAAAAGAGCAGACTGTTAGTAATGGAGTCCGGCCATACAGCGAATTCTTCTAGTCCCAACTTTAGGAGTAAAAGCAATGTATGCACTGACCCGATTTATCCTACGATGTCTCAGGTGTATTCACGCCATCCAGATAAAAAACTGACAACATTTCTGCCCCATTGTCATCAATACACTATCCGTATACAACACCGTACAGCAGTGTACGCACCGCCAACAGGATCGTCTGCTGAGACTGATGCCAACTATTGGTAAGGAGCAGTATGCCGTCTGTCCTGATGTCTGCTATCACTGCTCTTCCCAGACTTACATAACCTGGGAGATTGTTAAATTCATAGCCAACAAGTGTTGAATCTACACGGTGGCGGCAGGTGACGGTGCCTGGGCCCACCAGACAATCCTCCGGTCCTCCGGTGGGCCAGTCACCCCTGTCTGTATATCAGTTTTGTTTGTTTTTTTACATTTGTATAGCATCTGTTTTTAAACTGTTTGTTAATATTTACAATGGAAACCAATAAAAATGGATGGAGTCCCATTTCTTTACGCACCCATTGAGTTTAATGAACACATCACAGTAAGGCATGCTGTGATTTTTTTACATGTAGACCATTAGATAACCTGGGAGAGCGGTGCACGCATCGCTGACACACAAGTGTTAAATCTACATAGTGCAAGCAAGTGACAATGCCTGGAGCCACCGGAGAATCCTCTGCTCCTCCGGTCTGTCGTCCAACCCTTTAATTTTAGAGGATTTCTTTTAAGGAAAAAATAAAGAAAAAATAAAGGGTACACAGCTCCTACTCAGGGACTGTAGTCATCAAACTCACCTGTTAAACTCATAAATATCTTCTATGTTGCAGAATAAAGTGCTGACTTGCTCAGGTTTCAGGGGAAGTTGACCACAATCTATAATGCAGCCTAAATAATCCTGTAAGGAGAAAGCAAAGGAGACGGAGCATTAATTTGACGTACAGAGATGATAGGACATCCAATACAACATGTCATACAGTGGAAACACGCACAGTCAGCACAGCTGTCATGCTGCATGGATAGTGCGGCTGTCATGGCTGCCAATGGAGTAGTATAGCTGTTATGGCTGCCAATGGGGTAGAGCAGCTGTCATGGTGCAATGGTGTAGTGCAGGTGTCATGGCTGCATGGAGTAGTGTAGCTGGTATGGCTGCCATTGAATATGTAGCTGTCATGGTGCCAATGGTGTAGTGCAGCTGTCATGGCTGCCAATGGGTAGTGCAACTGTAATGGCTGCCAATGGGGTAGAGCACTGGCATGGCCAATGGAGTAGTGGGCTGTCATGGCCAATGGAGTATGCGGCTGTCATGGCCAATGGAGTAGTGCGGCTGTCATGGCCAATGGCATTGCAACATCATGGCCAATGGAGTAGTGCGGCTGTCATGGCCAATGGAGTAGTGCGGCTGTCAAGGCTTGCCTATGGAAAAGTGCAGCTGTCATAGCTGCCAATGAAGTAGTGCAGCTGCAGGGGGTGCAGAGGTTGCAATTGTATCGATGGCCGACTTTTGAGGGGGCGAGAGACAGTCAGGGATTATGGACACGGCATGAAGAGAACACTGTGCTTGTCTGCAATTCTTTCTCTAATCAGCTCCTGATCTTGACACCTGTCTCTGTAGGGCCACTATCAGAGATGAGCAATTTGATTTCCGCTGCCCTGGTCCAGCATCCAATCTGGTCCTAGGTGGAAGCTGGTCTCTACTTCAGCTCCTGGTACCCTGAGATCAACATCCTGGGCAACTTTGGGTTGCAACGATGGTGTGATTCATGTTATAACACCATGAGGTCTGATGAATTGGCCTCAAGCAAAGTCATGACATTGGAAGGTCTAGTAAGATCGAAAGGCGCCAAAGGATGTTGGATGCAGAAGGTAAGGCCGCCTGTCACAGAGGGCGCTGAGCCAAGGCAGAGTGAATAGAATTACTTATCTCTAGCGACTATCCATCCATTGGTATTTAAGGTGACTGCAGTGTTGTCTCCTTCTCAAAGGTAATAAGGAAAATGGCTGACAGTCTCATTAAAGATGAACCAATGGGCAGCTCTGTTCCATTTAGACAGGAGTAAGAGTGTCACGTTCTAGCGATTGGTGGTGGCCTCATCTATCAGACCCCTACCAATGCAGAGTACCTACTAAACCAATGGATGAGTACTCCGCGAACGTTGGGACAATATTGGCGCTCTATCTGCCGTACATATTGTCTTATCTCGCTTAAAACACATTGGTAGTCCAAAATCGGACATGTGGGATCCTTATCTCCCCCAAGTTGGGGTACAGTTAGGAGGCCCCAATACATATTCCCCTGGAGGCCAGCCCACAGATATTGGCCGGTTTGATCGATGTTAGTCTAATGTGTATGGAGAGCCTTGGACATTGAGGTTAACCCAAGTAAGAGTTTTTCAGGTTTTGAGTAGAGTAGGCTTGAAATGATGAAAAATATGAAAAGAAAACCAAATTGTTTCATGTACGTCCAAGAAAATCTGATTCAAGCCTTGCAGACGCTCCGTGTTCTTGAACTTTTCCCCATTACCCTCAGTGGATCCGCTATTATTTTTCATCAAGGACAGATGTTTTTTTTTCCTGTACCGGCTCATATTGGAGTAGTCTAGCCGACAGCTGATATGTCAGTAGTCATACTCATGTATGTACATATACTCGTCCGCCCATTGGCTGCTTCCCGGAACGCGTCGTCTGTGTTCCCAATCTAATATAGACCATTTCTCCGTCTATTCTGCAAACATGGCGCCTATGTGCACCAGCGGGTGAATCATGTGCTTATCTACTGAACCATACTTGAAGACAGACATTCCAACATCATTGCTGATTTCCCGGTTTGGACAGCGAGTGTTGAATGAGCACTCATCAGACAGATAAGCTGGCCGAGATCAACCATCAGATGACATCACATCACAATGAGCGATAGATTATTTCTGCTTTATCCCTAAATCTGCAACCTCGTCCGCATGGCTTTAGTCAAATACTTTCTTCTGGCCCTGTACAAATCACATGTTGTATAATAATGAAATGCAGTAAAACAGAAACGCTTGGGTAAGAAACCTGTACTGTGCATCTCAATGCCAAACAGCTGCTGCAAAAGCCGATAGAATTTTAGGTTTACTAAAAAGAGCAATAAAAGATACTGTTACTGTTCCTATCTCAGGAGGCTTTGATTCTGGATTGCATTTTTGTTCCAGACTCTAATAAGAGAGGGATGTGGGGAAATCATGCAACTATACACAAAAAGTAGCCATGTCACTTGCCATAAATATGTATGTTTATTACTTGATGTAATTGCGGTTGCTCTCCTGAGTCTGGCGTTGTATTTCTTTTGTTCCTGAAATATGGCCTCCTTTTTTCCCTGTGTATATATGTCTTTTTTAGACTTTATAGCCAAGTGGGCGTGGCCAAAAGGAAGTTTCCTACTAATAAGATGTTATTACTACGTCCAATTAGGTACCAAGACCAGCTTTATAGACAGGGAAGATGAGCCATATTGTAGCCATATCTCAGGAATGGAGAGGAGCAGGAACAGAAGAAAAGCAATGTCAGAATCAGCAGAACAGCAGCATTTACACCAGGCAAAAAATACAGAATTATAGCAAGTGGCAGGTTCTCTTTAGTCACATAGGAATGTGGCCAAAAGTAAGCAAATCTCATATCTGCGGTCACTTGACCTCTTGTGCTTGTGCTTGTGCTGGCATTGTGCACACCACACACTGTAAGGATTCAGATGTCACACAAAGTGATGACCCCTTGACATGTAGGTCCGAATAAGAGGCTGACCAGGGCCAATCTTCATTTTCACGTAGCTGAATTCAAGCAAGACAGAAGAAACCCCCCCGGTTATACCTCAGGGAACAAAAGGAGACCTCCTGCCCAATTTATTAAATCAGTTGCCAATGAAATCTCCTCAGTTCCCTCGTGTCCTATTTACCATGTAGAGACTGAAGGTGAACCCCACATACAAATTGAGACCTTACAAAGTGATATCAAATGAAGAAGACTATGCTGTTTACCTTTTTTAGGTAGAATTGTGCTTGCTTTTGCAGCTGCTGCTTGGCGTTGAGCTGACATTTTTCATAGTAGCCTCAAATTAGGCTCATTGCACAATCATAGTCTAAGGCAGGGGTTCCCAACCCGTGGCATCGGAGCCACATATGCCTCGCAGCTCTTCCAGCTTGGTACATTGCAAACCCCGTATAGCAAACAGCTATGAAGAGCAGGTCTCCAGGTGCTGACTTATGTGAGTAGCTCCACATAGTAGAGGAGATCTGGATGGTGGTAAGGTAGGAACTCCTGGATCTTGGTATACTGCCTTGGTGTGATTTCGGTGGACAAGCTTTGGTTGTTATTATACTAGAAATGGGGGCTTCGCATGTCTCTACTGTGAGGGGGTGGGAGATGGATGTGGCTTGTGAGCCTCTCGTAGATCTGGATGTGGCTCGTGAGCCTTTTGTAGATCTGGATGTGGCTCGTGAGCCTTTCGTAGATCTGGATGTGGCTCGTGAGTCTTTCTTGGAGCTGGATGTGGCTTGTGAACCTTTCTTAGAGATGGATGTGGCTCGTGAACCTTTTTCAAAGCTGGATGTGGCTCGTGAGCCTTTCTTAGAGCTGGATGTGGCTCGTGAGCCTTTCTTGGAGCTGGATGTGGCTCGTGAACCTTTCGTAGAGCTGGATGTGGCTCGTGAGCCTTTCGTAGAGCTGCATGTGGCTCGTGAGCCTTTCGTAGAGCTGGATGTGGCTCGTGAACCTTTTCTTGGAGCTGGATGTGGCTCGTGAACCTTTCTTGGAGCTCGATGTGGCTCGTGAGCCTTTGTTAGAGCTGGATGTGGCTCGTGAGCCTTTCTTGGAGCTGGATGTGGCTTGTGAGCCTTTCTTAGAGCTGGATGTGGCTCGTGAGCCTTTCTTAGAGCTGGATGTGGCTCGTGAGCCTTTCGTAGAGCTGGATGTGGCTCATGAGCCTTTCTTGGAGCTCGATGTGGCTTGTGAGCCTTTCTCAGAGCTGGATGTGGCTCGTGAGCCTTTCTTAGAGCTGGTTGTGGCTCGTGAGTATTTCTTAGAGCTGGATGTGGCTCGTGAGTATTTCTTAGAGCTGGATGTGGCTCGTGAGCCTTTCGTAGATCTGGATGTGGCTCGTGAGCCTTTCGTAGATCTGGATGTGGCTCGTGAGCCTTTCGTAGATCTGGATGTGGCTCGTGAGTCTTTCTTGGAGCTGGATGTGGCTCGTGAACCTTTCTTAGAGATGGATGTGGCTCGTGAACCTTTTTCAAAGCTGGATGTGGCTCGTGAGCCTTTCTTAGAGCTGGATGTGGCTCATGAGGCTTTCTTAGAGCTGGATGTGGCTCGTGAGCCTTTCTTGGAGCTGGATGTGGCTCGTGAACCTTTCGTAGAGCTGGATGTGGCTCGTGAGCCTTTCGTAGAGCTGCATGTGGCTCCTGAGCCTTTCGTAGAGCTGGATGTGGCTCGTGAACCTTTTCTTGGAGCTGGATGTGGCTCGTGAACCTTTCTTGGAGCTCGATGTGGCTCGTGAGCCTTTCTTAGAGCTGGATGTGGCTCGTGAGCCTTTCTTGGAGCTGGATGTGGCTTGTGAGCCTTTCTTAGAGCTGGATGTGGCTCGTGAGCCTTTCTTAGAGCTGGATGTGGCTCGTGAGCCTTTCGTAGAGCTGGATGTGGCTCATGAGCCTTTCTTGGAGCTCGATGTGGCTTGTGAGCCTTTCTCAGAGCTGGATGTGGCTCGTGAGCCTTTCTTAGAGCTGGTTGTGGCTCGTGAGTATTTCTTAGAGCTGGATGTGGCTCGTGAGTATTTCTTAGAGCTGGATGTGGCTCGTGAGCCTTTCGTAGATCTGGATGTGGCTCGTGAGCCTTTCGTAGATCTGGATGTGGCTCGTGAGCCTTTCGTAGATCTGGATGTGGCTCGTGAGTCTTTCTTGGAGCTGGATGTGGCTCGTGAACCTTTCTTAGAGATGGATGTGGCTCGTGAACCTTTTTCAAAGCTGGATGTGGCTCGTGAGCCTTTCTTAGAGCTGGATGTGGCTCATGAGGCTTTCTTAGAGCTGGATGTGGCTCGTGAGCCTTTCTTGGAGCTGGATGTGGCTCGTGAACCTTTCTTAGAGCTGGATGTGGCTCGTGAGCCTTTCGTAGAGCTGCATGTGGCTCGTGAGCCTTTCGTAGAGCTGGATGTGGCTCGTGAACCTTTTCTTGGAGCTGGATGTGGCTCGTGAACCTTTCTTGGAGCTCGATGTGGCTCGTGAGCCTTTCTTAGAGCTGGATGTGGCTCGTGAGCCTTTCTTGGAGCTGGATGTGGCTTGTGAGCCTTTCTTAGAGCTGGATGTGGCTCGTGAGTGTGGCGCCCCTGCGTACAGGTGGCCACAGAAGGGAACTGCAGCCAGGCAGTTAGGACATAGTAAACACTACACCCTCACAGCCCACATCCCCACGCATAGAGAGGGTTCACATCCAGCTCTGAGGTCGGAGACTATATGAGACCAGAAGGAGTGGTGGATGAGGAGTGGGTTGGGCACACCAGAAGGTCAGGTGACTGACAGTATATAGAGAGGGGGAGGAGTGAAGGAAGTTAGTAAGCCATGGTGCTGAGCAGAAAAGACCAAGAGCAAAGTGAGCTGAGATAGAAAGGCTACAGAACAGCAGGAGGTTGAGCTGAAGCTGAGCAGGAGAGAGCCATGCTGCCTGGAAGTGCCTAAGCTGAGGAGCGCTGACCCGTACTGAGCCAATGCGAGCCAGATGGGGGGGAAAAGCCCATCCAAGATGCTGAAACCACCAGGAGTGTGAGAGAGCCGAGAGGGACGGTGTAACCCGGGGCCCTAGAATTACAGCTCAAGCAACCAACTGCAGGCGGAGTAGCCCTCATATATACTGGAAGGAACACAGAGGAAGGAGCCTGGTAGTTTAATGCTGCAGACTACTGCAGGCTGGGCAAAGGCAGAGTGTCAGCTCTGAAGGGGACCGACGATCCACCCGGTATCCCCAGATTCACTGACGGGGAGCTTTAGTTTCAAGCTGGAGTTCCTAACCCAAAGAACAGGCAGCTCAGTGACACACTAGGACTCACAGAAGCCCGAGTCACCGCTATACTGTTCAGCGTCCGCATACACCCGTGTAAGACGGAGAAAGAGAGTATTAGCCCGGAAAGGCACACTTAAAGACTGTGTGAGGGGTCACAAGGAGAGAGGAGCCTGGCTGCAGGAGAGAAGGGAACCCGGAAAGGGAGAATGCAACTGAATGTTAAGAGCTGTGTAAAGAACTGCAAATAACCTGTAACTTGCTTGAAGAAGAACAACTTAAGTAAAGCTTTGGAAACCCTGCATTGCCTCCTGCCTGCTTCCATCTGCAGACCCTTTCTCCCATACAGGCTTGCACCAGGAAGATCTCAACCTGCAGAGCCACAGCCTGTCAGCACCAGCACAGGAAGAGGGATCCTTGCAGCTGCAAAGTAAGTGTGCTCCAACAGCCTCACACACAACAGATATTAACTCCTTACTGCCCCGGGGGATACAGTTCTCCCCACTAGAACTATACCACCTCCGCTGCCCTCACATCACCCCCGGAGGTTCTGCAGCAGCGGCGGCCCCCATTACTGGCCGCATCAAGTGGGTGGCGTCACCCGTGACAATATCCCTTGTAAATATTCCCCTTTTATTGTGCTGAGCCAGGGACACGGTCCGGACCAGGCCACCAGTGACATCCCCAGCAGCAGATCGGTCCGGTACCGAGTACCCCACGTCCCTTGGGGCTCCACAACCTGGCGTCACGAACAGGATTTACCCGGTCCAAAAGAATTGGACCTTGTGCGCCAAAAGAACTGTTTCTAGACTTTTCCCGCCAAATCTGACCCAAATGGCGGCCACAGGGGACTAGCGCCATGTGCAGGGGAGGCGTTCCTAAGGCTCCCATCGTGGGCCGGTCCGGTCCAAGGCGCGAAAAGAAGGTCCCGCCCTGGCTCTCCTTAACTCCGGGAGAGCCAGCTGTTACTCTCAAAGAAGAGCCGCCGCCCCTAGACCCTCCTACCAAGAAGCTGGCGCGAACTGAGAAGGAAATCGTCATCAGGAGGGGGCGGAGCAGGCAACCGGAAGAGAAGCAGTCGCCATTCCAGTACACGAGGACGGAAGCGGAGGACGCACTGAAGAGCGCTCTGTGCGAGAGACCACGAGTGATCCCGGAGGGCCCACAGATTGAACCAGTGGAGGAACCCGGCCGAGGAGAGACCCCGTGTGATCGCGTAGAGATGGCGGAAGGTGGAGAAGAGCGTCCCCGCATCCTGGACACCCGGAGAGGTGTATTGCGGCTGCTACCCCCGAGGATGACACGGGTTCAGGAAGCTAATAGAACCCGGATCCAGATAGACATCGACCAAAGTCCGAACTATGAAGTCCAGTTGCAGCGACCCGGCCGGGTCGAGGAGCACGGACGTGCCGCAAGCGAGGCAGAAGGCCGTACGGCCATACTGGTGGACGTGACTACCCCGCCAGCTGTGGTACATAACGCCTGGAGAGAAGTTGACCCACTCGGAGCTTTGCCAGAAGGATTTCTGAAGCTGCCGGAGCCCTGATACCAGCGCCCAAGACAGTAGAGGTAAAGGGAGAACAACTCCGTTGCTGGTGGGAACGGGACAAAGACTGCGACGATATGATGGGCTTTCTGGGAGATCCTGCGGGCGGAGTAGGTCCCGTGGAGGTAGTCACCAGAAATGAGTACCTGAGAAGATGCGGTAAGAGATGGGAACAGGAGGAAGAGAAAAGGCAGGAGCAAAAGCGAGAACTAGTCGCCCTGACCCAGTACTTGAAAACAGTTGCGAGGCGAGACAAGAGTGTTGCCGGATCCCAGAGGCATGAGGGCAGGATCGTCAAAGTTAAGCCTGAGGAGGGATACGCCTTTGCCCGCGAGGAAGGGATAGACTGTGACATATTTATCAACCGCCGTGATGTTGAACAACACTTGCCAGAGAAACACCCGGACAGGGAAGTGCAAGTCGGTGAGCAGATCTCATATGTTATCGTCCAAGGAGCTAGAGGCCCGTATGGCATAAGAGTACACAGACTTTGCTTAGATGCCAGTTATGATGACATGCCTGCCTTAGAGGAAACTAACCCTGAAATGCCACCGGACCCAATCATGAACCCGGGTCCTACTACAGACTTAGTACCTGCTGCTGAGACCGTTGCAGTAAAGAAAACAGCAGATGTTGCAACGCAGACTCCGGAGAGTTACCTGCTAATCGACGCCCTGCAGGGACTTGAGATGTTCCCCAGAAGAAGAGGACCACCAACACTTCCGTGGAAGGTCAAGCTGGAAGGAAAGAAGGAGTGAACCCGGGTCCTTAAAAGAAGTACAGATGAAGCAGAAGAAACTGTAAGTGTGAATGTACATTGCTCCTTATTGACCCCCAACCTTACCTGAATGAATGTTAGCATTCCCCTGTCTGTGTTATGTGTTTTACCTGAACATTTAATATCATAGACAATGACATGATACTAACTTTCTTGTAAATAGTTAAGCACACTTGTGTGCTCCCCTTTGGTTTTAAGACCAGATGCAAATGCGAAGTAATGCACGAACTCTGCATTTTGAAATTTGAAGCTGCTTTTTGAGACTTTTGCACTTTTTGAGAATTTTTGAAAGTTTTAGCACTTTTTGAAAAGAAGAGAGAATTTTATACTTTTATGCGAAGCAATGTCTTATAATGTCTTTTACAGAAAAGAGGGTAATGATGAGTATATATACCCATGCACTCATGTTTATAGTTAATGTAACGTTCCAAGAATCGTGCCTCCCGGATGGGAAGAAATCAAGAATTCATAATGTTTATTGTTATATAATATAAAAATGTTTTCAGGGTAACCAATGTCGAGTCGCGCGCGGACGCGCTGTTTAACTCCGGGAGAATGTGGCGCCCCTGCGTACAGGTGGCCACAGAAGGGAACTGCAGCCAGGCAGTTAGGACATAGTAAACACTACACCCTCACAGCCCACATCCCCACGCATAGAGAGGGTTCACATCCAGCTCTGAGGTCGGAGACTATATGAGACCAGAAGGAGTGGTGGATGAGGAGTGGGTTGGGCACACCAGAAGGTCAGGTGACTGACAGTATATAGAGAGGGGGAGGAGTGAAGGAAGTTAGTAAGCCATGGTGCTGAGCAGAAAAGACCAAGAGCAAAGTGAGCTGAGATAGAAAGGCTACAGAACAGCAGGAGGTTGAGCTGAAGCTGAGCAGGAGAGAGCCATGCTGCCTGGAAGTGCCTAAGCTGAGGAGCGCTGACCCGTACTGAGCCAATGCGAGCCAGATGGGGGGGAAAAGCCCATCCAAGATGCTGAAACCACCAGGAGTGTGAGAGAGCCGAGAGGGACGGTGTAACCCGGGGCCCTAGAATTACAGCTCAAGCAACCAACTGCAGGCGGAGTAGCCCTCATATATACTGGAAGGAACACAGAGGAAGGAGCCTGGTAGTTTAATGCTGCAGACTACTGCAGGCTGGGCAAAGGCAGAGTGTCAGCTCTGAAGGGGACCGACGATCCACCCGGTATCCCCAGATTCACTGACGGGGAGCTTTAGTTTCAAGCTGGAGTTCCTAACCCAAAGAACAGGCAGCTCAGTGACACACTAGGACTCACAGAAGCCCGAGTCACCGCTATACTGTTCAGCGTCCGCATACACCCGTGTAAGACGGAGAAAGAGAGTATTAGCCCGGAAAGGCACACTTAAAGACTGTGTGAGGGGTCACAAGGAGAGAGGAGCCTGGCTGCAGGAGAGAAGGGAACCCGGAAAGGGAGAATGCAACTGAATGTTAAGAGCTGTGTAAAGAACTGCAAATAACCTGTAACTTGCTTGAAGAAGAACAACTTAAGTAAAGCTTTGGAAACCCTGCATTGCCTCCTGCCTGCTTCCATCTGCAGACCCTTTCTCCCACACAGGCTTGCACCAGGAAGATCTCAACCTGCAGAGCTACAGCCTGTCAGCACCAGCACAGGAAGAGGGATCCTTGCAGCTGCAAAGTAAGTGTGCTCCAACAGCCTCACACACAACAGATATTAACTCCTTACTGCCCCGGGGGATACAGTTCTCCCCACTAGAACTATACCACCTCCGCTGCCCTCACATCACCCCCGGAGGTTCTGCAGCAGCGGCGGCCCCCATTACTGGCCGCATCAAGTGGGTGGCGTCACCCGTGACAATATCCCTTGTAAATATTCCCCTTTTATTGTGCTGAGCCAGGGACACGGTCCGGACCAGGCCACCAGTGACATCCCCAGCAGCAGATCGGTCCGGTACCGAGTACCCCACGTCCCTTGGGGCTCCACATGAGCCTTTCTTAGAGCTGGATGTGGCTCGTGAGCCTTTCGTAGAGCTGGATGTGGCTCATGAGCCTTTCTTGGAGCTCGATGTGGCTTGTGAGCCTTTCTCAGAGCTGGATGTGGCTCGTGAGCCTTTCTTAGAGCTGGTTGTGGCTCGTGAGTATTTCTTAGAGCTGGATGTGGCTCGTGAGTATTTCTTAGAGCTGGATGTGGCTCGTGAGCCTTTCTTGGAGCTGGATGTGGTTCGTGAGCCTTTCTTGGAGCTGGATGTGGCTCGTGAGCCTTTCTTGGAGCTGGATGTGGCTCGTGAGCCTTTCTTGGAGCTGGATGTGGTTTGTGAGCCTTTCTTGGAGCTGGATGTGGTTTGTGAGCCTTTCTTAGCTGCATGTGGCTCGTGAGCCTTACTTACAGCTGAATGTGGCTCTCAACGTTGGGAACGTCTGTCCTAAGGCTATATTCCCATCAGCTCTTATCAGTATTTGTTGCATGTTTGATCTTGCACCATTTCTGAACCTGTTATATAAATTAGGATAAGTGCTTATTTTCATTGCATTTTTTTAACTTGCATTTTTGTCTAGTTTTTTGTCTCTAGTGTTTCATGCTTTAAATAAAGCAGTTTTGTTTTTGAAACTTCCCAGTACTTGGCTTTGATAAAGCTTTATTGCCATTCTTATGTACAGATTACAGGCGTTTTTGAAGCGAAAATGCGCTAAAAACATGAATTTTTTTTCTTGCAGATTTTCGCACTTAATTTAGCCTATGGGGAAAATGTGCACAGAATACTCAGTGTACAGGCCAGAGAGATTAACATGCTGCAGATTTGAGAAATGCTCCGCAGGTCAATTTACACATTGTAAAAAAGGAAGCACAATGGGCAGGAGGGTTCTATAAATCCCATCCACTTTAATGGAACTGTTAGTCTACGGGCGGACATATCATTGGTGCAACCTGTGCAGCCACCCAAGGGCCCAAGAGGTAAGGGGGCCTATTTTAACATCCAAAGTAGGTGAACTTTTGCATTTTGATGTGCTATTGGATAACAAAGGGGCCCCATATGCTGTCCTTGCACAGGGGCCCTTTTTTGTCTGTGTTCGACAGTGTGTTAGACTCTGTTTGTCGATACACCGAAAACACGTGGCGCCAAAAACTCACTAAATACTGATTGCCTCAACATAGGTTAAATCTGGGAAACTGTCACCAGATTTTTGCCACTTGAGAGTTGCATAATGTAGAGCCAGAGATCCTGACTCCAATGATGTGCCACTTACTGGGCTGCTCAGTGTAGTTTTGATAATCTCCTGCTGATAACACAGTGATTTTATCATTGGAGTAATACATGGCCTGCTGCCAGGTAGTCCAGCATATTCATGAGCTCTGTGTAATCCCGCCCCTATAGCTGATCACAGTGCATACAGGAAACTGACAATCATTGGTGTGGGTGGGGTTATACTAAGAAAGCAGTCAATCAGTGGTGTGGGTGGAGTTATACTAAGAAAGCTGCCAATCAGTGGTGTGGGTGGAGTTATAGGGGAAAAGCTGCCAATAAGTGGTGAAGGCGGGGTTTTAGCGCTCCACATTCGAATAAATGCTGAATCTACAGCAGGGAAACCATTAATTTTAGCAAAATGACAGCAAGCAGCTCAGTAAGTGACACATCGCTGGAATCAGGGTCTCTATCTCTACATTATGCTGCTCTCAGATGGGATGGTAAAAACCTGGTGAGAGATTTCCTTTAAGAGTATGAATTAAGAGAGTATGAATTAAGAGATTTTCTTTAAGAGTATGCACCATTGCCAGAGTTACGCACCCATTCCAGGGACAAATAGGGGGCAAAATAGTTCTCAAGAGATTATCAATTTGGTGCAGGTCATTCAGGGATGACCCTTTTTTACAACCCATAAAATAAACAGTCATCTGGGCCCCTGATCCTCTTGGCGAGGCACATCTGCTGTACACATGAGTCTGCAAAATGAATGATGGTCTATTAATTGTGTGAGCGGCAGTGGAGAGGAGCAATTAGGAGTTGGCCCTGGGACAAGCCAGTATGGCCACCATTACTGAGCCCAGCTGTGCCAACCCCCAGACTGGGGGGCGGACATATCACTGGTGCAGCCTGTGCAGGGGCCCATTTCTACATCAAAAGCAGTTGGAATTGTGCATTTTAATAAGCTCTTGGGTGGGCAAAGAGCCCATATATTATTCTTGCACAGGGGCCCTTTTCTGTCTGTGTCCACCAGTGCCGCCGGCATTATATATATGGCATGGTTGGCACTAGTCATTGGCAGCGGCGTAACGATCGCGGTCGCAGCAGTCGCGGCTGAGACCGGGCCCACCCCTGTAGGGGGGCCCGCGCCTCCCTGCAGGGGATCCCGTGCTCCCAGGCGACTGCGTGTGTCCGAGGGAGGAGGGAGGACGCAGCTGCAGCTCGCCCCTCCTCTCAATGGCGGGGCAGTTGACCGCGGGAGGCACAGCGTGGCAAGTACAAATGGCACCTCCCCCCCCCTGCTCATCAAGTATTAATATTATCAGTAGCACCCCTCCCCCCCCCCCGCTCATCAACTGTTAATCACGCCAGGCAAAATTCTCACCAGCATACTACCCCCCGCCCCCCTCCGCTCCTCACCCATGGGGCCCCGGTGCAATTGCTGCACCAGGGCCCACCAAGGTGATGTTACGCCACTGGTCATTGGGCCACTCTGCCGGTGCTGTGGAGCTGTACTGAAGTCATGAAGGGTCAATAATTTCACCATTCATAGGGGCACTATAGGGTGGCTTTATCAGGTCGTAGCAATTCTTACGGTCATTGTTTGGCTCTGGCCAAATGGCAGCCATATTGGTGATTTTGTAATTTTATTAATAAAAACCCCTCTTTGCAGATAATATTTATAGAAATGATCCTGTTCTGCTCTTATCTATTATGATCTGCAGAAGATTGGAAAGTCCAAGATCTGATCAGACGGACATTGGCAATGTTCTTTCCGAGCCACTGATAAGAGGTTGCTATTTTCTGCAGTGTTTATGGTAATTGAGGAGCCGATTCCCTGTGGAGTCCCTACAGATTTACACCGGAAACCCTGTTTACAAATAGGTCATTTCTCCTAAACCGGATGAGAGGTCGGGAACTGTGCTCTAGAATCTCATAGGAGGCCTCTCCACCGAGAGGGAGACAACTGCAGAGAATGGAGGAGATACATGGAGAAAGGAAGGGACAGAGGTCGTAAAGGAAAGTCACTACCAGAATTATCATTCAAAAACGGAGGAAGGGGAATGTCCCCAATCCGGACACTATGGAAAAAAAAGATCGGAAAATGGGATTCTTTTAGAGAATATCTATCACACTCATATATCATTCTACATTTTTTTCTTTTTTGGATGATACCCAGCTTTTCTCATGTTTATCACTGGATGATTGGTGGTGACCCCTTGACCTTTAGGATCCCTATGATCTCAAAAATGAAGGGCTTGCACTATTTGATTGCTGTGTCCCTTGTAAGTTTTGTCTTTACAGTGCCAGAAAAGTGCACAGGCAGTAGACCTGGAGTGCCGCTGTGGTCATTGGGTTCATCATAGCTGTCATGGCTGCCCTAACGGAAACCACAATGCTAATGTTCAACTAATATTGAGGCCTGTTTGATAAAAGATGGCCAATTTTGGAGGGACTGCCTGGCAATATTAGGCCAAACACACACTGCAATCTGCTCAGGGTACTGTACCCCCAAGAGTGGCCACAGTCAGGGTTGATGACCAGGCATTAGTCTGCCATATGGACCCATTGTATAAAAAAAAGTGAAAGGTTGTTTCATACATCTGGGTTTTTTTTTAATCCAAAGGGGATGCAGGTAAAATCTGCAGTGGCGTAACTACAATAGCTGCAGGGGTTGCGATCGCACCCAGGTCCTGCAGCCTAGGGGGGCCCCCAAAAGTCCCACTGGCCTATAGAAAAAGACTAATGCTATTAAAGATTTGCAATAATTGGGGGCCCCATTGGAGGTTTCGCTTCGGGGCCCCGGGGCCTGAAGTTATGCCACTGAAAACCTGCATCCCCATAGATTCCCCAAGGCCCTTCCCCCTTGGAATTGTAAAAACTGATGCACTTGCACCGGTATTATCACTGATCCATCTCACAGATCATGGCTTATGGCTGTTGTGAGACAGTGCGGGGGATCATATGCGAGGGGCGCTATGTCTCCCCCAGAATGCGCACTGTCACGTATTGAGCCCGGTATAGGGTGTGAGAGAAAGGGACGGTCCGCTCCCTCCACTCCGGGTCTTGCAAGGTCCCGGAAGTAGACACGGAGTTAAAAGCCGGGTCAGGAGGCAGGGCGGGGTTCCCTGTACACAGATTTGTGCCTTAGCTGCAGCAGCAGCAGAGATATAGACAGGAGAGGTCTTGAGTTCCAGGAGGCCGTGTGCTAGACTAACACGGCCTAGCCCAGGAGGGCTGGAGGAACTCGGGGTGACCCATAACGGAGGCCTTTGGCCTGAAGGACCCGGGTACGTTATATGAACTGTGTCTTGTGACCCGGATTCCGGCAGACTGTGCCACCGCTGTGTGTATCAGCAATAAACACCGGGTCCTGTTTGAACTACTACCGGGCTCCACGTGTTTCCTGACTTGCAATCCAGGCGCTGCCCCACACTGTGTACCATTCTCCACCGGATCCGGGAACAAATGACACGCTTCCCCTAGGGGTCGTGTCATTTAGAACAGTGTTCTGGGCATGCACAGTTCAAAAACCCAGATCTGGCAGGGTCCGGGTTACATAGAGCCCTATTTTAAATCAACCCATAATTTTCCGGATCCGGGTGCTTCCAGATTTTTTTCACAAAGACCAAAAATGCACCAAATTGTGTTTTTGGTCTCAGCGAAAAAATGGTGACACCCAGATTAGGAGGATCAGGAAGAACTGGATGCACCTGTAAGTTCATCCGGCCCCATTGAAAGCCAATGGTGCCGAAAACTGATATGAGTGCATCTAGTTTAAGCTGGATACACACAGATGGCAAAAAACACCAGTGTGAAACCAGTCTAAGATATGCTACATGTATTTTTGCATCGTCCATTTGGATAGCAAAACTGGATACAGATGCATCCCCGCCAGACTGAGCCCAGAAGTACACACAAAATGTTACACTTCGAGAACCGCTCCTGACGTCTACTGGAGGCTACGTGAACCGATGTAATGTATATCTAATCTTATGTGTGTAGGGGGAACAAAGGTCGGGCTTCTTGAATTTCATCACCCGGTCCTTTTGTTCTGCCTGGACAAAAATTGCCACCAGAAATGAGTTGTCGAGGCTTAAGGCCCTGATACATGTTGGATTGGGCCTGTCACACGTGTCAATGTCGCCCGCGATATCGCTCATGCGTCACAAATTATTAATCGCCTGAGCGATGTGAAATTATCGCAGGTAAGATGTCACACGCGTCAATATGACCCAGCGATGCGGTGATGTCGCCATCTTGCGAGCGATTTTATTTAGTCGCTTGTACGTTGTCAAAATAGAAAATAAATCGCTGAGTTTAGTGTCACACGCAGCGATGCACAAGGTCTACTGAGCGATGAGCGACAGGTTTTACATCTGGCAGTGAAACCTGCGATCGGCGATCAGCGACATATCGCTGATTGCATCGCTTGGTCACACGCTTCAATGTCGCTCCTGCGTCACTTTTACGTCGCTCGAGCGACTGAAAATCCGTGACGCATGAGCGACATTGACAGCGATATCGACGCGTGTGACATACCCTTAAGGTCGGCAGAACATGCCGATATCAACCAGTTCGGCCAACATTCTAATGTCTATGGGGGACTCTTAACTCTTCTCCTAAACAAGCCGTCTGGGGAGATAAGGATCCGGCATGTCCAATTTCCGACTGCCTAGCCTATTGTTATCCGGGAGATATTCCACCACCAGCGGAGTCTGTTGGGCAAAAAAACAGCTGAACCATCGGTGGAGAGCTATAAAAAGTGTATGGATGGCATACTTGACTCCACTTCCCCCATTCAATCACTTGCACCCACTGATTGCAGACATTGTATTTGGCCCCTTTCAGACATGGTGAGCCATCTTCCACTGTACTTCTAGCATACTATTGATGAACCATGGGTGTGAAGAAGATGGGTGTCTGCCTGGGAGCACGAGGTTGTTTTTAGAAGACTTTGTAGTATGCGCGGTTTCCATTTTTTGGGGCCCCTTGGGGGTGGCTTCTTAAAGTAAAACAACATCTAAATCATCTAGAGATTTACAACCCCTCTCCCCAAGTTGACTATAGGATTACGCGGATATTAGTCGAGCGAATTCTTTGCTACTTTATGGCTCCGATTCAACGACATTGTTATTGTAAATGGCTCGTTCACATGAACAAGTAGACAACTTCATCATCCGCGGGAAGAGAAAAAAACTGTAAAAACATTTACTGTATACAGATATTTCCTGTGCATCTGCCGTCACTCGCTTCTTATACTAATCTAAAGATACTTTTTTTCTTCCCGACGTCGTCACTCGGTTTGCCCATAGGAACGACCTCATAAGTGTGAGGAGCACAGGCCGGCGAAGCATTGCCCGGTGGGATCCATAACCTCAAATAATGTGACTCTCCCACTGCTAAGGGCAGGAAGAGCCGTGAAGAAAGACTCCATGTTACGTTAGTGTGGTCTGTGCTCCCTCACACAATGACCTCTGCCCGGTGGGAATGTGTCAGAGAGACGCTGGGTCTCAGCAATCTCTGGAATTCCAGGAATATCATTGGCCACCAGTTGTTTTCCGCTGGAGTAACGACACATCCATCACTGGGCAGATGTGGAACCATAAACCGTTGACTTCAACCTTCTGGTTAGGGCTCCCACCGACAGAGTGCGACAAAGAAACACAATGTACTTCACCCGAACAAGCTTTCTTAAGGAGGTTCATATTTGTTTCGGAACTAGAATTAATGGAACAACAAGATACTATCATCTTTAAACGTTTCCTACATCAATTGTAGGGATGAAGATGTAGAAATCTAGGTAATGTGGTAAATTAGCCTGGGTTATAATCTTTCGCAATGCCTTCGACCGCCTAAAGCGTTGAACATTGGGGTCTGCAACTGTACGATCTTCAAAGTACCACCATAGACCCATTCCTTCTGTACAAATATGAGTGGTACAACTATGTCGATAAGTACGGTATGTCTACTGGTATTGGGCATGAGATCAACACTAAAAGAAATATAAGATTTGGTGCCATGATAGCCAGTTGAAAAGATTGATTGCTAGCAAGGCTAAGACATTAATTTATGCAAGGTCTTCAAATCAAGGAATATTTCACTGGTGATGAAGACACGTCTCGTACATGGTCTGGCCTTTTCTGTAGTAACAAATGTAGTGAAACCTGGACGATAAAGAAACAAGACAGAAGAAGAATCAACACCTTCAAAATGTGGAGCTGGAGAAGGATGATATCAATACCATGGATGGCAAGAAGAACACACAAATCAATTCTGGAACAAATGAAGCCACACATGTCACTGGAAGGAAAGATCACCAAGCTATGACTTGTCTATACATCATACGAAGAGAGCAATCTCTGGAGAAGAACATCATGGTCAGAGGAATAGAAGGAACAAGGTGAAGAGGAAGACCAGCAACCTGTTAGTGGACTAATTCCATGAATGATTAGATGGTCAACCCTCTTATTTTGGTGGGACCAGCAAACATCTATTGCTCACCACCCACACTAAAAAACTTTGACGGACGTCTAGGGCGGCTGAGCGGAGATAGAGGAAATCCCACTCCCCAGAACACCTCGCCTTGTACAAACAGTCCCTCATCAACTTCAAAACTGCACTGACCACTGCAAAACAAGCCTACTTCTCGTCTCTCATAACCACCCTCTCCCACAATCCCAAGCAATTATTCATAACTTTTAACGCTTTGCTCCCTCTCCCCTTATCTCCGCCGACGACTTTGCCATCTTTTTCAAACAGAAGATCAACAAAATCGGAGAGAGCTTCGATCCACAATCCCCTCACACCCTCCCACTCTATCGCACAACCCCCTTCGTCCAAAAGTAGCTTCTCCTCCCTGACAAAAGAGCGCCTCTCCTCCCTACTATCACGATCACACCTCACCACCTGTGCCCTCGACCCTCTACCATCCCACCTCATCCCTAACCTCACCACAGTCCTCATCCCTGCCCTAACCCATCTCTTCAACATATCACTTAATACCGATGTCTTCCCCTCGTCCTTCAAGCACACCCTAATCACACCCATCCTCAAAAAACCCTCCCTCGACCCCGCAGCAGTCTCCAACTACCACCCCATATCTCTCCTCCCCTTCACCTCAAAATTACTTGAGCAACATGTCTATTCAAAACTGTCCTCCTATCTCTCCTCCAGCTCCCTCTTCGACCGCCTACAATCCGGTTTCCGACCCCACCATTCCACCGAAACAGCCCTAACCAAAGTCACCAACGACTTCTGACCGCCAAGAGCAAGCAACACTATTCCATCCTCCTCTTTCTCGACCTTTCTTCCGCCTTCGAGACAGTCGACCAATCCCTCCTAGTTCAAATTCTAGAATCTCTTGGCATCCCTGACCTAGCCCTCTCCTGGATCTCCTCTTACCTAACCTGGACCTTCAGCATCACCCACACCTCCTCCTCGCCTTACCCCCTACCTGTTGGAGTTCCCCAAGGCTCGGTCCTAGGACCACTACTCTTCTCCATCTACACCCTCGGCGTAGGCCAACTCATCAAGTCTCACGGCCTTCAATACCACCTCTACGCCGATGACACCCAGCTCTACCTGTCCAGCCCCGACATCACCTCCCTACTATCCAAAATTCCACAATGCCTGTCTGCCACCTCATCCTTTTTCTCCGCTCGCTTCCTCAAGCTCAACATGGACAAAACCGAGTTCATCGTCTTCCTCCCCCAAGTCGCTTATCCTCCCTACCCGACCTATCTATCACCGTCAATGACTGCACACTCTCATGTGCCCCCCATGCCAAGTGCCTCATGGTAATCCTTGACTCTTCCCTCTCCTTCAAGCCCCACATCCAAGCCCTTGCCACCGCCTGCCGACTCCAGCTCAAAAACATTACCCGAATCCACTCCTTCCTTGACCACGATACTGCCAAAACACTTGTCCATGCCCTCATCATCTCCCGCCTCGATTACTGCAACCTCCTGTTCACCGGCCTCCCCGCTTCCTTCCTTGCACCTCTCCGAACCATCCTCAATTCCGCTGCCTGACTCCTCCACCTGTCGCCCCGTTACTCCCCCGTCTCCCCCTCTGCCAAACCCTTCACTGGCTCCCCACTTCCCAGATATCTCAGTTCAAAACTCTAACCCCGACATCCACAACCTGTCCCCTCCATACATCTCTGACTTGGTCTACCGATAGCACCCCTCACGCACTCTGAGCTCCTCTCAATAACTCCTTCTCTTCTCCCCCCGCATTTCCACCTCCCACAACCGCATACAAGACTTCTCTCGTGCATCCGCCATACTCTGGAACTCTCTCCCCCCGTCACATCAGACACTCCCCTACCCTGGGAACCTTCAAGAAAAACCTGAAGACCCACCTCTTCCTTCAAGCCTATAACCCACACTGAGACCTAATCCGCTGCACTATCTCACCTCTCCCCCTCCTACTGTCTCCCACCCATCCCCTATAGACTGTGAGCCCTTGTGGACAGGATCCTCTGCCCTACTGTACCTGTATGATTTAATTGTTATTTTTTATGTTTTTGTTCTTGTCTGCCCCTACACATGTAAAGCGCCATGGAACCAATGGCGCTATATAAATATATAATAATAATAGTGTTATGTATTATGTCCATGGGACATGGTGAATTCCTCCCCAAGTGCTTTTGATCTCTTGGGTTGTCCGGCAGGGGCTTATTTCCTTCTCCTCGTTGGGAGTGAATACATGCTCGGGCTGAAGCCTGAGGTGTTTATGGGGGCCATAGAAAAGTAGCTGTTAGACAAACAAGTGTCAGTCAACAGGTGTCTAAGGTATGTGGGCACCTTTATAGAGGAGAGCACTAAGTGGTCTCCAAACGTCATGTACTCCAACATTCCAGAATGTTTGGGAATCTCCCACTATTCCAAGTATACAGACAACATAATCATGGGTGTAATATACACCAGAGGGCAATGGGGCCTTGTCCCTCATGACCATCAGTCAGTAAGTTCTGAATATTAAAAATCTTACGGCACAGAGTGATGTCACAATATATGTGTCACATTGCTATTACACTACAAGAATAATGCTCAAAGTGATGTCAAGGTGCAGGAATAATGATCGCAGTAATGTCAAAGCAATGCTCACAATTATGTTAAAGTATGAGAATAATGCTGTCAGAGTACAGAGATAATGCTCACAGCAAGGTCAGAATCAAAGACTAATGCATACAGTGATGTCAAAGTATAAGAATAATGGTCACAATTATGTCAATGTACAGAACTGGCTCTCACAGTGATGTCACAACACAGGGATAATGCTCACAGTGATGTCACAACACAGGGATAATGCTCACAGTGATGTCACAACACAGGGATAAAGCTCACAGTGATGTCACAACACAGGGATAATGATCACAGTGATGTTAATATACAGAGATAAGTCTCACAGTACAGGGATAATAAATGCAGTGATGTCACAGTACAGGGATAATACACACAGTGATGTCACCATTCAGGGACAATACACACAGTGATGTCACAGTACAGGGATAATACACGCAATGATGTCACAGTACAGGGATAATACACACAGTGATGTCACAGTACAGGGATAATACACAGTGATGTCACAGTACAGAGATAATACACACAGTGATGTCACAGTACAGGGATAATACACACAGTGATGTCACAGTACAGGGATAATACACAAGTGATGTCACAGTACAGGGGTAATACACACAGTGATGTCACAGTACAGGGATAATACACACAGCGATGTCACACTACAGGGATAATGCACACAATGATATTGCAGTACTACTGTATAATGCTTATAGTGATGTTAAGGTGCAGGAATAGTTTTCACAGTAATGTCAAAGTAGTGCTCAAAATGATGTTACAGTGAAAGAGTAATGTTGTCAGAGTACAGAGACAATGCTCACAGTGATGTCAAAATCATAGTCTAATGCACATAGTGATGTCACAGTATAAGAGCAATAGCCACTATTATGTTAATATACAGATATATGCTCACAGTGATATCATAGTACTAGAGTATTGCACACACAGTCACATAACAGTGATAATGCAGCACAGGAATAGTCTAAGACATAATGCTGTAGAGGAATTGTAATGCACTGGATTTTATGTCTCAGTGAATATGGCCCCTAGGTGTAGGGGCCCCTTAGCAGCTGCTATGTCTCCCATGTCCAAAAGACTACTTGAAGCTTCATGGCTCACTACTACCTCAGTGATCATGTTGGCCATACCCTTGGGAACCATCGTCAGTTGTATCCATCTTAACCCAGGGAGATTGGCCTTAGAGCACTGCAGTTTAGGACATGTCCTCAGAAGCCGTCTACACCATCTGCCGATCAGGTAGAGACGTTGAATATTTTTACATCAGTGAATAGTTGGGTGCAGAACATCCCCAAATTCCCAAGATGAAATCACGGCACCGTCCTGTAGCGCAGATATGCCAGTTATGAGGAATATGACGGCACAGCTGCCTCTGAGCTAATAATACAAGAGTGTGGCCCGGACAGCTGGGCCGACATCCGTCATTTTCATGTCAGGTCCTTGATGTAACTGTTCTAGTTGCTTTCTCGGACCCTCTCTCCACACTTATCACCGGATTGTTGCTTTGATCGACGTGGCGTAAATCTCTATTTCTAAGCCCTAATGTAATCCAACCAGAGTTACTAAAGTTTCACTGTAATAATTGTAGGAATATTCATGGCTGCTTACACGATGAGGGACATGAATGGTAGGAAACCGTCCTGGTGGGCAACCGTGACATAAAACGTTAGCCGTACAAGAAAACAGGAATACCTAGAAGGTATAAGCCAGTAGCTGTGGTCCACTCACCTCTACGATGCTCTTTAGATCTCGGACATAGGCCTGCTCCGTTTCCAGAATCTCTAGCACCACTCTGTCCACGTGGGAAAGCTTGGCCTTAGGATCCTTCGCTTTACGCAAAATCGGAGACCACGTGCAGCCAAGAAAGGCTCGTTCATTAGCCAGGACCTTGTGCTCACTCTCCAACTGGGCCACAGGCGTAAGGTCCAGACTGATATCGCTGCCATTTTGTTGAGGATAGGAAGTACTGCAGTACTGGGAGGATCCCAGGGTCCCGCTACTACCAAACGAGCTGTGACTGTCCTGAAGGGAGGCTGAAGAGGCGGAAGAGCTGAGACTAACAGGACGGTCACTGTCCGAACACACGGTATTAACGGAGGTGCAGCTGCCAGACATCCCGGCTGCTATTCCACTAAGAGAACTGACAGATGAAGGCCTGGGGGCAGCTAGGAAAAAAAGAGAACATGATATATTTATTTTATATTTTTGACCAGTGGTGGCACATTCATCGTCACCTGTATGCCTTGTCCATAGACATGTATTTACATTTCTACTATGTTCGTGAATCCATCATTTTTGGTTCGTCTGTTCTATATAGTGTTCACTGAATGCCCATACTCATCTTTGTTTTCAGAATAAAGGATAGGCTACCCATAGTAGATTTGAGAAATTTGGGCTAAAAATGTTGGGCAAAAAAAAAAAAAATTCTTCCTGGAAGTCATCATATTGTCTTTAGCTTATAGTCATATCTCTATATGTAATTTATTAAGTTGAGGAAGAGTCTATTCCAGGGGCGGACCGTCACCCCCGGGGGCCCTGGTGCAGGAGAGGACCGGGGGGGGGGCGGGGTGCCTGGCCGTCGGCGCGGCCCGGAAAGGGGGGGGGGTGCCGCAGGGAGCCGCAGGCGCGATGCTCTCCTACCTGGGAGCCGCGCCGGATGTTTGCTAGGGGCCGGAGGAGCAGAGGAGAGGAGGGGCGGGATCAGGCAGGGGAAGCAGGGAGCTCTCTGCTTCCCTTGCCTGACCCTCCTCTCCTTTGACGGCGGCTTGTGGGGGTCGGCTGGGGCCCCCCTCCAGGCTTGAAGGGGCCCCCAGCCGGTCGGGGCCCTGGTGCAGCTGCACCAGCTGCACCAGTGTAGTTCCGCCCCTGGTCTATTCAAATCTTGGTGACGAGACTATAGGCAAAATCTATAGTTATGCTGTAGTCACAGATCTGAGGAACATACAACTAAACCCAATATTGCCCAACAAAAGTCAACATTGCTCAGCTAAACCCAACATTACCAAAATATATCAAATTTTACCCAAGTAAATCCAAAATTACTCTTCAAAAACCCAAAATTACCCAACTAAACCCAACATTAGCCTAGAAAAAAAATTATCCAAATAAATAAAACTGATAGTATCAAACTGAACCCAAACATTATCCAACCAAATTCAACATGAACCAATTAAAGCCAACATTACCAAAATAAATCTAATATTATCCAACTAAACCAGACATTATACAATCAAACTCAACATTGCCAAACTAAATCCAATATATTAGCCACGTAAATTAAACTAAAAACAACATTATCCTGCAAAAAAAAATATCCAAACAACTTCATCATTGCCAAACTAAACCCAACTTTATTACATAACTAAAGCAAACATCCCAAAATAAATCCAATATTACCAAATGATACTCAACATTACTCAACTAAACCCAGCATTATCAACTAAATCTAATTTTATCTAAGTAAATCCAACATTACCCTACTAAACTAAACATTACCCAACCAAATTCAACATTACCAAACTCAACCCAATACTGTTCAATCAAACTCAACATTAATCAACTGAACCTAACATGACCCATCCAAACTCAACATGACCCAATTAAACCCAACATTACCAGAATAAATCTAACCCGACATTATACAACCAAACTCAACATTATCAAACTACATCCAATACGTTACTCAACTAATTTAAACTAAACCCTACATTATCCTACTAAATTCAACATTGCCCAAGCAAGATCAACATGATCAAACTAAACCTAATACATCACCCACCTAAACCCAAGAGATTACCCAACTAAAGCAAATATCCCAAGCTAAATCCAATAGTACCAAATTAAACCCAGTAATACCCAATCAAACGCAACATTACTCAACTAAATCAACATTACAAACATAAATCTAATTTTAACTAATTAAATCCAACAATACCCTACTAAACCAAACACTACCCAACAAAATTCAGCGATACCAAACCAAACCCAATACTGCTCAATCTAACTCAACATTAATCAACTGAACCAAGTATAGCTAAATAAATATAATTTGACTCAACTAAACCCAACATTATCCAACTAAACTCAACATTACTAAACTAAACCCAATACATTACCCAGTTTAACAAAACTAAACCCAACATTATCCAACTAAACTCAACATTACTAAACTAAACCCAATACATTACCCAGTTAACAAACTAAACCAACATTATCCTACTAAACCCATTGTTATCCATCCCAACTCAACATGACACAATTAAACCCAATATTACCAAAATAAGTCTAATATTATCCAACTAAACCTGACACTGTACAACCAAATTCAACAGTACTAGACTAAACCCAACACATTACCCAACTAATTTAAACTAAACACAACACTATCTTGCTTAATTCAACACTGTGTAGGCCACTCCCCCTTTTCCCATATACGGTTACATGCCTGTATTCACTGTGAAGACGGAGCTGACTGAGAATGAACATATGCTTCAGACACAGTCTAGTGGGACACCTTGTGGAAGGTTTATGAATGGCGTCCAAGCAGAATTCTCTTATAAAGTATATTTGAAACACTATTAAAATCTCTTGCTTTACATTATTATTAAATAAAAATGTAAACGGCGATTACGCTTTAAGTACCTACCTTGTTCACCTGGTCGCTTTCTGCTTCCTTTCAGGGCTCCTTCCGGCATGTTGAAAAGATGGGGTCTCCCCGTCCTGTGGTGAAAAGAGGGCTATATAGGTAAAGCAATATTTAGATTATGCTTTATCTCTAATTTGTGGCATCTACAGTAAGAAATATATACATTAAATTATAATACATAATAAAATCTAAAAAATTAAAGAAAAAAAATGTTAAAAGCAACATTAACCATATTGAATAATAGGAATCTTTCTTTACACTGTGTTTGTAATAAAAAAAAATACTAAATTGTGGAGCTTCATGGTCTTGGTATATAATGTACAAGGTAGAGCCATTGATCTCTTCTCACTCTTGGCCTAGATCCTACAGGCCGGTGATCTGTACAGATAAATGATGGCTCTGGTCTACCAAATGACTTTGCACTTCGCGGATGAGGAGCTAAGGCTGCATTTAACGGCCTGTGGTCTAATTCTCCAGCCCAACAGTATTATTACTACTGGTTTATATTTACCCAATCTGCAATTAAAGGGAATCCACCAACCTCACATATAACCGTCCCCAGGAGGGTAAAAATCAGCACAAGCCGTGCTGTAATGTAACGTGACTGAATATTATTAATGACAGCAAGAATAGCAAATAGCTGAGCAGTCTACAGGTCCTGCGCCGCAAACCAAAAACCAGAAATGTACGCGAAAAAGGTAACTTTTTTGTAAGTTTGTTCTTGTGTTATTGGGTATTCCCATGAACAAAGTTGATTTTAATTAATACGGTAAATCTTGGAATAATAATAATTTCTATAACTGGAAGTGTTTAAGAAAAATGGATGTGTCTCACCGTACATGGACATGGTGTGATCATACCACATCTCCTGTGCTGAGATAATCTTATATATATGTCCCTGCTATGTACTGTGTAATGGATGTGTGTGGACCGTACAGGGACATGGTCTGATCATACCACATCTCCTGTGCTGAAATAATCTTATATATGTGTCCCTGCTATGTACTGTGTAATGGATGTGTCTGACCGTACAGGTACATGGTCTGATCATACCACATCTCCAGTGCTGAGATAATCTTATATATGTGTCCCTGCTATGTACTGTGTAATGGATGTGTCTGACTGTACAGGGACATGGTCTGATCATACCACATCTCCTGTGCTGAAATAATCTTATATATGTGTCCCTGCTATGTACTGTGTAATGGATGTGTCTGATCATACCACATCTCCTGTGCTGAGTTAATCTTATATATGTGTCCCTGTTATGTACTGTGTAATGGATGTGTCTGACCATACAGGGACATGGTCTGATCATACCACATCTCCTGTGCTAAGATAATCTTATATATGTGCAGTGGCGTAACAATCGCGGTCGCAGGGGTCGCGGGTGCGACCGGGCCCGGGACCATAAGGGGCCCGGGACCATAAGGGGCCCAGGCCGCCCGCAGCCCGCACCCCCCTGTGACCGCCGATCCCAGCGCCGGGCCCCCGCTTCACATGGATGTGCGTCTCCAAGGACGCACATCCATGTGACTTCATGGCCAGTGTGTCAGGAAGGGGAAAGGAGGCAGCGGTGCCGGCCTGCGTTCAAGCAGGCTGGTGTCGGCAGTGTGTGTGGCCACTCCGCGTCCCGGGCTCCGGCAATCTGACTCACTCTGAGGCAGCGGTGAGTGACTACTTGTTCTGTCAGGCCGGGAGCCCGAGAATGGCCATGTCCGCCCCTCCTGTAATGTTGAGCCCGCCGGAATCTCTGCTGCTGGTTGCATACAGCCCGGCTCCCGGTTCCCGGGGGCAGCAGTGAGTGCCGGATGTGCAGGAGGTTGGAGCTCATCTGTCTGCGGGTGCTGTGGGGGCTGGGGGCTGGGGGCCGGGGGCCGGGGGCCATCCAGCCGGGGATCAACCACAGCAAGCTGATCACCAGGAGAGACATTGAGGACTGTGCCAGGTCAGACACTGTATTGTGTGCCCCATATACTGTGTGCCCTCTCCATATACTGTGTGTGCCCACCCCATATACTGTACCCCTTATATTGTGTGCCCTACTGCCCTATATACTGTGTGCCCCCTCCCACTATACTGTGTTCCCCCATACTGTGCCCTCCCCATACTTTGCGTGCCCACCACATGTACTGTGCGTGCCCTCCCCATATACTGTACCCCCCTATATTGTGTGCCTCATATACTGTGTGCCCCCTTCCCATACTGTGCCTCCCCATCTACTAATGCCCTCCCATATAATGTGCCACCCCATATACTGTGCCCCCTTGTTATACTGTGTGCCCCATATACTGTGCCCACCTACCCATACTGTGTGTGCACGCCCACCCCTTATACTGTGCTGCGTGGCTGTGTTGAGTGGCTGACTATATGTCTGTGTGGCTGAGGCTGCGTGGCTGGCTGTGTGTGGCAAGCTGTCTGTGTGGCTGACTGTGTGTGGCTGTGGCTGGCTGTGTGTGGCTGTCTGTGTGGCTGTGTCTGTATATGGCTGGGGCTGCATGGCTATGTGGCTGGCTGTGTGTGTCTGACTGTGTATGTGTGTGGCTGGGGCTGTGTGTCTGTGGCTGGTGCCACGTGGCTGGCTGGGGTTGGCTGTGGCTGGAGCTGCATGACTGTGGATGGCTGTGTGTGTCTAGCTGTGTGTGGCTGATGTTCAATGGCTGTGTGGCTTGCTGTGTGTGGCTGTGACTGTGTGGCTGACTGTGTCCTGTGTGTGGCTGGAGCTGTTTGGCTGTGTGTGGCTGACTGTGTCTGGGTGTGACGGGCTGCTTGGCTGTGTGTGGCTGGTGCCACGTGGCTGGCTTGGGTTGGCTGTGGCTGGAGCTGCATGGCTGTGTGTGGCTGATGTTGCATGGCTGTGTGGCTGGCTGTGTGTGGCTGACTGTGTCTTTGTGTGGCTGGGGCTGCTTGGCTGTGTGTGGCTGACTGTATGGCTGTGTGTGTGTGGCTGGTTGGATGTGTGGCTAGCTGTGGCTGTCTATGTGGCTGGCTGCACCTGTGTGTGGCTGTTTGTGTGTGGCTGGTGGCTGTCTATGTGGCTGTGTGTGGCTGTCTGTGTGTGGCTGTGTGACTGGCTGTGTGGCTGGCTGTGGCTGTGTATGTGTGTGGCTGTGTATGTGTTTGGCTGGCTGCATCTGTGTGTGGCTGTTTGTGTGTGGCTGGTGGCTGTCTGTGTGGCTGTCTGTGTGTGGCTGTCTGTGTGACTGGCTGTCTGTGTGACTGGCTGTCTGTGGCTGTGTGTGTGTGGCTGTGTATGTGTTTGGCTGGCTATATCAGTGTGTGCCTGGCTGGTGGCTGTCTATGTGGCTGGCTGTTTGTGTGTGGCTGTATGTGTGTCTGGCTGTGTCTGCGTGTGGTTGTCTGTGTGGCTGGTGGCTGTCTATGTGGCTAACTGTGTGCGGCTGTCTAGCTGTGGCTGGCTGTGTGTGTATGTGTGTGTGGCTGGCTTTGTTTGTGTGGCTGGCTTTGTGTGTGTGGCTGGCTGTGTCTGTGTGGCTGGCTGTGGCTCTGTGTGTGGCTGGCTGTGGCTCTGTGTGTGGCTGGCTGTAGCTCTGTGTGTCTGAGCACTTGGACCCCACAATCCTGAGAAACAGAGATTTGAAGAGCACCATGTAAATGGAGCTGTGGTTGATTCTTCCCTCTGCTGCACCATTCACATGTGGCTCTTCAAATAACGTCTTTAAGAAAGTGGTGAGGGCCACAACAGGGTAAAAGCAAAATTTACGTATTGGGGCTGATGGGTGTTATAGTATATGGGCTGGTGGAGCTTGTTTTCCAGGGCTGCTTCTTGGTACCAGTCCGGGGGGGGCCCAGGTCTAAATTTCGCACCGGGGCCCACCAGACTCTAGTTACGCCACTGTATATGTGCCCCTGCTATGTACTGTGTAATGGATGTGTCTGACCGTACAGGGACATGATCTGATCATACCACATCTCCTGTGCTGAGATAATCTTAGATATGTGTCCCTGCTATGTACTGTGTAATGGATGTGTCTGACTGTACAGGGACATGGTCTGATCACACCACATCTCCAGTGCTGAGATAATCTTATATATGTGTCTCTGCTATGTACTGTGTAATGGAGGTGTCTGACTGTACAGGGACATGGTGTGATCATACCACATCATAATATGCAGTGCATATTACATGAGCCTAATGCAGCTGCGGCCTCCTACAGCCCCGAACGCCATTTTAGTGCCTCCCTCCCCTACTAGTAGATTCTGATTATAACACGCACCCGCCTCTTCCCCCCAGAATTTGGGGAAACAAAAGTGTGTGTTATAATCCGAAAAGTATGGTATATACAGTGGCGTAACTTCAGGCCCAGGGGCCCCGATGCGAAAGCTCCGATGGGACCCCCAATTATTGCAAATCTTTAATAGTATTAGTCTTTCTCTATAGGCCAAAGGGACTTTTGGGGTCCCCCTAGGCTGCAGGGCCCGGCCCTGCACCTGTGGTAATTACACCCCTGGGTATATAGATACTGATTGAAATGAGCAGTCATCTCCTTCTGTCTGCAACACTGTGCTGAATCTGCAGCCCTGTGAAGGAGATGACCACTCTTTGCAATGCTGGTGTGTGCCCTGTTCATTCTCCTACCCCTGTGCCTGCACTGTCACTGATGCGATCCTCCTCTCTGAATCACTGCACAGTCGCCCCCCTGTGAAGGAGAATGAGCCACTCTGTGTCAGTGCTGCGGTTCATCTCCTTCACAGAGCATGCAACTGTGGCAGATACAGAGAGGAGGATCGCATCAGTGACAGCATGGGCACAGGGGTAGGAGAATGGACGGCGCACACTCCGCCGTGCTGCAAAGAGCGGTCATCTCCTTCACAGAGCTGTCGATTCAGCACAGTGTTGCAGACAGAAGGAGATGACCGCTCAGTGCAACGCGGTTCAATCAGCGTCTCCGTAGGTGGAAGGAGGTGTTCCTATTGGAGACTAGGGTGGGCTTGCTGGGGACTGGGGAAGGCTTGCTGGAGACTAGGGTGGGCTTGCTGGGGACTGGGGAAGGCTTGCTGGAGACTAGGGCGGGCTTGCTGGGGACTGGGGAAGGCTTGCTGGAGCCTGGGTGTAAATGAAAAGTTGTGACTTTACAGCCAGGCTCCAAAATAACCACGCCTCTAGAAGGGGGTGTGCTGCTCCGCCACACGCTGAACTGTCATATCTAGGTAATAATGCAAAATTACAAACTGTTAGCATTTTGCAGCCTAGATATACACAGAGATTTTAGTAAAAGCCCAGACCACACCTTCAATTAATAAAGCAATTGCTGCACATGCTCAGTACGTCTCAATCCACACGGAGCACTGTGCAAATGTCATTTTATAAGCCATAGATTGCTGCATGCCCAAAATGTCCTGTATTCCAGCTCCGTGCCATGGGCTTCATTGACATCCATTATAAAAGAAAACACTTTACATGTATTATAAGACAGTTTTTGCTCAAAGGAAAATAATACCACTTCTGTTACTGGGAATGAGTTCAATGAAAAATGCCGCCCTCTATATTGACAAAGTAGTGCCGACCTCAGATGTGGCAATGCTAGAATAATTAAGGCTAAATATAACAATATAGTCCAGAAATACACTGGCAGTTAGGTTACGACTCCTTGGTGGGGGCGCTGTTGCATTAACGTCTAAGGAAAGTGGTTGCCTCAAGTTGTGGTAAAAAACGGTACTGCAGGTAATAATGATTAAAGATCGGTAACAAATATATAATATATTGGCAAAATAAACAAAAACTTTTGAGAGAATTAAATAACTTTGTCATATATAACGATATAACAATGTCCTAAATAATGAAACGTTCCAATTCTCGGGGGGGCGGGGTGGAACATTTAAAGTGGCCTCTTGCATTTTAGCGTTTTTGCTGTAGTTTGACCCATTTAGGCCGATTCCTCTGTATGAGGAGGGTCCAATGGTTGATCACAACCAATCAGATTTGAGGGAGCTCTATTGCAAGTACCGTATTTGATTTCTCTCCAGCGCCATCACAGGTGAAGAGGGGTATTACACAAGGCCTATTGGTTGTGATGGGAGGTCAGGTACTCTGTAGGGAGACGCTTTTTGTAGCTTGTTGTCTCCACTCTGCTGAGTAGATCATATACAGAATATCCCAGTTCTTGGTCCCGGGCAGCATATCAGACGAGGCCTGAGGTTGTGCTTGTGTCTCATCCCGGCTTCGAGCGTTCCGCCATCTTAATTACTTCCTTCACATGTGATTCTGATATCATTTGACTCTGATGAGAAGCTCCATCTGTCTTCATGTTCATTCCGGATGATGTACGAGGTGTTTCCACTTCTGAACATAGAAAGATTTGGATTCTGTGCCGATCACTGGCTCCACAATCCAGCTGCTCGCAACGTGCGGCGGATCAGCCCTGTAATACCACCGGGGGGACACGATATGTAACCGGGAGGGTCCAGAACATTAAAGGGAATGTTCTCATATCTACCCCCAATAATCCAGACAGCCCACCGCTGAACGAGCCGGAGGCCGCTGACTGAGGCCTCATGCTCCCATGTAATGGAGCCATAATATGAGGCCCATAGTCCTCCAGGGGCCCATATTGTACCTCCGAGGTCCTCCGAGGTCCTATGGAGCTACATTAATTCTGTGAAGAATATGGTGCTTTATAAAGTGACCTGACAGCTCGCCATATAGGAGAACAAGGGACTTTCAATACACTATGTGGCAGTGCATGGACTGTCAGTACACTATATGATACCACACAGACCTGACATCATATGGCAGTATACAGACCTGACAGTACACCATATGGCAGTATACAGACCTGACAGTACACCATATGGCAGTATACAGACCTGACAGTACACCATATGGCAGTATACAGACCTGACAGTACATCATATGGCAGTATACAGACCTGACAGTACACCATATGGGAGTATACAGACCTGACAGTACACCATATGGCAGTATACAGACCTGACAGTACACCATATGGCAGTATACAGACCTGACAGTACACCATATGGGAGTATACAGACCTGACAGTACACCATATGGCAGTATACAGACCTGACAGTACACCATATGGCAGTATACAGACCTGACAGTACATCATATGGCAGTATACAGACCTGACAGTACATCATATGGGAGTATACAGACCTGACAGTACACCATATGGGAGTATACAGACCTGACAGTACACCATATGGCAGTATACAGACCTGACAGTACACCATATGGCAGTATACAGACCTGACAGTACACCATATGGCAGTATACAGACCTGACAGTACATCATATGGCAGTATACAGACCTGACAGTACATCATATGGGAGTATACAGACCTGACAGTACACCATATGGGAGTATACAGACCTGACAGTACACCATATGGCAGTATACAGACCTGACAGTACAACATATGGCAGTATACAGACCTGACAGTACACTATATGGCAGTATACAGACCTGACAGTACACCATATGGCAGTATACACACCTGACAGTTACACCATATGGCAGTATACAGACCTGACAGTAACCATATGGCAGTATACAGACTCACATGGCAAACTGAATACACCATATGGCAGTATACAGACCTGACAGTACATCCATATGGCAGTATACAGACCTGACAGTACACCATATGGAGTATACAGACCTGACTGTACACCATATGGCAGTATACAGACCTGACAGTACATCATATGGCAGTATACAGACCTGACAGTACACATATGCGAGTATACAGACCTGACAGTACACCATATGGCAGTATACAGACCTGACAGTACATCATATGGCAGTATACAGACCTGACAGTACATCATATGGCAGTATACAGACCTGACAGTACATCATATGGCAGTATACAGACCTGACAGTACACCATATGGCAGTATACAGACCTGACAGTACATCATATGGCAGTATACAGACCTGACAGTAACACATATGGCAGTATACAGACCTGACAGTACACCATATGGCAGTATGACTACTAATAGTATACACTGACAGTACATCATATGGCAGTATACAGACCTGACAGTACACCATATGGCAGTATACAGACCTGACAGTACATCATATGGCAGTATACAGACCTGACAGTACACCATATGGCAGTATACAGACCTAACAGTACATCATATGGCAGTATACAGACCTGACAGTACACCATATGGGCAGTATACAGACCTAACAGTACATCATATGGCAGTATACAGACCTGACAGTACATCATATGGCAGTATACAGACCTGACAGTACACCATATGGCGAGTATACAGACCTGACAGTAACATCATATATGCAGTATACAGACCTGACATACATCATATGGCAGTATACAGACCTGACATACACCATATGCAGTATACAGACCTGACAGATACATCATATGGCAGTATACAGACCTTGACAGTACACCATATGGCAGTATACAGACCTGACAGTACACCATATGCAGTATACAGACTGACAGTACACCATATGGCAGTATACAGACCTGACAGTACACCATATGGCAGTATACAGACCTGACAGTACACCATTATGGAGTATACAGACCTGACAGTACACCATATGGCATACACCACTCCCTGCGATAGCAGACAGTAACATACCTGACAGTACACATCACAATATGGCAGTATACAGACCTGACAGTACATCATATGGCAGTATACAGACCTGACAGTACACCATATGGCAGTATACAGACCTCACAGTACACCATATGGCACTACTAAGATCTGACAGTACACTATATGGCAATACATGGGACTGTCAGTACACAGACCTGACAATACACAACATGGCAGTAATTGGGTCTGTAAGTACACTACATGACAGTACATGGACTGTCAGTACACTTTATGGCAATACACAGACCTGACAGTATACCACCATGTGGCAGTATATGGACTGTCAGTACACTATAATGCAACACAGAGATCTGACAGTACAGCACATGGCAGTATGTGAACCCTGGAGCACACCTTATGAAAGTATGCAAAGCTGAAAGCAACAACCTATGGAAGCACCCGGGCCTGACAACACATTCCATATTGAAGAATGCAGACCTGACAGCAACCCATATCACAGCACACCATATTAAAGCACACCATATCACGGCACACCATATCACGGCACACCATATCACGGCACACCATATCACAGCACACCATATGACAGCACACCATATTACGGCACACCATATCACGGCACACCATATCACGGCACACCATATCACAGCACACCATATCACAGCACACCAAATTACAGCACACCATATTACAGCACACCATATCACAGCACACCATATCACGGCACACCATATCACGGCACACCATATCACGGCACACCATATCACGGCACACCATATCACGGCACACCATATCACAGCACACCATATCACAGCACACCATATCACAGCACACCATATCACAGCACACCATATTACAGCACATCGTATTACAGCACACCGTATTACAGCACACCATACTGAAGCGTGAGGACCTGACAGCACACAGTATAGCAGTATGTGAACCTGTCAGCATAACCATATGAAAGTACATAGACTGACAGCACAATATAAAAAGCACATGATCCTCACCGTTCACCATATAACAGAGCACTAAAAGGTAAAACAGATCTGACAGCACAGCAAACTGCAGGACACAGAGCTGACAGAACACATTATGGCAGTGCACAGACCAGACCATCATTATATGGCAATGCACAGACCAGACCATCATTATATGGCAGTGCACAGACCGGACCATCATTATATGGCAGTGCACAGACCGGACCATCATTATATGGCAGTGCACAGACCAGACCATCATTATATGGCAGTGCACAGACAGGACCATCATTATACAGCAGTGCACAGACCAAACATCATTATATGGCAGTGCACAGACCGGACCATCATTATATGGCAGTGCACAGACCGGACCATCATTATACAGCAGTGCACAGACCAAACATCATTATATGGCAGTGCACAGACCGGACCATCATTATATGGCAGTGCACAGACCAGACCATCATTATATGGCAGTGCACAGACCGGACCATCATTATATGGCAGTGCACAGACCGGACCATCATTATATGGCAGTGCACAGACCGGACCATTCATTATATGGCAGTACACAGACCGGACCATCATTATATGGCAGTGCAGACTGGACCATCATTATATGGCAGTGCACAGACTGCACCAACACTATATGGCAGTGCACAGACCGGACCATTCATTATATGGCAGTGCACAGACCGGGCCATCATTATATGGCAGTATACAGACCGGACCATCATTATATAGCAGTGCACAGACCGGATCATCATTATATGGCAGTGCACAGACCGGACCATCATTATATGGCACTGCACAGACCGGACCATCATTATATGGCAGTGCACAGACCGAACCATCATTATATGGCAGTGCACAGACTGGACCATCATTATATGGCAGTGCACAGACCGGACCATCATTATATGGCAGTGCACAGACCGGACCATCATTATATGGCAGTGCACAGACCGGACCATCATTATATGGCAGTGCACAGACCGGACCATCATTATATGGCAGTGCACAGACCTGACCATCATTATATGGCAGTGCACAGACCGGACCATCATTATATGGCAGTGCACAGACTGGACCATCATTATATGGCAGTGCACAGACCGGACCATCATTATATGGCAGGGCACTGTCCGGACCATCATTATACGGCAGTGCACAGACCGGACCATCATTATATGGCAGTGCACAGACCGGACCATCATTATATGGCAGGGCACTGTCCGGACCATCATTATATGGCAGGGCACAGACCGGACCATCATTATATGGCAGTGCACAGACCGGACCATCATTATATGGCAGTGCACAGACCGGACCATCATTATACAGCAGTGCACAGACCAAACATCATTATATGGCAGTGCACAGACCGGGCCATCATTATATGGCAGTGCACAGACCGGACCATCATTATATGGCAGTGCACAGACCGGACCATTCATTATATGGCAGTACACAGACCGGACCATCATTATATGGCAGTGCAGACTGGACCATCATTATATGGCAGTGCACAGACTGCACCAACACTATATGGCAGTGCACAGACCGGACTATTCATTATATGGCAGTGCACAGACCGGGCCATCATTATATGGCAGTATACAGACCGGACCATCATTATATAGCAGTGCACAGACCGGATCATCATTATATGGCAGTGCACAGACCGGACCATCATTATATGGCACTGCACAGACCGGACCATCATTATATGGCAGTGCACAGACCGAACCATCATTATATGGCAGTGCACAGACTGGACCATCATTATATGGCAGTGCACAGACCGGACCATCATTATATGGCAGTGCACAGACCGGACCATCATTATATGGCAGTGCACAGACCGGACCATCATTATATGGCAGTGCACAGACCGGACCATCATTATATGGCAGTGCACAGACCTGACCATCATTATATGGCAGTGCACAGACCGGACCATCATTATATGGCAGTGCACAGACTGGACCATCAGTATATGGCAGTGCACAGACTGGACCATCATTATATGGCAGTGCACAGACCGTACCATCATTATATGGCAGTGCACAGACCGGACCATTCATTATATGGCAGTGCACAGACCGGACCATTATTATATGGCAGTGCACAGACCGGACCATCATTATATGGCAGGGCAAAGACCAGTCCATCATTATATGGTAGTGCACAGACCAGATACCACATGGCAGTACACAGACCTGACAGTGCATTGTATGGCAGTACATGGGTCTGACAGCATATGATATAGCAGGACTTTGACACCCTATTGCTCACTATAGACAGTAGAGAGATGTAGAGACTGTATACCATAGAGGATAGGTGCCAAACATAGTTTTGCCCAAGCTCTGAGCAGATGTAACCAATCTTTTGTGGATTTAAAGGGAATCTGTCACCATTTTTTTGCCATATAATCTGAGACTAGTATAATGTAGGACCAGAGACCCGGATTCCAGCGATGTGTCACTTACTGGGCTGCTCAGTGTAGTTTTGATAAAATCACAGATTTATCAGCTGGAGATTATCATTAGAGGATACTTGATAGTCCAGTATATTCATGAACTGCTAAATATGCAGCAGAGATAACAGTGATTTTATCAAAATGACATCAAGCAGCACAGTAAGTGACACATCACTGGAATCAGGGTCTCTGTCTCTACATTATGCTGCTCTCAGATGGGATGGTAAAACCTGCTGACAGAATCCCTTTAAAGCAGAGTTTAAGCAGAGTGTAATGCTGGTTGTGATTTATGATGGGGCCGCTGTCCGTTGTGCGGCACCAGAACGTGTCTTGGCATCACCCATGGGCACGTCTGGGAGGAAAGCTCCATGTCCTTAAAGTTTGGCTCTAAAAAAATGTTTATAAACCTCCTCTGACATTATAACCATTGAGAATGTCTTCACCCACAATGACCCGGTGTAACGGTATTCACCCCAGACCCGTCACGTACTGTGCACCCACATACCCCCCGCTCCTCATCAGCCCATATAATAGGCCCTGTGCACTGTATAATGCAGAGTCTGCGGCCCGCTCATCACACATACTGTCTTGGCTTAGATAATATGAGGGCAAAATTCAGTAAAAGCCCCATGGACAGTCCAATAAAGGCGTCCTACCATGGGAATACACTGTGCTGTACTCCCCCACCCCGGGTCCAGCGCTGAGTCTCCACCGCTCCTGTTCTATTATCCGCAGCTCTGCCAGAACCTAAAGCACAAACTCACAACCACATTACACTATTATTTGGACACTGTATGGCACTATTATTTGGACATTGTATGGCACTATTATTTGGACACTATATGGCACTATTATTTGGACACTATATGGCACTGTTATTTGGATATTGTATGGCACTATTATTTGGACACTGTATGGCACTATTATTTGGACACTGTATGGCACTATTATTTGGACACTATATGGCACTATTATTTGGACACTATATGGCACTGTTATTTGGATATTGTATGGCACTATTATTTGGACACTGTATGGCACTGTTATTTGGACACTGTATGGCACTGTTATTTGGACACTGTATGGCACTGTTATTTGGACACTGTATGGCACTATTATTTGGACACTGTATGGCACTGTTATTTGGACACTGTATGGCACTGTTATTTGGACACTGTATGGCACTGTTATTTGGACACTGTATGGCACTGTTATTTGGATATTGTATGGCACTGTTATTTGGACATTGTATGGCACTGTTATTTGGACACTGTATGGCACTGTTATTTGGACACTGTATGGCACTGTTATTTGGATATTGTATGGCACTGTTATTTGGACACTGCATGGCACTATTATTTGGACACTGTATGGCACTATTATTTGGACACCGTATGGCACTATTATTTGGACACTGTATGGCACTATTATTTGGACATTGTATGGCACTATTATTTGGACACTATATGGCACTGTTATTTGGATATTGTATGGCACTATTATTTGGACACTGTATGGCACTATTATTTGGACACTGTATGGCACTATTATTTGGACACTATATGGCACTATTATTTGGACACTATATGGCACTGTTATTTGGATATTGTATGGCACTATTATTTGGACACTGTATGGCACTGTTATTTGGACACTGTATGGCACTGTTATTTGGACACTGTATGGCACTGTTATTTGGACACTGTATGGCACTATTATTTGGACACTGTATGGCACTGTTATTTGGACACTGTATGGCACTGTTATTTGGACACTGTATGGCACTGTTATTTGGACACTGTATGGCACTGTTATTTGGATATTGTATGGCACTGTTATTTGGACATTGTATGGCACTGTTATTTGGACACTGTATGGCACTGTTATTTGGACACTGTATGGCACTGTTATTTGGATATTGTATGGCACTGTTATTTGGACACTGCATGGCACTATTATTTGGACACTGTATGGCACTATTATTTGGACACCGTATGGCACTATTATTTGGACACTGTATGGCACTATTATTTGGACACTATATGGCACTATTATTTGGACACTATATGGCACTGTTATTTGGACACTGTATGGCACTATTATTTGGACACTGTATGGCTCTGTTATTTGGATATTGTATGGCACTATTATTTGGACACCGTATTGCACTGTTATTTGGACACTGTATGGCACTATTATTTGGACACTGTATGGCACTGTTATTTTGACACTGTATGGCACTATTATTTGGACACTGTATGGCACTGTTATTTGGACACTGTATGACACTGTTATTTGGACATTGTATGGCACTATTATTTGGACACTATATGGCACTGTTATTTGGACACTATATGGCACTCTTATTTGGATATTGTATGGCACTGTTATTTGGATATTGTATGGCACTGTTATTTGGACACTGTATGGCACTGTTATTTGGACACTATATGGCACTGTTATTTGGACATTATATGGCACTGTTATTTGGACACTATATGGCACTATTATTTGGACACTATATGGCACTATTATTTGGACATTGTATGGCACTGTTATTTGGACACTATATGGCACTGTGATTTGGACACTATATGGCACTGTTATTTGGACACTGTATGGCACTGTTATTTGGATATTGTATGGCACTGTTATTTTAAAACGGTATGGCACTATTATTTGGACATTGTATGGCACTATTATTTGGACACTATATGGCACTGTTATTTGGACACTATATGGCACTATTATTTTGACACGGTATTGCACTGTTATTTGGACATTGTATAGCACTGTTATTTGGACACTGTATGGCACTATTATTTGGATATTGTATGGCACTGTTATTTGGACACCGTATGGCACTATTATTTGGATATTGTATGGCACTGTTATTTGGACATTGTATTGCACTGTTATTTGGACACTGTATGGCACTGTTATTTGGATATTGTATGGCACTGTTATTTGGACATTGTATTGCACTATTATTTGGATATTGTATGGCACTGTTATTTGGATATTGTATGGCACTATTATTTTAACACGGTATGGCACTGTTATTTGGACACTGTTTCGACCTTATGTACACGTTCTGTTGTTTTCACATAGTGCTGTTCTAGTCATACACAGTAAACAGCCCCATATCTTATGTACATGAGGCCTGCAGGGCCGGGCGATCCTCGTACCCCTGTACCCTGATAGTGGTGAGATAGCTGGAGGCGGCACTTTTTCGGGTATTAATTGATAATTGATGTATATACATCACAGATGAGCAGTGGGCTGTGTGCTGGCCCTCCAGATGAGGAGAGGGTTAACCATCTGGAGGGGTTCAGTAGGGGAAGGAGACAAGGGTTTGGATGTTGGTGCAGGGAGGAGGGGGCTGTGTACAGGAATGCTGGAGTAATCTCACCATGTCCCCGCAGCTGGAGCAGAGGAGACAACCCAAAAGACAGAACAGACCACAAACTGTACACAGGCTTCATAGGCTGCACTATTATCTGTGCTTCTGTCATGGAGGATGGCAGAGATCCCGCATCAGTCTGCTCTTACCCAACAGTGATATCAGGATATAATACCGTAATCACCTCCAAATGTAACATACAGATACCACTGTATAATACACTGTATAACACTGACATCACATATACTATAGTATATCATACTGATGCCACTACATAATATATATACTGATATGCCATATAAATATACATATATATGTCAAGTGTCCAGATTTAGCTCCTATTTTATGTTCTCTCCTGATTTTTCTATGGTTTTTCCTTTGAATTTGCCTGACGGTTCCAGATATATGAGCCTTTTATTTACTACTACCTTATATGGTCTTTACAAGAAGGAGTGGCTCACAGGATAAAGACACGCCCCTGAGGATCCTGTGAGCCTTACCCCATTATAAAGGCCATAAAAATTAGTGCTAAGTAGAAAGGCCCATAGAAACTATATAGCAGATTTATATTTATATATTACCATATAAAAGCTGAGATACACTCAAGGCCCCCATTAACGTTGGATGAAAGTGGACGATCTTGCTGATTTCGGCAGGTATGACTGATCATCCAATGTGTATGGGGTCTCCTGACTCTCTTCCAACAGATGACGTTGGGCTATTGAAGGATCAGACTGCTAAAATCCATGGGCCAAGCTTTATTTTCAGGGGCAATAAGCCGCTGTTGGAGGAGTCAGTCACCTCTCTGCCCAATGAATACACATGAACAATTTTTGAGCTGAGTGATCCTGTCCTGGACAACCCCTTTAATGTGCATGAGGACTAGGGCTGGCATCAGCACCTAGTGCATCTGGGAAAGTGCCGGGGCCCTGGACGTCTGGGGGGCCCATTCACTTTTGGGGGAACAATCTGCAATCCTTGCCAGACAGTGTCCCTTGCCTGTCCTGTGCTGTGCGGTGTGTGAAGGCTACTGTATTGTAAACCGGCACCAGTGTCACTTTACCCAGTGAAGGAGATCAGTGCTGCCCGCTAGGTGACGTCACTGGTCCCTGCCGGGCACAGTGACAGAGATCTGCAGCCAAACAATCGGATGCGTGCAGGAGGCAGAAGACCACGTTGGGGGGCATTTGGGAGGGGAAAAGAGTGCACAGGGGTCCCCTGTCATGAAGAGAGGGAGAGCACACAGGGGCTCACTGCCAGGGGGAGAGAGAATGCACTGGGGCCCCACTGTCAGGAAGGAGAGGGAGGCACACAGGGGCCCCTTGTCAGGGGAGAGGGAGAGCACACAGGGGCTCACTGCCAGGGGGGAGATGGAGATAAATGCACAGGGGCCCACTTTCAGGAGGGAGAGGGAGAGCACACGGGGGCCCCTTGTCAGGAGGGAGAAGTGGAGCACACAGGGGCTCCCTGTCAGGGGGAGAGACACAGCCTGTAGCCTCTATATTATAAATATTCAGCTAGTAAGTAAAGGGACCCACTGTGATTCTTTCGCCCAAGGCCCATAAAAACCTGAATCCGACCCTGTTGAGGACCTTTAGAGTATGTGCCCCAGGGAGCCCAGCACGCTCAATATAGTAAAGGAAGGCCATCAGTGAAGGGTGTAGGAAAGGCCTGGCACGCTCAACTTCTCATGCCCACTTCCCCATGACTCCATTGAGTCCTATCCCCTCATTGTTCTCATCCCATCAATCGGATCCTTTGGGTCAAAACAGATTTCCATCAAAAACTATAGAATTTGCTTTCATACATCAGTTTATTGTAAAATGCAAAGGGAACAAACAAGTAGGACAATTAACGACCGCATGTGGACATCAAAGGACCACATTCTAGGGGGCGACAGGGCATGAAAAAGGATGTTAGATGGATGGAGGCCACCAACCGGGACCACTGTGTCCACGGAGAATTCACAAGCCAATTATGTTTGTACTCAGGCTAATAAAATGAAGTCAAACATTGACTGAGACAAGGAGCTTGGAGCATGGTGGTCATCTTGGAAGCTTGGCAGATACCTCCTGACCTCACAGCTACTGATTGGGGCTGCACAGTGAAGGGAAGGTTAATCTTTCCTGGGAAAGTAAGGAGGTTGGAATCAGTCATCCATGGTTCAGTAAGAGAAATAATGTGTGTTCCTCCTCTCCTCAACATCTGGTCATTAGAGGAGCCTAGAAGGCAGATCTTTCCTGAGCTCTTCTCATGTGTTTTCTGTAAACAGTCTCCTAATCTCCCTCTTCCTCACTTCCGGCTTCTGGAGTAAAGTCCTCTCATGTTCTCCTCTCTGCACCTCACACTCTCATCCTCCCCTTGAAATATGTACCCCAATAAAAATGAAAGGCCCCATACACATTACACTAAAGTCATCTGAACCCACCAATGACAATGTAATGTGTATGGGGCCTACAGACCCTTCCGGACAGATAATAGGGAAGACAATGATCCAGCACGTTGGATTTCCAATGGCTGATCCTTTTGTTCCTTGGAGATAAGTCACCAGAAGAGGCGCCTCTCTCATAGAGAACACAGAAGCACTCGGCCAAGCCAAGCATTGACGTGTATGGGGGAATAAGTGGAGACAGCTATTGGCCGAATCATCATTTGGCCCACAGCTAACTAATGTGTATGAGGGGCTTAAAGGGAATCTGTCATACAGATCAACTCCCTCAACCATATATATGACTGAGTACGCAAGTCTTTGAATAAATCCATTGACACTTTACATCTTTTATCTGTTGCTGCATTCCCAAGTAAGGAGACTTTTAATTCATATGCAAATTAGGTATTAAGTGCTCTGGGCATGACAGAGCGCGTAACCAGCCCCTGCCTCCAGAGCTTGTTTCCCTACCCACTAGTCTCTTTCTGATTGATAGCTCATTCTATGGTTTACTTGCCTAAACTGGAGAACGCCTTAAAGTGACATCACCGTTGTGCCCAATTTCTTATACGGTTACATATAGTGACCTCATACAAACTGCTGATTCTTGTGATAAAGCCACACTAGCACATTAGGGCATTGTTACAAGACTTTACTTGCATTCCTCTCTCTCTAATTATTAACCAGTTGTCACTAGAGTTCTTGGGAGACGTGTCATGCCTTTTTAGAAACACATACATTTAGTTTACTTTGCCTGTGATAAAGCTGAGTTTCAGTTACTGTTCAGTGATAACTTATCCAACAATGCCATGTGTTGACAATGTGCTCTTACTACACTGGTTACAGTACAATCTAATTTTGCCCATCAAGGCTACTGTAGTTTCCCATAAGCCCTTGCACTAACCTCACCCTTTCTTCTTCAGAAGCCATTATAGCCTCATAGACGCTAACATCCTAGTATGCTGATCCCTCTCTCTGGATTTCAGCTCATATGTTCCCCTCTTGTGAGAGTCATGTGGGATTAGTGGATGAGGGCAGGTATATCTCACCCAGGTATCTGTCTTAAGCAACCTAACCTGGCCAGTATCACCTGGCTGCTAATGAATTAGTGGGAGGCGGTTGGGGTAGGTCGGGCGGGGCTCTCTCTCTCAGCCTGGGAACACAGAAGGACTGTCTGTGTATGGAGACGCATGTGAGTGAAAGCATTGATCTTTGGTTATATGGTTTGGCTGAAGGGAGAAGCCCTTCAGTCTGCAGTGAGGTTGCATTCTGTTAAGTTAGTGCCGGACAGGCAAGGATTTTTGTTTGCTGTTTTGTTTTCTTTCTGGGTGCTTTCACCTTAATAAATCTGGCCCAGGGTCTGTGGCATCTAAATCTCTGCTGTTGGACTAAGTGACACACGAAAAATACGTGCCCTTTGACCCCGGCAAAGGCGAACCCCGAGTGTGTTATCACACTCTACATAGCACAATTGGTGAGTTATTATATGATAGTTATATTATGCTAGAATTCACCAAATTGTATAATGTAGTTACTCTGTTCTACATGTTTATCATCAAATTAAAGCTATTGTGTATTCGCCATGTTTTGCAATGACAATCATACATCTAAATTTCACATTGTCTTGTGAGACTCTGGGTTTTAAACATATTTGTTTTCTTTTGGTGCAGTGAGGGTTAGGGACTCTTTCCTTGCTGGTAGTTCCTTATCAGTTCTACTGCAGGTGTAGCCGGTTTGCAACCACTCCCCTTCCCTTTAAATTGTTGCATGTTCCATCAGCTGATGCCATTTCTAAACTAAACACCGTGGAAGGAAGAAGTTTGTGGAAGCTGCTGGAGTTGTGTTGTTTGCAGCCCAGATGTTCGGCTGTAGCTGTGAAGTAGGTGCATATTATTAAGTCCATGTCCCTCTATCTATTTTCCTTCCCCTGTGTCTGACTATTGCACTCACCAGCCTTTCCACTATTCAGGGTGAGCGGAGGGACAGCTAGGGATTGGGCATGTGATGGTGGGGGGAAGGACCCGTATAGGGACATTAGGGAGCTCAGATTACAGAGACAGGTTAGTGTCAGGAGGTGAACTGTCTCCCCTCTTCCTACAAATAGGATCTTCCTCCCCTTGCCATCCCCGTTGTTACCCTTTATGTTATGCCGCACACTGGAAGTCATTTATCCTGGTGTGACACCAGTCTGACTTGGGCACTTGGAAAGGGTCCAATACTTTATAGTGAAGGGCAGTATACACCAATGAAGAAACCGTATACTAAATTCCCAAAAAGTTTATAGTATCTCCAATGGGGTCCATATAGAGGCCTACCCTGATCTGAAACTAACCCCTTCCTACTTTCCAATGAAGAGGTGTACCTGGGCTTTGGGCCACCCTGTATCCCCCAACAAGCCCTCTTATCACATTCCCCAATACTGCAGTAGTTTAGATCTTTGCTCCATCTACGTCATGATTTTTTGTATATTTTATTTTTTCTTTTTTTAAGTTCACCTTTGAGAATTGTAAAATAATGAAAGATATGAAAGAGGGAGCAGCTCCATAGAGGTCACGTATGGAGATGAATAATCCAATTGTCATCATGAATAAACAACAGTACGAATGTTGTAGGAGCAGCGTGGACATCTGCGAAGCAGGACATCCCCGTAAAGACCAACCGGCACGGAGGCATCCCTGATATTTACAGGACAATAAGCTCTTTGTGGAGAGGAGATATTAAAAAGAAAAGAGGCACTAATTGTAAAGGGAGTGATCTAAACAAGGAAGGGCCAGTCACCCCTGACCAGGTCTGATTAGAAGAATTTGGGTTTAGAAGAAAGGATTTAACCCGTTTGGGTCCATTGCTGCTCACGGCAAATCGGCAAAAATGGATCCTACACAACACCAGTCCTTATGGGCCTGAAAATGTCCGGTGTGATGCCATATTATCACGGGGGTGGTAAGGGATGAGGGAATGAGCAGCAAGATGATGGTAAAAGGGGCAAGGGCACCTGAGAAACTGGTCTGGCCCTGGACTTGCGGTCCCTGACTAGCCCTGATCATGAAGGTACCACTGATGGTGAGGAGGTTCAGGCCGTCACCCTCACCCTCAACCTCTCAACCAGCCCTATGGTACTCCCTTTTATCTCCCACCAAGGACTGGGTTCAGCAGCCACTCCAGCAAAGGAAAACTTTCACAGGCTGCAGCAAAAGCACCGATGTCCTAACAGAAACTTGGTCACATGCAAAGGGAAAAAGTCTAACAGCGACACCACCTGGTGGAGGGAGAAGCTATTTAAAGGCCAGGGGAGGCGATTCCAGATGACTCACACTCAGGCTTCACGTCATCCAGAACCTGAGCACAGCACACAGCAGAACTGACATTAACTCATTATGTTCCAGAAGAAATCCACAAACATTTAAACACGTCAGCCTCCAACATAGACTGCAGATAATCAGCGTGTGACACATAGGGTGCTACTTATTCTCCCTTAGGGTGCTTTCACATCTGCGTTTTTCGTAATTCGCGGCAGATGCGGTGAAAAAACCGCATCTGCCGTGTTTACCGTATAACCGTTCCACTTGCGGCGCGGTTGCGTTTTTTTCTATGCAAAGTATAGGCATACTTGCGGCAGGTGCGGCAAGTGCGGTTTTGCACTTGCGGCAGGTGCGGCCGCGAAAAAAACCGCAGTAAGCCGCGGTTTTTTTCGCGGCCGCACCTGCCGCAAGTGCAAAACCGCACTTGCCGCACCTGCCGCAAGTATGCCTATACTTTGCATAGAAAAAACCGCAACCGCGCCGCAAGTGGAACGGTTATGCGGTAAACGCGGCAGATGCGGTTTTTTTCACCGCATCTGCCGCGAATTACGAAAAACGCAGATATGAAAGCACCCTTACAGGTAGTAGGGGAACCTTTATATGTTGATAATTTGGAAGGTTCCCTAAACTTCAGGAACCCTTACTTCCAGGGTTTAAGTTATTATGTAGGATTTGTCATCTAAAACTTATTGTCCTATTTCCCTGATTTGAGCCTTTGTCCATGTCTCAACCTCATCCACTGACTAGGGATGAGTGAGCACTACCATGCTCGGGTGCTTGATACTCGAAACACGTAGGTCGGACGCTCAGACGGGCTCAACTCAAGTACCGAGTATAATGGAAGTCAGTTGGAAATGTAATTATTTTTCTGGAACACACTTCCGGAAAAAATCTTGAGTTTCCTATTGACTTCCATTATACTTGGCAATTGAGTTGAGCCCGTCCAAGCATTTATCTGTCAGGTCTGTGGTTGGATGTTGGTGGGTGTCATGGCAGGTCTCCGGTGGTCAGATATGTTATTCCCTCTCATACCTCAGCACCTGAGTGAGTCCCTCACACTTCTGTGTGTGCTCCTGTGGCGCGCCACACTCCAGCTCTCCGTCAGGTCACCCTCACCGGCCATGAGGAGAGGGGTGTCACTGCCGGACGGCAGATCTAGTGCAGGTGCTCGTTCTGGCTGTGTATTGCACTCTGAGAGCCTTACTTCAGGTTATGATATTGCTGGGAGGTAGGACGGCGCCATTGTTCCCAGCAATTATGCTATTCAGGGGTCCTGGGATGCCGGGTCCCCTAGTGTTAACTGTTGCCAGCATATACGGGATGCTGTGCCTGTTGGTTCAGATAGGTGACGGTAGGTACCCTCCACTGCTCTCTCCTCATCTCCTCCTCCTTTGCCTCTCTTAGTTGAGGGTGGAAACTGGGTGTTACTGCCAGGACTATGGGGTCAGTAAGCCAAACATCCAACTCCGACTCCTTCATATCCCTGAATATGACTCCAACTCCACCCAAAATGGACACCGACTCCACAGCCCTGGTTACCGCAGTATGTCGGGTGATCCATGATAGGGAGATTTCAACTCATCATATCCTCTGCTTCACTGCTGGATATCTTCAGTTGTTCTTGGGTGGTAAGGTTAATAGTTCTTGTGTGTTTCTTCTGGTTTGCTCTCTTGCTCTGGTTTGTTTCGCCTTGGCTTTGTCTCAGGCCTTTATGCTTGAATCTGCACTGCTTTTCCTGTTAGTACTGGTGTGTTTGATCCAACTGTGGCCTATGTGCCCGATCACCCTCCATCCCGCTAGTGTCACCTGGGAAGGGCTCTGCCAAAGTCCCCCCTTCCAGGACCGGAAGGTGGATGAAAAGTACCCCAGCCCTTAAGGGTATGCATTAGTGTGACAGCTTGTGTAAAGGGTGAGCGGCATACCACGCTTGCTAACCATAATCCGGTCATCCCATCACTATCTTAATATTAACTGACCTGCTCGTTTCGTGGTAGTCCTCACTAATCACTAACGCTGACTTGTCCCATCCTGACCACTTTCCTGCCTAAGACCCCCGGGAAGGATGCTTTAAATCAACACCACCAATTGGTGACTACACTGGAGACTTAGGAATCCAACCAAGATCATATTGGGATCAAGTGGGAAAAATAGACCCTGCAACCCAGTCTGGCCAACGCCAAACCCATTGTGGCTTTCTTTAATGAGAGAAGTTACTATGGGATCCTCAGGCTGGAGGTCTGCACAGGACTAGGCGGTTATCATGGCGGATAGTGTACACATTATAGAGGATGTGGGAAGAAAATGGCATTTAACTTGACGGAAAGAATAATTTGAGACTCACCAAAAATAGCCACTGCCAGATATCTTCATCCCATTGTGAGAGGACGTAAATTCTGAGGAGGATGAAGACCCTAGAAGCTCAGAAGCTGGAAAGATATCGAAATGTTAGATGGTCGGAAAGTCAAGGTTAATTGGTAAAACATGGAAATTGACTTAATGGGTGTCAGTAAATTAATAGAGCACATGTCCTACTAACACTGGTTCCCTATGTGCTAATCTTGAGGCTCTGACAGCAGTAGGCTGTTGGTGGTGAACATGGCTCATTTCCAGGCTCGGACTGGCCGGCCGGGAAATCGGGGAATACCCAGGTGGGCCCTCTTCACGACCGACATTAATCATATCTATATAACTGACCAGGACACATGGATTACTATGGATGGCACTCATCTAGGTCTATAAGTACTGGTGAATTAAAAACCTAAACTAAGTCTATCCACAGGTATCTGAAGAAGTACCCACCTCTGGATCATTACAGGACGTTTTCACTGATTTTTCCTAGGTAGGATGTCTACCCTTTGGGTACAATCTTCTTAGAATTGGGTATCATGAAATATTTTGCACTGCCATCTACAGACTCTGTCTATTGCTTGCAGCAGAATGAGTTATCTAAGAATCCATCAGTGAGCTCGCTATGGCAGTCTGATGGGGGGGAAAGCGGTTGTAACTCTTATCTGTCTTTTTCTGAGCTCCTCTAAGTTGATTTATAACCACAGACCACATCAAAGTAGAATGTGCCGAGAAGCAAAGAGCCTGTAAAGGCCAAATGTTGTAATTTATTTATTTATTTTAATGAAAAACAATAGCAAAAATGATTTTTAGTCAGAAATACACGTATTTAAGTGAAAATAAATGTGACTTTAGGGTAAAATTACTCCTATCGCATAGTAACGTGATGGCTCTACTCTACCGTACAGGCCCAGTCTTCCCCTGTGCTTTACTATTTAATGTAATTTTGTGAAACAGTACGGCATAGACATAACGGGGGGTCGCCATTATTTTTTTATTACTTAAATGCATGCACTTGGGCAGTGGCGTAACCTCAGGCCCATGGGCCCCGATGCAGAAGCTCCAACGGGGCCCCCAATTATTGCAAATCTTTAATAGCATTAGTCTTTTTCTATAGGCCAAAGGGACTATTGGGGCCCCCTAGGCTCCAGGGCCCGGGTGCGATAGCAACTCCTGCACCCCTTGTAGTTACGCCCCTGCACTTGGGGTTTCTTTAAACATTTTGCACCATTTGGCTTTGTCTGTTTTGCATGGTCTATTGCTGGCTGTTGAAGGAGTTAACTGAGAATCCATCAGTGAGCTCATTCTGATGGATTTTTTTAATGTTTTTTTTCTGAGCTCCTCTCAGTTTCTTTATGACTACAGACAACATAAAAAATGCTGACAAAGAATCTATGAAAGCCGAACAGTACAACATTTCTAATGGAACCCAACTGCAAACCAGTATTTTTTCAGTATGATACTAATATTACCCTTGAATAGTGCTTGTGTAGACCTTTTAAAAACATGTAAAATCATTATTGTACCCTCTGTAGTTTCCTTGCGATAAGCATTTTCACACCCTGCAGGCACCTGGTGCATTAGTCCAGCTGCATTACTTTAACAGCCGATTAGTCCGGCTGCTGTATAAGTGTTATTTAAATATCCACACCCACCCAGGCTGGTGTTCTGTCCCTCTCCTCTGTGCTGTGTCCTGCACTGTGTGTTGTCTGTAAGAGATTTCTTTGTGTTTATATGAACATTGGTTTTCCAGCATACATGTCATTTGTGTATCTGCTGAGCAAATGATCAAATGTTCTTATAATCACATAGAAATATCTCAGACTGCACACACTACACACGCCTCAGATACACTCAATGACATGAAGATCTCAGAGCTGCAACTAAGAACACACCTCCTCCACCTCCTGTCTCCTCGGTCTACAATGAGTCACACAACATAACAGATCACAGGAGGGCAGGACAGTGTAATGATGCATGAATATTCATTCATTGGGGAGTCGACAGCAGAGAGCTCATTGTGATTGACAGAGGGCATTAATGTTTTATTTTGAGGTTTACAGAGGATAGGAGGGAAGCATAAATACTAGAAATACATGGATAGATAGAGTTTAGAGAAAGGAATTAGAAAATGATGTCTGTTACATATGGATTTTTGACCTGACAGATTCCCTTTAAGATAAAAAAAAGTCCTAAAAGGTGAACAACCCCTATCATAAAGCAAAGTCTGTGAGTAGTAGTCATGCAGGAACTTTTTTAAAGCTGGGACTGAATTAATTCCATCTTCTGTGGATGCAGACTGTTGGCCCTGATCCATTCCTGTGTCTCTATGCAGCAGCAGCTGCCAGTCCCACATACATGGGACATTTACACTTTATTTTCTCAACTAAACATTCACAGTTAATTAGCCCTCAATATCCTTATCAGCAGGACCCATCCTAATTCTTCCCCTTAACGTGCCTACAATCCCCCCCCTTCCTCCCATATCCACATTAAGTACAGGAATCTCACATAAAGCCACAGCCCCATGCCAATAACGCCTGGCTTCCCGGGATCCATTAACACAATTACTTTTCATTTCCTCATATAGGTAATGGAAGTGTAAGTTTATAACACACTCACACCCAAGAGTAAGAAAATGACTGCGGCTGTCGACAACGAAAGTTAGAATGGCCTTTCTGTGCCCTACTAATAATATAATAATAATAACAATAATAATGGCGCCCTACAAAGTCGTGCTTCTTTCAATCAGCATCCTCCCTTTAAAGAGAATAAATTAATATCAACATTTAAATAAAGTGACTCGTATAGTGGGTCAGATGGGTATTAATAATTACTAGATCCATTCGGAAGAATAGAAGGAACAAGGTGAAGAGGAAGACCAGCAACCTGATGGCTCAGAAGAATAGAAGGAACAAGGGAAGAGGAAGACCAGCAACCTGATGGCTCAGAAAAATAGAAGGAACAAGGGGAAGAGGAAGACCAGCAACCTGATGGCTCAGAAGAATAGAAGGAACAAGGTGAAGAGGAAGACCAGCAACCTGATGGCTTAGAAGAATAGCAGGAACAAGGTGAAGAGGAAGACCAGCAACCTGATGGCTCAGAAGAAAAGGAACAAGGTGAAGAGAAAGACCAGCAACCTGATGCCTCAGAAGAATAGAAGGAACAAGGGGAAGAGGAAGACCAGCAACCTGATGGCTCAGAAGAATAGAAGGAACAAGGTGAAGAGGAAGACCAGCAACCTGATGGCTCAGAAGAATAGAAGGTACAAGGAGAAGAGGAAGACCAGCAACCCGATGGCTCGAAAGAATAGAAGGAACAAGGTGAAGAGGAAGACCAGCAACCCGATGGCTCAGAAGAATAGAAGGAACAAGGGGAAGAGGAAGACCAGCAACCCGATGGCTCAGAAAAATAGAAGGAACAAGGGGAAGAGGAAGACCAGCAACCTGATGGCTCAGAAAAATAGAAGGAACAAGGGGAAGAGGAAGACCAGCAACCTGATGGCTCAGAAGAATAGAAGGAACAAGGTGAAGAGGAAGACCAGTGACTCACCGTAGCCGGGGGGTACACGTAGCGGGCGTTGTTTCTCCTCCAGTCACGGAACCGCGCCTGCGGTGGTGTAGGCCCGGTGGTCCAGATCAAAAGGGGAATGGCGGAACAGTGGGGGTGATTTGTCTTCGTGACGCCACCTGCGGGTGTTCTGGTAACGGTACCAGCGCTGTTCGGGTCTCCGGGGATGGTACACAGCGAGATGGAACGCTCCCCACAGGATGAGCGGGAATCCCCGGAGCCGGGAGCTGCGCAAGATGTTGTGAGGCAGCTGCGGGACGCTGCGCGCTGAATCCTGGAGTAATGCACAACCACACAAAGTCTCTTTTAGGTACCTTTACTGGATAGTAGTCAGGTACACTCGGACCGGGATAGTGAAGTTGGCACTTATGGAGTTTCACAGCAAGCAGCGTTAGGCTTCCTTTCTCTACTTCTGGTGCTAAGGTCGGGTGGATGTGGAATCCAGCCGGACCGGGCAGGGTGTTCAATGGAACTTGCTTCACCTGGTTGTCAGCACTGAGGGCACTGTAAAAGGGTCTGAGCAGGATCAGTACTCTTCCCTGGGCTCTCGTGGATGGGTGCATCAGGTGGAACAGGTGGCTAAACCTCCTGTTGGATGTGCTGGTTCTCTGTGAGGGCTTTGTAGCTTCCACAGCTTCGGTTCCAGTAACCGGATGGTTTGGAAAGAGTTGGATTAACTCTGTATTCCTGAGAGGTGATCTCCTTCTTCCTATTATCCCAATTGCAGGGATCTCCACTGGCTAACAGGCTAGCAGGGCCTAGTGTGTTCCTCATAGGGTGGAGGTTTCACACAGGCAGGCAGCTCTTGTAGCGTCTACCACACTCTGAAGTTTCTCCCTCCAAGACTCTATTTATAGGGGGAACTGGTTAGAAGTCACCAGTGTTAGCTCCCCCTAGAGGCTCGGGGTTGAAACCAGGTGTTCTAAGTGTTGTTTGTGTTGTGGTTTTGCTGTGCTGTTACTTACTCCATTTGTACCTAAGGATTTCTGTGGTGCCCAACAGGTGCCAGGGTGCCACATTCCCCCTTAGTTAACCTCAGTTCTCCCGGCTGAGCAAAAGGTTCTTTTTACAACTTAACACTAAGCATTTATAACATTCAATTTACAAAGTCTTAAAGAAAACACAAAAATCACTGAAAAGGAGTGAAAAATGTGGAAAAAGGTGAAAAGCAGTCCGTACGGCACTAGTCCTTCTGCCGCAGGCTGGAAAAAGGTAAAGTTAGTGGTCACACAAGTCCTGTGACAATTGTTCAAAGTTTATGGAAAGGGAAAAAGGTAAAGTCCAGGGATACATGGTAAACTTTATACATTCCCTACGGGTGTCTCTGCTTGGGAGGCCGGTACTAACCTTCTATACCTTACCAGGCGCTTTCTGTTCCCAACTTAGTATACTTGGGGCATAGCCCAGTTCCTCCACCCTTCTGTACACTACTTTTTACAGGTTTTGAAAAACAGTATTATATACAAACACTTACAGGTTACATTTTCCACTACATTTTAAACCCATTCTCCAAGTTTTTGTGGGGGTTGACCTAATGTACTACGTGTGGATCTGCGTAGTGTGGGTGTTTCCAAAGCTGTTTGTGTAGTGTACGAAGTGGTTGGTACTTCTCTATGTCTGCATTGTGTAAGACCATAGTAAGTGCGGAGTCTATCAACTGGACTGACCTCTGTAGGTAGTTGATTAGGAATGGCTTCTCTTACTGTGGGACTAGCAGGCTGACCGATTACAGGAATCTCAGGTTCCATGATAACAGGCTGCAATTCTTGCACTTGAACTTCTTCTTGTTGGACTTGTGGAATTGGATTTGGCTTTGGCTGATCTTCTGTAGGCTGGTAGAAGTGCATAACTGGTATGAGGAATGCATCACCTATTTGTGGCCAATCAGCTGGTAAGTATCCAATTTCTGTAAGGACGAGATTTTCTTTTGTTTCTTCATCTTGAGTTACAGTAGGGTAACTGGTTGCTTGTGGGATTAACTGTGGCGGACATTTCTTCAAATGATCCCTTGAGACAGTCGCAATGGTGTTCCCATTGTCTTTGCTAATAACACAAGTTTTTGAGTTATCAAAGTGTGACGGCATAACGGTGTAGGGTATGGATTCCCAACTGTTATCCAATTTGTTGTTTTTTTCTTTTTCTTTTCAGCACTACATCACCTATTGCTAAGGGTTCAGCTGAGGCGTGCTTGTTGAAGTCTTTTTCTTGTTTGGTCCTACTGATTTCAAGGTTCCTTTCAACACTCTCTTGTACCTTCCTGTACTTTTCTTGGCGTTGACTGACCCAGTCTTCGTCAGAAGAATCTTCTGTGGGTTCAATGGTTCCCATCTGCAAATCAATAGGCAGTTTACCTGGTCTTGCTCTCATCAAGTAAGCAGGTGTGTAATTTGTCGAACTGACAGGTATGTGGTTGTAGATGTCCACGAGATCTGGAAGTTTCTCTGGCCATTGATTTCTCTCTTCAACTGGTAAGGTCTTGAGCATGTCAATGACTATATGGTTCATCTTCTCACATAAACCGTTCGTTTGAGGATGATAAGGTGTGGTGCGGATTTTCTTGCACCCATACAGCCCTAAGAATTCTTGGAACAGAGCTGATTCAAAGGCTGGCCCTTGGTCAGTTAAGACTTGGTCTGGATACCCATGGGGGCGACAGAAGTAACTCTGGAACGCTTTTGCTGCTACCTCAGCAGTTAAATCCTTAACTGGAACGACTACCAGGAATCTTGAGTAGTGATCGACGATGGTGAGAGCGTAGGTGTACCCGGTTCGACTTGGGGTAAGCTTCACGTGGTCGAGAGCAACTATTTCAAGAGGTTTGGTGGTAACAATTGGTTGCAACGGAGCTTTCTGAGTTAGATGGTCTTTTCTTCGAAGGTGACATGGTCCACAGTTTTTACACCATTTGTCAATTGATCCTCTCATCCGACCCAGTAGAACCGATCCTTCAGGAGTCTCTCCAGTTTCTTCCATCCAAAGTGTCCTGCATCATCATGGTATGCTTCAAGGATCATTTGGACTTCAGTCTTGGGAACTACAATCTGCCAGATGAGTTCATGGGTTCTTGGGTTGAGGTATCTTCTGCATAGTTTACCTTGGTAGACGAACAACCTTCCTTTCTCCTTCCACAGGCGTTTAGCAGTTGGTGAGGCATCAGAGTCCATATTGGCGTGTTCTTGAGTGATGAGATCCCTTACCAGGCTGACATCTGGGTCGTTGGCTTGAGCCTCCTTCCAGTCATGGTGAGGTAACGGGTTCACGGTCCTCTCTACACGTGTCTGGTTTCTCTGATGACATGTTGCTGTACCGGAACGGTAGAAAGCAGGTAGTTCAATCTCTTCTAGGTCGTCTATGTCTTCTCCCTCTTCAGGAAGGTGGGGCATTCGGGACAGGGCATCAGCATTGCCGTTCTTGTGACCTGCCCGGTACTTTACAGTGAAGTCGTAGTTAGCGAGTCTTGCTACCCAACGCTGTTCTAGGGCTCCCAGCTTTGCAGTCTCTAAGTGTGTTAGAGGATTGTTGTCTGTGAAAGCTGTGAACGGGGCGGATGCCAGGTAATGCTTGAAACGCTCTGTGATCGCCCAGACCAGGGCCAGGAACTCCAGCTTGAAGGAGCTGTAGTTTTCCGGGTTCCTTTCGGTGGGACGGAGCTTTCTGCTGGCGTAGCTATCACCTTCTCCTTGCCCTGCTGACGTTGAGATAGGACTGCTCCTAAACCTTCATTGCTTGCGTCAGTGTACAACAGAAACGGTAGATTGTAGTCAGGGTAAGCCAGGATTTCTTCTCCAGTTAAAGCATCTTTTAACGTTTGGAAGGATTTGTCCTGCTCTGGTCCCCAGTAGAACGGGGGTCCCCTGATCTTGCCGTTTTTGGATTGACCTACTAGGAGATCTTGCATAGGTGCGGCTATCTTGGTATAGCCTTTGATGAATCGTCGGTAGTACCCGACCAGTCCTAGGAATTGACGTACCTCTTTGTGATTGGTGGGTGCTGGCCAGTCCTTGATGACGGTTACTTTATCCGGATCCGGTGCTACGCCTTCGGCGCTGACCACATGTCCTAGGTATTGGACCTTGGGTTTCAGCAGGTGGCACTTGGACGGTTTCAGTTTCATCCCGTACTTGGACAGTGACTCGAACACTTCACTCAGGTGTTGGAGGTGATCTTCATAGGTCTGAGAGTAGACAATGACATCATCAAGGTATAACAAGACAGTCTCAAAGTTCTTATGGCCCAAACAACACTCCATAAGTCTCTGAAATGTTCCTGGGGCATTGCACAAACCGAATGGCATACTGTTGAACTCGCATAAGCCCATGGGAGTAGTGAAGGCTGTCTTCTCACGATCCTCCTCTGCAACGGCAACCTGCCAGTACCCACTAGTAAGATCTAATGTGGAGAAGTAGTTGGCAGATTTGAGTGCAGCTAGTGACTCTTCTATGCGGGGTAACGGGTATGCATCTTTGTGTGTGACTTTGTTGATTTGCCTATAATCTACACACATCCTCATACTACCATCTTTCTTTTTAACCAGGACTAGTGGTGCGGCCCAGGGACTACAGCTATCCCTAATGACTCCTGCATTCTTCATGTCCTGAAGCATCTCTTTTGCTTTCTGGTAGTGTGTGGGTGGTATAGGCCTGTACCTTTCTTTGATGGTGCATGGTTGTTTGTGGGGATATGATGTTGTACCCCTTTAATCCTCCCAAAGTCAAGTGGGTGTTTGCTGAACACTTGCTCATACTCCCGAACTACCCGGTATACTCCATTTTTCTGGTGAGAGGGTGTATTGTCAGTCCCTACACTGAGGTCTTGACACCATTTCTCTAACTGATCTTTGGAGTGAGGGGGTTCATCAGTAACTATTTGGTTTGAGGATTTTACATCAATCACAGCATCATCTTTTACTTGGTACAATTTAGCAACAGTTGCATATCTTGGTAGTCTGACTTCGTCATCACCATAATTCAATATGCGTACGGGGACTCTCCCCTTTCTTACATCGACTAACCCTCTGGCTGTCAAGAGCGTAGGACTACTGTCAGACATTACAGGTTCTACTACAGCTTGGTAGTCCTGCCCTCTGAGGCCTATGGCTGCTCGACACCAGATCATCATTTCACTTCTGGGTGGTACCACAATTGGAATGGGATCTGTGACCCTTACTCTGCCAATTTCACCATTTGACAATGTTACCTGTTGTTGATACACCAGAGCTCTGATCTGCTTTTGGATAGCCCTCTTTTCTCTGGGTTTACCGGCTTCAGCACTCTGTTGGAGCAAAAACAACACTTCATCGAGGCATTTGATCATGACATTGGTACCCAATATGACATATGGATCCTTGTGGTTAGGCTTATCCTGAACCACTAAGATACCCTGGTTTTTCAACTGCACCCTCCCCACCTTTACTGTAGCTTCCCACTGTCCCTCTATGGTAACCGGAATACCGTTAGTGGCTTCAAGGTTCATCTCAGGGTTAGGGGGTTCTAGCTTAACATCTGGCCAGAACTGCTTGTAAAGGGCACTGGGGATGGATGTCACCTGGGATCCAGTGTCTATCAAGGCGGAGATAGCGATGCCATCGATGACGATTGGTAAGTATGGACAGTCTCCCACATACTTGTGTTCCCAGCTGGACGTAGGGCCTGGACAGTCTACTCCTGGGGTTGGCCCTTCTCGCCCAGGGGTTGCTCGTTTAAAGGACGGGATTGCAGATTGCGTCCTCCTAAGTCGTTCTGCTGACTGTTGCGGCGTCTGTCAGGACTGCGGCGGTCTGCAGGTTTTCCTCGCGACGGCTGTGTCTTTCTCCTCATCCAGGGGACGTCATCCGGGCTGTCGGCGAGTTGAATCTTGTCCGATGGCCTTGCATCTGTCTTGGGTCTTCTCCCAGCTTGTAGCTTGGCCACGTCCTTCATCAGCTGCTCGACATTAGCACACAGTTGATCAAACCGGTCAGGTGTTACAGTCTGTGCGCTGGACTGAATCGCAGGGATTGGAGATGCTGCTGCCGGCACGGAAGGGGTGTCAGCGTACTGCTGCTGCTGCGGTGAAGCGGGATCAGGTACTTCAGCGAGTCGCTGTCCCCAAACTGTTAAGTCTCTCAAGGTATCAAACTCCGCGCCTGGGTTCTGTATGGACCACCAGCTTGCTTGCTTCCTATCCTCAGATAGTTTAAGGCCCACAATAAATTGTCCAATTAACGCTTTGTTCTCATCTCGAGCACTGTCAGGATCGACTTGTTTTAACAGTCTGTATGCTTCTTGCAAGCGCAGTGAATAATCAAGGACAGTTTCTTGTGCCCCTTGGTTACAACGATAGAATGACAGTCTTAATCCAGCTTCGGTATGGCACTCAAAGACCCGGGTTAATCTAGCGAATATCTGCTCCACAGATTCCTGAACTTCTATAGGCCAGCTGCGGCTCTGCAGTTCGGCTGCACCGGTTAATTGTCCCATAATAACTGAAGCTCTTTGCTTACCGGTCATCGGGTACATGTCCAGGGCTTGGCATATCTTCCTCTGGAAGTTCTCCAAGGTGCTGGGTACACCGCTGTACTTGGGTAACCAGGTCGCACTAGGAACGTAGGGTAGAGACATCGGCATAATCGGGGCGGGTTGCGGTAGCATACCGCCGACTTGTTGCTGTCCATCAAGTTGTATATTCTGAGGTGCCGCTTGGTCTAGCGGGGGCACCGCGTGATCGGGAGCCGGGTTACTCATGGTCGCTCCCCCTTAGTTAAGCGTAGCCTTTCCCTCGGTTGCAAACGGAAGTGTCGGCCTCGCGGTGAGGAGTGAGGCACCACGGGAGTTTCCGGTTCCTGCTGCGTACGGAGGAAGTCGTCAGAGCGTGGGGGCGGGGTCAATCTTCGCGCCCTCTGCACAGTCACGCCCCTTCTTTTCCCGCCTTTTCGCGCAGCAATGGCGAACCAAATGTACAGTTCGATATTTACAGTCAATAAATAGCACACAATACCCGTGATAACGGGCCTGCTCGTATCCTGTTCGTGACGCCAAATTCTGACTCACCGTAGCCGGGGGGTACACGTAGCGGGCGTTGTTTCTCCTCCAGTCACGGAACCGCGCCTGCGGTGGTGTAGGCCCGGTGGTCCAGATCAAAAGGGGAATGGCGGAACAGTGGGGGTGATTTGTCTTCGTGACGCCACCTGCGGGTGTTCTGGTAACGGTACCAGCGCTGTTCGGGTCTCCGGGGGATGGTACACAGCGAGATGGAACGCTCCCCACAGGATGAGCGGGAATCCCCGGAGCCGGGAGCTGCGCAAGATGTTGTGAGGCAGCTGCGGGACGCTGCGCGCTGAATCCTGGAGTAATGCACAACCACACAAAGTCTCTTTTAGGTACCTTTACTGGATAGTAGTCAGGTACACTCGGACCGGGATAGTGAAGTTGGCACTTATGGAGTTTCACAGCAAGCAGCGTTAGGCTTCCTTTCTCTACTTCTGGTGCTAAGGTCGGGTGGATGTGGAATCCAGCCGGACCGGGCAGGGTGTTCAATGGAACTTGCTTCACCTGGTTGTCAGCACTGAGGGCACTGTAAAAGGGTCTGAGCAGGATCAGTACTCTTCCCTGGGCTCTCGTGGATGGGTGCATCAGGTGGAACAGGTGGCTAAACCTCCTGTTGGATGTGCTGGTTCTCTGTGAGGGCTTTGTAGCTTCCACAGCTTCGGTTCCAGTAACCGGATGGTTTGGAAAGAGTTGGTGTAACTCTGTATTCCTGAGAGGTGATCTCCTTCTTCCTATTATCCCAATTGCAGGGATCTCCACTGGCTAACAGGCTAGCAGGGCCTAGTGTGTTCCTCATAGGGTGGAGGTTTCACACAGGCAGGCAGCTCTTGTAGCGTCTACCACACTCTGAAGTTTCTCCCTCCAAGACTCTATTTATAGGGGGAACTGGTTAGAAGTCACCAGTGTTAGCTCCCCCTAGAGGCTCGGGGTTGAAACCAGGTGTTCTAAGTGTTGTTTGTGTTGTGGTTTTGCTGTGCTGTTACTTACTCCATTTGTACCTAAGGATTTCTGTGGTGCCCAACAGGTGCCAGGGTGCCACACCAGCAACCCGATGGCTCAGAAGAAAAGGAACAAGGTGAAGAGGAAGACCAGCAACCTGATGCCTCAGAAGAATAGAAGGAACAAGGGGAAGAGGAAGACCAGCAACCTGATGGCTCAGAAGAATAGAAGGAACAAGGTGAAGAGGAAGACCAGCAACCTGATGGCTCAGAAGAATAGAAGGTACAAGGAGAAGAGGAAGACCAGCAACCCGATGGCTCGAAAGAATAGAAGGAACAAGGTGAAGAGGAAGACCAGCAACCCGATGGCTCAGGAGAATAGAAGGAACAAGAAGAAGAAGACCAGCAACCCAATGGCTCGGAAAAGTGGAAGGAACAAGGTGAAGAGGAAGACCAGCAACCTGATGGCTTGGAAGAATTGAAGGAACAAGATGAAAAGGAAGATCAGCAACCTGATGGCTCAGAAGAATAGAAGAACAAGGGGAAGAGGAAGACCAGCAACCCGATGGCTTGGAAGAATTGAAGGAACAAGATGAAAAGGAAGATCAGCAACCTGATGGCTCAGAAGAATAGAAGAACAAGGTGCAGAGGAGACCAGCAACTCGATGCCTTAGAATTGAAGGAACAAGGTGAAGGGGAGACCAGCAACCTGATGGCTCAGAAGAATAAAAGGAACAAGGTGAAGAGGAAGACCAGCAACCTGATGGCTCAGAAGAATAGAAGGAACAAGGTGAAGAGGAAGACCAGCAATCCGATGGCTCAGAAGAATAGAAGAACAAGGTGCAGAGGAGACCAGCAACTCGATGCCTTAGAATTGAAGGAACAAGGTGAAGGGGAGACCAGCAACCTGATGGCTTGGAAGAATTGAAGGAACAAGATGAAAAGGAAGATCAGCAACCTGATGGCTCAGAAGAATAGAAGAACAAGGGGAAGAGGAAGACCAGCAACCCGATGGCTTGGAAGAATTGAAGGAACAAGATGAAAAGGAAGATCAGCAACCTGATGGCTCAGAAGAATAGAAGAACAAGGTGCAGAGGAGACCAGCAACTCGATGCCTTAGAATTGAAGGAACAAGGTGAAGGGGAGACCAGCAACCTGATGGCTCAGAAGAATAAAAGGAACAAGGTGAAGAGGAAGACCAGCAACCTGATGGCTCAGAAGAATAGAAGGAACAAGGTGAAGAGGAAGACCAGCAATCCGATGGCTCAGAAGAATAGAAGAACAAGGTGCAGAGGAGACCAGCAACTCGATGCCTTAGAATTGAAGGAACAAGGTGAAGGGGAGACCAGCAACCTGATGGCTCAGAAGAATAAAAGGAACAAGGTTAAGAGGAAGACCAGCAACCTGATGGCTCAGAAGAATAGAAGGAACAAGGTGAAGAGGAAGACCAGCAACCCAATAGCTTGAGACTATCAAGATAATGGTGGTGAAGACCCTGGTGGACCTATCTAGGCTGCACAAGATCGATACAGAGAGATCATTCATCAAATTGCCATGGCTCAAGATCATGCTGAAAGCCATTAAATAATAATAATTGACCCATTGGTTCTCTATGATATTCCATCCATGACAGTTCTACCATGCTACACCAAAACATCCTGACAAAAGTGACAGGGCTTTAAAAAAAATGGCTGCCTTAAAGGTGGATATGATAGAACAAAAGTATAGGATGGACGCAGTGGTGTTACCATTTCACTGCTTTGGACATCATTTGCCAACTATGTGATGGTGTCTGCAAAGAATCTGGAGCACATGCACCATTTGATCTGAAGTGATCACATCATTGTATGACCAAAATAACTACATACATTTTCCACATCCCAAAAATGTCCAATAGAACCATCACTACCCGATAGTAAATGTAACCTGTCCAGTCCTTCTATTCACCATTTGTATTAGTCTGGACCTCTGCAGTCCTTCTATTCACCACTTGTATGAGTCTGTAACTCTGTAATCCTTCTATTCACCACTTGTATTAGTCTGGATCTCTCCAGTCCTTCTATTCACCACTTGTATTAGTCTGGGTCTCTGCAGTCCTTCTATTCACCACTTGTATGAGTCTGGATCTCTCCAGTCCTTCTATTCACTATTTGTATTAGTCTGGGTCTCTGCAGTCCTTCTATTCACCACTTGTATTAGTCTGGGTCTCTGCAGTCCTTCTATTCACCACTTGTATTAGTCTGGATCTCTCCAGTCCTTCTATTCACTATTTGTATTAGTCTGGGTCTCTGCAGTCCTTCTATTCACCTCTTGTATTAGTCTGGGTCTCTGCAGTCCTTCTATTCACTATTTGTATTAGTCTGGACCTCTGTATTCCTTCTATTCACCTCTTGTATTAGTCTGGGTCTCTGCAGTCCTTCTATTCACCATTTGTATTAGTCTGGACCTCTGCAGTCCTTCTATTCACCATTTGTATTAGTCTGGGCCTCTGTATTCCTTCTATTAGCCATTTATATTAGTCTGGGTCTCTGCAGTCCTTCTATTCACCATTTGTATTAGTCTGGACCTCTGTATTCCTTCTATTAGCCATTTATATTAGTCTGGACCTCTGTATTCCTTCTATTAGCCATTTATATTAGTCTGGGTCTCTGCAGTCCTTCTATTCACCTCTTGTATGAGTCTGTACCTCTGTAATCCTTCTATTCACCATTTGTATCATTCTGCAGTTATTACTTCATTGTAGAATCCCTAAACCATCATCAGTGCTCCGCATCCCCTGAATGTCCAGTGGCACCATGGTGACCCTGTAGTGTCGGTCACCTCTACCATCACTGGTACTAACTGAGGGTAAATCTACGTTTGCTATAAGAGGTCTGGTGAATTAATAATGTATCTTAAAGTGGCAAATCTCAGTCAGAAAACAATTAAATCCAGATCCGACAGGCCTGATGTCCGCAGGTATACAGGGAATGGACATACAACCAATAACCTAAATGAATGATTTGGTGCCACCATTTGCAGTGTCGTCACCATCAGGCAATATACTATGTAAGCTATCCTGAAGTTACAGAGTTAAGAGGTCTGTTTAGGTCATCAGGGGCTGAATTCCCAATCAGAGCATTGAGCTAGAGCTCAGAATTGTTATCCCTTTAATTTCCAGACTGTTCAGCTCAGGTTTCAGGGCAATGCTCAGGGTATACTGCGAGGAGGGTCCGAAAACAAAGTCAGAATTAGAACTTCTCATAGCCGGTGGCAGTTTTCCACTGGTGGCACAGCCAAATGTCGAGCATCCGGCATCCCACAGAGATGCAACTGCCCTCTCCTTTTACTGGAATCCCCGGTTCTATCCAGAGATGTTAACTATATAATCAGATAGAAATGGAGTTTAGAACCTGAAATGCGTTAGTTGGAGTTACTGTTCACACTGGGTCTCATTGCAGTGATTCTGCATTCTTTTATAGCAAGTGCCCCATTGTCATGCTGGACTAAGGGGGTGTCCAGCTTCCATGCATGACAGTGGCGCACGAACCAACGATGTCCGACACACTACCCAAAAAGTGAGGAAACACCGGGGGAGAGAGAACAAATACAACGGAGGGCCCAGCTCATAGGGAGCGGGGAAAAGGTGACCTCCTGCACTCCCCTGCAGCTGTGCCCTGATCCCCCTACCAACCCTATACGGGTTCTTTCAACCGTCTCTGAGCAGGATACCTAGTCACTCACTGGCCCTGATGTTAGCCCTCAATAGGGAAATGGCCGATGGGAGCACTAGTCCCAACCACTGCAATAATAACAACAAGAGGTAAGGGGAGGCAGACAGGGGAACAACAAACAACTTCACACCTGCTGCCAAGCTTCTTGGCAGCAGACGGCTTGGCAATGGACTCGCACTCAAGGAGAACTTCCTTCACCTGAGGAAGCTTGGCCAGGAATAAGTTCAATCACCAGCCAAGAATGCTGGACCCATGTCACCATATAAGGTGGATGGGAGTGATCACAAAGTAGCCACACCTGGTAAAGAACCCAAGGAGTCTGCTAGCAGCAGAAAACTGACATTAACTCCTAAACTGCCAAAGGAAAGAAACACGTTTAAAATGAAGTCTCAATAAAGGAATGAGACCGAGGATCCAAACCAGTCACCAGTCTCCAAAGTAAGAGAGACCATCGTGACACCTATGTTGACCGAAAAGTTTCCAAATTTGTATTTTTAGAAGACGTTCTACATTCTTCTGGTTTTCCAGCGTTTACGTTGCTCCAGATTTCGTTCCCTGAACAATAATGACAATAACGTTACAACTTGAAGCCGAACAAAAACCAAAAGAAAACCCATGACGATCCGAAATGTGTTTACGCCAACGCACAAGGAGGAGGTGCGGCTCGTCGGCACGTGATGTGTTTCGCACAAAGTACATTTTGGTCCATGCTGCGGTGTGCATTACACACTCGCTCTAAAATCTTGCTCTCTGACCCTTCCAAATATGGAAACAATCAGTTTCCAAAATATCTGACATGTTTCCAAAAATACTTTTGGGATCAGATATCGTAAAACGCTTTCTGCATAATACGAGCTGGTGCGAGAGGCCTCCAAGCTCCCACAAAATGCATGTTTTCTCACAGGCAATGTGTTCATGGATAACCAATATCCAATGTATATTGTATAGTCTACCAACCATGTTCGGAACTTGCCATCTGTCGAGCAACTAGACATTGGCCAAGAATGTGGCACTCTCCGTCCAACCCTCCACCCAACATAGATACTATTGTCTCTGTATATTACTTTTATCTACACGGTGCAGTGATACTTGTCCAGAGCCATCAGCAGATCCACGGTTAGAAGTCTGTATAGAAGACTCCTCCGTCCAAGGTCCACGATGGAGGTTCTACCTAGGTCATCTACTCTGGAAACCCCCTTGAGAATGAACCTTAATCTCAAATGCAGCTTGGAAACAGTTCTGTCAATTAAATATTTTGGCAGATCCCGTTGATTTGGGGTTGGACATATCAGCAACGGACTGTCCATGATGACCCACCACTGACGGACAGCTCGAATCACTAGCGAAAGTGCCACCAAGTAAATGGGAACAAAGGCCATCAGAATGAGAGCTGTTCTTTGTTGGTGGCTCGGTCTTCTCACCTTCTATGAGATTCTCAAGACAATCCCTTCATTGGAGACCTTGTTCAAGACCAGTAAGTGGGCCCTTTGCAGTTTAATACCTCCTCATAATGGACAATTCCATCTGATTTGGTAGAAGTAGTGGCCCCCGTACCTTATGGGCACTTGTGGTTGCACCAATGACATGTCTGCCCCCTATAAAGTGATCCAAAGTGAGTGACAACTTCTCAGCACCATCTTGTGTTCCCCTTTACTTCTATCTCTTCTACGAAAGAAGATGAGAAGGAATGAAGATCTTAGATCCTTGGTTGATATATGGCTCCTCTACAAGTCATATCCTTTGAGGACATGACTTGGAGAACTTTCACCATGTAGATTCCAGCTCACCGTGTTGCTCTTTACTCTTGTCCTCCTGGAGCCTCGGGCCGCACGATCAATGATATCACCGGTGAAGATGCCACCAAATAATTAGTAACAGCAAGGTCATCAGAATGAGAGCTGTTATTTGTTACTGGCTTGTTACTCTGGCTTCCGAGTAGGCGATCACCTTCTATGAGATCCTTAAGACAATCCCGTCATTGGGACCCTTGTTGAAGACCAGTGAATGGGTCCTTTGCAGTACAATACCTTCTCATAATGAACTATTCCACCTGCCTTGGAAGAGGTAGTGACCCCCGTACCTTATGGGTCCTTGTGGTTCCATCAATGATATGTCCGCCCCCTACGAAGAGATCAAAGTGAGTGACAACTTTTCAGCACCCTCTTGTGTTCCCCTCTACTTCTGTCTCTTCTACTAAAGAAGATGAGAAGGAATGAAGATCTTAGATCCTTGGTTGATATATGGCTCCTCTACAAGTCATATCCTTTGAGGACATGACTTGGAGAACTTTCACCATGTAGATTCCAGCTCACCGTGTTGCTCTTTACTCTTGTCCTCCTGGAGCCTCGGGCCGCACGATCAATGATATCACCGGTGAAGATGCCACCAAATAATTAGTAACAACAAGGTCATCAGAATGAGAGCTGTTATTTGTTTCTGGCTTGTTCTTCTGGCTTCCGAGTAGGCAATCACCTTCTATGAGATCCTTAAGACAATCCCGTCATTGGGACCCTTGTTGAAGACCAGTGAATGGGTCCTTTGCAGTACAATACCTTCTCATAATGAACAATTCCACCTGCCTTGGAAGAGGTAGTGACCCCCGTACCTTATGGGTCCACCAATGATATGTCCGCCCCCTACGAAGAGATCAAAGTGAGTGACAACTTCTCAGCACCCTCTTGTGTTCCCCTTTACTTCTGTCTCTTCTACTAAAGAAGATGAGAAGGAAAGAAGATCTTGGATCCTTGGTTGATATATGGCTCCTCTACAAGTCATAATCCTTTGAGGACATGACTTGGAGAACTTTCACCATGTAGATTCCAGCTCACCGTGTTGCTCTTTACTCTTGTCCTCCTGGAGCCTCGATCAATGATATCACCGGTGAAGATGCCACCAAATAATTAGTAACAACAAGGTCATCAGAATGAGAGCTGTTATTTGTTACTGGCTTGTTACTCTGGCTTTCCAAGTAGGTGATACCTTCTATGAGATCCTTAAGACAATCCCGTCATTGGGACCCTTGTTCAAGACCAGTGAATGGGTCCTTTGCAGTACAATACCTTCTCATAATGAACAATTCCACCTGCCTTGGAAGAGGTAGTGACCCCCGTACCTTATGGGTCCTTTGTGGTTCCACCAATGATATGTCTGCCCCCTACGAAGAGATCAAAGTGAGTGACAACTTCTCAGCACCCTCTTGTGTTCCCCTTTACTTCTGTCTTTTCTACTACAAAAGATTAAGAAGGAAAGAAGATCTTGGATCCTTGGTTGATATATGGCTCCTCTACAAGTCATATCCTTTGAGGACATGACTTGGAGAACTTTCACCATGTAGATTCCAGCTCACCGTGTTGCTCTTTACTCTTGTCCTCCTGGAGCCTCGGGCCGCACGATCAATGATATCACCGGTGAAGATGCCACCAAATAATTAGTAACAACAAGGTCATCACAATGAGAGCTGTTATTTGTTACTGGCTTGTTACTCTGGCTTTCCAAGTAGGTGATCACCTGCTATGAGATCCTTAAGACAATCCCGTCATTGGGACCCTTGTTGAAGACCAGTGAATGGGTCCTTTGCAGTACAATACCTTCTCATAATGAACAATTCCACCTGCCTTGGAAGAGGTAGTGACCCCCGTACCTTATGGGTCCACCAATGATATGTCCGCCCCCTACGAAGAGATCAAAGTGAGTGACAACTTCTCAGCACCCTCTTGTGTTCCCCTTTACTTCTGTCTTTTCTACTGAAGAAGATGAGAAGGAGTGAAGATCTTGGATCCTTGGTTGATATATGGCTCCTCTACAAGTGAGGATGGGACTCGGAGAACCTCCTTCTTCATCCAATTAGTGGAAAGAAAACATCTTAGGACCATGTGTGATGCTGAAGAGCACAATTATCCCAAATTTCTTAGTGCTCATGTGTCCTCCAAGTAATATTAGAAACCAAAGTTGTAACGTTGACCTTCTTTCCTCAAGTAGAATGTTCAGTTGACCCCCGAGTTCTGAATCTGGATCCCCCTAATGTAAAGTATCCCACCATGGAGGCAAATAATGCCCCTTCTCTGGCACCAGATACAAGTCGAAAAAGATATGGTTGGTCGGTAGAAGTTGACTTGACGTGGACTAGGACCCTACCCCTTTACCCCCAACCTCATTTCCTCCATGTCCACATATGTTTAGGGTGAAACCTCTCTTTTATTGGACTTTCGAGAGTCCTGTCGATATTTGTATACATATAATGAGACCCTCCTCTCAGGGATGGAGTTATGGGACATTAACTCTGCGGTCTGTGAAAGTTCAGCCCTGGGACTATTTATCCGCATCTACTTATAGATTGGGGAGGGGGCGCTCTAATTGTTTCCTACAATCCTCTAATTACCGGCCTCATTTTAATCATTAGAGGAATAAGGAACATGATAAAACACATCACAAGGCAGCAATAATGATAGCAGAAGTTCTCAGAAACCCTTCACATAATTGTTCCCCGTCCCTTTTCTTCTTGATCATTTCGCAGCCGCTCGCTCTCGCTTGACCCAAATCGTTATTACTGGAGCAAAACATCAGAGTCTACATCAAGGCGACACTCGGCCGTCTGTAGAAGTCATTTCTAACCATATTTGGATCTGCTGATGTTTAAGGGGTCATGCTCCAGTCACTGACTATAGGAGTGGTGCTCACACATGCTCACTACTGCTCCAGTCACTGACTATAGGAGTGGTGTCAACCATGATCATTACTGCTCCAGTCACTGACTATAGGAGTGGTGTTCACACATGCTCACTACTGCTCCAGTCACTGACTATAGGAGTGGTGTTCACACATGATCATTACTGCTCCAGTCACTGACTATAGGAGTGGTGTTCACACATGATCATTACTGCTCCAGTCACTGACTATAGGAGTGGTGTTCACACATGCTCATTACTGCTCCAGTCACTGACTATAGGAGTGGTGCTCACACATGATCATTACTGCTCCAGTCACTGACTATAGGAGTGGTGCTCACACATGATCATTACTGCTCCAGTCACTGACTATAGGAGTGGTGCTCACACATGATCATTACTGCTCCAGTCACTGACTATAGGAGTGGTGTTCACACATGCTCACTACTGCTCCAGTCACTGACTATAGGAGTGGTGCTCACACATGATCATTACTGCTCCAGTCACTGACTATAGGAGTGGTGCTCACACATGCTCACTACTGCTCCAGTCACTGACTATAGGAGTGGTGCTCACACATGATCACTACTGCTCCAGTCACTGACTATAGGAGTGGTGTTCACACATGATCATTACTGCTCCAGTCACTGACTATAGGAGTGGTGCTCACACATGATCATTACTGCTCCAGTCACTGACTATAGGAGTGGTGTTCACACATGATCATTACTGCTCCAGTCACTGACTATAGGAGTGGTGCTCACACATGATCACTACTGCTCCAGTCACTGACTATAGGAGTGGTGCTCACACATGATCATTACTGCTCCAGTCACTGACTATAGGAGTGGTGTCAACCATGATCATTACTGCTCCAGTCACTGACTATAGGAGTGGTGTCAACCATGATCATTACTGATCCAGTCACTGACTATAGAAGTGGTGTTCACACATGATCACTACTGCTCCAGTCACTGACTATAGGAGTGGTGTCACACATGATCATTACTGCTCCAGTCACTGACTATAGGAGTGGTGTTCACACATGATCATTACTGCTCCAGTCACTGACTATAGGAGTGGTGCCAACCATGATCATTACTGCTCCAGTTACTGACTATAGGAGTGGTGTTCACACATGATCACTACTGATCCAGTCACTGACTATAGGAGTGGTGCTCACACATGATCATTACTGCTCCAGTCACTGACTATAGGAGTGGTGTTCACACATGATCACTACTGCTCCAGTCAGTGACTATAGGAGTGGTGTCAACCATGATCATTACTGCTCCAGTCACTGACTATAGGAGTGGTGTCACACATGATCATTACTGCTCCAGTCACTGACTATAGGAGTGGTGTTCACACATGATCATTACTGCTCCAGTCACTGACTATAGGAGTGGTGTTCACACATGATCATTACTGCTCCAGTCACTGACTATAGGAGTGGTGTCAACCATGATCATTACTGCTCCAGTCACTGACTATAGGAGTGGTGTTCACACATGATCATTACTGCTCCAGTCACTGACTATAGGAGTGGTGTCAACCATGATTATTACTGCTCCAGTCACTGACTATAGGAGTGGTGTCACACATGATCACTACTGCTCCAGTCACTGACTATAGGAGTGGTGTTCACACATGCTCACTACTGCTCCAGTCACTGACTATAGGAGTGGTGTCAACCATGATCATTACTGCTCCAGTCACTGACTATAGGAGTGGTGTGCACACATGCTCACTACTGCTCCAGTCACTGACTATAGGAGTGGTGTTCACACATGATCACTACTGCTCCAGTCACTGACTATAGGAGTGGTGCTCACACATGATCATTACTGCTCCAGTCACTGACTATAGGAGTGGTGTCAACCATGATCATTACTGCTCCAGTCACTGACTATAGGAGTGGTGTTTACACATGATCATTACTGCTCCAGTCACTGACTATAGGAGTGGTGTCAACCATGATCACTACTGCTCCAGTCACTGATTATAGGAGTGGTGTCAACCATGATCATTACTGCTCCAGTTACTGACTATAGGAGTGGTGTTCACACATGATCACTACTGATCCAGTCACTGACTATAGGAGTGGTGTCAACCATGATCATTACTGCTCCAGTCACTGACTATAGGAGTGGTGTTCACACATGATCATTACTGCTCCAGTCACTGAATATAGGAGTGGTGTCACACATGATCATTACTGCTCCAGTCACTGACTATAGGAGTGGTGTTCACACATGATCACTACTGCTCCAGTCAGTGACTATAGGAGTGGTGTCAACCATGATCATTACTGCTCCAGTCACTGACTATAGGAGTGGTGCTCACACATGATCATTACTGCTCCAGTCACTGACTATAGGAGTGGTGTTCACACATGATCATTACTGCTCCAGTCACTGACTATAGGAGTGGTGCTCACACATGATCACTACTGCTCCAGTCACTAACTATAGGAGTGGTGTCAACCATGATCACTACTGCTCCAGTCAGTGACTATAGGAGTGGTGTCAACCATGATCATTACTGCTCCAGTCACTGACTATAGGAGTGGTGTCAACCATGATCATTACTGCTCCAGTCACTGACTATAGGAGTGGTGCTCACACATGATCATTACTGCTCCAGTCACTGACTATAGGAGTGGTGTTCACACATGATCATTACTGCTCCAGTCACTGACTATAGGAGTGGTGCTCACACATGATCACTACTGCTCCAGTCACTGACTATAGGAGTGGTGTTCACACATGCTCACTGCTGATCCAGTCACTGACTATAAGAGTGGTGTTCACACATGCTCACTACTGATCCAGTCACTGACTATAGGAGTGGTGCTCACACATGCTCAGTACTGCTCCATTCACTGACTATAAGAGTGGTGTTCACACATGATCACCACTGCTCCAGTCACTGACTATAGGAGTGGTGCTCACACATGCTCATTACTGCTCCAGTCACTGACTATAGGAGTGGTGTTCACACATGATCACTACTGCTCCAGTCACTGACTATAGGAGTGGTGTTCACACATGATCATTACTGCTCCAGTCACTGACTATAGGAGTGGTGTCAACCATGATCATTACTGCTCCAGTCACTGACTATAGGAGTGGTGTGCACACATGATCACTACTGCTCCAGTCACTGACTATAGGAGTGGTGTTCACACATGATCACTACTGCTCCAGTCACTGACTATAGGAGTGGTGCTCACACATGATCATTACTGCTCCAGTCACTGACTATAGGAGTGGTGTCAACCATGATCATTACTGCTCCAGTCACTGACTATAGGAGTGGTGTTCACACGTGATCACTACTGCTCCAGTCACTGACTATAGGAGTGGTGTTCACACATGATCACTACTGCTCCAGTCACTGACTATAGGAGTGGTGTTCACACATGATCACTACTGCTCCAGTCACTGACTATAGGAGTGGTGCTCACACATGATCATTACTGCTCCAGTCACTGACTATAGGAGTGGTGTCAACCATGATCATTACTGCTCCAGTCACTGACTATAGGAGTGGTGTTCACACATGATCATTACTGCTCCAGTCACTGACTATAGGAGTGGTGTCAACCATGATCATTACTGCTCCAGTCACTGACTATAGGAGTGGTGTCACACATGATCACTACTGCTCCAGTCACTGACTATAGGAGTGGTGTTCACACATGATCACTACTTCTCCAGTCACTGACTATAGGAGTGGTGTTCACACATGATCACTACTGCTCCAGTCACTGACTATAGGAGTGGTGTCAACCATGATCATTACTGCTCCAGTCACTGACTATAGGAGTGGTGTCACACATGATCATTACTGCTCCAGTCACTGACTATAGGAGTGGTGTTCACACATGATCATTACTGCTCCAGTCACTGACTATAGGAGTGGTGTCAACCATGATCATTACTGCTCCAGTCACTGACTATAGGAGTGGTGTCAACCATGATCACTACTGCTCCAGTCACTGATTATAGGAGTGGTGTCAACCATGATCATTACTGCTCCAGTTACTGACTATAGGAGTGGTGTTCACACATGATCACTACTGATCCAGTCACTGACTATAGGAGTGGTGTCAACCATGATCATTACTGCTCCAGTCACTGACTATAGGAGTGGTGCTCACACATGCTCACTACTGCTCCAGTCAGTGACTATAGGAGTGGTGTCAACCATGATCATTACTGCTCCAGTCACTGACTATAGGAGTGGTGCTCACACATGATCATTACTGCTCCAGTCACTGACTATAGGAGTGGTGCTCACACATGATCACTACTGCTCCAGTCACTAACTATAGGAGTGGTGTTCACACATGCTCACTGCTGATCCAGTCACTGACTATAGGAGTGGTGTTCACACATGCTCACTACTGCTCCAGTCACTGACTATAGGAGTGGTGTTCACACATGATCATTACTGCTCCAGTCACTGACTATAGGAGTGGTGTTCACACATGCTCACTACTGCTCCAGTCACTGACTATAGGAGTGGTGTTCACACATGATCACTACTGATCCAGTCACTGACTATAGGAGTGGTGCTCACACATGATCACTACTGCTCCATTCACTGACTATAAGAGTGGTGCTCACACATGATCACTACTGCTCCAGTCACTGACTATAGGAGTGGTGTTCACACATGATCATTACTGCTCCAGTCACTGACTATAGGAGTGGTGCTCACACATGCTCACCACTGCTCCAGTCACTGACTATAGGAGTGGTGCTCAGACATGCTCACCACTGCTCCAGTCACTGACTATAGGAGTGGTGCTCACACATGCTCACTACTGCTCCAGTCACTGACTATAGGAGTGGTGCTCACACATGCTCACCACTGCTCCAGTCACTGACTATAGGAGTGGTGCTCACACATGATCACTACTGATCCAGTCACTGACTATAGGAGTGGTGCTCACACATGATCACTACTGCTCCAGTCACTGACTATAGGAGTGGTGCTCACACATGCTCACTACTGCTCCAGTCACTGACTATAGGAGTGGTGCTCAACCATGATCATTACTGCTCCAGTCACTGACGATATGAGTGGTGTTCACACATGATCATTACTGCTCCAGTCACTGACTATAGGAGTGGTGTTCACACATGATCATTACTGCTCCAGTCACTGACTATAGGAGTGGTGTCAACTATGATCATTACTGCTCCAGTCACTGACTATAGGAGTGGTGTTCACACATGATCATTACTGCTCCAGTCACTGACTATAGGAGTGGTGTTCACACATGCTCACTACTGCTCCAGTCACTGACTATAAGAGTGGTGCTCACACATGCTCACTACTGTTCCAGTCACTGACTATAGGAGTGGTGTTCACACATGATCATTACTGCTCCAGTCATTGACTATAGGAGTGGTGCTCACACATGATCATTACTGTTCCAGTCACTGACTATAGGAGTGGTGCTCACACATGCTCACTACTGCTCAATTCACTGACTATAGGAGTGGTGCTCACACATGATCATTACTGCTCCAGTCACTGACTATAGGAGTGGTGCTCACACATGATCATTACTGCTCCAGTCACTGACTATAGGAGTGGTGCTCACACATGATCACCACTGCTCCAGTCACTGACTATAGGAGTGGTGCTCACACATGATCATTACTGCTCCAGTCACTGACTATAGGAGTGGTGCTCACACATGCTCACCACTGCTCCAGTCACTGACTATAGGAGTGGTGCTCACACATGATCACTACTGATCCAGTCACTGACTATAGGAGTGGTGCTCACACATGATCACTACTGCTCCAGTCACTGACTATAGGAGTGGTGCTCACACATGCTCACTACTGCTCCAGTCACTGACTATAGGAGTGGTGCTCAACCATGATCATTACTGCTCCAGTCACTGACGATATGAGTGGTGTTCACACATGATCATTACTGCTCCAGTCACTGACTATAGGAGTGGTGTTCACACATGATCATTACTGCTCCAGTCACTGACTATAGGAGTGGTGTCAACTATGATCATTACTGCTCCAGTCACTGACTATAGGAGTGGTGTTCACACATGATCATTACTGCTCCAGTCACTGACTATAGGAGTGGTGTTCACACATGCTCACTACTGCTCCAGTCACTGACTATAAGAGTGGTGCTCACACATGCTCACTACTGTTCCAGTCACTGACTATAGGAGTGGTGTTCACACATGATCATTACTGCTCCAGTCATTGACTATAGGAGTGGTGCTCACACATGATCATTACTGTTCCAGTCACTGACTATAGGAGTGGTGCTCACACATGCTCACTACTGCTCAATTCACTGACTATAGGAGTGGTGCTCACACATGATCATTACTGCTCCAGTCACTGACTATAGGAGTGGTGCTCACACATGATCATTACTGCTCCAGTCACTGACTATAGGAGTGGTGCTCACACATGATCACCACTGCTCCAGTCACTGACTATAGGAGTGGTGCTCACACATGATCATTACTGCTCCAGTCACTGACTATAGGAGTGGTGTTCACACATGATCACTACCGCTCCAGTCACTGACTATAGGAGTGGTGTTCACACATGATCATTACTGCTCCAGTCACTGACTATAGGAGTGGTGCTCACACATGATCATTACTGCTCCAGTCACTGACTATAGGAGTGGTGTCACACATGATCACTACTGCTCCAGTCACTGACTATAGGAGTGGTGTTCACACCTTCTCAGTACTGCTCCACTTTTTAACCCCATGGCATCCGCTACAGGTAATAGGTGGGACAATTCCAATTAAATCTTCGTGGTATATTAAAATTATTCTAAACATTTATAATTTCCAAATATCCAGATATTCTTTCCCCATAGACGTCTGTGGGAATCCCAGCCCCCTCCGCTCTGAGGCCTGGGTCATCCAGATGAACACTTGGGGAGCAAATTGCAGCCTAGACCATCTGGTTATAGCCACATGTGCGCAGTTATATGACCCATTATGACATAAAAATATACAACCCCAATAATCCCCCGGGAGGTGATTGACCTCTGCAGTGATCTCCAGAGCGGCACCCGTTACACTGAATTACTTACAGAGAGTGTGACCCGTCAGAGCACATCAAATCCAGGGCAAGATTTATTATTTACATGTTTCACTATGAAAACAGATCTGAAGTCAGTTCACATCCATATATCATACATAGTCCATAACGTGTGCTGCATGACGGCATAGGTGTCCGATATAATGACCAGAGTCATAGCCATACGCTGGAAGAGCGACTACCAACGCCTAGATAGTCAGTCTATAGAAGAAGAAAATATATTTATGGGATCTACTCTCTGGGATCCACTGTATAGGATCTACAGCATGGAATCTGCCACTTAGGATCTACTCTGATGTTCCTACTCTATGGGATCCACTGTATGCTATCTACTCTATGGAATCTGCTATATGGGATCCACAGTATGGTTCCTACCCTATGGATAAACTGTATGGGATCTACTGCATGGAATCTGCTACATGGGATCCATTCTGTACTTCCTACTCTATATGATCCACTCTATGAGTTACTTTATGGGATCCACCGTATGGCATCTACTGAATGGAATCTGCCACTTGGGATCCATTCTAATGTTCCTGCTCTATGGGATCCACTGTATGCATCTACTGCATGGTATCTTCTATATGGGATCCACTGTGTGGTTCCTACTTTATAGAATACACTGTATGGGATCTACTGCATGGAATCTGCCCTTGGGATCCATTCTGATGTTCCTGCTCTATGGGATCCACTGTATGCCATCTACTGCATGGTATCTTCTATATGGGATCCACTGTGTGGTTTCTACTTTATAGAATACACTGTATGGGATCTGCTGCATGGAATCTGCCACTTGGGATCCATTCTGATGTTCCTGCTCTATGGGATCCACTGTATACCATCTACTGCATGGTATCTTTTATATGGGATCCATTCTGTGGTTCCTACTCTATATGATCCACTCTATGGGAGTTACTTTATGGGATCCACCATATGGCATGTACTACATGGAATCTGCCACATGGGATCCACTCTGTTGTTCCTGCTCTATAACATCCTCTAATGGGAGTTACTTTATGGGATCCACCATATGGCATGTACTACATGGAATCTGCCACATGGGATCCACTCTGTTGTTCCTGCTCTATGACATCCACTCTATGGAGTTACTTTATGGGATCCACCATATGGCATGTACTACATGGAATCTGCCACATGGGATCCACTCTGTTGTTCCTGCTCTTTGACATCCACTCTATGGGAGTTACTTTATGGGATCCACCATATGGCATGTAGTACATGGAATCTGCCACATGGGATCCACTCTGTTGTTCCTGCTCTGACATCCACTCTATGGGAGTTACTTTATGGGATCCACCATATGGCATGTACTACATGGAATCTGCCAAAATGGGATCCACTCTGTTGTTCCAGCTCTATGAGATCCACTGTATGGGAGTTACGTTATGAGATCCACTCTATGGTATCTAATCTATGTGATCATCTCTGTGGTATCTACTTAATCTTAGATATAATGACACAGAGAGAGTATTACATACTGGAAAATGTTATGACCAAAGCAAAAGATAGCAACATTAGTCTGTAAAAACTAAAAAAAATATATTAGGGGATCTACTATCTGGGGTCTATACTATGCAGTCTACTCTACAGGATCCACTGTATGGGATCTATTACATGGAATCTGCTATATATGGCCCACTCTGTGCTTTCTACTCTATGGCATCCACTCTGTGAGATATACTCTGTGGAATCCACTCTATGGTATCTACTTTATGAGATCCAATCTATAGCAACTACTTTATAGAACCTATTCTATGGGATCCTCTTTATGTTATCTACACTATGGTGTCTGCTCCAAGGGATCAACTGTATGGTGTCTAATCTTTGGCATCTACTCTATGGGATCTATGAGATGGATCAACTCTATGACATATACTCTGCTGTATGTACTCTAGGGATCCACTCAATGACATCTACGTTATGGGATCCACTCAGTAGTATCTACTCTATGGGACTGGCTTGGCTGAATCTGGAAGACTTTGTTCTCTATACCACTGTTGCTGTATCTTTCTTTACACTATGGAATCTAGGTTACAGGATCCACTGTATGAGATCTATTACATGGCATCTACTGTATAGTGTCCACTCTGCAGTTTCTAATGGGATCCACTCTATGGGACATACTCTGTGGAATCCACTCTATGGTATCTAGAGTACTTTATGAAATCCAGTCTATAAAACCTACTCTATCGGATCCACTCTATGTTATTTAGACTAAGGTGTCTACGCCAAGGGATTATGAAGGATAGTAAGGCACTAATGATACGTTGTTGAAGGGGTGATCAAGTAGGTTTCCAAACTGTAGAACCAAGTCACTCCTGTATGAGATTAAGCAAATAGTTTTCTTATTAATTCAGTAAAAAGTAAACATTTCGGTCACTGAGGACCTTCATCAGTCACACTGCGGTGATAAGGCTTATTTTACAACATCTAATGGGGTCCGGCGCTCCATGATGTAACATTAGCCTTATGACCACAGTGTTAAGTGACTGATGAAGGTCCTGCGTGACCGAAACATTTACTTTTCACTGAATTAATAAAAATATTATAAAATAAATTACTTACTCCAAGGGATCAACATCAACTGTATGGTGTCTAATCCTTGGCATCCACTCAATGGGATCTATGCCATGGGATCGACTCTATGGCATGTATTTTGCAGTTCCTACTCTAGGGATCCACTCAATGACATCTACAGGTGTATCTCAATGAATGAGAATACCATCAAATAGTTAATATTATATCAGTAATTCAATAAATAAAGTGAAACACATATATTATATAGAGTCATTGCACACAGAGGGATCTATTTTATGTGCTTATTTATGTTAATGTTGATGATTAATGAAAACCCAAAGGGCATTTATCAGAAAATTAAGGTAGGGAGGATGAAGGGTTAAAAACCGTATTCCACGAGACATCAAATGGTGAATATATTGATTTATTAGTCAACGCGTTTCAGGGCTCCCTGACAGACACTGGAAGATGCCAATAAGACATTGATTTTTGATAATATTCTAATTCATTGAGATGCACTAGTACTTTATGGGATCCAGTCTATAGCATCTACTTTATGGGACTGACATGGCTGGATCTGGAAGACTTAGTTCTCTATCTATACCACTGTTGCTGTACCAGACTACAACCAGCAATGATAACAAAGGGTCTAACATGTAATGCCCTTCCCAACCACTAGGGGCATGCTGACCTGTTACCTAACCGCCCAGCTTCCTCTTGTTGCCCAGCTTCCCTTTCTTGCCATTCTTGTCTTAATGTCTCTTGACATCTGATCGTTGGCCAATTTCCATGACATCACTAAATCTGACCTGCGGACTCACGATAGGATGGAATTGACAGCGGCCTAAAGGATTCAATGGATTCCTTTGTCATGTATCGGACGGCGCTATCATATAATAAAAAGCAGATTTGCCCAATGTCAGAAGGTGAAACATTCACTTCGTTACCATTATGCTCGATGGAAACTTCTGTCATACACAATAAAATCAGAACATTTGCTGGCATCATTCTCTGGAGCACCATCATACATGTGAAACCAATTTTACCCAGAAGAACGCAGAGCTGGTCATCGGGCAATATTATCATAAATTATAAAAGAATGCAAAGCATTGGAAGAAAGCGGTGTTCATTGTAACCCAACGATCGGGGAATCTGTATCTATGGTGGACTGCAAGTGATACATTGGGATGAGTAATGAGAAGGTAGAACTGGAGACAAGCCCTCACCAACAACCCAGGTCAACTTTACCTAGTGGGTGTTCAAGGTTGGTCTTAAAGAGGTTGTACGTAGTTTGGGAATTCCTCCCTTTTCCATGGGTTAGGGAAAAACTTCCCGATTACTCGAAGTCTGACCTATGGGACCACCACCGATGTTGAGAACCAGGAAGAGCGTTGGTTGACTTGGTGCACTTCTACTCTTGTCATTCTCTATGGTATGGCTGGAGACATCGGAGGACAGCATTCAACTGATCTTCAGAACTAGCTTTTAGGATTGGTGGGATCCCAGCGATTGGATCTCCAGCATTCAAAAAGTTATCGCCTATCTCATGGATAGGGAATAACTTCCAAACTTGGTAGAACCCCTTACGAGATATTGTTTTTAGACCCTTGGTCCACCAGAGTGTTCGCCAATACTGTACTGTGGTGAGCCATCCTAACCTTGGATTATATGACCCTTTGTACATAGTGGATACAATTAAATCGTAGAATTGGAAAGTGGACTCTCATTTTTTAGTTTTGTGAGCCTCAGGCCCTTCAGTTTGCAGACTTAGAGGGGAAGTCCACAAATTGGGTGTGAGAACCTTGACATGACTTGAACCACATGGTATTCTAATCCTTCCAAACAGCGAAGCTATGGGAAAATGCTTGGCTAATGTCAGGGAGGGATTTCGTATGCCAAAGGTTACATGCCCATCGGCACCAAACTTTACATAAAAACAATACACAATCTATACACTGAAATGTTTGATGGACGGCTGCTGTGGACATGTGGTCTACATCACACGTCAGCTGTGCTCACCAAGGGTGCACATGACTTTATAACGTGAATTCTTGGCATGTCTTGGATACAGCAAGTACTATTAGATGATGTACACAATTACATCAGATGGTGTAGACCCTGGTGGTTGACCGACCAGTCTGAATTACAGTCATCTTTAATATTCCCTATGAAGGCAGATTATTCTGATGATTCTCTGATTATAATTTGGACACATCATGGAAAGAGAGAAATCACTTGAGAAGGACATCATGGTTAGAAGAATAGAAGGAACAAGATAAACAGGAAGACCAGCAACCTGATGGCTCAGAAGAATAGAAGGAACAAGGCGAAGAGGAAGACCAGCAACCTGATGGCTCAGAAGAATAGAAGGAACAAGGTGGAGAGGAAGACCAGAAACCTGATGGCTCTGAAGAATAGAAGGAACAAGAAGATGAGGAGGACCAGCAACCTGATGGTTCAGAAGAATAGAAGGAACAAGGCGAAGAGGAAGACCAGCAACCTGATGGTTCAGAAGATTAGAAGGAACAAGGCAAAGAGGAAGACCAGCAACCTGATGGCTCGGAATAGAAGGAACAAGGCAAAGAGGAAGACCAGCAACCGGATGGCTCAGAAGAATAGAAGAAACAAGAGGATGAGGAGGACCAGCAACCCGATGGCTCAGAAGAATAGAAGGAACAAGGTGAAGAGGAAGACCAGCAACCCGATGGCTCAGAAGAATAGAAGGACAAGGTGAAGAGGGAGACCAGCAACCCGATGGCTCAGAAGAATAGAAGGGACAAGGTGAAGAGGGAGACCAGCAACCTGATGGCTCAGAAGAATAGAAGGAACAAGAGGATGAGGAGGACCAGCAACCCAATGGCTAGGAAGAATAGAAGGAACAAGGTGAAGAGGAAGACCAGCAACCTGATGGCTCAGAAGAATAGAAGGAACAAGGTGGAGAAGAAGACCAGTAACCTGATGGCTCGGAATAGAAGGAACAAGGCAAAGAGGAAGACCAGCAACCTGATGACTTGGAAGAATAGAAGGAAAAAGAGGATGTGGAGGACCAGCAACTCAATGGCTAGGAAGAATAGAAGCAACAAACAGAAGACGAAGACCAGGATCCCAATGGCTCAGAGAATTAGAAGGAAAAAGGCAAATAGGAAGACCAGCATCCCGAAGGCTTGGAAGAATAGAAAAAACAAGGGAAAGAGAAGACCAGCAATCTGTTGGCTTGCAGGAATAGAAGGAACAAGGTGAAGAGGAAGACCAGCAACCAGATGGCTCAGAAGAATAAAGGAACAAGGTGAAGAGAAGACCAGCAACCAGATGGCTCAGAAGAATAGAAGAAACAAGGTGAAGAGGAAGACCAGCAACCGATGGCTCAGAAGAATAGAAGGAACAGGGTGAAGAGGAAGACCAGCAACCTGATGGCTCAGAAAAATAGAAGGAACTAGGTGAAGAGGAAGACCAGCAACCCGATGACTTGGAAGAATAGAAGGAACAAGGCGAAGAGGAAGACCAGCAAATTGATGACTTGATATTATCAAGAAAACAGCGGAGAAGACCCTGGTGGACCTATCTAGGCTGCACAAGATCGATCTTCTTCCAGAAAATTCATCCGTTAAGTCGCCATGGCTCAAGATCGAGTTGAAGGTTCATAAATAATGAAATGATAATGAAGCCTGAAGGGTTGTAGACATTGTCCACCAAGGATGTATAGGACTGTACCCATATCTATGTTTTGGTATAAGTTGCAGAGCCCCAGTGTAGATAAATCAGATGTACCTTCTCCCGATGCTGGCACACACCTCAACCGAGATTGGTAATGCAATCAGGATACCTCATTTTAAAACTAGACCAAGCCAATGCAAAGTATGCAATCTTAATCTCCAGTAGAGATATGGACCGTGGCATGGATGGATGTGAGGCTATGAATGAAGTGCACCCACCCTATGACAAACTACATTGGCAGCCGTCCTCTAGTTTAGTCTCTTTACCTGACACATCCCAAAATCTAGCACCCCTGGAGAGCCCTGTCACACATAATGCAACACTCATACTAAAACAGTCTAGTTTATTAAAGGGTTAGGGTCTGCGTGAGTCACAGGTCAAGGGTTTACTCACTTAACAACTATGTAAATGGCTGCCCTCAAAAGCGTCAATCTTCATGCAGCAGATAAATTACAACTCCTAGACGGATTATGGGGACTTGTAGTCCATAAAAGTTCTTGAAAGCCATAAAAAGCTGGAACTTGCTTCGTCCAGTAGAAAGGAATTCGATTATTGACCCTCAAAGGGATACTTTAAGTGAAGATGACTATTTGGTCTAAACATGTTTCAAACACAGAATTGATGTGAGCACTGATGTTTGACCGTGAGTCAAGGATTAGGATTAGGAATAAGTTGGACATCAGAGCCTAGACCTTAGCCAAAATGGGATCATCATGATGTGTATTGTACAAGAGACCAACAAGAATGAGGCAGATCTTCTCATCTTAACGTCTACGTTTGCCGAGAACACGATATTTGCACACATGTTCATCTAACAAAGAAGTTTAGGCCTTGACCCAACCAGAGGATTACGGAATATCTGAGGAACAGCTGTATTTGCAGAGACATTATATCCTCAAGAGCAAAGAAGGACAATTGGTCAAGACCTTCTACTGTGCCGAGAACCATGGGTCTTCACCAACTCTCCAGAATGAGCCAAGACCAAATCGGTAAAGAGATGAAGGACATCATCAGGCAATCAAAGCCATTGAATGGACTCTTAATGACTTTCACGATGGGAAGTTATCCGGACGTGAGAATGACGGAACGTTAAGTAACCTAACCCAAAGTTTACTTAAGTCTCCGTCCTTCTAAAACTTTACAATATCTTGTTCAACTTTGTGTTACTATGAAAACTTGAGAGGTCATATTGTTCTTCATCGCTGTTGTTCCAGTATCTCTTCATTGATCTTCTCAAGATCTCATAAGTAGCAAGAAGACCAAGTCGTTAACCAGGTAATGGGGTCAAGGCGGACAATGTTGGATCTTAGGATATTTTCAAGGGGGTTCTGCCTCAATAATGGACATTTGGAGGTGTAAAGTGAATAATGAGACCCAACCAGATACAACCCTACTTGATCATAGCTGACATAATGGTTGACCAACTGATCTCAGGTCTTGTGAGATCGGACACAAGGACGGTGGAGATGGAGACAAGCTACATGAACATCTACATCCTTTGTGGTGCCATCGCCCCCAGTTGTGAAAGGAGATCCGAGATCTGTATTTCAGCCAATTTAAGGTTCTCGTGTTTCCTTTGGATGTTGGGTCTTAGGACATTTTTAAGGGGGTTCTGCCTCCATAATGGAATTTTGGGGGTGTAAAGTGAATAATGAGACCCAACCAGATACAACCCTACTTGATCATTGCTGATTTAGTGGGAATGATTGACCAATTGGATCTCAGGTCTTGGGAGATCGGACACAAGGACGTGGAGATGGAGTCAATGTCCTTTGTGGTGCCGTCACCCCCAGTTGTAAGACGAGATCTGATTTTCAGCCAATTTAAGGGTCTCGTGTTCCCCCGCTTTACTAGCTCAGCCCCCATGCTCCTATTGTTCTATGTAAGAGTAGTCTTACCTTTATCCGTGTTACTCTTTGCGCCCCAGTTTGAGGTTCACCGGTCAGACCAATGCCATCGGGTAGTCCCCCCTTCAAATGAAAAAATTAAAAAAAATCACATCCTTATCCACATGAAGAGATGAAGTCCCTTTTTTCTAAGTTGGAGATTTGGCGCTAAATCCAGAGGATGGTCCCTGGGTCCAAGTTTAAGGATAAAGTCAGAGTCATTGACAGGGTGCCCCAAGCCACAAGGGACTGATGAGGTCTATGGAGAGAGAAAGAAGCTGGACAATCCAGAGGAAATAAGGGGCCAGAGCTGTGTAATCAGTCAGGGAGGGGAGGGAGAGAATGAGAGCAGGGGGAGGGAGGCACAGCTGAGAGGGGGAGAATGGGCTGGAGCAGTAACAAAACTCTCAAAAGTTTCCTGCTTCTCTTAACCTCTCCATTGCCAGACTGGACGCCACTGTATGCTGGTACCGGTGCCCCCACCTCCCCCACTAGAGAAAACTATGTCCCCCCACCTCCTGCAGGTACCTACCTCACTAGAGAAAACTATGCTGGTACCGGTGCCCCCCACCTCCCCCACTAGAAAAAACTATGTGCCCCCCACCCCACTCCCACAGGTACCTACCTCATAGAGAAAACTATGCTGGTGTACGGTGACCCCCACCTCACCGTCACCTCACTAGAGAAAACTATCTGGTCCTCCCCACCTCTCTGCAGGGTACTACCTCACTAGAGAAAACATATGCTGGTACCAGTGCCCCCACCTCCCCCACTAGAGAAAACTATGTGCCCCCCACCTCCCCAGGTACCTACCACACTAGAGAAAACTTACTGGTACCAGTGCCCCCCACCTCCCCACAGGTACCTACCTCAGTAGAGAAAACTCTGCTGGTACTGGTGCCCCCACCTCCCCCCACTAGAAAAAACTATGTGCCCCCCACCTCTCTGCAGGTACCTACCTCACTAGAGAAAACTATGCGCCCCCACCTCCTGCAGGTACTTACCTCACTAGAGAAAACATACTGGTACCAGTGCCCCCACCTCCCCACAGGTACCTACCTCAGTAGAGAAAACTCTGCTGGTACCGGTGCCCCCACCTCCCCTCACTGGAGAAAACTATGTGCTCCCCCACCTCCCTGCAGGTACCTACTCACTAGAGAAAACTATGCTGGTACAAGTGCCCCCCACCACTACCCCCACTAGAGAAAAACTATGTGCCCCCCACCTCCTGCAGGTACCTACCTCACTAGAGAAAACTATGCTGGTACCGGTGCTCATTAAGAACAGTGCCCCTCACCTCCCGCAGGTACCTACCTCACTAGAGAAAACTCATGCTGGTACGGATGCCCCCACCTCACCACAGGTACCTACCTCACTAGAGACAAACTATGTGTCCCCCCACCTCCTGCAGGTACCTACCTCACTAGAGAAAACAATGCTGGTACCAGGTGCCTCCACCTCCCCCCACTAGAGAAAACTATGTGGCCCCCCACCTCCCACAGGTACCTACCTCACTGGAGAAAACTATGCTGGTACTGGTGCCCCCACCTCCCCGCAGGTACCTACCTCACTAGAGAAAACTATGCTGGTGCCAGTGCCCTCCACCTCACCACAGGTACCTACCTCACTAGAGAAAACTATGCTGGTCCTATGCCCCCACTCCCCGCAGGTACCTACCTCACTAGAGAAATATGCTGATGCAGTGCCCCCACCTCATCACAAGTATCTACCTCACAGAGAAAACTATGCTGGTACCGTGCCCCACCTCACCACAGGTACCTACCTCACTAGAGAAAACTATGTGTGTCGCCCCCACTCCCCACAAGTACCTACCTCACTAGAGAAAACTATGCTGGACGTGCCCCCACCTCACACAGGTACTTGCCTCACTAGAGATAATTATGCTGGTACAGTGCCCCCACCTCCCCCCGGAACCTACCTCACTAGAGAAATTATGCTGGTACTGGTGCCCCCACCTCCCGCAGGTACCTACCTCACTAGAGAAAACTATGCTGTACCAGTGCCCCCACCTCCGCGCAAGTATCTACCTCACTAAAGAAAACTATGCTGGTACTGGTGCCCCCACCTCACCACCAGGTACCTACCTCACTAGAGAAAACTATGCTGGTGACCAGTGCCTCCACCTCACCACAGGTACCTTACCTCACTAGAGAAAACTATGCTGGTACCGGTTCCCCAACCTCCCCACAAGTACCTACCTCAGTAGTAACTATTGTGCACCAGGTACTTCCCCAGTTCAGCCGGCACCTGATAACTAATTGCACCTTGTTATCTATGAGCGGCCCATTATATACCTTTTTTTAGCCACTCATCAATTTAGCACATTTCTGGGATTTTCTTGTGCTTTTTTCAGGAGCACACAGCTCCTCGGCCTCGTAGTTTCCTGTTTGCTGGGGGCTGGTGTGCTCCGGATGATTGACACGACATGGTCACACCACCGACCCCCAACTTTACTGCCTCCATTGTTGCTAGTAAAAGCAACTTTGCCTCAGCAGGATTGGTGGAGCAATCTGACCAGCTTCAGAGCAGCGCTTACGAGCTCAACAACAAAGAGTTTACAAGCCTAGGAAACTGGCCACCGCTGATAGACTGGAGAGGAGGCTGAAAACGCACGCAATCAGCAGTGAATTAAAAATACCTCTATTCCTGAAAAGGGAAAGTTAAATTGCAAAGTTGATTGTCTTTACAAGCTCTTTCCAATTTTACCCATTTAATGGAAATTGTTGTGGCGCCCCACCGGGTAGGCCGCCACCACTGGTACTGTACTCCTGTGATTAAGGGGAGTAGCGCCTCTGCTTTCCAGGTGCTGGAATGGAGCAGTTGAGCCAAAACACACATACACAACCCATAGACCCCTGGGACGGTGGGTGAACCCAGGCTCCAAAAGGGGGACAGGGAAGTGTAGTGAGTAGTCAGGAGAGAGAGAGTTGAGAGTCGAGAGTGTAGAGGTAGTGTGGGTGTCTACTCCTGTGGGCTGGAGCACGACCACACTCGCCCACGGGATGGAAAGACTGACAGGCGAAGGCAGAAGAGAGAGCCCTTGGGGTGCAGAAGAAACATTGATCCCCGTACCCCCCTATCAGGCAAGACAGAGGGGCTGGTGGACGACACAGGGAACCGGCCCTGAACACGGTGCAGATGCTGTATGCCCGAAATGTTGAACCGGAGGTCCCATGCTTCTAACGAGAGCTTTGGCCGAACACCCGACACAATTTGGGGAAGGTAGCCAAGCTAGGGAGCAGTGCCCAGGAGGGGACACAACAGCACCTGTGACTGCCGGTACTTGAGCTCTGGGCTTCGGAGGTGTGAGAGTCTGGGGGCCGAGCAGTGTCACGCTCGCCCTAGAAGAGAACTACCCTTTATAACGCTGGGAGAGGGAGACCACCAGAGACAGAGACACCTGAGGGCACCAACCTGGCTTGACTGCACTGTCCCGCTTCTGGAAACGCTGAACCGGAGGTTAGCAAGGGACGTACCCGGCGGCCATGCTGAAACAACTGAGTAAAAGTAACAGAATTCCAGCTGTGGTGTGTGAGACTCTTATTAGCGGCTACCACCAGTCGCAGTGGTCGTATGAGAAATGGGGTACTGATGAAACAGTGAACATCCGCCAAGGTACAAACTGACTCCTCCATTCTGCTACCCTGGGGACCGCGCTCTACCTGCGGGGAGCGGAACCATCCAAGCTACCGGTTCACTGTCCCCACGAGCTCTGCCGCCCTGGCCGCATACCGCAGGTGGCGTCACCAATACTCCTATTCCCCTTTGACATTCCCTGTCATCTTCCCCCGTTTATTAAAATGACACCTCCATGGTTACGGGACCGGGTCTCGGCCCCGTCTGTCCCCGTGAAAAGAACCAAGACGTTGAAGATAACAACAAGTAACTGCCCGGTCCCGAGTCTTCCCTGACCCTCGAGTGGGCGTGTCACTGTTAGCAGGTTTTTGCTATATAATCTGAAGACAGCATGATGTAGGGATTAACAATGAAATTTCTGCCATATGTCTCTCATCACACTGTGTGCTGTTGTTTACCTGCAATGTTTGTTTTGGCTTCAGGAGATTATCATTGAGCTCTAGGTCAACTAGTGCGTCACGCCTCCTCCTGTGCTTAGCACCTCAATTGCCTATAGACACTGTATACAGAGCCTGGTGTGGGCAGGGGACAGCTTTATGAGCACTACTACATGCTGTGTCAGAGCCGCTGCACCCATTATTCTAAGTGAAACATCGGTGGGTTCAGGCTTTCTTTGCCTACAACATGCTGCTCTCAGATGAAGTAGCAAAAATCTTCTGACAGATTCCCTTTAACAAGATGAGACAAAAAAATACTCAAAGGGAAAAAATGCCCATAAGGGCATAATAGGCTGCTGGGATGGCATGTGCCAAGGATGCAGACAGATGGGCTTTAATGAGGGTGGAGTATTCAGGGTAAGATATACTATGACCGACAGCGGTCTAAGGTCACTTTGCCCCCAGTGACACCTGCAGACAGGTACACAAGGCCCATACATTCGGGCGTCTGTAACATCCCCTTCTGCTGTATTCCCCTTTAATCATGATCAGTACACTTCTTACATACACAGATGTTCTATTATGGAAAGTGATTACAGACGTAACGTTAATCAGCACAGAAGAGAATCGCATTGACCCATAAGAGAAAACGCTGAACTGAATTTTCTGAACCGATTTTATAATGACAATTTATTTCATTGAGCAGCGTGGAAATCAGCGACAGAGTTACCCCTGACGAGGATAGAAGGTAAAGTAGGAGTCCGACCATAGACAATAGAAAACAGAGACCGAGCATGGGTTATAGGACCCCGTCTGTGTCCCCCTCGTGGGTCCGAGCCCCAGAGACGGGATTCCAACATGTCAAACATTTATGATATATTTACACAAATACCATAAATGTCAGAATGCCTTATTATGCAACAATGGTTTTCCTGAGTTCCCTTTAGGCTCACATAGATGACACAACACTGATTGCAACAAGTGTAGATGTAATGAAAGACTTATTACTGAGTGTCCAGATGGTAAGCTCCAACATGGGACTGGTACTCTACACAAAGAAGACCAAGATATAGACCGCTGCCAGGTACGACCGAGACACATGAGATGGGTCACAAACTGGAGGTGGTAAAGGATTCACCGTACTCAGATCAATGATCACTCAAGATGCATCACCGACATCGGAAGTCAATAGGAGAATAGATATGGTAACATTAACAATGAAGTCACTGGACGAGGTCTTCACATAAAGGAACATTTCACTGGTGATGAAGACACGGCTCGTACATAGTGTGGTCTATACTGAAGTAATATAGATGCGAAACCTGGACGATAAAGGAACAAGACAGAAGAATAATCAACACCTTCACAATGTGGAGCTGGAGAAGGATGATATCAATACCATGGATGGCAAGAAGAACAAACACATCAAGCCAGACATGTCACTGGAAGGAAGATCACCAAGATAAGACTTGTCTACACATCATACGAAGAGCAATCACTGGAGAAGAAATCATGGTCGGAAGAATAGAAGGAACAAGGTGAAGAGGAAGACCAGCAACCTGATGGATGAGAAGAATAGAAGGAACAAGGTGAAGAGGAAGACCAGCAACCTGATGGCTCAGAGGAATAGAAGGAACAAGGTGAAGAGGAAGACCAGCAACCTGATGGCTCAGAAGAATAGAAGGAACAAGGTGAAGAGGAAGACCAGCAACCTGATGGCTCAGAAGAATAGAAGGAACAAGGTGAAGAGGAAGACCAGCAACCTGATGGCTCAGAAGAATAGAAGGAACAAGGAGAAGAGGAAGACCAGCAACCTGATGGCTCAGAAGAATAGAAGGAACAAGGTGAAGAGGAAGACCAGCAACCTGATGGCTCAGAAGAATAGAAGGAACAAGGTGAAGAGGAAGACCAGCAACATGATGGCTCAGAGGAATAGAAGGAACAAGGTGAAGAGGAGACCATCAACCTGATGGCTCAGAAGAATAGAAGGAACAAGGTGAAGAGGAAGACCAGCAACCTGATGGCTCAGAAGAATAGAAGGAACAAGGTGAAGAGGAAGACCAGCAACTGATGGCTCAGAAGAATAGAAGGAACAAGGTGAAGAGGAAGACCAGCAACCTGATGACTCAGAGGAATAGAAGGAACAAGGTGAAGAGGAGACCATCAACCTGATGGCTCAGAAGAATAGAAGGAACAAGGTGAAGAGGAAGACAGCAACCTGATGGCTCAGAAGAATAGAAGGAACAAGGTGAAGAGGAAGACCAGCAACCTGATGGCTCAGAAGAATAGAAGGAACAAGGTGAAGAGGAAGACCAGCAACCTGATGGCTCAGAAGAATAGAAGGAACAAGGTGAAGAGGAAGACCAGCAACCTGATGGCTCAGAAGAATAGAAGGAACAAGACAAAGAGGAAGACCAGCAACCCGATAGCTCAGAAGAATAGAAGGAACAAGACGATGATGGCTTGGAAGAATAGAAGGAACAAGGTGGAGAGGAAGACCAGCAACATGATGGCTTGATACTATCAATATAATGGCAGAGAAGACCCTGGTGGACCTATCTAGGTTTGAGGAAGCCCCTGGTGGACCTATCTAGGCTTGGAGGAGACCCTGGTGGACCTATCTAGGTTTAGAGAAGCCCCTGGTGTACCTATTTAGGTTTAGAGAAGCCCCTAGTGGACCTATCTTGGCTTGGAGAAGCCCTGGTGGACCTATCTAGGCTTGGAGAAGACCCTGGTGGACCTAACTAGACTTGGAGAAGACCCTGGTGGACTTAACTAGACTTGGAGAAGACCCTGGTGGACCTATCTAGGCTTGAAAAAGACCCTGGTGGACCTATCTAGGCTTGGAGAAGACCCTGGTGGACCTATCTAGGCTTGAAGAAGACCCTGGTGGACCTCTCTAGGCTGCACAAGAATGATCTTCCTACAGAGAGTCCATCCATCAAGTCACCATGGCTCCAGATTGAGGTGAAGGCTGGTAAATAATAATTATAAACCTATAGGGTTCACTGCTGGAGAAGATAATGGAGGTCACTGTAATCAGTGATCACACTTTTCTGCTATGTCTAATTGATATCCAAAAAGTAGGAAACCCCCTTAAAACATCCCTTAGTATATGCTGCATTATACACATTACATATCTGCTATTGCATCCACCAATTGATCCAGAAAGGCACCACTATAATGATTTTTTTTAATATGGACCTCTGTTTCCTAGAGCAGTGGTCCTCCTCATGATACTCTTCAACTGGGACGAAACTACAAATCTCAGCAAGTTCAGACTGAGCACAATGAAATGTACAGATACAGAATCTAAGTAAAGTGCAAAAAGGTGCATGATTTAAATGCAGATTATCATTATAATCTGATTATAAATGCAGAAAAGAATGCTTAGATAGATGGTAAAGAAATAAATAGTTCCTCAGTAATCCATTCTAGTAAATGTAAGGCAATAAGGGTATAGTGCACTGTTGCATATTACCATAGACTTACCAGCCAGGAGAACCACACCCAACGTGCGTTTCGTATGTAGATTTGTCAACCCCTTGGTTATGGTTAATAGTTTTGCAGTCATTGCTTTCCACATTTTTTTTCCCTAATGGCCCCGTCACACACTACGATATCGGTAACGATATCGTTGAAACATCACGGGTTTTCAGTCGTTCTAACAACGTCGTTCAGTGTGACATGTACATCCGATCAACGATACTCGGGCAGATCCTTGATGGGAGGTTGGTGAACCGGACTTTAAACCAAACGATGATTGTCTGACCAACCTGCAGCATGGGTGTGTGCGACACCTCGATAACGATGTCGTTAAAGACCTCGCCTATTGAGAAGTGAAGGACGTAGGCGAGCTAACGACCGCAAGTATCGTTTGCTTGTCGCGGGATCGCTGCTGCGTCGTTAACGAGATCTATACGTGTGACATCTCGCTAGAGATCATTGAACGTTGTTCCAGCGATCTAGGTCAAGTCGGATCGTTGGTCGGTTCGCCGACACATTGAAGCGTGAGATGGGGCCTTTAGGGTTACATTGAAGTTGAATTGGTTGGCTGACACATTGTAGCCAACCCTCAAGACAAGAGAATGAATTCATGCTAATATTGGTATTAAGTCATAGACATGGGTTGAGTCCCCGTGCTTTATTAATTTATTTACTTTTTTAACAAAGTACTTTCCAAACCCTATAAAGAGGATCTATCAAAATTGCATGGGAACAAAAAAAATAGTAGGTTTCCCTTTATTTGTCCATATCACTCTTCCATTAGCTGTAATTGCTCTTAGCGTTGTTTATGGCCTCCGCGTTTCGCACAACTCTATGATGGCCCCGGTATGATGGCGGCTGGCGGTGTGCGCTCACCACGTCGCTTCTCAGCAGCCGGACTTCATCCTCTCCCGTTGTCTCTTCTGCGTCTTTCCTGTCTCTTTGATGAACATTATGTAAACTTGTCCACACTAGCCACACAGCAAATAGTTGTCTTCCATTCATTTCTCCGGGATCCTCCGCCGGACGGACGACGTCTGTCCCGGGAGGCTCCTATAGATTATTTACTTTTGGTTTTCTGTCTGTCCTCCCACAAATCCAGATTCCAGCTGCTGTTCTATCTAGAAAGGACTCGGAGCCTTCTTCATCCTCATCCTCCTGGTTCAGGAATGGAACGTCGGGATGGCAGGAGAGACCGGCACATAATTGTGCACCTTGGCATCAGCCATCCAGATCAACATTCATTTCATCACGGCAATAGGATATATTTGGCAGCAAATAGTTATTGAAGCAGAATAAATGGACAAACGATAGGGTGAGTCCACAATGTCACGACATTTAGAAGTCTACATTGTTCCAGACCGGGTTGAGTACTGACGCCGAACCTCACTCCATCACCAAAAGTGTCTACAATGGCCACCAGGACATCACAACTCCTCACTAATGTCCTAAGTAAATATATTTGTAAAGGTGCAATGGACATGAATTTGTCACCAGATGTCGGCAATAACTTATCCAATCCACAAAGGCAAAGAAATCAAACCATAGATGTCCATAAATTATATGTAACAGTGAGAAATGACACAGGGAGTAAGTATTGAACACATGAAGAAAGAGAGGTGCAAAAAGCCATGGAAAGTCCTGACACCAGCTGAGATCTATCAGTAATTAGAAAGCAATCCTGCTCCTTAGTAAAAATAATATCAGCTGGTTCAACTGATGGATGATAAAAAGGAATCTCATTACTAAGGGGCCACACAAGAAACATCTCAGATAGGTAAAACTGGTGAGCTGTCTCAAGACCTTTTTTGTTGTTGCAAAACATACTGATGGCATTGGTTACAGAGGAATTTCTAAACTACTGAAGGTTCCAGTGAGCACTGATGGGGCGATAATCCGGAAGTGGAGAGAACATAATTTCACCGTAACCCAGCCACAACCTGGTGCTCCCCGCAAGATATCAAACAGAGGTGTTAAAAGAATTAGAAGAGTTGTCCAATGGGCAAGGAGGATACCTGTGGAGAGATACAGAAAGACCTGGAATCAGCAGGTACAATTCTTTCAAAGAAAACAATAAGTAATGCACTCCCCTCCATGGCTTGTATGCACGCTCCTGTATGCACGCTCCTGTATGCACGCTCCTGTATGCACGCTCTTGTATGCACGTTCCTGTATGCACGCTCCTGTATGCACGCTCCTGTATGCACGCTCTTGTATGCACGCTCCTGTATGAACGCTCCTGTATGCACGCTCCTGTATGCACGCTCCTGTATGCACGCTCTTGTATGCAAGCTCTTGTATGCACGCTCCTGTATGAACGCTCCTGTATGCACGCTCTTGTATGCAAGCTCTTGTATGCACGCTCCTGTATGAACGCTCCTGTATGCACGCTCTTGTATGCACGTTCCTGTATGCACGCTCTTGTATGCACGCTCTTGTATGCACGTTCCTGTATGCACGCTCTTGTATGCACGTTCCTGTATGCACGCTCCTGTATGCACGCTCTTGTATGCACGTTCCTGTATGCAAGCTCTTGTATGCACGTTCCTGTATGCACGCTCCTGTATGCACGCTCTTGTATGCACGCTCCTGTATGAACGCTCCTGTATGCACACTCCTGTATGCACGCTCCTGTATGCACGCTCCTGTATGCACACTCCTGTATGCACACTCCTGTATGCACGCTCCTGTATGCAAGCTCCTGTATGCACGCTCATGTATGCACGCTCCTGTATGCACACTCCTGTATGCACGCTCCTGTATGCAAGCTCCTGTATGAACACTCCTGTATGCACGCTCCTGTATGCACGCTCCTGTATGCACGCTTCTGTATGCACGCTCCTGTATGCACGCCCCTGTATGCACGCTCCTGTATGCACGCTCCTGTATGCACGCTCCTGTATGCACGCTCCTGTATGCACGCTCCTGTATGCAAGCTCCTGTATGCACACTTCTGTATGCACGCTCCTGTATGCACGCCCCTGTATGCACGCTCCTGTATGCACGCTCCTGTATGCACGCTCCTGTATGCACGCTCCTGTATGCACGCTCCTGTATGCACGCTCCTGTATGCACACCCACCACACAAGTCTCCATTAATGAAACAAAGCAGGTTCAAGAACGTTTAAAGATTGCTTAACAACATTTAGACAAGCCTGTGAAATACTGGTGACTATAGTCTGGTCAAATGAGAACGAAGTATAACTATTAGGATGCCATAACACACACCAAAAGGCATATCTCCTCCAAAACACCAACAGTGAAGTGTGGAGGTGGGAACATCAAGATTTGGGGCAGTTTTTCAGTATACAGCACTGGAGAACTTCATATGATTGAAGGAAGCATGAATGGATAAATGTACCAAGACATACCTGATATAAAGCTGCGCCATCTACCAGGATGATGAAGATGAAACGAGGGTGAACATTTCACAAGGCGATGATGCCAAACACACTGCCAAGGAGACTCTCAACTGGATTCAGATAAAGAAAATAAATCTGCTACAATGGCCGAGCCGATCACCGGAGCTGAATACAATAGAAAATGTCTGGAAGAATCTAAAGCTCAGAGATCATAGAAGGATCCACGGGATCTGCAGGTGGTGAAGAGAGTTTGCGTGGAGGAATGGGCCAAAATCCACCTGAGCAAAGCAGGGACGAGTGTCTCCATACAGGAGGCGTCTGGAGCTTCATCACCAACAAAGACTGCACGAATTGCAGATCTGGAGCCCATGGGAACTTGAAAAGGGCCCATTTGAGTCATTCATCACTATTAAAGACCTATTGGGGGCCTTGTTGGAGATGTAGTATTAGGGCCCATGAGCTCCACATGATGCTGTTGCTTATGATCTTATAATGATAGGATGAAGTTTAGATGCATTAACTCCATAATTAGGTGACCCTCAAAAATATTGGATAAAATTAGCAGCCATCCAGGAAGAAGTGAAAGCAAAACAGATCCATCTGCTTGTAAGGGCCCCTGGCATATGCTAAACTGGTCTTTCAAGTTGACCAGTATGTCTTTCTTATGGTATTTTGCAGCAATGCACAGGTATGTCTCTTCCTTGAACAGTTAATCATATTTATCCCATAGGCCACCCAGGCCTGTGCCTAAGGCGGCATTTTCACGGGGTGTGCTGCCTTGTTATTTTGCTGCCCAAGTAAAGGGGAAAAGGTGTGTATGGATATATGTCAGGGAGCTTCATCTCAACAACTAGATTTCCCATCATGTATGTGGGTTTTCACATTGTAGGGACGGTCTTTATTGGGGATGGCCATGGAGAATTGCCTTTAAAGGGTTATCTGGGACTGACAACTGTCGGTTTTTCTTGGTGCTGATCTCTGCCGGCACAGAGTGATCACAGACCGGCGATCCTGTAGCTTCTGATTACGCCACATCTACAGATCAGCAGCTCCTCTTTCACTTCTCTATTGACGGGACGTGACCGCCGTTGTCATATTTTTTAACCCAGAAAGAGGCATTAGATAGGGACTCAGCAAAGAGAAACACCTTGACGTTGGCTGCTGGGCTCACATAAAGCTGGCCTTTTTATATGCTGTGTCTCAATTTTTTTAATATATTTCCTTAGCAGTAATGCATGTCCATATTTCTACATTCGATGTTTGCCAACCTTACCGTTTGTTAGAATATATTTCAAGTTCAATTTGCACCTGTTCACACTTGTTTATTAGGAAGCGCCGTCAGTTTTTTAATTTTTAGATCATGCCGATGTCATGCTCCTTGACGACCTGCTTCCCGCTGGCTAACTGCGGAGATCCAGCATGATGGTGACACACCAGGCCGGAAAGGGAAGAGCCGCTCTGCTGACGTGGATCAGCTGAATCGCTGGCAGGAGCGATCGGGGACCACACTGAGCTGGCACTGAATAGAACAGACAAATAGTTGACAACTACCTGCCTGCTAGTTTTTAGGTCCATAGTAAAAGCACTTAAAGGGACTCTGTCACAAGGTTTTTGCCATCTCATCTGACAGCAGCATAATGTAGAGACAGAGACCATAATTCCAGTAATATATCACTTACAGGGCTGCTCAATATAGTTTTCATACAATCACTGTTTAATCAGTTGGAGATTAACATTATAGGACTAATCAAATAGTCCAGCATAGTACTTTACTGCTAAATATGAAGGGAAAATAGTAATTACGGTATATTAAAATCACAGCAAGCAGCTCAGTAAGTGACACATCGCTGGAATCAGGGTCTCTCTTTCTACATTTTGCTGCTGTCAGTTGGGTTGACAAAAACCTGGTGACAGTGTCCCTTTAAATAGTCTCGGATATTCCCTTTAAAGGGCTGCAATGCACATGTCCACCAGATGACCCTTTAAAAATAAGGGTCTGATGTAATATTACCATCATCTTCATACACTGCATATCATTACAAGACCCCAGAAATGCATCCTACATATTTTACGTTCAGCTATGTGACCCGGCCATTCCGGACGATCCTTCTTGATCAGGCAACGTCCTCCCCAAGACGAGGAGCATGGCGTCACTCATAGTGCTGCATACTGTCCCACTAAATGTCACCTTCCCATGAGCCCGGAGGTTCCAGTCTATGAAGACATTCCAACCGTCACCTTTTTCTTGTTGTTTCCAATTCTAAAATTAATTTTTTTGTTATAAATCTCGTCGGCCATCATAGCTTATTTGGGGCTTCTGAGATACAACATGAAAGTGTAGCGTTATTATATTGTGTTGATTTTTTCTCTTTTTCTCAGGCCGTCTGGTGGGCACATGTTTGTCAGCAGACCGTTCTCAGGCCGAGTACAATCCCTAGACATCCCTGTCTCTTTGTGTAGACGGTCCCTACGACATCTGGATGGGGATGGGGGGGTAGTACTATGATAGGAAATTAGCAAATACTTTTATTTTTTTGTCTGACAGCGATAGTTGTATTGTTTCACGTCTCTAGTCACATTCAAAGCTTCAAAACGCTCCAGGGCAGGGGTGTAACTACCACAGATGCAGGGGTTGCGATCGCACCAGGCCCTGCAGCCTAGGGGGCCCCAAAGGTCCCTTTGGCCTATAGAAAAATACTAATTCTATTAAAGATTTGCAATAATTGGGGGCCCCGTTGGAGCTTTCGCATCGGGGCCCCTGGGCCTGAAGTTACGCCACTGCTCCAGGGAGACAACTTAGTACTTTGGAATATATAAAGTGCCACTTAATATAATTTATCTGTGAAAGTAGGTATGTTTTTATAGAAGTAGTGGTATGGCTGTGTAGCCACATGTCCCTGGAGAAGAATGACACCTTTTTTGTAGAGATCCGATGTACCAATCCTGAGAAATCTAGAAGAGAAGTCAAATGTAAATCAGACAGGAAGTGCACTGGGGGCGTGTCATAGACTTCTAAGGCAATGGACACGCCCCCTATGCGCCGCCATCCAGCCTGATTTACATATGACTTCTATCCTCAATATCTCATAATTGGCACATCGGATCTCTACAAAAAAGGTGTCATTTTTATTGGGGGGAAAACAGGCTATACGGCATACCACTTCTTCCTTGTTAAAGCTATATTTTGGCTGATAGGGTTCGCTTTATAATAGTAAAGGTAAGATGTTGGTTTAGAGAAGCTTAATCACATTCGTGTATAGCTTTTCTGTCTAGAAACATTCAAAACATCTAAAAATACCGACATTTGTATGAGTCACACCTTTTTCATCTCATGAGGTAGAGATATGTAGCTAATCTAGTTAGCCATCTCACATCATACAATTGTACCAAACTCTCAGCTGTTGTTAATGGGTGTCTACTTGAGGACCACACCCACTTGGCTAACAAGAGTAGATTTATGTACAGGGAAGAAGGGGGTCATATCTCAGGAACGGAAAGGAGCAGAAGAAAAGAAAACATCGTCAGATTCAGGAGAACAGATGTATTAACACCAGGTACCTCTGCAGCTGATCTCTAGCATGGTGTTCACCACTGCAAGCCGATCAGATGACGTCACCTGGAACAGAAGGCTGAGGACCCGGCAGCGGTACGGATAAGTAAATGTATATGTTTTGGCCACATTGGGGCATTTTGGAAAAAAAAACACGGACAACCCCTTTAAATACTTTTCTGGATCTCTGTATGAATTGAGCTCTTTTATGGATATTGTTACACCCGATGCCATAAACGTAGATTAATACATCCTTGTGAGCGGGCTGTGTCGCATTGTTAACACCTCATTTGGCTCCGAGCGCGCGCTCAGCTCCTCATTCGGCGACGTGGATGGACGGATCACCTTCCAGATTTCTGAAATACAAAACAAAACTTTGCAGAACTTGATTTTTTTCCCATCTTTCAGCATAATTGCTGGGGATCCGGCTGCAGATGCCGCTGACCGCGGAGTCCGCCAGTGACACGAGTACTGTTTGATGTCGTCTCACTCCAGGCGCAGATGTTTGTCTTGTCAGCAGAATAAGCTTCATGTTCTCTCGGATGTCGTCACTTTGCGTCCTGGGAAAGATCTGCAAGAACATATCCAGATTCTGCCTTAATCTAAACCTGACGTTGAGGCTGGGGAAGTGATCTGGGGCGAACATGTCATAGGCAGAAATCCCACGAAGTCAGTAAAAACTTTGTAGCCTATAAAAATTTCCTGTCTGCGATGCCAGACACTAGGCCTGTAGAATAGCAGAGTCGGAGCAGCTATACGTTTCTAAGGTGGGGGATGGCTATAAACCTTGTGCAGTGGGGATCATTCACTATACAAATACGAAGATTATAAAGAATCAACGCCTTCGAAATGTGGAGCTGGAGAAGGATGATATCAATACCATGGATGGCAAGAAGAACAAACACATCAATTCTGGAACAAATCAAGCCAAGACATGTCACTGGAAGAGAAGATCCCAAGGTACGACTTGTCTACACATCATACGAAGAGAGAAATCACTGGAGAAGGACATCAGTTAGAAATAAAGAAGGGCGAAGAGGAAGACCAGCAACCTGATGGCTCAGAAGAATAGAAGGAACAAGGGGAAGAGGAAGACCAGCAACCTGATGGCTCAGAAGAATAGAAGGAACAAGGCGAAGAGGAAGACCAGCAACCTGATGGCTCAGAAGAATAGAAGAACAAGGTGAAGAAGAAGACCAGCAACCTGATGGCTTGAAGAATAGAAGAAACAAGGCGAAGAGGAAGACCAGCAACCGATGGCTTGAAGAATAGAAGGAACAAGGCGAAGAGGAAGACCAGCAACCTGATGGCTCAGAAGAATAGAAGGAACAAGGAAAGAGGAAGACCAGCTACTCGATGCCAGAAGAATAGAAGGAACAAGGTGAAGAGGAAGACCAGCAACCTGATTGGTTCGGAAGAATAGAAAGAACAAGGGAAAGAAGGAAGACCAGCAACCTGATGGCTCAGAAGAATAGAAGGAAAAAAGGGAAGAGGAAGACAAACAACTCGATGGCTTGGAAGAATAAATGGATACAAGGCGAAGAGGAAGACCAGCAACCTGTGGCTCAGAAGAATAGAAGGAACAAGGTGAAGAGGAAGACCAGCAACCTATTTGGAATCAGTAGAGGACCAGCAACCTAACGGCTTGTAGAAAGAAGGGAAGGAAGAACAGTTGCTTAGCAAGTCAACAGCACGTTCGAAGAAAGAAAGCAGCGGAGAAGACACTCAATTGTCAGAATAATAGAAGGAACAGGAGAAGAGGAAGACCAGCAACCTGTTGTTTGGAAGAATAGAGACAAGGTGAGAGGAAGACCCGCACCGATGGCTCAGAAGAATAGAAACAAGGCGAAGAGGAGACAGAACCTGATGGCTTGAAGAATAAAGTACAAAGCCAAGAGGAAGACCAGCAACTAATGGGTCAGAAGAATAAGAAGGAACAGGTGAAGAGGAAGGGCAGCAACTGAGGCTTGGAAGAGTAGAAGAACAAGGTTAGAGGAAGACCAGCAACCAACGCTTGGAAGAATAGAGGAGCAAGGCGAGACAGCAACCTGATGCTTCAGAAGAATAGAAGAACAAGTTTAAGAGGAAGACCAGCACCTGATGTTGGAGAATAGAAGGAACAAGGGTAAGAGGAAACCATGCAACTGGTATTGTTTGGAGAATAAAATGAACAAGGTGAAGAGGAAGACAGCAACCCGATGGCTCAGTAATCTGTTGAGTTAACAAGGCGAAAGGAAACAGCAATGATTGTTGGAAGAATAGAAAGAACAAGTGAGAGGAAGACCTACAACCCGATGCTCTGACAGATAGAAGGAGCCAAGGGGAAGGGAATGACCAGCAACCTGATGCTTGGAGAATAGAAGAACAAGTTGAAGATGCAAGAGAAGCAAGTCATGCTTGGAAGAATAGAAGGAACAAGGTGAAGAGGAAGACCAGCAACCTGGTGGCCCGAAGAATAGAAGGAACAAGGCGAAGAGGACAAGCAAACTGATGGCTCAGAAGAATAGAAGGAACAAGGCGAAAGGAAGACCAGCAACTGATGGCTTGGAAGACTAAAGTGTCAGGCGAAGAGAAGACCGCAACCTGATGGCTCAGATAAATAGAAGAACAAGGTGAAGGAAGACCAGCAACCTGATGGCTTGGAAGCAATAGAAGGAAAGTGAAGAGAAGACCAGCAACCCAACGGCTTTGAAGAATGAAGGCAAGGCGAAGAGGAGAGAACAAGCATGACTGGAAGAATAAATGGAACAAGTGAAGAGGAAGACCAGCAACCTGGTGGCTCAGAAGAATAGAAGGAACAAGGCGAAGAGGAAGACCAGCAACTCAATTGCTCAGAAGAGTAGAAGGAACAAGGGGAGAGGAAGACCAGCAACTCAATTGCTCAGAAGACCAGCAACCTAATGGCTTAGAAGAATGGAAGGAACAAGGCGAAGAGGAAGTCCAGCAACCCTATCGTTTGATACTTTCAAGTTAATGGCGTGGAATACCCTGGTGGACCTATCTAAGCTTGTAGAAGACCCCAGTGGACCTATCTGGAAAGTACAAGATCGAACTTCCTACAGAGCATTCATCCTTCAAGTCCCCAAACTCCAGATCGAGATGAAGGCCAAAATAATAATAAATAATAATAGTGCTTGCCTACTAACATTACTATAGACAAAAAAAGAGATTACGTATTAAATTCCAGCTTTGAGGATGGAGTTACATTAACTCCACCATTATTGACTTAGAACAATCTCAACTTTGACTGTGTAGGATCTGAAAAACGTTGACACTTTTACCCCTGATGAAGGAGCTGGGACAGCACTGAAACGCGTTGTATAAACCCTCATTATTCAGACCTGTGTGATCTTCATTCTTTGGCAGCACCATCCTTTGGATCTTTGTAAGAACACACCAATGGCACATAGTGAGTGTCGGTCCTGTTACTGGGGCATCATGTCTCCTCCTGTCAGATGAGCTGTGGCCATATTTCCAACATTGGGGTTGTCATTTTATGGGTGCTGGGAAACGGCCATTTATGGGTGGGGTTTGTCTAAACTATACCACTTATTGGCCTGAAATGCCACAAATGTACCCAAACTCTTTTACAGTCCCAGCATGTGGTGGACTGATGGCATGTATGGCTGTGGCGCCTTCATCATAGCGAATGATGGCAAGGCATAACCCCAGTTCCAAATATCTCCAGTGCAGACTGAGGTTTTGTGCTTGTCTGAAAGAGATGAACATTGTCAGGACGGAGGTCAGACCGAGTCCACAATGACTCCATGGGATCATAATGGTGAATGACTCCGCTGGGGTTCCTGCCATATTCCTGCTATTCTGGGGATCATGGCGGGAGCCCCTCGCACTAATGAGCAGAGGGCACAGATGACGGTTGGATGATGTTTGGATTTTCCCCATTAATCCTGGCGAGGCGGTAAATATGATGTATCCTATAAGAAAAAGGGAATAATGGCGCAACATAAAGGGGACGCTGTTACGTCTACAGAGTATCCAGACTACACAAACCCTATAATGTATGAGGAGGGCCGGTCCGGAGGAGCAGACAGTGTATACATATAACATAGCGGCTGCGGTGGAGGATATTTATGACAATGGTAACAGGATACAAGCCGCAGTCCTGTGTCTCCTGGCTGGGATCGCCATTCAGTGGTAATCACACAGAATTCTGTGGGGAGAGAGTCCGGGTCCCAATGGCCGTGAGCTCATCTGCTTGGAATGTCAGAGCTACAAATGAGATCCTGAAATCAAACACGTGTTATCCCCCATTGTCAAGGGGGGCGAGATCAAAACCGATCTATATATACCCCACCTACAAATATACTACACCGACCTGTTATACCACTACCTATATATACTACACTGACCTGTATTACCCACCTACTACTATAACTACCGACCTGTATATACCCCACCTACCTATATATACTACACCGACCTGTATATATTCCACTGACCTGTTATTCTCCACTGACCTATGAACCCACCAACCTGCATATACCCCACCTACCTATATATACTACACCGACCTGTATATATTCCACTGACCTGTATATTCTCCACTGACCTTAGTCCACACTGATATACCCACCTACTTATATATACACGACTGATATTCTCACTGACCTGTATATACTACACTGACCTATATATACTACAACGACCTGTATATACTCTAAGACCTGTATATACTACACCATCCTATATATACTCACCTACCTATATACTCCACAACCTGTATATACTCCACCGACCTTATATTCTCCTACTGACCTGTATATACTACACTGACCTATATATACTACCCGACCTATATATACCCACAACCTATATATAACTACACCGACCTGTATGTACTCACTGACCTGTATATTCTCCACCGACCTGTATATTCTCCACCGACCTGTATATACTACACTGACCTATATATACTACACCGTCCTATATATACCCTACCTACCTATATATACTACACCGACCTGTATATACTCCACTCACTTGTATATACTCCACTGACCTGTTTATTCTCCACTGACCTGTATATACTACACTGACCTATATATACTCCAACGATCTGTATATACTCCAAGACCTGTATATACTACACCATTCTATATATACCCTACCGACCTGTATATACTCCACCAACCTGTATATACTACACTGACCTATATAAACTACACCATCCTATGTATACCCTACTGACCTGTATATACTACATCAACCTATATATACCCTACCGACCTATATAAACTACACCAACCTATATATACTCCACCGACCTGTGTATACCACACTGACTTATATATACCCCTCTGACTTATATATACTATACCAACCTATATATAGTCCACCGACCTATATATACTCCACTGATCTGTATATACCCCACCGACCTATATATATACTCCACTGACCTATACATACTACACCAACCTATATATACCCCACCAATCTGTATATACTCCACCGACCTATATATACCCCACTGACCTATACATACTACACCGACCTATATATAACCCACCGACCTATATATACTACACCGACCTATATATACTCCACCGATCTGTATATACTTCACTGACCTATATATACTCCACCGACCTGTATATAATCTACCAACCTATACAAACCCCACCAACCTATATACTGTATACTCCACCAGCCTATATATACCCACCAGCCTGTATATACCCCACTGGCCTATATATACCACACCGGACTATATGTATCCAGTGGCCTATCTATACCCCACTGACCTATATATATGTGGCACCCGTATGGCAAGGCGCCACAGGGAGGTACTGCACCCCAAACAGCAGGTGTAGTGCCTTCATAGCCGTGGATATGGAGGACCCTACAGAGTCTGCACCCTGCACCCATACAGTAGGCCACTTTAATACAGGGGATCGTATATTCAGTAGGTCCCAGGGGGTGGAGCCTAGAGAGCGGGAGACTGGGAGTGACAGTAGTGTCAGGCAGACGGTGTGAGACAGTGAGGAGGGCACCTCTTAGGAGAGGGGTGACCCAGACTCTGAAGGGGATTACTCCAGGACTGGTTGGAGCCAGCTGGAGGCCCAGGTCACCACCGGCATACCGGAGCCGAGGCAGCTAGTAAAAGGTCCAACCCTAACTGCAGACCGGCAGAGAGGCAAATACAGACAGAGACAGAGGGATAGGACCAGGAACGCCATAATAAAGGCACCACTGCCAGACTCTGGAAAGTCCTCTAACTTCGTTCAACCAGACTGTACCGTGTACCCTTCACACCTGGTTCTAGTAAAGAACTGTTTGAGCTGTTCTGGTGTCTGGTCTCCTCCTATTCGCCGCCCGGAAGGCTTCTACAGTATCATCGAGGTGAGGACTACTACTCCCCTCATCCACCCCGCTGCCCTGAGGTAAAGCTCCATCTGTGGGGAGCTGTACTACCAAACCTTCATTTACATCACCTCAGCGGCCGGCCGCAGCGCTGGTAACCCTATTACCAGGTGCCACAGGTGGCGTCACGTTACCATTCCCCCCCACCATCACCACCGCCACCCCACCACTGAGGATACAGGGCACGAAACCGGGAACCGACCAGCCGTGATCCCCACAGAAGTAACCCCATGTCCTGGTATCCGAGTACTCCATACCCTGTAGACCAACTCATATACTATATACTGTATACCACACAAGCCTATATATACCTACCGGCCTAAATATACCTCATCGGCCTATATATACCCCACCGACCTATATGTACCCCACCAACCTATATATACTCCACCAACATATATATACCCCACTAACCTATATATACTCCACGACCTATAGATACCCCACTAGCTTATAGATACCCAATGGCCTATATACACCCACCGGCCTGTATATACCCCACCGGACTATAAATACCCCACCAAGCTATATACACCCACTGGCCTATATATACTCCACCGGACTATGTATGCCCACCAGCCTATATATACCCCACTACAGTGGCGGACCTTGAGCCTGGCGGGCCCTGGTGCAGCAGCAGATGCTGGAGAGGAGCCGGGTGGCTTGCTAGCAGATGTCGGCGAGGGAGCGGGGGGGAGGGGTAGCAGTAGGTGATCCGGCTCCCACCTGCGCCGAACCGCGCATTGCTGTCCTGGGAGCCGGGGCAGTAGAGGAAAGGAGGGGCGTGATCAGCCAAGGGAATCAGGAAGCTTCCCTCAGTTAACCTCCTCTCCTCTGACACAGGGTCACGGGGTCGGCTGGGGGCCCCCCTGCAGGCTTGAGGGGCCCCCTAGCCGGTCGGGGCCCTGGTGCAGCTGAACCAGCTGCACCGCGGTAGGTCCGCCCCTGCCCCACTAGCCTATAGATACCTGATGGCCTATATACACCCACCGGCCTGTATATACCCCACCGGACTATAAATACCCCACCAGGCTATATACACCCACTGGCCTATATATACCCCACCGGACTATATATACCCACCAGCCTATATATAACCCCACCGGACTGCTGGGCCGAGAAACCTCCATCTATCTCTGCAGAAACCTCAATGACTGCAGATCTGTTTCATGGACCCTATTTATACCTCCCTTTAGCTGCCCTCGCCGTCACAGTTACTAACTCTGCAGGATGGGAATCCTCTGTACAGGTTTTCCAGGTGGATTGTGTCCTATAGGCTGTGTACAGGTACCGGGATTTGGGGGAGGAATTCTGTACCCATTCTGTACCTCTTGGCAGGTAAAATGCAGCAGTAAAGCATGGGTTTTTGCAGCGTTTTGATGTGTTTTTTTGCTGCAAATTTATTTTTTCATTCAAAACCGCTGCGAATGAATGAATGAATGAATGAATGAGTGAATGAATGAATGAATGACATGCAGCAGATTTTTTTCTGCACCAAATTCGGATTCTCATTGACTTTGCTGCATCAGGATTCCAAGTGACAAATCTGCACTGAACATGCAATAAAATGAATATAAAAATGCCGCGTGTGCACACGGCCGTACCCAAACACCTAATGCACTGGTCTTATTTTTTTGCTCTTTTGCACCGTTCACTGCGCCGTTTCTGTGCCGCCATTGTCATATCTGTCTCATAGAGGGAGATGAGCGACATGAGTCGGTGCAGGTGAATTCTGCACACATGGTTTTATTTCAGAATAGCCTGAAAATATCCGACTTCAGGGCACAAGTGAAAATATTATTTCTGTTTCCCTTAACGACGTGCTAAATATATACCACTAAATACACGGCAAACTAAACCCAGCTTCATCCTCGGCCGTGGTAAGAAACTCCACCCGGGAGAACGCCAAAGACACCGTGGAGAAGAAGCAGAGCGGGAACCGAGCACTGGCACAGAGCCACAGGGAATATTGTCAGATTACAGCTCTGAAGACAGCAGAATTGTGAATGCAGCTCTGGAGAGTAATACAGGATCAGTAATGTAATGTATGTACACAGTGACTGCACCAGCAGAATAGTGAGTGCAGCTCTGGAGTATAATACAGGAGGTAACTCAGGATCAGTAATGTAATGTATGTACACAGTGATTGCACCAGCAGAATAGTGAGTGCAGCTCTGGAGTATAATACAGGAGGTAACTCAGGATCAGTAATGTAATGTATGTACACAGTGACTGCACCAGCAGAATAGTGAGTGCAGCTCTGGAGTATAATACAGGAGGTAACTCAGGATCAGTAATGTAATGTATGTACACAGTGACTGCACCAGCAGAATAGTGAGTGCAGCTCTGGAGTATAATACAGGAGGTAACTCAGGATCAGTAATGTAATGTATGTACACAGTGACTGCACCAGCAGAATAGTGAGTGCAGCTCTGGGGTATAATACAGGAGGTAACTCAGGATCAGTAATGTAATGTATGTACACAGTGACTGCACTAGCAGAATAGTGAGTGCAGCTCTGGAGTATAATACAGGAGGTAACTCAGGATCAGTAATGTAATGTATGTACACAGTGACTGCACCAGCAGAATAGTGAGTGCAGCTCTGGAGTATAATACAGGAGGTAACTCAGGATCAGTAATGTAATGTATGTACACAGTGACTGCACCAGCAGAATAGTGAGTGCAGCTCTGGAGTATAATACAGGAGGTAACTCAGGATCTGTAATGTAATGTATGTGCACAGTGACTGCACCAGCAGAATAGTGAGTGCAGCTCTGGAGTATAATACAGGAGGTAACTCAGGATCAGTAATGTAATGTATGTACACAGTGACTGCACCAGCAGAATAGTGAGTGCAGCTCTGGAGTATAATACAGGAGGTAACTCAGGATCTGTAATGTAATGTATGCACAACTCAACTTTTTATTGAGATTATATCTATCTTTGTAAACTGTATGACAGTATTTGATCTTTCCTTGGGTCATGTAACGCCCAGGTTCTGTGTGTTGCTATGCTTTTTCTTCATGGCAGTACGCCATCTTCAGGTAGACATTGACATTGCAGGGTGTACTTTCTTATCTAGGTGTTTTCCCTCCTATGCATCATTATTTTTGTCATCTTGTGTTGTCTCAATACTGATACCTTCCTCTGTCAGTTGTTTGACTGCAGCGGTGACGTCACGTCTACAGCACTGTAGCCAATCACTGAGGTCAGCATATGTAGATGGCATGAACCGCTGAGCTCAGTGATTGGCTGCAGCGCTGACAGTGACTAATGCAACCAAAATAAGGTAAAACGTCCGTCAATCTGGACATAGGTTGGTTCAGGTTTCCTGAGATTTTTCACTTTTAACCCCTTAAAGTAAGCAGCGCTGGGTTCTCTTCAGTGACTGCAGGCAGAGCTAGGACTAGAAACAGGAAGAATATTAAGAGTTTTTCTACTTTTTTTCCTTTAATTGCTGAAAAAGGAAAACCCCTTTAAGTGCATCATCCCGAACCGCAGCGAATGTGTTGGCGATCGCAGAGTAATTTATCTCTGTACTGTGAAAACCTAATGATGTTATTGAAACCCCCGAGCCCCCGGATAGTGGAACCGCACCGAAGATGCAGAAAACAGCTGGGAAGAGCAGGACACTGAAGAAACAAAGCAGTGTAACCGCAAAGATGAAATCCGCCGATACCGAGTTACTGATGTCAGCGGTCCTGACGGCGCACAGACGGCAGAGAAGAAACACATGGACAGAGTCACCGCCGGCCCCCGGACTGACCCCCGCCCAGAACACCTTGGATCTTCAGCCACAAATGACACAATTGTCTGGTTTTGGTGTCACAACATATCCTACTTTTTGAATCAAAGTATAGATTTTCAATCTTAAATCTTCGATATGTGACGCTAGTCACTAATGGCAAGCCATGGGTAGTCAAGCGTTCCAGGGGCAGGATACCTGGAGGGTACATCAAGGATTAAGGGAATAAACAGAGGCATAGTCAGGTAACAGTCCGGAGTCAGGATACCTGGAGGGTACGTCAAGGATTAAGGGGATAAACAGAGGCATAGTCAGGTCACAGTCCGGAGTCTGGATACCTGGAGAGTTCGTCAAGGATTAAGGGAATAAACAGAGGCATAGTCAGGTCACAGCCCGGAGTCAGGATACCTGGAGGGTGCTTCAAGGATTAAGGGGATAAAGAGAGGTATAGTCAGGTCACAGTCCGGAGTCATGATACCTGGAGAGTGCATTAACGATTAAGGGGATAAACAGAGGCATACTCAGGTCACAGTCCAGAGTCAGGATACCTGGAGAGTGTGTCAAGGATTAAGGGAATAAACAGAGGCGTAGTCAGGTCACAGTCCGGAGTCAGGATACCTGGAGGGTGCAACAAGGGTTAAGGAGATAAACAGAGGCATGGTCAGGTTACAATCCTGAGTCAGGATGCCTGGAGGGTACGTCAAGGATTAAAAGAATAAACAGAGCCATAGTCAGGTCACAGCCTGGAGTCAGGATACCTGGAGGGTGCATCAAGGATTAAGGGGATAAAGAGAGGTATAGTCAGGTCACAGTCCGGAGTCAGGATACCTGGAGGGTGCATCAAGGGTTAAAGGGATAAACAGAGGCATGGTCAGCTCACAATCCGGAGTCAGGATGCCTGGAAGGTACATCAAGGATTAAGGGAATAAACAGAGGCATAGTCATGTCACAGTCTGGAGTCAGGATACCTGAAGGGTTCATCAAGGATTATGGGGAAAAACAGAGGCAAAGTCAAGTCACAGTCAAGAGTCAGGATACCTGGAGGGTGCGTCAAGCATTATGGGGATAAACAGAGGCGAAGTCAAGTCACAGTCCGGAGTCAGGATACCTGGAGGGTGCATCAAGGATTAACGGAATAAACAGAGGCATAGTCAGGTAACAGTCCGGAGTCAGGATACCTGGAGGGTACGTCAAGGAATAAGGGGATAAACAGAGGCATACTCAGGTCACAGTCCGGAGTCAGGATACCTGGAGAGTGCGTCAAGGATTAAGGGAATAAACAGAGGCATAGTCAGGTCATAGTCCGGAGTCAGGATACCTGGAGAGTGCGTCAAGGATTAAGGGAATAAAAACACGTCTAGCGTCTCCCCCTGCTGGGGATGTATCTCTGTACTTTTAATCTGAATTAAAAGGACGATCCGCTTTGCTGGCGCTGGTTTTTCTTTTCTCAATATAACTTTGAATGGTTGAGCTACCAATACCAGCAGCCCGGGAGCCCAGTGAGTATCAGGTGGTAGAGTGATTCCTCTTCCGCTTTCCTTGAATTAACATAGTCAGGTCGCAGTCCGGAGTCAGGATACCTGGAGGGTCCGTCAAGGATTAAGGGGATAAACAGAGGCGAAGTCAGGTCACAGTCCTGAGTCAGGATACCTGGAGAGTGCGTCAAGGATTAAGGGAATAAAGAGAGGCATAGTCAGGTCACAGTTCGAAGTCAGGATACCTGGAGGGTGCGTTAAGGATTAAGGGGATAAACAAAGGCATAGTCAGGTCACAGTCCAAACTCAGGATACCTGGAGGGTGCATCAAGGATTAAGGGGATCAACAGAGGCGAAGTCAGGTCACAGTCCGGAGTCAGGATACCTGGAGGGTACATCAAGGATTAAGGGAATAAACAGAGGCATAGTCAGGTCACATTCCGGAGTCAGGATACCTGGAGAGTGCATTAAGGATTAAGGGGATAAACAGAGGCATAGTCAGGTCACGGTCCGGAGTCAGGATACCTGGAGGGTGCATCAAGGATTAAGGGGATAAACAGGCGAAGTCAGGTCACAGTCCTGAGTCAGGATACCTGGATAGTTCGTCAAGGATTAAGGGAATAAACAGAGGCATAGTCAAGTCACAGTTCGGAGTCAGGATACCTGGAGGGTGCGTTAAGGATTAAGGGGATAAACAGAAGCATAGTCAGGTCACAGTCCAGAGTCAGGATACCTGGAGAGTCCGTCAAGGATTAAGGGAATAAACAGAGGCGTAGTCAGGTCACAGTCTGGAGTCAGGATACCTGGAGGGTGCAACAAGGGTTAAGGAGATAAACAGAGGCATAGTCAGGTCACAGCCCGGAGTCAGGATACCTGGAGGGTGCATCAAGGATTAAGGGGATAAAGAGAGGTATAGTCAGGTCACAGTCCGGAGTCAGGATACCTGGAGGGTGCATCAAGGGTTAAAGGGATAAACAGAGGCATGGTCAGCTCACAATCCGAAGTCAGGATGCCTGGAGGGTACATCAAGGATTAAGGGAATAAACAGAGGCATAGTCATGTCACAGTCTGGAGTCAGGATACCAGAAGGGTTCATCAAGGATTATGGGGATAAACAGAGGCGAAGTCAAGTCATAGTCCAGAGTCAGGATACCTGGAGGGTGCGTCAAGGATTAAGGGATAAACAGAGGCAAAGTCAAGTCACAGTCCGGAGTCAGGATACCTGGAGGGTGCATCAAGCATTAAGGGGATAAACAGAGGCGAAGTCAGGTCACAGTCCGGAGTCAGGATACCTGGAGAGTGCGTCAAGGATTAAGGGAATAAAGAGAGGCAAAATAAGTGACTTGTACCCAGCACAAACGCTCACTGCGTCCCTCCATTTCTACTACTGCTGCCCTGCGAACCCTCAGCCCTACCCGAGGAGGGCTTACCATCCACGTTGCCCCAAGTCACCACCTCCAGCAGGAATATGGCAGCAGAAGTTCTACTAACCACATACCCCAGGTGGCATTGTGGCGCCCCTGCGACCAGGAGGCCACATAGGGAACTGCAGGCAGGTAAGAAAGGAAGATAGTTTCACACAAACACCCTCACAGACTTCCCACACACCACTAGAGGGCAGCACCCAACCCGGAGCCCGGGACTCTAGGCGGGGATGGGGTGGTTGGTTTAGAGAACAGTGGGTGGGACAGCAAGCAGGTCAGGTGATAGATGGTAGGAATAGAGAAGGGGAGGAGGAAGGAGTCAGTAGGCCGAGGTAGGCTGAGCAGGAAAGAACAGAAGCACACATCCTGGAGGAGTGGAGTGAATGGAGCGCAGAATCCGAAGTGCCAGTGAAGCCACGGAGAGAAAGCCCATCCTGAGCCAGCACCCCAGGAGTGTGAGGAAAGAGAGGACCAGCAGCACTGGGTCCTAGGAACACAGCCGAGACGACCAACTGCAGGTGGAGTAGCCTTCTGTATGGAACCTGAGTCACGCGGTTAGAAGGGAGCCTGATAGAGCCTTGGAAGGAAAGGACTATTGGAGGCTAGCCTAGCAGCAGAGTGTCGGCTCTGAAGGGGACCGACGATCCACCCGGTTTCTCCAGATTCACAGACGGGGAACGCTAACTCCAGGTTGGAGTTCCTACCCCAAAGGACAGGCATCTCAGTGGCGACCACGAGGACCCACAGGGTCCGAGCTACCGCTAAACTGTCTGGAGACACACACAGAGAGAGAGAATAAAGCCTGGAAAGGACAGGGAAAGAGTGAGGGGTCACAGAGAGGAACAACCTGGCTGCAGGGAGTAAAGAGGAACCCGGAGGGGAAAGTTGTAACCCGTGTAAGAACTGTAACTAAACTGTTGTACTGAGGAAACTGAAAAGTAAACACGGTGAACCCTGCCTCTGACTCCCTTGCATGATTATCAAAGGACAGAACTGTATAATCACTTTGCTCCCTTGCACGTGCATCATTCCTTCCAGCAGGACTGCAGAGAGATCCCGCCTGGAGAGCCACAGCCTGTCAGCTCTAGGCACCGAATGAAGGAAGGCTGCAGCAGCAGGACAGTAAGTGAACTGCACCTACTACGAGCCTACATCATACACTTTAACATCACTGCCCTGGGGAACCAAGTTCTACCCACGGAGAACTATTCCATCTACAGCTGCTTTAACATCATCCCCGGAGGTTCTGTAGCAGCGGTGGTCCCATTACTGACCACAAGCCGTGGGTGGCGTCACGACATACGTTAATCCCCTGTGAATATTCCCCCTTTACTTGCCAGGGCTCGGGACACAGTCCAGACCAGGACCTCCGTGACATCCCCGTAGCAGCAACCTGGTCCAGTACCGAGTACCTTGTCCCAGTGGGCTCGACAGCATCACGACAAATCATCCCTTGTAAATAACCCCTTTTTGGACTGATCCCAGGCCATGGGACCGAGTCATGACTACCGTGATCCCAGACAGCACCGGCCCGCTTCCCGAGTACCCCATAGCCTGGGGGCGCATCAGAGACACTAGAGGGGACATCTGGAGCAGAGACACTGGAGGGGACATCTGGAGCAGAGACACTGGAGGGGACATCTGGAGCAGAGACACTGGAGGGGACAACTGGAGTAGAGACATTGGAGGGGACATCTGGAGTAGAGACACTGGAGGGGACATCTGGAGCAGAGACACTGGAGGGGACATCTGGAGCAGAGACACTGGAGGGGACATCTGGAGCAGAGACACTGGAGGGACATCTGGAGCAGAGACACTGGAGGGGACATCTGGAGCAGAGACACTGGAGGGGACAACTGGAGTAGAGACATTGGAGGGGACATCTGGAGCAGAGATACTGGAGAGGACATCTGGAGCAGAGACACTGGAGGGGACAACTGGAGAAGAGACATTGGAGGGGGGGACATCTGGAGTAGAGACACTGGAGGGGACATCTGGAGTAGAGACATTGGAGGGGACATCTGGAGCAGAGACACTGGAGGGGACATCTGGAGTAGAGACACTGGAGAGGACATCTGGAGCAGAGACACTGGAGGGGACATCTGGAGTAGATACACTGGAGAGGAGATCTGGAGCAGAGACACTGGAGGGGACATCTGGAGTAGAGACACTGGAGGGGACAACTGAAGTAGAGACACTGGAGAGGACATCTGAAGTAGAGACACTGGAGAGGACATCTGGAATAGATACACTGGAGAGAACATCTGGAGCAGATACACTGGAGGGGACATCTGTAGTAGAGACACTGGAGGGGACATCTGGAGCAGAGACACTGGAGGGGACATCTGTAGTAGAGACACTGGAGGGGACAACTGAAGTAGAGACACTGGAGGGGACATCTGGAGCAGAGACACTGGAGGGGACATCTGGAGTAGATACACTGGAGAGGACATCTGGAGCAGAGACACTGGAGGGGACATCTGGAGTAGAGACACTGGAGAGGACATCTGGAGCAGAGACACTGGAGGGGACATCTGGAGTAGATACACTGGAGAGGACATCTGGAGCAGAGACACTGGAGGGGACATCTGGAGTAGAGACAATGGAGGGGACATCTGGAGCAGAGACACTGGAGGGGACATCTGGAGCAGAGACACTGGAGGGGACATCTGGAGTAGAGACAATGGAGGGGACATCTGGAGCAGAGACACTGGAGGGGACATCTGGAGCAGAGACACTGGAGGGGACATCTGGAGCAGAGACACTGGAGGGGACATCTGGAGTAGAGACACTGGAGAGGACATCTGGAGCAGAGACACTGGAGGGGACATCTGGAGCAGAGACACTGGAGGGGACATCTGGAGTAGATACACTGGAGAGGACATCTGGAGCAGAGACACTGGAGGGGACATCTGGAGTAGATACACTGGAGGGGACATCTGGAGTAGATACACTGGAGGGGACATCTGGAGCAGAGACACTGGAGAGGAGATCTGGAGCAGAGACACTGGAGAGGACAACTGGAGTAGAGACACTGGAGGGGACATCTGGAGTAGAGACACTGGAGGGGACATCTGGAGCAGAGACACTGGAGGGGACATCTGGAGTAGAGACACTGGAGGGGACATCTGGAGCAGAGACACTGGAGGGGACATCTGGAGCAGAGACACTGGAGGGGACAACTGGAGCAGAGACACTGGAGGGGACATCTGGAGCAGAGACACTAGACCTATTCAAAGACGTACTGATAGGATATTTAGATTGTGAGCCCCAATGAGGACAGTGTTGCAAATACATGTAAAGCGCTGTGGAATTACTAGCGCTATATAAATGAATACATATTATTATTATTATTATGGAATAAAGACAATGAAGGGGACACCTGGAGCAGAAATACTGAAAAATAGACCTGGTGCAGAGACACTGGAGGACACACCTTGGTTATTGACAATGGAAGGAATATCTGAGGCAGAGACTCTGAAGAGGATTCCTGGAACAGAGTCACTCCACCATTTGCCCTCACATGTTCGGCACCTTCTAAATTCCTACACACAGGCCCTAGTTTGCTCTAGAGGGTAGAGGATGGGGTCACTGATGTGAGTGATTGCACAGGATTAATAGACAGAACACTTGTCAGTCAGCAGCAGTCTCCCATCTCTGCCAGCGCAGGCGTCCACTGATCCAGTCTTGTACCTCTGCCATGTGTATACAGGGTGCACAGGGGCCGTGAGAGTTACTATCCCAAACTTTATTTATTATTACAATTAGGACAGTCTGTCATTTTATATACAAAGTATCATAGTTGTCAGCGCTTAGCGTCTATAAATCTGGGGTCACATGGCAAGGACAAGAGTGACGTATTGGCAACGGCGCCAAATGCCAACATGTTAAGGCAAGATTTCCACATATCCCAGCCAGTGATTTCTGTGCCTCAATTGATGTAAACAGTTGTCGTTAAGCTTTTTCATCAGTCTTACTGCAAAACTGGTGAACTGGATCCTAAAAATCAGCGCACAGTGGAAGATGAATGTGCACGGCAGAGTACAGGACTATTCTTACTCCAAATTCACTGTTTTACTGCAGAGTAAGAAAACATATTATTATTATTATTTACCATTCTTCAGCTCAATCTCACCCATGGCGTCTTGATGGAACATCTCTATAGGAAGATCGATCTTGTGCAGCCTAGATAGGTCCTCCAGGGTCTTCCCCACCATTATCTTGATAGTATCTAGCCACTGGGTTGCTGGTCTTCCTCTTCACCTTGTTCCTTCTATTCTTCCAAGCCATCAGGTTGCTGGTCTTCCTCTTCACCTTGTTCCTTCTATTCTTCCAAGCCATCAGGTTGCTGGTCTTCCTCTTCACCTTGTTCCTTCTATTCTTCCAAGCCATCAGGTTGCTGGTCTCCCTCTTCACCTTGTTCCTTCTATTCTTCTGAGCCATCAGGTTGCTGGTCTTCCTCTTCACCTTGTTCCTTCTATTCTTCCAAGCCATCAGGTTGCTGGTCTTCCTCTTCACCTTGTTCCTTCTATTCTTCCAAGCCATCAGGTTGCTGGTCTCCCTCTTCACCTTGTTCCTTCTATTCTTCTGAGCCATCAGGTTGCTGGTCTTCCTCTTCACCTTGTTCCTTCTATTCTTCCAAGCCATCAGGTTACTGGTCTTCCTCTTCACCTTGTTCCTTCTATTCTTCTGAGCCATCGGGTTGTTAGTCTTCCTCTTCCCCTTGTTCCTTCTATTCTTCTGAGCCATCAGGTTGCTGGTCTTCCTCTTCGCCTTGTTCCTTCTATTCTTCCAAGCCATCGGGTTGCTGGTCTTCCTCTTCACCTTGTTCCTTCTATTCTTCTGAGCCATCGGGTTGCTGGTCTTCCTCTTCCTCTTGTTCCTTCTATTCTTCTAAGTCAACAGGTTGCTGGTCTTCTCCTTGTTACTTCTATACTTTCAAGCCATCAGGTTGCTGGTCTTCCTCTTCCCCTTGTTCCTTCTATTCTTCTGAGCCATCAGGTTGCTGGTCTTCCTCTTCACCTTGTTCCTTCCATTTTTCTGAGCCATCGGGTTGCTGGTCTTCCTCTCCACCTTGTTCCTTTCATTCTTCTGAGCCTTCAGGTTGCTGATCTTCCTCTTCACCTTGATCTTTCCATTCTTCTGAGCCATCAGGTTGCTGGTCTTCCTCTTCCCCTTGTTCCTTCTATTCTTCTGAGCCATCGGGTTGCTGGTCTTCCTCTTCACCTTGTTCCTTCTATTCTTCCAAGCCATCAGGTTGCTGGTCTTCCTCTTCCCCTTGTTACTTCTATTCTTCTGAGCCACCGGGTTGCTGGTCTTCCTCTTCACCTTGTTCCTTCTATTCTGCTGAGCCATCAGGTTGCTGGTCTTTCTCTTCACCTTGTTCCTTCTATTCTTCTGAGCCATCGGGTTGCTGGTGTTCCTCTTTGTCTTGTTCCTTCTATTCTTTTGAGCCATCAGGTTTCTGATCTTCCTCTTCCCCTTGTTCCTTCTATTCTTCTGAGTCATCGGGTTGCTGGTCTTCCTCTTCACCTTGTTCCTTCCATTCTTCTGAGCCATCGGGTTGCTGGTCTTCTTCTTTGCCTTGTTCCTTCTATTCTTCAGAGCCATCAGGTTGCTGGTCTTCCTCTTCACCTTGTTCCTTCTATTCTTCTGAGCCATCAGGTTGCTGGTCTCCTCTTCACCTTGTTACTTCTATTCTTCTCAGCCATCAGGTTGCTGGTCTTCCTCTTCGCCTTGTTCCTTCTATTCTTCTGAGCCATCGGGTTGCTGGTCTTCCTCTTCGCCTTGTTCCTTCTATTCTTCTCAGCCATCAGGTTGCTGGTCTTCCTCTTCGTCTTGTTCCTTCTATTCTTCTGAGCCATCATTTTGCTGGTCTTCCTCTTCTCCTTGTTCCTTCTATTCTTCTGAGCCATCAGGTTGCTGGTCTTCCTCTTCACCTTGTTACTTCTATTCTTCTCAGCCATCAGGTTGCTGGTCTCCCTCTTCGCCTTGTTCCTTCTATTCTTCTCAGCCATCAGGTTGCTGGTCTTCTTCTTCACATTGTTCCTTCTATCTTCCGACCATGATGTCCTTCTCCAGCGATTTCTCTCTTCGTATGATGTGTAGACAAGTCGTACCTTGGTGATCTTTGTCTCCAGTGACATGCCTGGCTGCATTTGTTCCAGAATGTATTTGTTTGTTCTCTTGCCATCTACAGTATGGTATTGATCACATTCTTCTTGTGGTGTTCTAGAAGAAAGTCCTGGATAGGTGGAAATGTGGACTAGAGAGACAAATACTTCAGAACTTTACCACTTATTGTCCACTTGAACTGTTAAATCAGAGCAATATATTTTTTTCAAGAATTGGCATGTTGTCAGGAAAAAATTGTAGCATAAGAAACCTGTCACCCTTATGTCAAACGTCATCAAGGGACAAGGTTGTACTCTCTACAACAGCTGCATAGCATCTGAACAGCTTGCTGTCAATCTGCAGGAAGTGCTTGGTTTCCCTATAGCACACCCAGAGGTGAAATGAAGTATTACACAATACACACTGGAATCACTGAGCTGTTTGTGGATGATATTTTCAGCTACTCTCTGCTCTGGTTAATAGCTTAGGGTCTTGGATAGAGACTGTTCACACGAGTCCCTAATATGGTCTTTGAAAATGGGTTTTGTAACCAGACAACCACGTCTGATAAACTGTATTCGGTTTATGAGATATCTCCCTCATGACTTTATGGCCATATAAAAGCATCTGCTCTCATCCCTTGTAGCGTTGACTGCGAGCGTGGAGCATCACATGACACTGTGACATCATGCTTGGCTGACGGTCCTTCTCTTCAGATTCCCAGGGTCAGAAGAATATGTCTGGAGGAGGGGAACTTATAAACCTGCGGACAAACAAAGAGAGCAAGAGAAAGAAAAGATGTCCAAGAGCCGAGGACTGAGAGGCTGGAGGATACTCTCCAATGGAGCTGATAGCTTGCAGAATTATTCCTTTACTTCTTCAGGCATAGACGTATCCTGGAGACATATGGAATCAATATGTCTAGGGTACCCTCATACAAATATCATTGTCAAACATTCTCCAGTTCTGGTACGGCTTCTTTCCCGTTCACCGTTGATTCAACATGAGCAGAACCTCTTACCGGGGAGAGACAGATGTTTCTTCTTGTTTGACGACCATTATGATATGTGGTTGCCACATATCAATATCACACTTAGGAACCAGTTTCTGATGCTGATGCCTCAATGTGAAGAGGATTGCCAGGTGAAGAACAACAAAGAAGCTGGTTCCTAAGTGTGATATTGATATGTGGCAACCACAAGAGTGGTACACGAGAGTGGATAAGATTGCCGGACAAGCTACACCTTCACAATGCTGCCAAGAAAGATGACCATGAGAGAGAAGCTGCTGAGAAGGTTGCCAGAAGGCTACATAAAGTGACCCCACTGTACCAATAAACATGATCTAACCTCTGTTCAAGCTGTTGCCTCTTGTGACACTGGTCAATCCACCATGCTTGTGGTCTCTTGTAGGACTCTGTAACTAACAAGCGTGTTGCCTCTTGTAAGACCCTGTAACTAATAAGCTGATCTTGTATAACTCTAAACATACAAGCTTACCGACCCTTGTAAAAATGTAACTAACAAGTTTGTCATCTCTTATAAGACTGTAACTAACAAGCTGGTCGTCTCTTGTAGGATTCTGTAACCAACTAATTTGTTGTCTCTTGTAGGACTCTGTAACTAACAAGCGTGTTGCCTCTTGTGACACTGGTCAAATCCACCATGCTTGTGGTCTCTTGTAGGACTCTGTAACTAACAAGTGTTGCCTCTTGTGACACTGGTCAATCCACCATGCTTGTGTCTCTTGTAGGACTCTGTAACTAACAAGCGTGTTGCCTCTTGTAAGACCCTGTAACTAATAAGCTGATCTTGTATAACTCTAAACATACAAACTTTCCGCCTCTTGTTAAAATGTAACTAACAAGTTTTCATCTCTTATAAGACTGTAACTAATAAGTTTGTCATCTTTATGAGACTGTACTAACAAGCTTGTCGTCTCTGTAGACCTGTAACTAACAAGCTTGCGCCTCTGTACACTGTAACTTCAAGCCTGCCGCCTCTTGGTGAGCCATGCTGCAGTTGAACAGTGTATGCCTGGATCTTTCCACCATCCACCCTCTTCTCTAAGTGGATAACCACTCTTCCATCGAGGACCAACGTTTCCGATTTATATTTCCTAAAAAGTCACAACCCCCAATCTCCAATTATGAACCTCTTTAATATACATTTGCAGTTGCCTGTGGTGTAGTTGATGCATATAATAATTATTCTGTATCTTTGCAGGACATTGCATAATTAATTGCATATTAAACAATGCAGATGAGAAATGATGATTTCTTGTTTATAGACTTTTCGGGGGGTCGTAGCCTTCACTCCTAATAGACTTCATAGCTCAGAAGACTCCAAACCATGGGAAAAGAAATACTGGCGTGATGGAACTCACTACAGTGAAGGATGAGTCCATGACAGAGGAAAGTCACACATAAATCAAATATCAGGGCCAAATTAGGAGATGTGAAAGAATCGAAGGGACCATGTAATCATCACACGTCTCCAGCCTCAGCAGAAGAGATTCAAGAGGCTTTAATAGAGAATAATGGTCCTCAAACAAGAAGAAACCTGAAGGAGTGTAGATGTGGGAGGTGAATGGTTCAGCTTGGACCTGGACCCTGGTGATTGTAGAGGGGCAAAGGCCCATGTACTACGATGTATTACCAGCAATACTGTACATGGGCAGTGCAAAGCATTAGGAATTAGGAGGTCACAGTATTGAGGGGCTAGCGAAAGCGGTGCTGACAGTCACAAATGTGGCGCCCTGCTAACAACAGGTACCCACAGACTCACCTGCAGCATGGATGGGTTTCACATAGCGGGTACACAGCTACACGCAACACCTTCCACCTCAGCACAGTAGGGGGAGCTCAACCTGCTGCTATTAGGCAGGACCCCCTATAAATACTGGTGCTGGGGGCGGAGTTAGTCAGTGAATGTGCAGTCGCTACAAGAGCTGCGAAGACGTACTGGTGTTCGGTGCTGCGTTATGCCCGAGCCAGTCACCCTGACCAGTCTCCGGTAGCCCTGCAAGGCCCAAGAGTGGGGTCGAGAGGCAAGGAGAAGAGGCAGAACAGTGGGGGAACCAAGGAGCCAGCATTAGGTTCACCCCTGAGCAACTACCGACACCGGAGTCCGCGTCCACTGGAGTGCACCAAACCCAGTGGAGAACACCAGAAAACCATGGAGACTTCAGTCTCCCGGGTTCTGCGCAGTCACATACCAGGGTGCCAGGCACCGCGGGGAGAGAATCAGTGGTAGTCAACAGAGGGTATCCCGATGACAGCACAGGAGGAGAACGAGAGAGCAGAGGAGGCTAGCGAAGTTCTACACAGGCGGGGGCTTCATACACACACAGGGAAAGCAACAAGGAGGCCTTATACCACTCGCTGTGGAGACCCAGAAGTGCGTCGTGAACACCCGGCGGTACTGTGGACGATTTACCTGCTTCAACACCAGTTAAAAGGTAAAGAGCAACCAGCGGTGTGTGTGTCAGTCCTTCCCCGTGCCCCTGCCATCCTCAGAGACTGTCCAGTTAACCATCCATCCATCACCAGCACCCCTATCATCCCCTGCCCCGGGGGTTAGCTCCACCTGCAGGGAGCTGTACCATCAAGGCCGCTGTAACCAACCACCCTCCGGAGGACTGAAGTGGCATGTGGTGCTCAATCACCAGAAGCTGTGGGTGGCGTCACGTGAACTACATTATAAACTTTATTTCCCCTGTACATATATTCCCTTTTTAAGTTCGGTCTCCGGGGCCACGGGTCTGGGCTGGCCACCAGTGACATCCCCATCCACAGCGGAAAGGGCCCGGATACCCGAGTTCCCCACTGCCCCGGGTGACTCACAGGTGAGGCAGTGCCTCAGTTGCAGAGCAGCCCTGGCCTTGCATCACGTTTCCCCAGCGGCTCCCCATTGCATCCCATAAGTCCAGAGTCGCCCTCGGTGAGGACCAAAGCAGACACAAAGTCAATCAAGTTCTTCAACGATTCTTTACTAAAACAGTGTCCTGAAACATGGGCACAAAACTTGAATGTTACTTGTATAGGGGTGTTCAGAATGAGAGATTTTGGCGCAGACTGCTCCCACCATACTGGAACCTCTAGATCCTCACTTACCAAACTCAACAACACATATCCCACTGCAAATTATTTAGTCTCCACTGGTTCCAACCCAACTCTTCCCGTAAGGATCTACTCTGAGGATTGGCTAGGGCCACCTTTTAGACATGTTCCTTACCACCAGCACCATGTAGACCCTTTCTCAGAATCTGCTGAAGCTCAGCACAACTATACCGGAGGGATCAGTCGCTTCCCACTATATTCAGTCCCCTGTAGAATCTAATAAATGGGCCTGCGTGGTTCCTTGTTTTTCTCCTCTCTGTGGACTTTCCTGCTATTTCTACACTATAAGACCTTTTTGTAGACTGGGCCCCACCCCTAAGGAGTATCAATAAATATTATTAATAACTTTACATAACTTCACCTTAACCCCTAGGTGACTACATACATATAATTAAACATACAATGTCTAGGCACAAACATAAAGAAAATGGACCCTCCTGGGCGGGGTGACAGTGCCCTAGACCCTCTTACAACAGAATTAGAAGTGACAACGCCCCACTAGGGCCGTGGGGTACTCAGAATCGGGCCGGACAGTTGTTTGGGGATATCACAGTGGAGTGACCCGGCTCCGTGACCCTGGCTGTGTCATAAAAATGGGGGTAATTTATACGGGATTGAGTCATGACGCCACCCGTGGTATTCGGCAAAGGATGGCCGACGCTGCAGTTCAGGACCACTGGGGCAGTTGGTGACACAGCAAAGATAGTAAAGCACCCCACGGTGTGAGCACAGCCCCAGAGACAGGTAGGACAGTCTGTTCAGGTGATGGTGACAGTTGAGGTGCAGACAATAAGCAAGTGACACAGAAAAGTGCAGTTTTCTATACCTTTTACTTATTGGCAGATGATAATGCCAACCGGGGTACTAGTTACAGATGATCAAAGGAGTCTGGCTAGCCTGGAAGCATTCGGAGGTCCACCTCGCCAGGTAGGGTTGGAGGCCTTCCTACTGTGCTCCCTTTTCGGGTCCCTGCTGCCTGTAGCTAAGCTGCGGCCCTCTCATCAATGTTGGGCCTAACCTGTATGGCAGACAGCGTGAACCTACCACGAGCACTGCCTTTCCACTCGCAGTCCCAGTCTCTGGGTCTGCTGTGGTGCCACTGGGTGTTCGGTCTGGCCAAGGGGCTTGCAACTCCCTGCCCTCCAGATTCGGCTGTCGGGGCGTACAGCACCCGCACAGCCAAGGACTCTGGTGTCTTTTTTGTCAGTGCTCCGCCAGAGAGAGCAGCTCCGAGTGGATATAGACTCCCCCTTCTGGCCTGGAGTAGGAATTGTGTTGCATGCTGTTTATTACCTTGCATGGGGACCTCCTCCTGCTTCAAGGCATGACATTACCCCTCTGAGACTCTTGGGTGCCACAGAAGCAAGTGGGAAGAGTGGCTAGACTTCTGGATGATATGTGAGCAGCCTGCACTTACTATCTGAATACTCAGGCGGCGTGCAGCAGCATGAGCCAGCATTAAAAGTGCTTGGATGACATTAGAGGGGTGCACGCCAGGTTTCAAAAGTACTCCAACTTACATTAGTACAAAAGGAGGCAGTCTACAGGGTAATATGGAAGCAAAGCCTGTGCCCGGAGCCGGGACAGGTGAGGAAATAATCTCTGACACCCTTATAAGTCTCAATCACGAAAGAAACACCAAATTTGAGATGTTTCCAGTCCCCTGCCAGACATTTCAATCAATTTCTGAAATATGAATCCCTAATAAGTTTATCTAAATACAAATCAACTGAAAAAATAAATCCTGGGAAATGTCGCTACAAAGATATTTTCCACTGGGAAGCTGTAAAAATTCTCACTGGCATCGAACAGCTACAAATGAGTTTATCTAAGTTGTAGGAAGCAGGAAAAGTCCTGGTAACTTCCTGAGATAGAGCAAGGTGTCACCAGGATCTCACCGGGTCAGGTCCACCAGATGTCCGCATGGTGATAGAGATTAGGGCTTAGTGTGTGCAGGTATCTGTGAGCAGAGAGACCCCTTAATACATGTTTCCAAGATCCTTCTCGCACTCCTCAAACTCACTACCACGATTATTTAGACTCTTCCTCAACTATGAAACCATCAAAACCACCTTATAAGCCAACTCCTCCAGTAAGCCGACAATAACTCTGCTGCCACAGCAATGACCGGTAAGGTGGCCATATAATAGGTTGAATGTCACCCAACACCAACAATATTTAATATGTATGGGATGTCTTGGTTCTACCCCAATGGCAGATGTTGAGGGAAAGCATGATTAGCCACATATCCAAGCCCTTGCCACCTCCTGCTGACTCCGAATCAAAAAAACATTCCTTGACCAAGAAACTGCAAATACACTCGTATATACCTTCATCATCTCTTGTCTCGACTACTGCAACCTCCTGCTCTCTGCCTCCGCTCTAGCACTCTAGCATTACTCCAATACCACCCCAAACTCTGCTGCCGGACTTAGCCACCTGTCTTCCCCAGCCTCTCCTCTCTGCCAAGCCCTTCACTGGCTTCCCATTGCCCAGAGGATTCAGTTCAAAACCCTAACCATGACTTACAAAGCCATCTACAACATGTCTCCTCCATATATCTGTGACATGGTCTCCCGGTACTCACCTACACGCAACCTGCGATCCTCCCAAGATCTCCGTCTGTCCTCCCCTCTTATCTCTTTTTGCCATATCGCATAGAAGATTTCTCCTGTGCATCCTCCATAATCTGGAAGTCTTCTCCCCAACACATCAGACTCTCACCTACCATGGAAACCTTCAAAAGGAACCTGAAGACCACCTCTTCCGACAAACCTACAACCTGCAATAATCCTAAGTCCACTATCCCACTGCACGATCAGCTCTACCCTCTCCTATGTATCCTCACCCATCCCTTGTAGACTGTGAGCATGCTCAGTACACTAAAACCGCTGTGTGCCGTCTAATTTCACTTCCCAATGTATCACATACATTGCGGAAGTGAAATTTAAGTAAAGCAGGTGTTGAAAATAAAAAAATCTCTATTCTCACCTGTCCTGCGATCCCCCGATGTCGGTATCAATCTCCCAGTAAAGGACCTGCCGTCACCATGATCGGTTAGTATTGCGTCGTGTGACTGATGACGCTGATCGGGTAGCCCCGCCCAGCCAGGTCCTGTAAGCATCCGGAGATAGATGCCGACGTCGGGGGATCGCTGGAAAGGTGAGAATAGAGATTTTTTTATTTTTAACCCTTGCTTTACTTAAATTTCACTTCCCCATCATGTATGTATATACATTGCGGAAGTGAAAGTGTCCCGCACAGCTCTTTCTGTGTCCGGACCCATGATAATCACAGCCCCGGACACAGAAATAGGTCACCTCCTGTGTTGTCCGTTCCTGTCCGTGGGGTCCTACAAAAAGTAGGATCCCACGGACAGGAAAAATATCGCAATGTGAAAGCAGCCTCAGAGAAGACCTTATTTGTTGGAAGAGACTTATCATAACCTATTCCCCAGCATTTCTATGTAATCTGGTTAACATGGAAATGTTTTTTTGCAGCACCACCACAGGCGAAACTAGTTATTTAAATTAGTGTGTTGGAAAGCAATGGCCACTTTACACTGAATGATGCTATGAACATTGATTCCAAGACTATTGGTCTGTCTGAATGTCTTAAATGGAGAGATGCTCTTTACAACTGTGCTCCACTTTTACTGTAGTGTCCCACGAATGGGAACAACCTATATATCTATTCTTTGCATTGTGTATTTTTCCTCCTATCAGGAAATTCCTATATTGTTGCTAGGTAGACTAGTCTGTGTGAGAATTGTCCCTACCTCCCTCCCTTAGTTGGCCTCTGTACAGGATGCTCTCCCTTCATCAGTTTAGTTTAGAGAAGCCATTACTAAAGAGCAGGTGTGCAACCCTGTACAGATTATTCCTTTTCACCTATCGTTCCATTGTAACTAATACAAGATTTGGAAGAAAACTACAGCGTTTCTCCTGGTCTTTCTACAGCTGCAGTGACGATTGAGTTGACACTGCTGTCCATCGTTTGGTGATGTAAGTACAAGTATGCAATTATCTAAAAGACTGGTGATTAGAGCGCTTTGGATTTTCAGTCATCAGAAGGGGACAGAACATTTGCTAACAGATGAAAATCCTGAACACAAGATGTCCTTGTAGTAATTCAGAATTCCCTACATGGATTTGATAGATCTGAGACATAAGGAACAACAAGCCTCATCCATCTGTCTTACACATATTGATGTATTCCAAGTCTCATCGGTCAGGTGCCCCGCCATGCTTCTTTATATTTCTTGAAGAAGAGAAGATTTTTGTGCTGGTTTCCCCATGGAGGTGGAGGTACAAGGCAAATTATTGTGGACACAAAAACCTTGTGGACTTCTCAACTGTTTCGAAGAAGGACTCTATAGACCCAAAAGTGGGACAAAAAGTTCCCAAGAAGATGAGATTTCATTTTTGGACTTCAATGCAAAATCTGCACCGAGGTCGCCACCGATCACGTGCAGTTTCTAATTCAAGTGTCACATGTGTGTCACGTCCGCCTAGGACCTTTGTGGAATCTGCGATTAGAAGGTCACAGCGATTAGCAGATTGCATGGCATCATTGGAGTCCAGTCAGAGATGAACATAAGTGGAGAGGATTCCATTTCCTTTGGTGCTGTAAGGGTTAAAAATTCCTTTTTGACCCTCCTTTTGCTCTAATCTCAACTGCTACTCCCTTCTGCCACTTATTGCCACTCCCTTCTGTTATTTAAACTCACTCCTAGCTCTCCCATGTTCCAGTTATAGTTCTTCTATGCTGGCCTCCTGAACAAACTGCTCCTATCACAGCTGTGGAATTGCCTGTGCTATTTATACCTGGTTTTTGTCTCTCTAGTCTTATCGTACAGCAAGACTAATGTCTTGCTGCCAACTCACTAGCGAAGGCTACCAGGACAGCAGGGCTAATGTGGTTTACACGTCGTGATCGGCGTCCAACTCCGACCAATCCGACCAAATCACGTGGTTCGGAGTTGGACCCGATATCGTTGGCGTTGTACGTTTGAACGTACAACGCGATGCTGACGATGCAACATATCGGTTGAATGAGCGTGCTATTCAACTGCCCGATATCGGATGCCGTTGTAGCGCATCGCGTGTGACAGCCAACTACGATGTGTAGCCCACGTCACATTCATCCCATGTTAAATGGTCGTTCTGGTTGAGGGCGTACACATCACGGGACGTTGTATCCCGATATCGGCTGTGTAAACGGCGATGCTATAGCAGAAAAGCGTGCTCAAAAAGCGCGCTCCGCGCGTGGTCCCGATATCGGGCGATATCGGGAGTGTAAACCACATTAGGCAATGATTGCGCACTGAGAGATGGACCCAACTAGGACATTAGGAAGTGCAGGAATCAAGCACAGGTGAATGTCAGGGGGTCTCGCCTACCCATCTCCCTATCGTTAGGGTCACCCTTTGCCTTCCCCTTTCTTTTGTGCTGCTCATCAAGCGTCTCCTCGCTCAGTTGTGATGAGAGACTTATTATGTTATAGAGGGGTCTTTGGGTCCACTTAGACCCCCCAGTGTCTGGGTGTACTTCTACTGTTATACCTCTGTCCTTAATACGCCTCCAGTGAACAATCACCAACTAGGAGCATATGTAAAAGCTCACTGCAACATTCACTAGGTTCAGTGTAAAGGATGCAAAAACAAACAAGCTATGAACTATGGGCAGAGTTTCTGACGTAACGATACCCAGATAGATATTTGAAGCTGACCTCACATTGAAGAAACTCAATGGATTTACGGTGGGAAAAGCTTCTTGACCTTTAGGCAAAGCAGAAATGTGACTCAAGCTCAAGAAGATTTCGGGAAACGTATCGACCTACTCATAGAAGAGGGCAGATTGTGGGAAACGTACGTTGTCATTTTTAGGAAACTCACTTCAGAGGGCACAGCACTGAATTATTGGGAACCTACTTGGCCGGTTTGGCGGAGACTCGTTACATTGTTGAGGCCGAGGAATGGATTGTGGGAAACGGGCTTGATATTCGGGGGACATCGATGGCGTTGACTTCTCTAGACAGCCTTCCAATTATAAACCTGTCTGGTGTATTTTTATCCACTTTTTCTATTCTCAGATCTTAAATAAAAACAACTTGTTTCCCTCATGATGAAAATATTCCAGCAATAGGAAAATTCCCACAGTACGGAGAAATGACGGCGATCAGTACAGAGCGATAAGCAAAGCTGGCTCAATGCACCGGTCCAAACTGCAGAGACTAAGTTCATTAAAACGCTAATGACTTCAAAATATGCAAAATATATGGAAAATGTACAAATTTAAATAAAAATTAGGATAAAGTAGTTCTCCAGATGAGGACGTATCTCCAGCGCCCATAGATCAATGGAGACATAAGCAGGGGCTGCACCGCAATCCATGCCTGATCGGAGACGCTGTGACTTAAAGACTCATCACATACAGTATAAGCAACTATAGAAAGTTAGGGGCTGACAACAAAGAAAGAAAATACTCTACAAAATAAGAGGATAGGAAGACATCTCACCCTCCGTCCATGCATTCTGCTACTAAATCTTGTTACTCTGACCTTCCTACCACTTGTAGTATACTCCAGCCTTTTAATTTTTGGTACCATACTCTCTCTATTTTTGGAACCATACGTCGCATCCTGGGGACTGGTGACGTGACCCGGTGCCATGGTCCCAGGTGCGGCAATAAAAAGGAGGGCCGAAAATAAAGAAAAAGGGTAATAAAGTTTTTAGAAATGGTTCGTGACGCCACCCGTGGTTTGTGGCCAATATGGCCATTGCTGCCGTCCGGGCCTCTGGGGATGATGGTAATACGAGGCATGGTGAGCCCTCCACAGGTAGGGCTGATGTTCCCCTGGGCCGATATATGTGTTAGAAGCAGGCAGACTTCTCCAATTCCCGGCAGAGTGCAGCGTCTTCTCCTCAGGCAATTTGTCTCCGCCCGCACAGCCAGTCAGCTGGCGGCTCTGCAGGTGCTGGTAGGCTTTCATGGCCCGCTCAAAGTACTAGTCAGTCTCACACCAGAATTCAGTTTGACCGGCTTTACTGTTACGGGTTATACAATCACAATTCACAAAAGCACATCGGTTGCTCAGCGGTTTCAGTGTTTTATGGCAGCTGGGGCTAGCTTATCTGCACCACCCCTGTTCAAAACCTTTCGGGCCTCTTTCTATATTCTGGTGCTAGTTACGGGCCAGCAGTCTTGGGCTTTCTGTGGGGGCCTTCTCTGGGCTCACCTAGTCCTAATATGACCACCTTTCTTTTACTGCACCAAAGGTTGGGTTCCAGGCATAAAGTCACTTCACCTCACCGGTTAATTCGCCACATCTACAGGGCCGGTACCCTGGCTGTCAACCCGATCCCTCGGTGCACCTGTTCACCCAGACACACCTCAGATCACATCAGTCCTGCTCCAGTCTGCTGTCTTGGACCCGGACAGGCCATGGTGGTATTGGCTGCCGGGTCCGGGTGGCTCCAGCCTGGTGCTGCTCACTGGTTTCAGGTCTGCTCTCCTCTCTCCTGTCTCCAACTTCTCACTTCCTGTTGTTGTCTTGTGTGCTCTGCTTTTGTGTGTTAGTCGCCACACCCCTCACTGGGGTCTTTCACTAACTTTCCACCCACCACCTGGCACCCCTGTTTCCCATTCTAGACATGGAGTTACTAGTATGAGGATCGGGAGTGTGGTGGGTGTTGGTGTGGGGTGGTTGACTTACCAGTCCCAGCTGCAGTGCCTTTCTGTGGCCACTGGTCCGCAGGGGCGCCACACATGCTCTTACAATTTTTGGTACCATACTATCTCCATTTTTGGTACTATACTCTTAATTTTTGGTACCATACTATCTCAATTTTGGGACCATACGCTTTACAATTTTTGGTATCATACTCTTTACAATTTTAGGTACTATCCTCCCTCATCTTTTGGTACTATACTCTTTACAGTTGTTGGTACCATACTCTTTCCTATTGCAATTATAAAAAAGAGTTCAGATTGTTTTTCTACCACTTTTAATAGTGCCATTCTTCAAACTGCAAGTATTAATACTCTATCCTTTCCATTACTTCATCATTCGTACTGCAAGTACCCATCTTCCAGCCTGCCTACCGCTTGTAACATACTGTGTCAATTCCATTTTTGAATCCATATTTCACCTATCATACTCCAAGTACTAATACTCTGACCTTCCTACCACTTGTAGCATACTTCGTCATTTCTATTATTAAAACCATAGTTCCCCACTGCAAGACCTAATACCTTACTACTGCCTTTAGAAAATTCCCTCATTTCCATAAACAATATCATATCTCACCAGTCATGTTGCAAGTACTAATACTAAATTCATCTTGTAATTTGTATTATTCTTCATCCTTTCCATTATTGGTACCATATTTGATCTTCCATACTAAAAATATGAATTCACCCCAGTCTAACTACCTCTTGTAGAATACTCCATCCTTTGCACTTTAGGCACTATATACCATATTCTCTACCGCAAAAGAAAAAGTTAGGGTATTCTATGTACTACTTGTACAATTCTGCCCAGATCAAACCAGATATGTCTCTGAAAGTGATGCCCCACCAGGGCCGTGGGGTACTCGGAGCCAGGCTTTTGGGGAGTCACAGGGGTTGAGACCTGGCCCCATGACCCTGAGTGTCAATTAAAAGTTCGGGGGAGATAGGTTTAGGGGTAGAATCGTGACGCCACCCGTGATGCTTGGCTACTGATGGCCCACGTTGCAGTGCGGGATTTCTCAGGATGATGGGATCGCAGCTAAGGTAGTATCGCTCCCCATGGGTGGAGCGGTTCCCCAGGGCAACCGGCAATGTCTATGACGGTGGTAGGCCGTTGGGGTGCAGGACTGAGGGCACCGAATAACCGACAGACACACAGTACGTAGTCTCCGTTACCTTTACTGGTAGTTGCAGGTAGAAGCCAGGATACTGTCCACAAGTGATGTTGTGAGTCTGGATGGCCTGGAAGCAATTTAAGGATCTCCTCACCCAGTGAGTTCTGACTGAGGCTTCCCTGCTGCGCTTCTCCTTTCTAGTCCTGGCTGCCTGTAGCTAAGCTGCGACCCTCTCTTCCTGCTGGTAAATCTCTCACTTGTATGGCAGGCAGCTTGAGCCCTTCTCTGGCACCACTCCTCTGGTGACTGTCCCTGCGCTCTCTGATGCTGCTGTGCCTCCAGGTGCTCTGCTGTGTCCGGGAGACGTCCGGGAGACTCTGCACTGGGGTGATCCGGTAAGCTGGCTCCACTACCCAGGCCTGATTCTCTCCTTCCTCAAACCCTCACCTACGAGTCCCTCACACTTGCTATTCTCTAACCTCGGACGAGCCTGGCACTGCTACAATCCGCAGGATGTCTTCATAGTCCTTCTAGGAACTGCACTGACAAACCCCGCCCCCAGGCCTGAATTTATAGGGGAGCTCCCCTGAACCCGGGTTCAGAGCTCCCCCTTCAGGTCTGGAGTCATCAAAAGTGTTGCATTCTGTGGGCTTACCTGGTGTGGATACCCCTTCTTGCTTCCAAGCATGACATCAACCCCCTTGGGAGGCAATGCCATTGTGGCAACCGGACGTTGTGGTGCCACACAAGCAAGGATCACCAAACTACGACTTCTGTACACATTATACGAAGAAAGAAATCATTGGAGAAGGACATCATAGTCAGAAGAATAGAAGGAACAAGGCAAAAAGAAAGACCAGCAACCTGATGGCTCAGAAGAATAAAAGGAACCATACTAAGAGGAAAACCAGCAACCCAATGGCCCGGAAGAATAGAAGGAACAAGGTGACGAGGAAGACCAGCAACCTGATGGCCTGGAAGAATAAAAGGGAAAAGGCGAAGAGGAAGATCAGCAACCCAATGTCTTGGAAAAATAGAAGGAATACAGCAAAGAGGGAGACCAGCAACCCGATGGCTTGGAAAAATAGAAGGAACAAGGTGAAGAGGAAGACCAGCAACCTGATGGCCTGGAAGAATAAAAGGGAAAAGGCGAAGAGGAAGATCAGCAACCTGATGGCTCAGAAGAATAGAAGGAACAAGGTGAAGAGGAAGACCAGCAACCCGATGGCTCGGAAGAATAGAAGGAACAAGGCGAAGAGGAAGACCAGCAACCTGATGGCTCAGAAGAATAGAAGAAACAAGGCGGAGAGGAAGACCAGCAACCTGATGGCTCAGAAGAATAGAAGAAACAAGGTGAAGAGGAAGACCAGCAACCTGATGGCTCAGAAGAATAGAAGGAACAAGGTGAAGAGGAAGACCAGTAACCTGATGGCTCAGAAGAATAGAAGGAACAAGGCGGAGAGGAAGACCAGCAACCTGATGGCTCAGAAGAATAGAAGGAACAAGGCGGAGAGGAAGACCAGCAACCTGATGGCTCAGAAGAATAGAAGGAACAAGGCGGAGAGGAAGACCAGCAACCTGATGGCTCAGAAGAATAGAATGAACAAGGTGAAGAGGAAGATCAGCAACCTGATGGCTCAGAAGAATAGAAGGAACAAGGTGAAGAGGAAGACCAGCAACCTGATGGCTCAGAAGAATAGAAGGAACAAGGCGGAGAGGAAGACCAGCAACCTGATGGCTCAGAAGAATAGAAGGAACAATGTGAAGAGAAAAACCAGCAACCCTATGGCTTGGAGGAATAGAAGGACAAAGGTGAAGAAGAAGACCAGCAACCTTATGGCTTAATACTATCAAGAAAATAGCAGAGAAGACCCTGTTGGATGTATCTAGGCTTGGAGAAGACCCTGGTGGATCTATCTAGGCTGCACAGGATCCATCTTCCTACAGAGCGTTCATGCATCAGTCACCATGGCTCGAGATCGAGCTGAAGGCCAGTAAATTATAATAATAAATCTTTTTCACTAGTAGTACTGCATGCCATTCTTAGTAATACTAATTCTCCAACAAGCCACCACCTCTAGAATCCATCCCTCCCACAATTTTGTCTCATATTCCACCTTTTCTATTCCTTCCTACCGCTCAGCGTCTTCCATCCTTTCTATAACTGGTGCCATATTTTGTCTCTAATACTGTGAGTTATAGTACTACATCCTTACTCCATCCTTCCTATTAGTTGCACCAACCTAATCTCGCCTTAAGTGATGTTTCACACTTTAGCCCACATTTTTCACAGTCTCCTCATTGATACTACTCCCGTGGCCATCAAGAATGGACTTTACTGATGAACCCTCCATATCTTCTGCCTTTCTTCTCTTCTACTCCTTATAACCTTCCTTCTTTTTCATCATGAAGACTTTCCTTTTCTGCCACTTTTACTCCTTTGTCACCGATCGTCCATCTCTCCAGGACCTTACCCCCCATTGCTACACCCCAAGGACCACACACCCGTCCCGTCCTCCTTTCTGCTACATCTTGACCTATTACAAATTACATCTTTCCTGGAGTAAATTCCTTCTCTTACTCCAGGCTCATCCTCTCGGATTTACATATCTGTCCTATTATTGTAGATACTTTTCTTTGCTCCAGGCCTTGTGTCCTCCTCAGAACTTCTGGTCACCAGGACCATGAATCCCCTCCCTTCTCCAAACTTCACTTCCTCCTTATGGTCCATTTTTTGTTCTCTATGGTTACAGGTCTGTGTTTGTCCCTAAGACCACACAGCCCTCTCCCTTCCTTTTATAGTCAGGCTCTCCGGCTGTTACAGATCTGGATTACTCACTCTAGGCCTTAATGTCATGGGAATCCTCAGTCAGACAAGACCTCCATCCCCTCCTCCACGCCGGCCAGAAGTACAACTGCTTCTAATTATATTAATCCCACTCCTTCTCTAACGTCTCAGTATAAGGAGCAGAGTTTATCTCTGTGGTTAACACAAACCCTTATATATCAGAGATTTCCTTCTTACAGGGAACCCTACAGATCATGAACACAACCGGTATGATGGACTACGGTGGACTGGTGTGTCCCCACATGTGCATCTTTAAAGACCATTGTAATGTCACCATCATCTCCTACCACCGCCATTTGGGCCCCTTGCCAAATCTGGCCCTTGGGTGACAACTGCTGCCTCTGTCACTCTTATAGTCTCTGATTTTGCTTCTCGTTTACGCCCTATGAGACCTGTAAGGGCGCCTATTTTTATTTTCAAGTTGGCTTCTTCAGAAACCAGTATAAGGCTCTTAAAATTTGAGAAAGATAAAAGGGTGGTGGAGCTCTACACCCTTCCTTCTTAAAATGTGAACCCGACATAAACATGTTGCTTTACAACAGCTGCCTGACACCAATGACTAGTTATAGTTATGCCTGGATATCCAACCACAAGAGTTTTCAGCTAACTTTCTTAGACCCCCAAATGGTTGATAAGAGTAGTTAGGATAAAGCATATGTGCTATATCTATGCATAGGTAGATATGTCACTTAGGGAAAGTGGGACACAAGTCTTGCCATGGGGTCTGCCCTAGAAGACCACAGTGATTAGGTAAGCAAGATAAATCTTCCAAAAAGTTCTAATTATCTCCATTTCTGTTCATAGATTTGATCCAGTAATGCAACATTTATTAAATTGCAAATGAACTGCAATACCAGATTCAGCCAGTGAGCAATGGTGGCGCTGTTTGATAAGGACTTTTTTTTAGCATAGCATTAAAAAAATACCAAATATTTTAATAAGAAATGCTAATGAATCAGACTGTAATCAACAGACACGACGACTGACTTGTCAAGGTCAGACATAACAGCTAGTCAGCTTATCATATTAGTACTTTAAAGGGAAACCGTCAGCATGTTTATCCATCTGGAAGTAGTGCTATAGCTATATAGGCGCTTACCCCCAATACAAATGACACTTTTTTTTTGTAGAGATCCGATGTGAAGCCAAATGTAAATCAGGCTGAAAGTGCAATGGGGCGTGTCTTAGACAGCTTCTTCCCAGTGCACTGACACGCCCCCTTTGCACTTGCACCCTGATTTGCATATGGTTTCTACACTAGATTTCCTATGACTAGTATATCGTATCTTAGTAATAAAGGTGTCATTGTTATCAGGGGAGAGGCATCTTTACAGCTACTATTACTTCAGAAGTAAAAACACCCCTTGAAGGAGTTGTCCAATTTTTAAAAATGATATATTCTGCTGTGTTTTACAAGTATTATCTGTCTATGAAGATGGGAATAACTGAGTGTAACTGACACCCCTATCACATTTCCCAATAATATCTGCAGTGTAGTAATCTGCTGCAATCAGCATCCCAGAGCGCCAGAGGTGATGATGTGGTCAGCAGCGCCCTCTGTGGGCAACGAGCAAAAGTGCACCCTGGACAGATATCCAATAGACAAAGATGTTGTCTGCGGTACATAAAAAAATGAAAAAAAAGAATTTCTGTGCAAGAAAAAGCTGAAAAAACACAATATTTATGCTACATGTGAACAAGGCCTAAATGGCCAAGCAACGTGGATGTGATTTCATGAAATCTCCGCCCTCGGTGTGTGTACAGACGCTGCTGATCTGTGCGGGGTTGGTGCTTTTTTCTCTCTACTGTATACGCATCTATGTGAAAAAAGCAGGTAAACATAATCCGACATTTTTTCTCATAGAATCAAAGCTTTTCTGCAGTAAAAGCATTAAAATCTGGATTCACATCGGCAGCAAAAACACATCAAATAAGGGGAAAATGCATAAAAGTAAGGTAGCAAACACACAATAATAAGCAGCATTTAGCATTTTTATTAAAAAAAATAAAAAAATGTTAATTTAATTGACAAAAATAATCACGCCATGTTTTCACTCCATTTACCAATTACTATAAATAATCTGATCGCTGTGTTGTGCCGGTTCGTACGATTACAGGGACACCAGATATGTCCTTGCTATTTGCTGATTTGTGATGTTCATTGTTTTAAGATGCAATAAAAATGTCATTATTTTAATTATTTTTTATTATATTTGAGTAATTTTATAGAAAGAAAAAAAAAATGTCTCTTTTATTCTCCCTCTACAATACAGGGACATAGAAATACACTGTGTGTACAGATGTATCTCTATGTACTTGTATAATCTGCTTTTGGGTTCCCTGCCTGCACTACAGATCAAGTATACCAAATTCTCTCACTTTTCTCATCATGGGCTGTGGTTCATTGGTAAAGCTGCTGCCTCTGAACATGACACTCATGAGTTTGAGTTTTTGGGGGGACCAGAGAAGAGAAATGTTTATTTATATTATATGTGTGCAGAGATGTCTGACCCATCCCGAGGAGGAGCAATGGAGTTGGTGAAAGAGAGTCAGAGGAAGTCAGGACAAAGCCTTGATGTAGCAGGGCACAGCCCCCAAATCTGGAACAGTCCTACTGAAATCCGGGATGGCAGCACTGAAGACGAGATGGTCCAACTGAATCTGAGACATCCCACTGAATCTGAGATGGTCCTACTAAATCCAAAACAGCCTGCTGAATCCGAGATAATCCCACTGAATCCTAGACAGTCCTGCTGAATCAAAGATGGTCTTGCTACATCGGGGGACAGACCTACTGAATCTGGGAGAGTCCTGATGAACCTGAGAGAGTCCCACTTAATCAGGGACAATCCTGCTGAATCCAAGAGAGTCCCGCTGAATCCGGGAGAGTCCTGCTGAATCCAAGAGAGTCCCATTGAATCCGGGAGAGTCCTGCTGAATCCAAGAGAGTCCCATTGAATCCGGGAGAGTCCTGCTGAATCCAAGAGAGTCCCACTGAATCCGGGAGAGTCCTGCTGAATACAAGAGAGTCCCACTTAATCCGGGACAATCCTGCTGAATCCAAGAGTCCCATTGAATCCGGGAGAGTCCTGCTGAATCCAAGAGAGTCCCACTGAATCCGGGAGAGTCCTGCTGAATACAAGAGAGTTCCACTGAATCCGGGACAGTCCTGCTGAATTCAAGAGAGTCCCACTGAATCCAGGAGAGTCCCACTGAATCTGGGACAGTCCTGTTGAATCCAAGAGAGTCCCATTGAATCCGGGAGAGTCCTGCTGAATCCAAGAGAGTCCCACTGAATCCGGGAGAGTCCTGCTGAATCCAAGATAGTCCCATTGAATCCGGAGAGTCCTGCTGAATCCAAGATAGTCCCATTGAATCCGAGAGAGTCCTGCTGAATCCAAGAGAGTCCCTCTGAATCTGGGACAGTCCTGCTGAATCCAAGAGAGTCCCACTGAATCCGGGAGAGTCCTGCTGAATTCAAGAGAGTCCCACTGAATCCAGGAGAGTCCCATTGAATCCGGGAGAGTCCTGCTGAATCCAAGAGAGTCCCACTGAATCCGGGAGAGTCCTGCTGAATACAAGAGAGTCCCACTTAATCCGGGACAATCCTGCTGAATCCAAGAGTCCCATTGAATCCGGGAGAGTCCTGCTGAATCCAAGAGAGTCCCACTGAATCCGGGAGAGTCCTGCTGAATACAAGAGAGTTCCACTGAATCCGGGACAGTCCTGCTGAATTCAAGAGAGTCCCACTGAATCCAGGAGAGTCCCACTGAATCTGGGACAGTCCTGTTGAATCCAAGAGAGTCCCATTGAATCCGGGAGAGTCCTGCTGAATCCAAGAGAGTCCCACTGAATCCGGGAGAGTCCTGCTGAATCCAAGATAGTCCCATTGAATCCGGGAGAGTCCTGCTGAATCCAAGATAGTCCCATTGAATCCGAGAGAGTCCTGCTGAATCCAAGAGAGTCCCTCTGAATCTGGGACAGTCCTGCTGAATCCAAGAGAGTCCCACTGAATCCGGGAGAGTCCTGCTGAATCCAAGAGAGTCCCACTGAATCCGGGAGAGTCCTGCTGAATCCAAGATAGTCCCATTGAATCCGGGAGAGTCCTGCTGAATCCAAGATAGTCCCATTGAATCCGAGAGAGTCCTGCTGAATCCAAGAGAGCCCCTCTGAATCTGGGACAGTCCTGCTGAATCCAAGAGAGTCCCACTGAATCCGGGAGAGTCCTGCTGAATCCAAGAGAGTCCCATTGAATCCTGGAGAGTCCTGCTGAATCCAAGATAGTCCCATTGAATCCGAGAGAGTCCTGCTGAATCCAAGAGAGTTCCACTGAATCCGGGACAGTCCTGCTGAATTCAAGAGAGTCCCACTGAATCCGGGACAGTCCTGCTGAATCCAAGAGAGTCCCACTGAATCCAGGAGAGTCCTGCTGAATCCAAGAGAGTCCCTCTGAATCTGGGACAGTCCAGCTGAATCCAAGAGAGTCCCACTGAATCCAGGAGAGTCCTGCTGAATCCAAGAGAGTTCCACTGAATCCGGGACAGTCCTGCTGAATTCAAGAGAGTCCCACTGAATCCGGGACAGTCCTGCTGAATCCAAGAGAGTCCCACTGAATCCAGGAGAGTCCTGCTGAATCCAAGAGAGTCCCTCTGAATCTGGGACAGTCCTGCTGAATCCAAGAGAGTCCCACTGAATCCAGGAGAGTCCTGCTGAATCCAAGAGAGTCCCTCTGAATCTGGGACAGTCCTGCTGAATCCAAGAGAGTCCCACTGAATCCGGGAGAGTCCTGCTGAATCCAAGAGAGTTCCACTGAATCCGGGACAGTCCTGCTGAATTCAAGAGAGTCCCACTGAATCCAGGACAGTCCTGCTGAATCCAAGAGAGTTCCACTGAATCTGGGACAGTCCTGCTGAATCCAAGAGAGTCCCACTGAATCCGAGATGGTCCCACTGAATCCAAAATAGTCCCACTAAATCTGAGACTGTCCCGCTGAATCCGAGATGGTCCTGATGAATCTGTGATGGTCTTGCTGAATCCAGGAGAGACTTACTGAATCTGATAGAGTGCTGGCGTCCATTTTTTTCAACCATACTTGAACCTAAGGATTCGTGGTAGGTGGGCTTGCACCCGAGAAATTGTGTTTGATGTGCTGTTCCCTTTTTTGTTATTATTATTTAATAAATATAAACATTTTTGGAAAGTTTTGTCTAAAGAAGTCTGATCGAACACCCCCATCCCCTTCCTGCAGCACCATAGATCTTAATGTAACAGCAATTCGTTTTCCATTCACTGTCGTTCTGGAGAGGTTAATGAGGCCAAAATCATTGCAAGTAAGCAGAGCTGCAGTATAAAGCACAGACAAGGAATAAAATAGCAGCCCGGACTCTTAGGCCAGCTTTACACCACGGATTTTGTCTATCAGCTTGGATCCTGGTTTTGCAGGATCCACCGGACAGAACCTGACAGCACAGGATGAGCACAAAGTGTGGCCCTCCGATCCTGGTTTTTGCTGGATTCGTTTTGTGCTGCTGTCCATGGTGCTGAAGTTTGCCTGTGTCTGCTCTGCCGCTGTCCAAGGTGTTGAATTCACAGCCTGTGCATGAAATACTGCTGTCCATGGTGCTGAAATTTGGACGGCAAGGATTTCTGAGCATGCTGTTGAAAAAATTGGATCCGGGAAGCGATCCGATTTTTTCCCGGATCTGGCGCTCATAGACTCCCATGTAATAGGCGCTGGATCGTCCCGGATCCAGTTCTGTCCGGTTTTGACCGATTTTTGCACCGGAGCCAAAAAATGATGCAGTCTCCAATTTGGACACGAGGAAAAAACAGACAAAATCGGATCAGGCTCAAAATACACAAAACCGGATGGCCAAATAGGACCAATCCGGCACTATAGGAATACATGGAAAACCGGATCAGGTTGTTTCCGGTTCAAACCAGACACATCCTGATGCTGAAAAGCGTGGTGTGAAGCCGGCCTTAGAAAGGTGCGGTTCAATAATGATTCAATTTGTGCTGATCAGAATGGATATAATGCCCCACAGCCGCTGCTTCATTGTTGCACTGCTCATTATTTTTAGGACTCCTCGTCCTTTAACTTTCCGGATCGGCCTCCTAATACCTAATTGGCTGCAATCCATACAAATGTGACACTATTGTAATATAAAGTTATTTTTCATAAACTGATGCAATGCAAATATGTGGGAATCTTGTAATGCGGAAGGAATTGTCAGTCATGACAGCAACGACAGGCCAAAACCAACATCAGTAGAGAAAGAAGAGAGACGGTACAGTGAAGAGTACGGCGGAGCACCCAGCATATTGATAAAATGGTGCAGGATGAGTCTTCAATATCGTCATATGCCTTTAATACCTGTTGGCCAAACTATCAGATGGCAGCTATTCCACCCAACCTCCTCATACTTATGCACACTTCGTTTGGCTAAGCGTGCATGTAGATTAGTGAGGCGTATGGAGTTAAAAAAAAAAATGCGTGGGGCTCCGCGCAATTTCTATGTCTAGCCAGGTACAGCTAAGCAGCTGGGGGCTGGAATCCGCAGCGCAGGGATGCCCAAGCTTTCTGGGCACCCCCGCTGCAAATTGCAGCCCGCAGCCGCCCCAGAAGATGTCGCGTTCATTGAAGCGCCATCCTCTGGCGCTGAACCCCGCTCTTCCAGCGACCCTGGTGGCGGTAGCACGCTGGGTAATAAAGGGGTTAATACCAGCTTTGTTATACAAGCTGGTATTAAGCCCGAGATTCTTAATGTCAGGCCACGTTTGACCCAGCCACTAAGAATCTCCAATAAAGGGTTAAAAAAAACACAACACAGAGAAAATTTTTTATTTGAAATAAAAAAAAAAGCCATTAGGGACTCCATCTTTAATTAAAAAAATCCTCTTCCGTCCGACGTAGTCCAAAACGCGATGTCCTCTCTGCTACATCCCCTGTGCATAGATAGATGTCTATGCACAGGGAATGAGCAGACTGAGAACAATCTCAGCACTGCTACATCATGTCTGTGAGCAGGCGGGCTCTAGGACCCTGGAGCTGGCAGCCTGCACACAGAGAAGACAGCTGGACTCGGCTCGCAATGTAACAGCAGTTACTTTGCGAGTTTCCCTGCTATCACTGGCACAGTAGCCGAGTCTAATGCAAACAATGGCAATCCTAGTTTTGTCAGCGTTTCTGACAAAACTAGGATTGATATTGATTTGCATTGGACTCGTGCGAGTAATCACTGGGAAACTCGCAGAGTACCGAGTCCTGCGAGTAGATTCGCCCATCCCTACTCAATTCCCTTGAATCCGACTCCGACTCTGACCACACCAAAATGGACACAGACTCCAAGTCCAGGACTCCGACTCCGCAGCCTTGTTTGTATGGGCATTTCTAGCCTAATCAATGCAGAGATATTGAGCTTATTAGGAGCACATTTCTTAGAACAATTGACCTATCGCAGCTTCAGAGGATCAGATATGTTGAATGGTGGGAGCCACCAAGAGGAGGGTTGGCGGATTGAATGTATGGGCACTTTATGACTGCACTCAAGGATTGCCTGTTAAATCCATTCACCATTTCTACATCCCAGGCGTCTCCTTTAAGGCAAGAATCACCATATATACATTTTTTTTTACCCTATTTCATTTTCTTATTTACATCTAATGGTGCCCATACACCTTTAATTCATCATTCATTCAGCAGCTATTCCTTCCAACTGCCTCTTCAACAAGGTGGGGTAAGCTGATGCCTGACACAGATGTGGTATGATCAGACCATGTCCCTGTACGGTCAGACACATCCATTACACAGTACATAGCAGAGACACATATATAAGATTATCTTTGCACAGGAGATGTGGTATGAGCAGACCATGTCCCTGTACAGTCAGACACATCCATTACACAGCACATAGCAGTGACACATATATAAGATTATCTCAGTACAGGAGATGTGTTATGATCACACCATGTCCCTGTATGGTCAGACACATCCATTACACAGTACATAGCAGAGACATATATATAAGATTATCTCAGCACAGGAGTTGCGGTATGATCAGATCATGTCTCTGTATGGTCAGACACATCCATTACACAGTACATAGCAGGGACACATATATAAGATTATCTCAGCACAGGAGATGTGGTATGATCAGATCATGTCTCTGTATGGTCAGACTCATCCATTACACAGTACATAGCAGGGACACATATATAAGATTATCTCAGCACAGGAGATGTGGTATGATCAGATCATGTCTCTGTATGGTCAGACACATCCATTACACAGTACATAGCAGGGACACATATATAAGATTATCTCAGCACAGGAGATGTGGTATGATCAGACCATGTCCCTGTATGGTCAGACACATCCATTACACAGTACATAGCAGAGACACATATATAAGATTATCTCAGCACAGGAGATGTGGTATGATCAGATCATGTCTCTGTATGGTCAGACACATCTATTACACAGTACATAGCAGAGACACATATATAAGATTATCTCAGCACAGGAGATGTGGTATGATCAGATCATGTCTCTGTATGGTCAGACACATCCATTACACAGTACATAGCAGGGACACATATATAAGATTATCTCAGCACAGGAGATGTGGTATGATCAGACCATGTCCCTGTATGGTCAGACACATCCATTACACAGTACATAGCAGGGACACATATATAGGATTATCTCAGCACAGGAGATGTGGTATGATCAGACCATGTCCCTGTATGGTCAGACACATCTATTACACAGTACATAGCAGAGACACATATATAAGATTATCTCAGCACAGGAGATGTGGTATGATCAGACCATGTCCCTGTACGGTCAGACACATCCATTACACAGTACATAGCAGGGACACATATATAAGATTATCTCAGCACAGGAACATTTTTTTTTAAACATCCGATTGTGGAAATTATTATTCCAAGATCTATTGATTAAAATCAACTTTATTCATGGGAAAGCCGCATTAACGTTGTCCACAACTATTGGCTGACTGCTCTCTACCAACTATTACATGTGTTTATAGGGGAGGGGGGAGTATGCCATTTTCAGACATCTCTGGTGGGGACTTATTTCCTTGTGGAATAAAATGATGTGGCATGTAAAAGCAACATTCCGGATCCTTGTCTATCTCAATGTCACCTGTTGGGAAGACCCCAAACTAAATGGTCGGCTGGACCTGTCTAAAATAATGGCTGTGGATGACTTTCCCCTAATGTCTATTGGGGGCCCTTAAAGTCATCTTAAAGGGATGGTCCCATCTATTTATAAATGTCCTTGGTTATATTACTAATTTGGTGTTTTTAGCATAGGACACGAGTTTGGAGGCATCTGCTCTATGTCTACGGTGTATGGCACAAGGTGTTAGGCTACACTTGAAATGATCAATAAGGTTTCAGTAATAAAAGTAAAAACCTTTGGCACACAAGAGAGTAAATGGAATAAGTTGTCAAAACAAGTGTCCTCATTAATGGATGTCCAAATTCATCCATAAAAGATCAAACCAACGTTTTGGCCAACAATGGCCATTATCAAGGTTTATGTGGGTGATATATGAAAAGAAGACAATCCCATGGTATGAGGTGAGTACTTAGCTAAGGTTCTGAAGTATACAAGATAAGGAAGACAGTTTTATAGGTCTGAGAGTACAGAGATAGTGAGGTCCAAGTGGAGGCTGAGACTTCTAGAAAAGTTCAGGGTCCTGCGGAGACTCCTCACTGTTGTGAAGGCCTATACGTAGAGTCTCCGCAGGACCCTGAACTTTTCTAGAAGTCTCTGCCTCCCTTGGACCTCACTATCTCTGTACTGTGAGACCTATAAGACAGTCTTCCTTATCTTGTATACTTCAGAACCTTAGATAAGGCTGGGTTCACATTTGCGCACGATGTGCGCTGTGAACGCAGCGTAGCTGAGCGCGGCAAGACGCAGGCACTATGTGCTCCTGTGTTTAACATGGGAACGCATAGTGCCTGTGTGTACCTGCGCTCAGCTGCATTTGCGTTCGGCTGCGTATAATTTATGCACATGTCAAACGCAAAGTGTTGCATTTTTTGTGCGTAGCTGTGTGCTTGCTTTATGTGCATGCAGACTGCTGTGCACAAAAAATGAATGAAAGTGCATCTGTGCGCAGTGCCATCTGCTGGCAAGCGCACAGACGCGGCGGAAGATGACCTCCTCTGAGGTCATCTGCAGGTGCATCCTTTCCTGTCGTTCCCTTCTTCTTTCCTCTTCTTTCTTCTTTCCTCTTCTTTCTTCTTCTTCTGTCATCTTCTTTCTATCTCCCTGCCGCCACTGCTGCCGCTGGTTTAAAATAGCCAGCGGGAAAGCCAGCGGTGAAAACACTTCACCGCCGGCTTTCCCGCCCCGCTAATTCAAATGATCTCAGCTGATCATTTGAATTAGTGGGGCGGGAAAGCCGGCAGTGAAGGATTTTACCTGATGAAGGCTAATTTTATGTATAGCCGAAACGCGTTGTGTTTATATGTATCATAAATCGGAATTTCCTTGAAATAATCGGAGTAATTAATGAACCATCTGGAAGCATTCCTTGACAAACTGGAAATCCTTCTCTACATCAAAGGGGTTGAACAAGAAACCCGCTGGAAAATCTGAGCTGCTGATAAGGCAGCACCCCCGAGAAACTCCGAGACCCTTTACCCCTATACAGGGATCTGGAATTACTATGGAACCCAGGAGGTAACTGCCTATAGGTGAGCAGCAAATCAGAGCAGGGAGATCACCAGGCAGGGTCAAGGTTAGGAGGTCAGGGAATAGACTAGATCAGGATGGGAAAGTGCAGTCAGAAGGCAGCGTCAAAACCGGGATGGAGGCAAAAGTACAATATTGTCAGGCGGTAGAAGAGTCCAAAATCCAGGCAAGGTCAGAGACAATATAGCAGAACTTAATATATAGTATAACTTAACTAAACAGCAGTGGAAACCAAGAATATATCTGGAGGTTTGCAAGGCTCCAATGTATTTGAAGGGCGCAGTCCCCTCCCATAGGATGGAACTCAGAGCCTGATAACCTCATCCAGACCGCCCCTACAAGCAGGCCAGACAGTGATGTACCCCAGGTATTAGCCACCCCAATTCTGATAGAGGAACGAAGCTTGCGCCTACCAGACGTCTCTACAGGGACCTCTCCTCCATCACCAACATCACCCACCGGGCGAGCACAGCGATGCCTAGTGACAAAGGCAGGAACTAATGGAGGACTAGTCCCCTCTATCACCGGCACCACTAACTGAAAGCAGGGTCAGAAATTGCAGTCACACATACTGAGGGAGACATTATACTTTCTTCATGAAAAACAGCTCCACACCCATGCGCAGGTTGTGTCTGGTATTACAGTTCAGATGAATGGAACTGACTGCAAAATCGAAACGCAGCCATGTTTTTCTCATTTTCTCATTTTATACAGCCCCTTTAATGCTTTGGTTTCTTGGCCGGCCTTTGTTGACATGACAGATACGCCTGAGGATGCACAACTTTATCTTGAGATGTCAAAACTATTTATGAGCAGTAGGTGTTTTCTTGCACAATACTACAGCAGTGAATAATCGTCAGTCTCCGGAATGACCTGGATGACAGATCAGTAAACAAGATATGATTATTATCATTATTATTATTATCTCATTTCATATTAGTATCTGCACGATGACTGGACGACATTCCTTCATTGCGTTGTTGTATTTGTAAATACTGATTTCACCAAAGAAAGGTTTCCATATCCACGTGTTTAAGATTCCTTTAAGGCTGTATAAAGGATAGGTAATATCAGGGACAGAGACAAGAGATACAACTCCCGAGTGTGGTCCAGGAACAGAGGCTTTGTCACTATACAATCCGGCTCTTTGTATTTAGAGATCATTGAGAAGAGATCAATCAATTGGATTTGTGACCAAATTGGGTCACAATATATATAATATAGACATGACGCGCACCCAGGGCTCGGGTACTCAGCTCTCGGGCTCGGTTGCTGGGATGTCACGGGTGGCCTGCCCGAGGCCGTGGCCCTGGTGCTCAATGAAAAAGGGGAAAAATAAAGTATTTACAAATTTTTGTCTTCGTGACGCCACCTGCTGAGTCTGGTGATGCTCACCAGCGCCGCCACAGCCCCCCGGTGGTCGATGGTATTACGGCTTAGATGGATTAGTCCCCGCAGGCGGGACTGGACCACCGGGGCAGTGATGCTGTAAAGAAAACAGTTTGTATTGCAAGGATGCAGCAGAGTCGAAACTTCACTTCACCGGGTAACTTTACTTGAAAAACTTTCATTCAACTATACAGTCTTTCAGTAGTTATTGGTGGTATAACGGCAAATGCTCTGGATACTGCAATTGGGATTTCTAGCTGTAGATTGAACCTGCTTTTATGTTCCTTCCTTTTCCTTCTTTTCTGTTCCCAGTTCTGTGAAGTCTGATCTCCTATAGATGACCTGACCTCCTGCTGCTTGCTTTAGTCTCCTCTCCCTTGTACCCGTCGGGTCAACCTTCTGTCGAATGCCGCAGCCGCCTACTGCGGTTCTGATTCCCCTCTTGTGGGTTCCTTGGGAGTCGGAGCCGTATCTGTAATATTCCCTGTTTAGGGATTCTCTGTGAGCCTTGAAGGATCTCACAGTTCGGGCTCCGGTACCCGTTTCCTTCCTATGGGGCAAACTCTTCCGTTACTCACTTCCCCATTCGAGTGAACTCTACCTCTTTGAGCTTCCTTCTCTCTCTTTCTCTTTGGGATCTTTCCTGTCTGGCGCCCCTCAGCCGAGGTGGCCCCCCCTTGCTCCCTCTGAGGCTGGCTGCCTGCCTCCAACCACCTGCTCTCCAACTCTCTCTCTCCATCGACTGAGCTCTTTGGTTCTCTTTAGGGTCGCTAAGACTCTCCCGAGGTTCCTCCCACCCACTACTCTAGTGTGTGAGTGCTGCTCTAGGGTTCCATCTAGTGACTATAGTCCCAATTTCAGTGGAGTACTGCACCGCTTTTCTGGGTGCAGTACCCCTTTTGTAGCACCTACGTAGTGAGGCGCCATCAGATAGATCAGGACTCCGATCTGATGGTAGATTGATATCAAAGCAAACATCAAGGAGGGGAAAGTCTTGCTTTCCTGCCCACTCATAGAGAAAGCCTGTGAGTCCTGCTCCCCCACACACTCATAGAGAAAGTCTGTGAGTCCTGCTCCCCACACACTCATAGACAAAGCCTGTGAGTCCTGCTTCCCCACCCACTCATAGAGAAAGCCTGTGAGTCCTGCTTACTCTGCCCACTCATAGAGAAAACCTGTGAGTCCTGATTCTCTACTGTTATAGAGAAGCCTGTGAGTCCTGTCCCCACACTCATAGAGAAAGCCTGTGAGTCCTGCTTCTCCTCATTAGAAAGCTGTGAGTCCTGCTTCCCACTCATCATAGAGAAAACCTGTGAGTCCTGCTCCCCCACCACTCATAAGAAGTGTGAGTCTGCTCCCAACACTCATGAGAAAGCTGTGAGTCCTGCTTCCCCCACCCACTCATAGAGAAAGCCTGTGAGTCCTGCTTCTCCACCCACTCACAGAAAGTCTGAGTCCGCTTCCCCACCATAGAGAAAGCCTGTGAGTCCTGCTTCCCCATCCCACTCATAGAGAAAGCCTGTGAGTCTGTTACTACGCCCTCTCATAGAGAAACTGTGATCTCTTCTCCACCCACTCATAGAGAAAGCCTGTGAGTCCTGCTTACTACGCCCTCTCATAGAGAAAGCCTATGAGTCCTGTCTCCTCCACCCACTTATAGAGAAGCCTGTGAGTCCTGATTCCCCACCCATACATAGAGAAAGCCTGTGAGTCCTGCTTCCCCACCCACTCATAGAGAAAACCTGTGAGTCCTGATTCTCCTACCTGTTTATAGAGAAAGCCTGTGAGTCCTGCTTCCCCACCACTCATAGAGAAAGCCTGTGAGTCCTGCTTCCTCCACCCACTCATAGAGAAAGCCTGTGAGTCCTGCTTCCTCACCCACTCATAGAGAAAGCCTGTGAGTCCTGCTTCATCACCACTCATAGAGAAGCTGTGAATCCTGCTTCCCCACCCATCATAGAGAAAGCCTGTGAGTCCTGCTTCCCACCCATCATAGAGAAAGCCTGTGAGTCCTGCTTCCCCACCCATCATAGAGAAAGCCTGTGAATCCTGCTTCCCACCCACTTATAGAGAAAGCCTGTGAGTCCTGCTCTCCACTTACTTTAGAGAATTAGTCCTGATCTCCCACCATCATAGAGAAAGCCTGTGAGTCCTGCTTCTCCTACCCGCTTATAGAGAAAGCCTGTGAGTCCTGCTTCTCACCCACTCATAGAGAAGCTGTGAGTCCTGCTTCCCCACCTACTCATAATGAGGTGTTTTGTGCTACAACTCTTGTAGTAACATCACTAGCCTGTGCTACCTGTGAGAGATTTATGTTTATATGAACATTGGTTTTCCTGTATACATGTAATGTGTGTATCTGCTGAGAAAATGATAAATGTACATATGACGCAGCCACCAGGATCGTGGGTACTCGGAACTAAGTCGGGAGTTCTTTGGGAAGGTCACAGTGTTGTGAACTGGTTCCGTGGTCCTGGTTGTGTCAATAAATGGCAGAATATTTTATGGGAAATTAATTCTTGACGCCACAGGTATGGCCGACGCTGCAATCATTTCCTCTGGGGCCGTTTGTAATGCAGCTGAGGTGGTCTGCTCTTCACGAGTAGAGCAAGGCCCCAGGGCAGTGATGATACAAGTGTTGTTCGGGGGTAGAGACGTGGGAAGTAACTTGGAGGACACAGCTGGGTGCAGTCTTTAGGCTTTACTCACTCTTCGTACCTGTCTCCAGGTATTTCCAGCAATCCGCGAGGTGCTGTGTTCTTCGGGTCAAGGCTCCAGCCAACTCTCGGGTAATTTGGTGACACTTTATCTGAACCCCTGTCTTAGGTTCCTTTCTCAGTTTGCCTCTCTGTGCTGACTCTCACCCTACTGTCCCATGCCTCACACTCAGTGTCCCGATCCAGCAGCCCTGGGTCCTGACGGTTGACATCTTCCTAGTCCCCTTGACTCTCCGTGGCTACTTTTCTGGTGAATAAGTGTGGAGTTGAACCATGGCACATGAAGATACCTCGGTCTCCGGTTAGCTAGTAAGTCCTTCAGTCACTCCACTAGTCTTGGGCTGGTTCCCCCTCCGCGGCCCAATTTCTCCACCCGACTCCGTTCCTGGTCAGCGTAGATCCGGGCGCCATGGGTGGATCACTTACTTCCCGTGCCCCTGGGACCTCTTGTTCCCTGGACAAGCTCTGTTTGTTTCCTGGGCAAGTTCTGTTTGTTCCCTGGGAAAGCTCTGTTTGTTCTCTGGGCAAGCTCTGTTTTTTCCCTGGGCAAGTTTTGTTTGTTCCCTGGGCAAGCTCTGTTTGTTCCCTGGGCAAGTTCTGCTTGTTCCCTGTGCAATTTCTGTTTGTTCCCTGGGCATGTTCTATTTGTTCCCTGGCCAATTTCTGTTTGTTCCCTGTGCAATTTCTGTTTGTTCCCTTGTCAAGTTCTGTTTGTTCCCTGGGCAAGTTCTGTTTGTTCCCTGGGCAAGTTCTGTTTCTTCTCCGGGCAAATTTTGTTTGTTCCCTGGGCAAGTTCTGTTTGTTCCCTGGGCAAGTTCTGTTTCTTCTCCGGGCAAGTTTTGTTTGTTCCCTGGTCAAGTTCTGTTTGTTCCCTGGGCAAGTTCTGTTTGTTCCCTGGGCAAGCTCTGTTTGTTCCCTGGCAAATTCGTCTTGATAACCAAGCAAGTTGGTTGGAGATCCCAGAAACAGCCTCGTACTCCAGATCCATGCCCAAGAACAAGGATACATTTTCCTTACAAAAAAGATCTTGTCTAGGGCCTTGCAGGGCAAAGAGTGACCGGTAGGTAGCCCTGCATTGCCTTTTAGGCCCAGGAAGAGGGGGGGAGGAGAGGAAGACCCATTGGTGTCTGGGATAGGCAGGACCAGCACCAGGCATGGGACATTACCTGTTAGGGCACCTGGAGATGGGAGTCGGGGGCGCACGGTCAAACACCTTATTACTCCTAGGGCAATATTTGCTTGCTCTCTGGGCAAATTATTTTTCCTTCTAGGGCAAATTCTTCTTTCTCCATCAACAAATTGTTTCTGGTCTCTGGGCATATTCTTACTGCTTTCCTGGCAAATTCTTTTTCCTCCGCGGGCAATTTCTTTTTGCTTTGAAGGAAGAAAATAAACAGAAAGATAAATTGTTAGTGTTTTTTTTGCCTTTTCACTCCAAACAGCAAAAAAATAAAAATAATAAAGAATGAAAGAAAAATTAAATGATGAGTTATAATTACCCCAAATTGTTGGATAATTAATCACAACATCAATTAATGCTCATCAGTCCCATTAATTGTAGGGATGGAGCTGAGTGCGAAGATTTACAGGCTGCACATGTGCAGGTCATCATTTCCTCACCTTTCTTATTAGTGAGATTGTGTAATCTTCTTCTTTTAATCCTGTTAATCCACACATCGCTGCGGCATGCGAATGTTAATCATTAATCACAGCCAGTCACACTCTTTGATGAAAACTATTAATGTAATATTTTTTTTATAAAGTGACAATTTTCATTCCATCTTTAGTCAGAAGATCACTCATTATCAGGATGCCATGTACAGGTGGTGCCTCTCAATGAATTAGAATCTCATCCAAAAGGTAATACATAAAGTGAAACACATATATTATATAGAGTCATTACACACAGAGGGATCTATTTCATGTGTTTATTTCTGTTCATTTTGATGATTAACGAAAACCCAAAGGTTATTATCTCAGAAAACTAAAGTAGGGCGGATGACAGGTTAAAAACTGCGCTGCCGTATTCCACAAGACATCAAAGGGTGAATATAATGTTGATTTCATAGTCAATGCTGTATTGTTGACCGATGCACAGTAACACCATCTGCAGCAAGATGATGCTGCAGGTCATTGGAGGTGGTCTGTGGATTGTTCTTACTTACCAATAGATAGATCAGCTGCACACCACATTATTTCTTTAAAGGGAAATGCCAAAATGGCTGTGTGAATTTATTGCATTATATAATAAGAATTAAGGAAATATTTATACAGCTACTGAAAGCTGGCCCTAGGTCTAAAAGATAAATGTGAAAGCATTAGTTGATGTCATAGCCATGAAATCATAAGCCCAGTAACTGTTTACAGAGTTCTTTCACTTATACTGGGTCCTATTTCTCACCCTCATGTCTGCAAGCTGGAAGTGTGAATGGGAAAATGCCCTGTGCAGTTAAAATCATGGTCTTAAAGGGAATGTGTCAAGACTATGTTAAAACCCTGCTTTTAAAGGGAGTGTGTAACACCTGTGTGAATGTTCTCACATTAGTCACTGGGCAGGGTGCAGCTCCAAATGTAATAACTAAATATATATCAGTATGGGCGCACACCTCTTTTTGGTGGGTGCTAGCTTCAAAAAATATGTAATCACTTACCAATAGATAGATCAGCTGCACACCACATTATTTCTTTAAAGGGAAATGCCAAAATGGCTGTGTGAATTTATTGCATTATATAATAAGAATTAAGGAAATATTTATACAGCTACTGAAAGCTGGCCCTAGGTCTAAAAGATAAATGTGAAAGCATTAGTTGATGTCATAGCCATGAAATCATAAGCCCAGTAACTGTTTACAGAGTTCTTTCACTTATACTGGGTCCTATTTCTCACCCTCATGTCTGCAAGCTGGAAGTGTGAATGGGAAAATGCTTGCAGACATGAGGGTGAGAAATAGGACCCAGTATAAGTGAAAGAACTCTGTAAACAGTTACTGGGCTTATGATTTCATGGCTATGACATCAACTAATGCTTTCACATTTATCTTTTAGACCTAGGGCCAGCTTTCAGTAGCTGTATAAATATTTCCTTAATTCTTATTATATAATGCAATAAATTCACACAGCCATTTTGGCATTTCCCTTTAAAGAAATAATGTGGTGTGCAGCTGATCTATCTATTGGTAAGTGATTACATATTTTTTGAAGCTAGCACCCACCAAAAAGAGGTGTGCGCCCATACTGATATATATTTAGTTATTACATTTGGAGCTGCACCCTGCCCAGTGACTAATGTGAGAACATTCACACAGGTGTTACACACTCCCTTTAAAAGCAGGGTTTTAACATAGTCTTGACACATTCTCTTTAAGACCATGATTTTAACTGCACAGGGCATTTTCCCATTCACACTTCCAGCTTGCAGACATGAGGGTGAGAAATAGGACCCAGTATAAGTGAAAGAACTCTGTAAACAGTTACTGGGCTTATGATTTCATGGCTATGACATCAACTAATGCTTTCACATTTATCTTTTAGACCTAGGGCCAGCTTTCAGTAGCTGTATAAATATTTCCTTAATTCTTATTATATAATGCAATAAATTCACACAGCCATTTTGGCATTTCCCTTTAAAGAAATAATGTGGTGTGCAGCTGATCTATCTATTGGTAAGTGATTACATATTTTTTGAAGCTAGCACCCACCAAAAAGAGGTGTGCGCCCATACTGATATATATTTAGTTATTACATTTGGAGCTGCACCCTGCCCAGTGACTAATGTGAGAACATTCACACAGGTGTTACACACTCCCTTTAAAAGCAGGGTTTTAACATAGTCTTGACACATTCCCTTTAAGACCATGATTTTAACTGCACAGGGCATTTTCCCATTCACACTTCCAGCTTGCAGACATGAGGGTGAGAAATAGGACCCAGTATAAGTGAAAGAACTCTGTAAACAGTTACTGGGCTTATGATTTCATGGCTATGACATCAACTAATGCTTTCACATTTATCTTTTAGACCTAGGGCCAGCTTTCAGTAGCTGTATAAATATTTCCTTAATTCTTATTATATAATGCAATAAATTCACACAGCCATTTTGGCATTTCCCTTTAAAGAAATAATGTGGTGTGCAGCTGATCTATCTATTGGTAAGTGATTACATATTTTTTGAAGCTAGCACCCACCAAAAAGAGGTGTGCGCCCATACTGATATATATTTTGTGGATTGTTCTTGACTGTTCTCACCATTCTTCTTCTCTGCCTTTCTGATATTTTTGTTGGCCTGCCACTTCTGGCCTTTACAAGAACTGTCCCTGTGGTCTTCCATTTCCTTACTATGTTCCTCACAGTGGAAACTGACAGGTTAAATCTCTGAGACAACTTTTTGTATCCTTCCCCTGAACAACTATGTTGAACAATCTTTTTTTTCAGATCATTTGAGAGCTGTTTTGAGGAGCCCATGATGCCACTCCTCAGAGAAGATGCAACTAGGAGAACAACTTGCAAGTGGACACCTGAAATAGCTTTTCTCATGATTGGATACACCGGGCTATGAAGTACAAAGCTCAATGAGGTTACCAAACCAATTTAGTGCTTTAGTAAGTCAGTAAAAAGTAGTTAGGAGTATTTAAATCATGAAAATCAGAAGGCCCATACTTTGGCACCTGTCAAATTTTGAAATAATGCATATTTCACATTTTTGGTTACTACAATAAACCTCATTTCAATCCTGAAATATTACTGTGTCCATCAGTTATTACATATATCACACTGAAATAGCTGTTGCAAAAACCCAATTTTAAACCAAAAAAAATGTGTAATATTAAGAGTGGTGCCCAAACCTTTGACCATGACAATGTGAAGATACATCCATTCCTGATGGGTAAAGTGGGTGAAAACATGAAGAAAAGGTCTTGTTTTTCCGAGTCGATGTTTACTTGTCATACTTATGGCTGTTAGGTACTTTTTTAATATTCTGGACAACCCCTTTAAATTTGTCTGCATTTGGCTTTTGTGCACTTGTATTATATATGTTGTGGCAATATGGAAATGACATTGTGAGCGCCTCGGGGAACAGGAACTGATGTAAATGAGTACAGACCGGCAGAATATGTTGGCACTATGTAAATAATGGGTAACAACGAGTACTCCGAGATCATGCGGAGCCTGACGGAGAATAGAACGTTTCCAGTATTTTGGAGAAAGTGTTGACTTTGTATGTTGTGTGTACATACTGTGCATCCTGGCTGTGCCACCTCTTCTGGCAGCTGATAAAAAATATTCAGGGAGGGGTGAGGTGTGGGTACATATGAAAGGGAGGGGTGAAGTGTTGGAACATGAGACAAATCCTGAACCAGGACTCATAAACAGAAGACACTGAGACTGTGAACCTGACATACCTGAGGAGGCAAGTCACCCTCCGGGCTCCGGGACAGATCAGGTAACAAAACAAAAACACGTCTCTCCGCCTCGGCTGTGCAGGTGAGAGATCAGACTTGGTCTATCATCATTGTTGTTCCTTGTATAGGACTTATGGTATGGGATATGACGATGATCAACGGCAACTCTTGAAGAAGGTCAGTAGGACAAACCTTTACGAGTTCGAGTAGTGGAGGGTGAGATGGAATTTTTGAGATGGTGGAGTATCTTTTTGTCTGTGTGTTCTCTGGACCTACTTGGTGTTCTCATTTTATGGTGGTGGGTCTTTGGTACTTTCGAGATGAATGACCTCGCGGGTCTGTGAATGGGACTAACTGGGTCCATGAGGACTGAACCAGATTGTAGAGTTGGGTCTTACTCATTGACTAGATATATTCAATGCTGTAAACCTTCTTGTATAACTACCCTCCAACCATAGTACAGGATGTCCAGTAAGACAGTGACATAAGGTGTCTTTTTTTGGTAAAGTGCCAAATTATTATTATTATTTATTATTATAGCACCACTTATTCCATGGCGCTTTACTTGTGAAAAGGGGCATTCATAGACAAGTACAATATTTATGAACAATACAAGGCACAGACAGGTACAGGAGGAGAGAGGACCCTACCGCAAGAACTTACAGTCTACAAGGGATGGGTGAGGATACAGTAGATGAGGAGAGAGGACCCTGCCCACGAGGGCTCACAGTCTACAAGGGATGGGTGAGGATACAGTAGGTGAGGAGAGAGGACCCTGCCCATGAGGGCTCACTGTCTACAAGGGATGGGTGAGGATACAGTAGGTGAGGAGAGAGGACCCTGCCCATGAGGGCTCACAGTCTACAAGGGATGGGTGAGGATACAGTAGGTGAGGAGAGAGGACCCTGCCCATGAAGGCTTGCAGTGTACAATGGATGGGTGAGGATACAGTAGATGAGGGTAGAGGGCAGAGGTTATCTCAAAAAACTTTTCATTATGTTCTATTAAGGCATATGGACTTCATAGATGGTGGACCTGGCCAACCTATTGGTCAACTGTATTATTAAATCGTTTCCTGAAGTGGCCCCTGTTGGGGAGATGTCTAGTCTGAAAAGCCTGCTATCACTGATCACAGCTGATGATTGGTGAATAGGGTGGGCATACACTTTAGGTAGCTGTCAGTCGAGTGATCATTGGTAAACAGCTATACCTCACACCCCTTCATACACATCCACGCTCAACTTAGCCGCTTATTTTCTGGTAGGACAATATCATCAGACATGTTCAACTCAAACTTGCCCAGCCCTTCCTTCCCTTGAAATCTACTGTGTGGGAGTGAGGATAGTCCTATAAACATGGCTGACCAGTTCTGCCAGACTTTGGGGGTTTGACTGACATACATCAAATGTGTATGGCAAGCCTTGGAGATGCTGACCTGTCATGGATCAGCGGTCACCATGGGTTTGTTTTCTTGGTTGCCCTTGTCCATATCTCTATCTGTTGACTAATTCAGTGATAAATCTACTGTATGCGGAAACTAAACAAGCTATGGGTATGCTTTGATAGGATAGGGTATTTTTCTCATCCGGCAAGACCAAATGTCCTCAAGTGTGTATGTGCCACAGAGAGAAGCCATATGACAACTGTAGGGCCCAATATAGGTCAAAGTTGTGAATAAACCTGTTCAGTCCTCTTCCTATAACTACTACAACGTTCATAATGAAGAAAGTAAAAATTTGGCCAAGGTAAGGAGGCTTCTTACAAGAGGTGCAATTCCCTTACTCAACACGAGTAAAGGGAATTCATTTAGAATTTTGATATCCTTCATCTTTTCAGCCAATTATTCATAAATGTGTCTTGAAGATGATCTCATCTGTTCCTTCAACCTCTTCTAATAGCGCATCATGGTCAGAAATCTGAAGCATTTGGATGTCACCTTTGTCACGGTCGCGCTCGCGACCCATGAGGTAAGGGGAATGTGGACCCACTGGACCACAGGGGGGACCCGGGCCTGCCCAGACTAGGGAAGAACAGCAACCGGGTTCTGTGGCAGCTGAGCATGTGGGCTAGGTGGTAACCTGCAGGACAAGACGACACCGCACACTTCAGGTATAGCAAAAAGTAACGTTTACTGAACAAAAACACACATCAAGGACACGGAACATCATGGACACGGAACATCACGGACACCAGGCGGGAACCTCAGGGTCATCTCGGACACCAGGCGGGAACCTCAGGGTCATCTCGGACACCAGGCGGGAACCTCAGGGTCATCTCGGACACCAGGCGGGAACCTCAGGGTCATCTCGGACACCAGGCGGGAACCTCAGGGTCATCTCGGACACCAGGCGGGAACCTCAGGGTCATCTCGGACACCAGGCGGGAACCTCAGGGTCATCTCGGACACCAGGCGGGAACCTCAGGGTCATCTCGGACACCAGGCGGGAACCTCAGGTCATCTCGGACACCAGGCGGGAACCTCAGGGTCATCTCGGACACCAGGCGGGAACCTCAGGGTCATCTCGGACACCAGGCGGGAACCTCAGGGTCATCTCGGACACCAGGCGGGAACCTCAGGGTCATCTCGGACACCAGGCGGGAACCTCAGGGTCATCTCGGACACCAGGCGGGAACCTCAGGGTCATCTCGGACACCAGGCGGGAACCTCAGGGTCATCTCGGACACCAGGCAAGACATCGGGGTCATCTCGGACACAAGGCAAGACATCGGGGTCATCTCGGACACAAGGCAAGACATCGGGGTCATCTCGGACACAAGGCAAGACATCGGGGTCATCTCGGACACAAGGCAAGACATCATCAGGCAGGACCACAGGACCATCTCGGACACCAGGCGGAACCTCGGGATCATCTCGGACACCAGGCACGGACACCAGGCAGAACCTCAGGTCCATCTTGGACACCGACAGTCAGGACGTCTGGACTCCATGCAACGGACATGGCTCCAGACCGGGAACAGCAAGACACAAGGAGGAACAAGACAAGGACGTTGGCACCAGCACAGACAAGACGGGTCCAGGGACACAGACATCAGCTTTCCCCGAACTGGTAGCAGGCAGAACAGGAGCTGTAAACAAGGCAGACCAGGAGCAGCATGTTGGACCAAACACACAGGGCTAGGTTAAGAAACCTAATGCGAGGCTCTGGCGACGCCCAACAGGGAAGAGGAACTTTAAATAGGAGCTGACCCTCAGCTATAGGCTGGGGACAGCAATTCAAGCGCACACCCTCCATCTTACTAAACTGGGGAAGGTGTGGCGGCGCGCACCCTAGGCACAGTCAGAACCCATACAGCATAGCCAGCACAGGAACCGATGCCCAGAGCACCTGGCAGCGGCTGCAAGCCTAGACACACGTGGAAAGTCATGCACCAGCTGCAGAGAACCTCACAACCCGCGGATAGCTTCCACAGCGGGAGCCAGGGTCCACACATGAGAGGTAAACAGCGGAGCACTGACACTACAACACATGTGCAGCTACGCAGCGGAGCTGGGAACTGAGCAGAATCCTATCCAGGTAACATACTACAGTCTCCCAGCTGGTCAGGGGGGGAAGGAGCATTGGGTGAAAGCGCAGTAACGCCGAGGGAACCAAGACACCAGACCACCGGCGTTACAGTATCCCCCTCCTCAGGCCCCCTCTTCTGAAAACCCAAAAGAAAAAAGTCCCACAAAAAGTTCAATTGGGTTAGGCGGTACGTCCCACAGGTCACAAAAAAGCAGCAGAGTCCATCACTCGAGTGATCAGAGCCGCTGACCACACGGGGCTCGAGCAATCTAGTCCACATACCAAGTGGGATCCGGGGAATGTCCTGCAGTCCACACATGCTCAGCGGAGTCCATGGCCAGAGCCTACTGTCACGGTCGCGCTCGCGACCCATGAGGTAAGGGGAATGTGGACCCACTGGACCACAGGGGGGACCCGGGCCTGCCCAGACTAGGGAAGAACAGCAACCGGGTTCTGTGGCAGCTGAGCATGTGGGCTAGGTGGTAACCTGCAGGACAAGACGACACCGCACACTTCAGGTATAGCAAAAAGTAACGTTTACTGAACAAAAACACACATCAAGGACACGGAACATCATGGACACGGAACATCACGGACACCAGGCGGGAACCTCAGGGTCATCTCGGACACCAGGCGGGAACCTCAGGGTCATCTCGGACACCAGGCGGGAACCTCAGGGTCATCTCGGACACCAGGCGGGAACCTCAGGGTCATCTCGGACACCAGGCGGGAACCTCAGGGTCATCTCGGACACCAGGCGGGAACCTCAGGGTCATCTCGGACACCAGGCGGGAACCTCAGGGTCATCTCGGACACCAGGCGGGAACCTCAGGGTCATCTCGGACACCAGGCGGGAACCTCAGGGTCATCTCGGACACCAGGCGGGAACCTCAGGGTCATCTCGGACACCAGGCGGGAACCTCAGGGTCATCTCGGACACCAGGCGGGAACCTCAGGGTCATCTCGGACACCAGGCGGGAACCTCAGGGTCATCTCGGACACCAGGCGGGAACCTCAGGGTCATCTCGGACACCAGGCGGGAACCTCAGGGTCATCTCGGACACCAGGCGGGAACCTCAGGGTCATCTCGGACACCAGGCAAGACATCGGGGTCATCTCGGACACAAGGCAAGACATCGGGGTCATCTCGGACACAAGGCAAGACATCGGGGTCATCTCGGACACAAGGCAAGACATCGGGGTCATCTCGGACACAAGGCAAGACATCATCAGGCAGGACCACAGGACCATCTCGGACACCAGGCGGAACCTCGGGATCATCTCGGACACCAGGCACGGACACCAGGCAGAACCTCAGGTCCATCTTGGACACCGACAGTCAGGACGTCTGGACTCCATGCAACGGACATGGCTCCAGACCGGGAACAGCAAGACACAAGGAGGAACAAGACAAGGACGTTGGCACCAGCACAGACAAGACGGGTCCAGGGACACAGACATCAGCTTTCCCCGAACTGGTAGCAGGCAGAACAGGAGCTGTAGACAAGGCAGACCAGGAGCAGCATGTTGGACCAAACACACTGGGCTAGGTTAAGAAACCTAATGCGAGGCTCTGGCGACGCCCAACAGGGAAGAGGAACTTTAAATAGGAGCTGACCCTCAGCTATAGGCTGGGGACAGCAATTCAAGCGCACACCCTCCATCTTACTAAACTGGGGAAGGTGGCGGCGCGCCACCAAGCACATAGAACCCATACAGCATAGCCACAGGAACCGGATGCCAGAGCCTGCAGCGGCTGCAAGCCTGACCACACGTGGAACTCAAACGATCATGCCCAGCGGCAGCAGGACACTCACAAACCAGCGGATAGCTACAACCAGGCAGCCGCAGGGCCAAGAGCAGAATCTAACAGGTAACCTAACTACACACCCATGTGCAGTAGCGAAGGCATGTGAAACGGAAGCAGGCAGCAGAATCCATCCAGGTAACATATCTACTCCCTCAGGTCAGGGGGGGAAAGAAGCATTGGCCCTGAAAAGTCATTGACGCGGGGAACGCCCAAGGCACAAAACCGCGTTACAACCTTGTTCGTCTACAATTTGTAGAGAATTCCGATCACTTGGTTTTTGGTCAATTTCTGGCACTTTGGATAAGGTTCCTGTTTTTTAGTTCGGGTTTGTACTGGTCCAGATGTGCAACTGGAAACTTTTATGCCCCAATGCAAAATCAATATGAGAGAACTAAACCTACCATGTGCCATTTATGACATTGGTGTCAACTGATACCTCTACAATCCTTATGGTTGCTTGTCATTTGGTTCTTCTTCAGCACTCTCTTGTCTTCTTTTCCAGGTACCCCCTCATCATGGACTCTGCAGAGCCTCTTTGCCTATTGACTCGCCTCTACATCTATGCGATCCACGGCTATGTGTGTGAAATCCTCTTCACTGCACTTTTTGACTTCATTTCGAGCAACCGAGACTGGAGGCTTCGTGGAGTGTCAAGTGTTTGGGCGCTCTTCATCTATGGAGCAGCCATGCTTGGAATCGAGCATATGTACCTATTCCTGAGGTTCCAATGTGGCTTCTTTGTCCGCTCCCTTGTTTACACTCTCTGGATCTACATGTGCGAGTTCAGCTCTGGTTGGATACTTAAGTGTTTTGGTGCTTGTCCTTGGGACTATAGTAACTTTAGATATAACTACAGGGGACTGATCACCTTGGAGTATGCCCCCTTCTGGTTTATCGGCTGTGTTCTCCTTGAGAAGATGCTGATCTGGCACACGTTACGCCTGCGCTTTGAAGAAGGTTGGGAACCAGAGGTTTTGAAGATGGCCTAGTTCTCCATTATGGACAAACGAGAGGATGTTACACTACATGTGAAGACTTGAGAGCATGAAAGAGAGAGTCTAAGTGGTGGAGAATAACACCTGATGAAGACTGATGGATGACTTGAGAATACATGATGCACCCTTCACCGGGGTGACCTACACAAGGGATGTGTTGCACACAGGGCTGTGGAGTCGGTAAGCCAAACATCCAACTCCGACTCTTCAATTTCCCTGAATCCGACTCCACAAGCATGGTTGTGAAGTCAGTAAGACACAGATCCGACTCCAACTCCTCAATTTCCCTGGATCCGACACCGTCTTCACCCAAAATGGACACCGACTCCAACTTCATGACTCTGACTCCACCGGCCTGGTTGCACAAATATGGTGAACAACGTCACTATGTGATGGTTATTTGCTCACAACTTCTATCTTTGTTCTCTTTATATTTTAGGAGCATAATAATATAAAGATGTATGTAATTATATATTTTCTAATTTGGTTATAAGATTAAAGAGGTTGTCCGGGATTAAAGGAAAAAGTCCGGCCACTCTCCCCAAGCAGCGCCACTCTTCTTTGTAGGCTGTATGTGGTACTGCAACTAATCCCAGTACATGTGACTGGGTTTGAGCTGCAATGTCAGACATTGCCAATGGACACACGTTATGCTGACTTAGAAAAATGAGCAGGGCAGTCCCTGTTTCTATAGAAAAAGTGATAAATATGGACGTTTGCACTAGATGTATGCAGTATTGATGTGTTTTGTTTGCTATGAATCCAATTAAGCCATGGATGACCCTTCACTGCAGTGTACGGGAATCCCTTACATCATGCCATCTCATGGCAGATTGCATGGCACCTGTGGGCACTACTCCAAAAGCAGTCATCACTTATGGAGGCCAGTATTGTGCTGAAAGACTGGAATACCAATGATATGGTCTGCAGGGTATAAACCTGGTCCCCAGTGGCGTAACTTGAAGCTCATGGAGCTTTTACAACAAGGTCCCCAATTATTGCAAATCTTTAATAGCATTGGCCTTTTTCAATAAGCCAAACAGAGTTTTGGGCCCCCTATGGTCCAGGGCCTGGGTGTGATTGCAACCCCTGCACCTTTTGTAGTTACGCCTCTGCTAGTCCCCCCTTGCCTTGTACCATTTATAATGGCATCGTTTTATGTGGCACAGGAGCTTTATGACCCTCTAAGGCTCCATAGAGCTGGTTGGAAAGACTACCTGTGCCGCCTTTTCGTATTCCGACACTGCCAGAGCACTGCACATCTCCACTTTGTAAGAGGAACTTGTTAGCATCTCCCTTTCCCACTACTATGAATATTTTAGTAAGGACCACTGGCTACTTTCCTCTTCCTATGTTTACTATTTTCTAGATTTTATTGGGTCAGATTCTGTTTTTATTAAAGGGAATTTGTCAGCAGGTTTTTGCTATGTAATCTGAGGACATCGTGCTGTAAGGGTTATGAAACAAAAAGCAACTATGCTTCTCTTACCGGGGTCTGTGCAATTATTTACTAAACTAATGGCTTTATTACCCTGAGATTAACAAGGCAGGACTAGTTAGTCATGAGCACGGCAGTCTGACACACACCCCTGCTGTGATTGACACCTCACAGTGAAAGCACAATCTCAGCTTTACTGTGTTCCTGAAACTAAATTCTTTGATTTACTGGCTGCAGCCAGTAATCTATGTGATGCATCATTGGATTCAGCAGGGGCATAACTACAATAGGTGCAGGGGTTGCGATTGCACTGGGGCCCTGCAGCCTAGGGGGCCCCAAAAGTCCCTATTAGAAAAAGACCAATACTATTAAAGATTTGCAATAATTGGGGGCCCCATTGGAGCATCCGCACAGGGGCTGAAGTTACGCCACTGGGATTCAGGGTTTCTTTACCTACATTATGTTGTGTCAGATGAGTTAGCATAAACTTGCTGACAGATTCCCTTTAAGGCCTGGCCTAAAAGGACATCTCTATTCTCAGACATGACATATCCATGGGACCTGAATCCATCTCAAGATTGACACCCCATCTCCCGCCATTGTTATAGGTGTAGTGGTTGCACGTGCATATGCCTATTTTCTCCATCGACTTCTATGGGAAAAATAGGCTAGTAAGCCAAATAACTATTTCATACTCCCATAGACGAGAATAGATATATAGGTCCTCACTAGTGATGAGCGAGGGCGTCCATGCACGGGTGCTTCAGGCTCAGATGGGTGCAATTCCAGCACCAAGTATAATGGATACCAATGGGAAGAATGCTGGAGTTTCCCCATTGACTTCCATTACATTTGGTACTCGAGTCGTGCCCATGTGAGTGTTAACTGCTCTTTACGAGCACCGAGCACCCGAGCTCCTCACTAGTCCTCACCTATTTGACTTATGACATATTCATCCATTAATGCCTGAGATGGGAATACACCGATATATGTTACCATATAGGGCTCCCCGTGAATTTCTCATCAGGCCCCCATACTGACAACTAAAGGTCCTCTCTACAATATGCCTGCCAAGGACTATCCACATTGTATTTGCAGCTCAGGGTCACTGAAGTGAAAATGTAAAATGTTTTTCTTAAAAAGTCTTAAGCCCCTTGTGGTTACTGAGATTTTATTCTACATTTCAGACATTTTATCTGTATTTATGTGAACAGAACGTTAATAAATTATTCTTTTTGTTGCCAACGTTCCCGCACTTTCTTCTTATCCATACACGTACCTGCAAGTTCTTAGGTGTTCATAGTCCCAAATTTGGCAAGACTGTCCTAAAGCCATTCTAGTAAATTCAGCCGCCCACATGGCTTTTGGCCTTTCCCAGGATAGTCCTGAGGGCAGGAATTGATTATCTCTATTATACCAAGACGTTAGTAAATATCCACCTAGCTGATAGTGATGCCACATAGACTATAAGTAAAATTTTAAAGATTTTTTTCATCTACATACAGCAGGCAAACAGGAGTAACCAAAATGTACTGAAAATGTGAAAAGTATTTCAATTATAAAATAGTGTTGCCTGCAGTCACCACTAGGGGAGCTGAAGATCATACTGAGTTCAATGTATTGACTGTATGCAGTAAGCTCCCTCTAGTGGTGGCTGTAGAAAGATACGATTTAGCATTTAAAGGGAAGCTGTCAGCTATTTTACACCCCCAAACCTATCACTACCTGTCCCTGCAGAACCGTACATCTCTAAACATCCCTGTCTGAGCTAAAAGTGTACTGTAATTGATGAGAAAAGTCATTTTATAACCTACAGGTTCGTATGTTATTAAGGATGGTGTCTTCTGAGTACAGACACTCTGGGCGTTCCCTTTTCCCCCCTCGCTCCGTGGCTTTTGGCATGATAACCTAACTTCCATGTGCGCTCCCAGCATTTGAAATTTTTGTGGGCTCGTTCCTGGTATGACGCCACGGCGCGTCATTTTGGGTCTGGTGCATTGTGGGTGAGTAAGTGGGTGCACTGGCCGGCTTCAGAATACGCGCTGCGCATGCTCTGGAGCTGGCCAGTACTATTAGCTCAGACAGGATGGTTAGGGATGTACTAGGAAGCTGTAGGGACAAGTAGTGATAGGTTTGGGGGCATAAATTAGGTGACAGGTTAAAGGGAACCTGTCAGCAGGTTTTTGTTATGTAATCTCAACACAGCATGCTGTAAGGGTTAAACCAAAGAAATCATCCATGTGTCTCTTATCACAAAGTGTGTTGTTTACTTTCAATGCTTGTTTTAGCACCACTAGCTTATCATTGTTGTGAATAGCTGGTGCGTGGGCACCTGTCTGGCACTGCTCCAACTGAGATTAGCAGCTCAATGTCTACAGACTTTGTATACAGAGCCGGGGCAGCACTTTGAGCTCTACTGCATGGCTAAATCTGAAAACTAAGTGATATATTGTTGGATCCAGGGCCTCTTTTCCTTCATCAGATGATGTAGGAAAAACTAGCTGACAAATTCCATTTAAAGAAGTGATTCCCATCTTCATAAGTGGGTATTGTTGTTGGACAGTACTGGTACTAGATTGCACAAGGTGCAGTGCTTACAAGCTCTATTCTATAGAGCTTGTAGGCACTGTTTTAAAGCTGTTACTTCCTAAACCAGGCCAGCTTCAATGCAGCACTTATAAGCTAGACAGCAGAGTCACGCTGATCCTCAATACAGTCACGGTATAAAGGAAAGTAGTAACAGGATCCAGATGTCGTCTATGAGAATTGACCCTGTGGCAGGTGAGTAAACAGTGGTGTTTGTATAACCTGCCCGGAGCAATCCTCCTCGTCTTCTTTCTTAAGTCATAAGCACACATATTGCAATCATGGGTTATGTGGTCACACCGTGTGCATTATTATTTGGTAACATAACGGTAAAGAAATATAATCCAATATAATAATGTTCTCAAAGCATAAAAGTCCTTTTCAGGGACCTAACTTTCCTATTAAAATGAGAATGGGATATTTTTTTCCAGTAACATCGCCACTCCTGCCCCCAGGTCATCTGTGGAATTGCAGGCTATGATATTATTGTAGGGGTCTGGTCTTGTATAATATAGATTAGGATTGTCTGAAATTAACCTGCTCTTGGGTGATATTATAAAAGGAGTCTGCTCTAGGGATTAATAGGGGTATGGTTTAGGGATTAGTCCAGCATCACCTGTCCATGGCATGAAGTGATGTATGAGTGTCCAATAAGTGTCCCTTCTAGTGATTAGTGAGCACTACAATGCTTGAGAGCTCGGTTCTCAAAATGAGCAGGTCGGACCGGATGAACTCAATTCGATTCCCGAGTATAATGGTTGTCAATGAGAAACTAAAGCATTTTTCAGGAGACTCTTCCATTGATTTCCATTGCACTTAGTCCTTGATCTCTTCCAAGTGTCCCATCTACTCATTTCGAGAACCGCGCTCCCAAGCAGGGCAGTGCTCGCTCAGCACCAGTGAGTTTCTCTTCCCCTTCCTGTGCGATCAGCGCCGAAGAGATCGATCATAAGGAGTCAGGGATAGTCCTGATAACCGTTTCCAAAAATCTGAAGATTTTCTCAGATTTGGCCAGTATTTTTGATTCCCAGTGAGGTTATTCGAATGTTCCCCATCTACAAAACAATACTCACATTCCCGAACACCTGTCCGGCCATAGCCACCTCCATGAAGCCCCATCCGGCCTCTTTTACCTTTTGGTGCACAATTTCTACTTTTGACTTCTTACCTCTGTGTCAAGGTTTCTAATGCCAAGTAGGACTATGCATCACCTAAGGACTCCCTGACTAGCCCCTCTTGGCATCAGAGACACCGGCGCAGCAGTAAGAAGATGTTGTGCACCGAAAGGTAAAAAGAGAACCAGATGGAGCATCATGGAGGCTGCTGTGGGGAGGGGAGCCCCGGCACAGAGTGAAGATGCCAGAAGAGGACATCACAAGCCAATGGAAGGAAGTGGCTTGGATGGATCTTCATGGACGACCGAATGGGGAGCCTCCATGGCGGAACAGGTGAGTATTATATTTTTTTTAGGAAATACAAATAGTCTAACCATGGTTAAGGCTTGAACTCCAAAACACGTCGGTCTGTCCTAACCTCTGTGATATGTCCGTCACAATTTTTTAAAATCAGTGCAATAAAATGAAAGTTCTATATTTATTTGCTCATTGCTGCATTTGTTTCGATCCCGTATGAGGACTCCATTCCTACCCGAGTGCCGAGCAAACAAAGGGGTGAACTGACTTTTTCTTTCTTTCTTATTTTTTTAAACCCCTTTCTACAGATCAATAGTATATTTGTGGAATTTACATAAATCGAATCCCCAAAAAATCCTTATTCAAGAAAATCCAATTTTTTTTTGCAAAATTCTTTCCCCAAATTCCGTTCGCCTTGCTCTGATTCGCTCATAGGAAACCCATGATCGTGTTCCTGCCGATACAATGGGGGGGGGACTAATCTCCTCGTCATGACTCACAGATTCTACTGGGAGGTAAATATATTGTTTGGGACAACAGATCGTCTTCCGCCAATGTGTCATGGCCCTCAGATAGGACCGAGCCCTTCCTATACTCCGCTCAACAGCTCCAGGACATAATGTGGCCTAGATCTGCCGGCTGACTCACCAGCTGCAACGTACTGATAAGTGCTAATATATAGGAGAACTCTAACTACCTCTACACTCTAATACATATATAATTAATGTGTTATTAATGCCGGCAAATTATATGTATTACATTATATTCCTGTTCTACCAGGATGATTACTAGAGAGTTGATCATTAGCCCGTGACTGCAATGTAAAGGCGCCCGCCACGTCTTCTGATGTGTCTGCTTTATTAAATGCTTTACCATTGATTCAATCACCTGAGACAATTTCTAAGAACTGTTATTTGTGCCATCCCTCTGTTGCTCCTCCTGTCAATAGACACATATCAGTGCCATAGTGATGTGTGATTGTCAGCTCTAATGTTTCATGGAGCATGCTGGAGGTCAGAACTCAATACAAGTCTATGAGGGCCTCATTCTGGCTCTGATAGAGATATATTGGGTGTTTGAAGCGTAACTTCTGGCCACCTCCCATGATCTTCATCTTTTGCCGACACTCCTTTAGTCCCGTAGCGCCATCATGCACCCATAACCTCTGACTAGTCGGAAGTCAGAAGTTACGTTACATGGGCTCAATGAAAGTTCATGAGAGCTAGAAGGAGGCCAAAACAAGGCTTCCATAGACTGTTGAGTTGTCACCGCTGGTGCTCTCCATGAAATACTGCATTGCTGGAGACCGGCTGAAGCAGCAGTGAAAGGAGAAGAAGCCGAAGTAAGGCGAATATAAGGCTAAGTTCACAATTATTGCTCCATTTTTCTGCTGCACTTTCTGCACCACTAACATCCAATTTCTTACCCTCCCCGCAATCCCACGGTGAGCCCCCGGTGATGACTTCCTTCCAGGCATTGGCAGGATCTGTGGGTAGTCTGTATGGTGCTTCCAGGACCTACCCATGTGACTCAATCACATGGTGCACAGGTCCTGGAAGTGCCATACCCAACTATCCACAGATCCTGCCAATGCCCAGAAGGAAGACATCACCGGGGGTTCACCGTGGGATCGTGGGGAGGGTAAGAAAGTCTGTCTGTGTGTCTTTGTCTGTGTGTGTCTATCTGTGTGTCTGTCTGTGTCCCCTGAAAATGGAGCAAAAAAGCAGCATAAACAGATGATGCGCTTATAATGCTCTTTTAAAAAAAGAGGATCGATTTTTGGCACAGAAACTGCACCTGACATGCACACTCCAAGACCGGGGAACACTCAGGAACCGGGCGGTTACTCGTTGTTCTACTTCACCTCTCTTCAGTTCTTTTCACGGGGACTGACGGGGTCCTGTGACCCCAGCGGTGACATTTAAAATAAAGGGGGAATAATGACAGGAAAAGTCTGGGGGGATAAGGGGGCCTTCGTGACGCCACCTGCGGTATGCGGCCAGGGCAGCCGCCACTGCTACAGAACCTCTGGGGATGATGGCCGGCAGCTTGGGTGGCGTCGCTCCCTGCAAGTGGAGTGTAATCCCCGGGGCAGTGGAGTGATTTCCCCCCGGCCCGTACTTTGCCAGATGTTCACTCCATCAACAGTACCCTCAGTGTTCTGGGCGACCTCTGCGGCCGATGATTGCCGCAAATAAAAGTCTCACACACCACAGCTGCAGTTCCATTACTTTTACTCAGGTGTTAAAACATGGTTGCCGGGTACGCTCTCTGCCAGTCTCTGGTACGGCTCTTTCTCCAGAGCTGGGTTAGTACAGTCAAGCCATGATTGGTGCCTTTTCCGTCCTCTCTAGGTGTCAATGTCTCTGGTGGTTTTCCTATCTCTCAGCACTATAATGGTAACTTTACACGCGGCTACATTTCTAGGGTGGCTACAGGTAACTTACTGGTTGCAGTGAAATCATGGAGAGATTATTCCATTTGTACACAGCAACAAGATAGAACCTTGTCTCCATGATTTCACTGCAACCAGTAAGTTACCTGTAGCCACCCTAGAAATGTAGCCGCGTGTAAAGGTACCCTTAGGGATAGTTCTCCTCTGAGGTGAGCGGGTCGTCACTCTGCTCCCCAGGCTCTCAACGCTCTCCGCAGCACAGAGCTCAAGTACCGATGGACACGGGTGTTGTTGTGTCCCGGGCGCCATTAGGTTCCTCTCCCAGGCACTGCTCCCTAGTTCAGCCACCTTCCCCAAGATGTGTCGGGTGTTTGGCCACAGCTCCCTTTAGAAGTCAGGGGCCTCCGGATTTACGGCTCGGGCATGAAGTATCCGCACTGTGTTCAGGGCCAGGACCCTGTGTCATCCACCAACCCCTCTATCTCACCAGATTCGGGCATACGGGCGAATTGGTGTCTCTTCCACGCCCCAAGGGTCCTTCTCTCCGTCAGTCTTTCCCTCCCGTGGGCGAGCGGGGTGGCATTGATCCAACCCACGGGAGGTTAGGGCCACTTGCCCACAAATCGTTCTCTCCTCTAGAAAGTCCTCAAGGCTTCACCCTTCAGGCCTCGTCTTTTCTTCCAGGCGGGGTCAGCAACTCTCGATAGCAGGCACCCTTGGCTTTTCTTTAGTACTCAGGGTGTGCCTGCTATCTTGCGCCTTCTCCAAGGTCCTTCCCACAACGGGGGCCCAGACACGCCCCTGACCCGCATGTAGTGCTTGCGCTTCTCCCACCGCCATTTTAGTAAGCTAGTTTTTACACAGTTCTTTCACAGTTCTTAAGGTACACGAGACCCGATGTTACGGGGCCGCTCACATCCTGTTTGTGACGCCAGAAAGCTGACCCATCCCAGGGTATGGGATACTCGGAACTGGGCTATCACAGTTCCTGGGAGTCACAGGGGTTGAGATCTGGTTCCATGGCCCTGGGGGCAGCTGTAAAAAGGAATCTTCTGGCTTGGTAGGGGAAAATGGATGATAAAAAGGGAGTTATTCATGACGCCACCCGAGGTATGCGGCTATAGGTGGCCACCACTGCTGCAGAAACTCTGGGGATGATGGATGGGCAGCTGGGATGGAGTGGCTCCCCACGGGCGGAGCGGATCCCCGGGGCAGTGGATGTAGTAAGGGTGTAGGGTGCAGGATGGCGGGCGCAAAGCAACAGACAGACTCACGATTTTGTGGTTCCTCAGTCCTTTTACTGGTGTGACTGTAATTCTGGTTGATGTTAAACTGGGTCCTCGCACCTGAGAGCAACTCAGGTTAATCCTCATCCGACCGGTTCTGAGACCTCCTTGCTGCTCTTTGTGTGTAGGCTCCTGCTGCTGCTTTAGCTAAGTTGCTGGTCCTCCCTCTCCTGCTAGGTGCCAGTATGGCAGGCAACTCGAGTCCTTTATTAGCCCCTCAGTTCGGGTGGCTGTCTCCGGGCTCTGTACGCTGCTTTGCCTCTGGGCACAGTGTGGCTGGGGAACTTGGAATTCCCCACCTTCCGGTATTGGCTGCCGGGACGTTAGGCCCTGCACACCTCGGTCTCCGGGGTCCATTCTTTGCACTGTTCCTCTGGAGTGAGCACGGTACAGCTCCACTCCAAAAGTGTCCTTATACTTCCTCAGACTCCTGTCTTGACTCCTCACACTGAGTGAGCTGCCCTTGGATGAGCTTAGTGTAGCTACCAGTCCACCAGAATGTCTTCCTCAGTCCTCCTAGGAACTGAACTGACTAGCTCCCCCCCAGACCAGAATTTATAGGGGCGCTTACTCTGAAGCCGGGTTTACGTCTCCCCCCTTCAGGGCTAGAGGCAGAAAGGTGTTGTGTGTGGTTACAGTCTGGTGTGGATAACCTTCTGTTGCTCTCAAGCGTGACACTACCACCCGGGGGCGATAATGACACTGTGGCAATTGGACCCTGGGGTGCCTCACACCAAAAATGGTTCAATAAAAAACGGAGCACAAACGTTCTGTTTGAATGAAGCCTAAGACCGGACGCTGGGGAGATTTAAATCAGCTCTCCAGCGGTGCAAAACACTGGTGCAGTGCTTTAAGCAACAGAATAGCTTTTTGGCAATGATTTGTTTCCCATTATTACATACAACGGTTGTTCTGACCTGGTAAACATCTCAACTTCGAGAACAGTTTATTTTTCAGTATAGAAACGTCACTGGTAAAATAAGGCAGATTGAGCGGACACAGAAGGTGAGTATGAGAAGTCACTCGTGGGATGAGTGAGACACGAGGTATGAGGAGCCTCAGGGTACGTCCACAGGGGCCGGAAATGCTATAGAATCTCCATTTGGTCATTTGGCACAGAAATTCTGCTGCGGAATAGAGTAGTACAATACTGACTGACATTAGTGACAATGGAAATGTCATGAATCGGGGGCTATTTTGAGGGCCACTTTTTTAATACACTGTCTCACGTTTCTGGACGGCTGATATCAAAACAGATGAGCACCCACCTTAGGTCAGGCTCATGATAGTCAGTTCTCGATTATGAGAGGGGGCATTATATAGGTCTGGCAAAGCTCCCTGGGAAATAACATATGTAAATTAACCCTTGTCTGGAACAAGGAAATGAATATGTATTCTGGATGAGGACTCCATTGTTCCAGACAAGAGTTAACTCTCCTCCAGATGTAACACCTGGACATGCTTTCTCTTCTGCCACCCAACTACGGCCCATATGTGGCAGTGGAGGCACAGCTCGTCTACTTCTGGAGGGGAAAGAATTTGGGAGTGGAAAATTCTGAAATTTGAGTGAAAATTGTTGTCACTAAGCTCTATCAGACCCACAAATTGTAAAAAAAATACCTAGATAAATAAATGTTCTACAGGGCAATGCGTCTTCAATTGTACCTTGAGTCTGGGTGGCCTGGTGCCAGTGCCAGTGCCTCCCCCTCCATCCCTTTTTTAAACTGTATCTGCATCTTGGATGATGCTCCCTCCTTCATCATTCTCCCTCTGCATCTGATGTCTCAGAGCAGCATGCGCGATGATGTCACTGCATCGCAACTGCTGTGCCGAGCAGTGCAGACTGCATGCTGCGGAGACTGGAGCAAGGGGGCATAACGGAGAAGGGAGTATGGTTTTGTTTAAATCAGTGAGTACTTTGAGGAAGACAGCATACTATTTGGAGGTTATTTCGGGACAGCATACTATTTGGAGGGTTATAGCAGGACAGCATACTATTTGGAGGGTTATGGCGGGACAGCATACTATTTGGAGGGTTATGGCAGGACAGCATACTATTTGGAGGGTTATGGCGGGACAGCATACTATTTGGAGGGTTATTTCGGGACAGCATACTATTTGGAGGGTTATAGCGGGACAGCATACTATTTGGAGGGTTATAGCAGGACAGCATACTATTTTCAGAGGGTTATGGCGGGACAGCATACTATTTGGAGGGCTACTTCAGGGTCATTATACTATTTTGAGATCTGTGTGGGGGACAATTTTACTGTGTGCAGGGTTGTGTGAGGTCCATTATACTGTATGGAGTGTTGTGTGGGGAGCTATTATACTGTCTAGAGGCCTATGTGGAAGTGATTATATGTTTTAGAGTGCTACTGGGGGCCATTATAATGTGTGTAGGTTATTATACAGTGTGGAGAGTGGTGTGAGGTCCATTATACTGTGTGGAGGTCTATGTGGGGGCCACTATAATGTGTGCAGGTTAATATGCAGTGTGGAGGGTTGTGTGAGAGTCATTATACTGTATGAAGGGTGGTGTGTGTAATGTACAATAATTAGATCTGCCTCTTTAAGAAAACTAGGCTGTTGTATGATGGGTAAGGAGAAGGAGGTGGAGAGTTAAGTTTGGTTTCACTTTAGAGCATGCTGCAGGAAAAGACTGTTCTGATATATGATGGAGAAAGATAGAAGACAAGAATAAAGTACAGTTAAAGTTTACCCTTGTGAATGCCTCATATCGTGTGGACATTACAACTGGCGACGAGGATGGGATGATATAACCACCGGCTGCAGTGAGTACTGATCCCTGTTTACTGCTTCACACACCAGCATCACTGAGAGACTCTATCATGGCTGAATACTTACACAGTTTTCCCACAGTTTGATATGACTGATGCTACTAATCTCTCCCATAACTGGAGAAAATGGCTAAACAGATTTGAGAACTTTCTAGAAGCCGTGGACATAAAAGAGGAGAAACGAAGGAAGGCTGTACTCTTACATTGTGCAGGCTCAGGAGTCTATGATGTATACAGCACATTACCTGCAGCCGAGACAGACACATACAGGAATTGCACCAAAGCTCTCACTGACTACTTCAATCCCAAACAAAATATCAGATATGAAAGATACAAATTCAGAATTGCTAAGCAGCTCCCAGAAGAATCCATAGACACCTATGTCACCCGGCTGAGAGAGCTGGCACATGGATGTGCATTCACAGATGTAGATGATGAAATTCTTACCCAAGTAATTGTCACTCTGCTCATCCAATAACATAAGGCGCAAGGCTCTGCAGCAGGATCTCTCTCTACATGATTTACTCAAAATGGCCCGCGCTATAGAAACAGCAGATCATCAGGCTACTGCAATGGAGAGTGGGGATCATTTACATGTGCATAATCTCAAGTATAAGAATGCCCAAGACAAGCAAACCCCAAAACAGAGGAAATGCTATAGATGTGGACAGGATTTCCCTCACCACCTGAACAAATGTCCAGCTATAGGACAGACATGCAGTAAATGTGGAAAAGAGAATCATTTTGCAGCTGTCTGCAGGTCAGCACAATACAAGTCTTCTCTGCCTCTGACAAAGCCCGCAAATATAAAAATGATAAATCAGGACACAGAAGAAATGTCCGGGACGGAAAACTATGTGTTCACCACTTCTGCCACTGGCTCCGTACAGTCTCCCTGCATCACACTCCCACTCTGCAACACCAATATCACCTTTACAATAGATACGGGTGCTTCAGTGGATATTATAGACAGCACTGCATATGAACAATTGAAAAATAAGCCAGTTTTACAGCAAGTGAACACAAAAATCTTCCCATATGGATCTACAACACCTCTAGCCACAAGAGGACAATTTGACACGGAAATCAGCTATAAAGAAAACAGGCATAAAACCACTTTTCACACATTACAAGGATCGGGAGGCTGTCTTCTCAGCTATCACACTGCATTGAAGCTAGGTCTCATCCAGATTATTCATACCATAACTGACCCAGCAGACATGGATGTACAGGCCATGGTAAACAGTTTTCCCTCCTTATTTAGTGGTTTGGGGAAATTAAAGGACTCTCAAATACATCTTCATGTGGACGACAGCGTTCGTCCGGTAGCCCAACCACATAGACGCATTCCTTTTCACCTGAGAAAGAAGGTGGAAAAAGAACTTCAATTCCTCATGGATGAGGATGTCATTGAAACTGTTACTGGTCCCACTCCGTGGGTCTCTCCACTTGTGGTAGTTCCAAAACCAAAGACTCCAGAGCAGGTGAGACTGTGTGTTGACATGCGCCTACCCAACACCGCTATCCAGAGAGAAAGACATATCTCACCCACGATTGATGACATCATTCATTTATTAAATGGAGCGACCGTCTTTTCAAAGCTCGACCTCAATAAAGGCTATCACCAATTAGAACTGAGTCCAGAATCCAGATACTTAACAACATTTTCCACACATGTGGGCCTCAGAAGATATAAAAGATTGACTTTTGGAGTCTGCTCAGCAGCAGAAATTTTTCAGGATGCGATAAGGAGCGTCATTCAACACGTTCCAAATGCCTTTAATTACAGTGATGACATACTGGTGTTTGGTAAAACTCAAGCTGAACATAATCGTGCTCTATACAACATCTTCGAATGCCTGCTCTCTGCTGGACTCACTTTAAACAAAGAAAAGTGCGAATTTGATAGAAGTTCATTAGAGTTCTATGGTCACATCTTCTCGGAAAAAGGAGTACAACCTGACCCTAAGAAAGTAGAATCCATCAAAACAGCCTCAATTCCACAAACTGCCAGTGAAGTACGCTCTTTTCTTGGAATGGCAAGCTACTGTGCTAGATATATTCCAAATTTTTCAACTATCAGCAGTCCATTAAGAGAACTTACAAAGCAAAATTGTGTTTTTTCAATGGTCCCAAGACTGTCAGACCTCTTTTGAAGCAATTAAAAATGAACTTTGCTCAACCACTACCATGGCTTATTTTGATCCGGCACTTCAAACCGAATTAATTGTGGACGCCAGTCCCGTGGGCTGGGTGCTATCTTAGCACAATATAAGGATAATAATCAAGATCCTCACATCATTTCTTATGCAAGTAAAAGTTTAACAAGCACTGAAAAGAAATATTCACAACCTGAAAAAGAAAGCTTGGCAGTTGTCTGGGGATGTGAACACTTTCACTTATTTCTCTATGGAGCTCCCTTCACCATTGTCACTGACCATCAAGCACTCCTTACAATCTTTGGAAATCCCAGAGCTAAAATGCCTGCACGCATTGAAAGATGGGGCCTACGTCTACAGGACTATAACTACAAAATTGTTCACAAACCTGGAAAATACAGCAATCCGGCTGACTATCTTTCAAGACATCCTATGAATGATGCCTCACCTGAGCAATCCTCTATTGAAGAATACATACGCTTCATTACAGCTCATGCAGTGCCTAAAGCACTCTCTATTGATCACTTTGTGAATGCAACAACAAGTGACAAGACGCTATGTGCTTTAATAGAAATCATACAAAATCGAAGGTGGCATGAAATTCAAAAAGAAAAATTTCCCGACTCTGAGATTGATCTGAAAGAATTAAAACTATTCTCAAGTGTACGGGATGAATTATCAGTCACTGAAGAACACCTCATTCTTCGAGGTACCAAACTGGTTGTACCTAAGACTTTGCGCAACTTAGTCACACAGATCGCACATGAAGGTCATCTAGGAATTGTTGGTACTAAAAAATTACTTAGAGAAAAAGTGTGGTTCCCAAACATGGATCAATTGGTGGAAGAGAAGATTAGACATTGCTCCACCTGTCAATTCATTACTCCATCATCAAACTTAGAACCACTGCAAATGTCTCCGCTACCCACTGCTGTCTGGGAGGAAGTGGCAGTCGACATATATGGACCATTACCCAATGGCCAGTACATTCTAGTAACAATTGATGAATATTCTAGATACCCTGTCATTTCTTTCATATCTTCAACCTCTGCCACTAGTGTCATACCAGAACTGGATGACATATTCTCTGCATATGGCATTCCAAGAGTGGTTAAAACAGACAATGGACCTCCTTTCAATGGACATGTGTTTACACAATTTTCTGAATACTTGGGGGTTTAGTCACAGGAAAATCACACCTTGCTGGCCACAAGCCAATGGTATAGTAGAACGTTTCATGCGCACTATGGGGAAAAGAGTCAAGGCAGAGAGTCTGGAGCACACCCCGCTGAAACAGTCATTATACAAATTCATGCGCAATTATCGCAATACACCACATTCTACTACTAATGCTGCTCCAGCTCATCTAATGTTCAACAGAACTCCACGGATACGTATCCCTGATGTGACCAGTCATCCCTTACCAAGTGACTCTTCTGTGCGATCAGCAGACTCAGCTAACAAACATGCTATGAAACGTTTATGCAGACAGAAGGCGAAGGGCACAGCCAAGTGCCATCAAAAAAGGATGTTGTCGTCGTGCGTCAAATGATATATGATGGAGAAAGATAGAAGACAAGAATAAAGTACAGTTAAAGTTTACCCTTGTGAATGCCTCATATCGTGTGGACATTACAGTGTGGGGTCAATATACTGTGTAGAGGTCTACGTGGGGGCCATTTTAATGATGAATGCAGGTTAATATGCAGTGTGGAGGGTGGTGCAGGGCCATTATTACTGTGTGGAGGGTGGTGCGGGGCCATTATGTAAAGCCCTCATAATGGGGGCTTTCTGTTCACTGCTATCTACCTCCACGCAGCGTCCGCAGCTGAGAATAACCACAGACCCAGGTCTCGGGAATAACAGCTGCTTCACAGGAATGGGGAAATGTAATATGGAATAACTTCTTCATAGTTTCATGTGGATAGTCCACGGCAAGTACAGTTGAGAGTTCATTTCACAGCTGGTCATAGCACGTGCAGGAATATAGGAAGCAAATAATGGACAATTGTGAGTGAGACGGGATACCCTCTAATTTCCCAATAAGCGGGCAATAGGTTCTTTTGTACATCCAGTACGAACTACTGTGGAGGAAGCACATGTAAATCCGGACAGCGAGGATCCAGGGTGAAAAGTCTTTAGCTATCTTGGCTGTAGAAGTCAGAAAAATCCTAGGCATTAGGCTTGGCTATAAATCTTGTGGTGAAGGAAAGGATGAACTCCCAGGCACTGGGCCTGCAAGTGGTGAGGGTAGCCCTCACATGAGCTCAGGGGTATTTCCAGCTCAGTCTAGACAGATAAAAGGCTGGAGTAGCTCCTTCTACAGAGCCTTATGTCTGTTTCACTGGCCAGTAAGACAACACTCAATCCTCATGTCAAATCTTTACAATGCAAATGGGATTATAAATCATACACCTTACCAGCTGATGGTGATGTAACACAACACATGAGAAAATACCTGGAAAAATACAAGGATTTAAATAAAGATACATATCTGACACTCACTTATAAAGGTATAGAGTCAGCTGAGGACTGAGCTGCAGTGTAAAGGGCTACTCATGGTCCAGAGGTACTTAAAGGGACAGACATAATCTAGACCAGGTCACTACAATTATACTGCCTGGAGGTCTTTGTTATTATATTGGGTGCAGATTAATATGCTGTGTTGAGGGTTGCGTGAGGGCCATTATACTGTGTGGAGGGTGGTGTGGGGCCATTATACTGTTTGGAGTTCTATGTAGTGCGGACGGACAGTTCATAAGGAAGCACGGACACAGAAAGTCTCTGCAACGGGTCTTTACTGTAACCAGCAGGCAGTACATGGTATACAGTTCACGGGTAGTGGACCGGGTGGACTCAGCAGTGATGGTGTCCCTTAGAGATCCGCAGTGTTCCTCCATTCTAGCTAAGTGATTTCGCCATTGTCGCCCAGGAATACCAGATCGGGTACGGGGAGGCTGCTTCAATCCCTATCCAAGCTATACGTTATGGATGTTCTGGGGAGCCTTGGGTCCCTCGGTGGGTACACCGCTGGTTAGACGACTGGAAGTTGGCTGGTGGTGGGGTGCTCCTGTGAAGCTGCTCCTCCACTCTTCTGGTTCGCGTAGCAGAGGTGAACTGCTGCCAGCTTCAGTACCAGTGAACCGGCTGTGAGTTTTGGGCACGGGAGTCTTTTGGAACCCGTGGTTAATGATGCCCGATCCCGGTTGTTGAGGCCTCAGGTGCTGACACCCGACCGGTGACGGCCCGGGGGTTGCACGGGGTGCGGAGCCCCCGCTCCTACTCCAAGTTCTAGACTTCTCAGGTCAAGTTCTAGACTCCTTCTTTTCGACTAAGGGTCTGTTCTCCCTACACACTTCCCTAGCACTCCGCCCACCAGGACCCTGGATTGGCCCTCTGTTCTAGGTGATGCATGCAGGGTTGGATCTCAAAGTTAACCAGATCACTGCTGTGTCAGAGAATATTGCGGCTGCATTTATGGCTGCAATACCCTCTTGTGACGCACTCGTTGCGGGGCGCCACATATGCGGTGGGCCAGTGTATTGTATGGAGGGCTAGTGGGACCATTATAATGTGTGCAGGTTATTATACTGTGCGGGGGGTTGTGTGGGTGCCACTATGCTGTATAAAAGGCCACTAGACTGTATGGAGAGGTTTGTGGGGGCCACCATATTGTGTAAAGGGCTGTGTTGGGCCATCATATAGTGTGTGGGGGACTATGGGGGCCATCATACTGGGATCAATGTAGGTGGAGCACACTTTCCAGGGAGTACTATAGGGTCACCATACTGTGTGTAGGGGGGAATTAACTGTGAAGATACCTTACTGTGTTGGGGGGGGGGGGGGACACAATTGTTGGCTGACACCATACTTTATGGGGGCAACTAAGGGGCTTCAATAGGGGACAAAATAGTATGTAAGCGCTACAAAATTGTGGGATTTTCTCATTGACCCTACAATTTTTCTTTTTTTTTTTGCATTAGGGGTCCAATTAGGACTTTTGCAATGCGGCTCCATGATTTTTATGTATACCCCTGATACATGGGTCAGTAAGCAGTATCTCATGGGATAATCTTAAATCCACAGCATGTCGTGGTGCCTTCTACTCCTTTGCACTGATGATTATATATTCACAGAACTGTAGGTAACATTCAGCATTTCCATCCCATGTGGAGGTTCCCTTCCGCCTCATTTAGAAATGCTCTCTTGTATTGCGATATGAGCACAGGCCGTGAAAACGATCTCATCGGTGATGTAACAAGATGCGAACTAAGCACGTAAAATGCAGATATAGCGGATTATGCGGCGACACATTTGCTGCAAATGATTTTTTTCTGCATTCATGTGCACTGAACCTATAGGGGAACTCCAGGGTAAAACTTGATAACCTAAAACCTGTTCATAGAAACCAAAGAAATGATAAAAAATCATTTTCAGAGCTGAGTACTATACTGCCATCTAGTGGCAATATGTCTGAAAGTCCCAGACGTGCAGCACTTTTCCAAAAAATGACAACAGAAAAGCCAGTATGTGCCCCACACAGCAGGGCGTCTATCCAGCAGGCCCATGTAAGCACACCGCCTCACATGGTTTATAGGGGAACTTTGATTGTCGTTATAATGACGGCTTCTAAAAACATTGACTATCCTGACTACGGCCTTCCCATCTCTAAACCGCTCTGACTCCCGTGATTCTAGAAAAAAGATCTCTGAGCAACAAGCAAAGGAGGACGCCATACCATATGTGCCACTTTAGATAGGTTTTCTCATAATTTTACCTCACATTGTACCGCCAGAACGTGTCCTCATAATTTTACCTCACATCATACCTCCAGAACGTGTCCTCATAATTTTACCTCACATCATACCGCCAGGTCGAGTCCTCATAATTTTACCTCACATCATACCTCCAGATCGTGTCCTCATAATTTTACCTCACATCATACCGCCAGGTCGAGTCCTCATAATTTTACCTCACATCGTACCGCCAGATCGTGTCCTTATAACTTTACCTCACATCATACCGCCAGATCGTGTCCTCATAATTTTACCTCACATCGTACCGCCAGATCGTGTCCTCATAATTTTACCTCACATCGTACCGCCAGATCGTGTCCTCATAATTTTACCTCACATCGTACCGCCAGATCGTGTCCTCATAATTTTACCTCACATCTTACCGCCAGATCGTGTCCTCATAATTTTACCTCACATCGTACCGCCAGATCGTGTCCTCATAATTTTACCTCACATCGTACCGCCAGATCGTGTCCTCATAATTTTACCTCACATCTTACCGCCAGATCGTGTCCTCATAATTTTACCTCACATCATACCGCCAGATCGTGTCCTCATAATTTTACCTCACATCATACCGCCAGATCGTGTCCTCATAATTTTACCTCACATCATACCGCCAGATCGTGTCCTCATAATTTTACCTCACATCATACCGCCAGATCATGTCCTCATAATTTTACCTCACATCATACCGCCAGATCGTGTCCTCATAATTTTACCTCACATCTTACCGCCAGATCGTGTCCTCATAATTTTACCTCACATCGTACCGCCAGATCGTGTCCTCATAATTTTACCTCACATCGTACCGCCAGATCGTGTCCTCATAATTTTACCTCACATCTTACCGCCAGATCGTGTCCTTATAATTTTACCTCACATCATACCGCCAGATCGTGTCCTCATAATTTTACCTCACATCATACCGCCAGATCGTGTCCTCATAATTTTACCTCACATCATACCGCCAGATCATGTCCTCATAATTTTACCTCACATCATACCGCCAGATCGTGTCCTCATAATTTTACCTCACATCATACCGCCAGATCATGTCCTCATAATTTTACCTCACATCGTACCGCCAGATCGTGTCCTCATAATTTTACCTCACATCGTACCGCCAGATCGTGTCCTCATAATTTTACCTCACATCGTACCGCCAGATCGTGTCCTCATAATTTTACCTCACATCGTACCGCCAGATCGTGTTAAGAGAATACCACTACCCCTTGGAGTTGTTTGTGCCCCAGTACGGGCCTTGTTGCTTCCTCAGGCGACACCTCTGCCATTTAGCCGCCACCACTTGCACATTACCCTCAATTTGGTGGATAAAGTCAGTTCTCTGGGTCTCAGCCGTCACCTCTGGATCTGCGCATCACCTCATACCAACCGTTCTTCCTCTTCCCAGGGCCAATGGACACTATGTGACCACACTACTCTATCTGTACTATGCTTTATCCCCAGTGTACTATATGACTACTACGCCATCTTACTTCATATGGCCTTGCTACCCCACAGCCAGTCCCACACCAGACATCCCCATCGATTCATCCACTGCACTTCTGTGCTGCATTTCGATTAGGACTCATCAAACATCCATGTTTCCCTTCTTCATACCTCCCAACTTTAGAAGAACAGAAAGAGGAACAAAAGATGCAGCGTGCAAATGTTGATAATGCCCCTAACCACGCCCAAGCCACACCCATTTACAAGTAACGGACATTCAACAGATGCCCTTATTAATTTTAAACTTATTATTGCATTTTTTTGCCTTTTAAAATTCGTTTAATGCGTTTTAGTGCGATTTAGTACTGACAGCACAAACTATGCGCTGCCCCACCATACAACGCAGCAGGACAGCTGAGACTAGTGCCTGCCCCGCAGCATTGTGCAGTTTATAGCCAGGGATGTGAGTCGGTCGACAGGGTACGGGGGTACTCGGATACCGAGACTGATGGTTACTTCGATGGGGAATCACGGCTGGTCGGTTCCCGGTTCCGTGACCTGGACCCTCAGTGGCGGGAATGGTGGGGAAGGATGATGATGATGAATGGGGGGAAAATGGTAATGTGTCGGTACCTGGTAACAGCGCTGTGACCGGCCGCTGAGGTGATGGAGGTGCAGCTAAGAGTAGTACAGCTCCCTACAGGTGGAGCTTTACCTCAGGGCAGCAGGGTTTGATGAGGGTAGTAGTAGTCCTCACCTTTTGATGCTGTAGGAGCCCTCCGGGCAGCAAAGCAAGTGAGAGGAGACACCAGATCAGCTCAAGAAGTTCTTTACTGTCTCCAGATGAAAAACAGGTACACAGTGCTGTCTGATTTACCAGGGACGTAGTCACAGATTTGAGGTAACTTAGCAGAGTCTGTCGGTGGTACCCTTTCACAACTTTTGGGGTCTGGGTTCCTTTTTACTCTCATTAACCACTCTGAAGAGGTCCTTCGCCAGTCCCCTGGTCTACTACTGTTAGGTACGGTCGGTTCCTTACCAGTACGGACGGGAGCGACAACGAGCAAATCCTCCCGACACCGGAATTTGGTCCTTTCCCTAAAGTGTCCTGAACCTTTTTGGAACTGAGGAAGAGGTACAGTCTGTGGCGCTATGGCTCCCTTCTGTCAGTCCCACAGCTTGCCGGTTCACAGTCAGGGATATACCTCTGACTGCCTCAGCTCCGGTATACAGGTGTTGACCCCGGACTCCCCAGCCGTCTCCAGCCAGTCCTGGATTGTCCCCTCCATTTCTGGGTCACCCCTCTCCAAGGAGGTGCCCTCCTGTCAAGAACACTGTCAGGCACATCCTCTCTTGCTGCCTTCCTAGCACCGTCTGGCTAAAAACTAGCTCAACTGTCACTCAAGTCTCCCGCTCTACTCTAATCTCCACCCCCTGGACCTACTGAATATACGGTCCCTATGCTAAGGTGGGCTAGTGTATGGGTGACAGAATCTGCATGAAACCCTGTATCCATGGCTACAAAGGCACTACACCTTCTGTTTGGTATGCAGTACCTCCCTGTGGCGCCTTCCCATAGGGGCGCCACAACTGTGCAGTCAATAGGAAAACCTCCGACCACAAGTCCTCAGTTTCAATGAGTCCGACTCCACCAAAATGGGCACCGACTCAGACTCCACAGTACTATGTATAGCGCCCCCTGATGGCACACTGCTGTGCACCACTACAGGACATGATACAAGCTCCACACTGGGGGGTGCAGGAAAATACGATTATCACACTATCTATAACAGGCAGGGCACAACATTCCTCACATTGTACCATACATGCGACCATTTTTGTGCACGTCTGATATCACGCCCACGCTGCCCTCACCTTTGCCTCCTGAAACGTGACATCCTCTGGTTCCAGTACTGACTCCCACTAGTGAACTGAAGAAGTTCACAGAGGCCGCGCTCAGCCTGGATTGGGTGAGTGAGCTCCGCCCCCTCCACGCAGTGCAGGAGAAGAGGTCACATGGACTCACTCTCTGCACTGTAATTGGAGCTCCGTCCTCCCTTTTGATCTCCTGTTGACAGCACAATTCCATGCAGTGCTTGCAGGAGACGTTCAGGGCTGCAGCCCCAGATGTTTGATGCGTGCGACGCCCCTGCTGACAGGAGATGGAGCGTCCAGCAGCCATGGTAACACACAGTACTGTGAGGGGGCGTGGCCAGCAGCTGCTCACTACAGTGCGGGAAACTTAGTCTCCTGGGCAGGACAGCGGGACCAACCAAGCCTCCAAATCGGAACTGTCCCGCTGGATCCGGGACAGTTGGGAGGTATGCTTCTTTGTATTATTTTTTTTTTTTTACGGTCCAAGTAGGCAGCAAAAAAAAGTAGAAGTCCTTTTTTGGTACAGGTCACAGACCAAAATTGCATATTCAGGGCTATGGGTGCCGTGTAAAATGTGGTAGTTCACCAATGGCCTCCTAGATGTATTTTAGCAGTGTAGTTTGCTAGGAGAAAGCTCCATTACTTTTTTTGTCTTGCTAATGAAAAATTCTGATAAAACACTAATGGTTAAAATGGACACATGAACCAAACCAAGAGAAAAATCTGTTCCATTTTTATTTTTTGCTTAAAATAAAATTACGGTACTGACGATTGAATGAGGTCTTACAACCAGGGCTGTGGAGTCAGTAATCCAAACATCCAACGTTGACTCTTCAATTGCCCTGAACCCAACTCAGACTCGACCCAAAATGAATACCGACTCCAACCCCACAACCAGGGCTGTGGAGTCAGTAAGCCAAACATCCGACTTCAACTCCTCAATGTCCCCGAGTCCGACTCCAACTTGACCCAAAGCGGAACCAACTCCAACTCCACAACCCTGGCTGGTAAATCAATAAGCTACACATCCAACTCCGACTCTTCAATTAAGAACTATAGAAGAAAGATACCAAAGACACTGGGATGCACACATAGCAGATCACTGCTGGTCTATTCAAAGTGATTGCCCTGGCGCCACTCACCAAAAGAAATCTTTAAAGCGCCGCATTTGCGAGGTTTCTCAGTAAGTGAATAGTGTATCAATTACAACACTTTAAGCATAATAAGATATAATTCTTATTCTGTGATGTACATTCTTCATAAATAAATCTACATGTATGAATTTGTTTTAATAACAAACAAGGCAACAATAATGTTTAGTAGACAGTCCTAGCAGTCGATCATTCATATGGATATACATAGGGTATATCATCTCATTACAGCTGATGAAAGAAAAATAAAGGCAAATTCAGAATCAGCAAAAAAAAAAAAAACTGACCTAAAAATGGGTTAAAATCTCTAGCACTAACTTTTTTGTCCCACATTGAATGCATTGTATGTGCGTACACAGAGGACTGATAAATGTGAATTGTGCTTTGCTACATTCTACTGGCTCAGGTGTATAAAATATATTGGTATTCATTCTCATCACCACGTACAATAGAAATGATAGGCGGCGTATATTAAAGCTCAGAGTCCCCAAATTATTGCAAATCTTTAATAGCAATAGTCTTTTTTTATAGGACAAGGGAACTTTTGGGGCCCTCTAGGTTCCAGGGCCCGGGTGAGCTTGCAACCCCTGCCCCTGTTGCATTTACACCCCTGGAAATCACTAAGCAGCCTTCTAGCATACTGGTACAACCCAGTCTTCTCCACGTTGAGAAATAAGTCACTACTACTCCCAGAATCTCTATTCTAGTCCATGCTGAGGGAGCTGAAATGAGAAAACACTATGGGTCCTTTCTGGGTATACAGGCAGTAGTGCGGTCCTATGTGCTCATCTAGGGGCGAAAATGATGGGAATGTAAAAGAAGGTAGCGGTTTAAAGCAGGGCTGTGGAGTCGGATTCAGGGAAATTGAGGAGACCGGTGCCCATTTTGGGTGGAGCCAAATTCAGGGAAATTGAGGCGTTGCATAGGTGGCTGCCTCACCGTGGCCGGGGACTCCAGTTTAGACAGGCAGTAGCTTCTTCCTCCTTGTCACGGGTGGACCGTGCCTGCCGGTAGTGGGGCCCAGTTGAGTGCAGATCAAAGAGTTGAAGACGTCTTGTGGGAACAGATTAAGGGGTTAATTTATTTGTGACGCCACCTATGAGTAGTTCGGTAAGTCTTACCGACGCTGCGAGGCCTCCGGGGGATGGATAGCAGCAAGATGGAACGCTCCCCACAGGCTGAGCGGTGATCCCCGGAGGCTGGAGCTGCTTAAGATGTTGTGCGGCAGCTGCGGTTACCTTGAAGTGCGGACAGACAGTTCATAAGGAAGCACGGACACTGTAAGTCTCTGTAACAGGTCTTTACTGTAACCAGCAAGCAGTACATGGCATACAGTTAACGGGTAGTGGACCGGGTGGACTCAGCAGTGATAGGTGTCCCTCAGAGATATGCGGTGTTCCTCCATTCTAAGTGTTTGCCTTTGTCGCCCAGGAATACCAGAACGAGTACTGGGAGGCTGCTTCAATGCCCTATCCAAAGTATACGTGATGGATATTTTGGGGAGCCTTGGATCCCTCGGTGGGTACACCGCTGGTTAGACGACTGGAAGTTGGCGGGTGGTGGGGTGCTCCTGTAAAGCTGCTCCTCCACTCTTCTGGTTCGCATAGCAGAGCTGAACTGCTGCTAGCTTCGGTACCAGCAAACCGGCTGTATAAGGGCGCGGGGTAGTTTTGGACCCGCATTTTGATGCCTAAGTTCGGTTGGTGATGCACCGGGAGTACTGGTGCTCAACCGTGGTAAGGGTGAGGAGATGGCCGGTAGAAGGTGGCCAGGGGGCTGCACCAACTGTGCAACCCCCTCTCCTAGGTTGCAGAGCTGGAAGTCTGCAGAGGTCTTCTAAGTTGCTGTTGCTTCTCCAGACCCGAGACTAGAACTCTCTAAGCTGGACTAAACTTTCCACTACACACTACCCTTGCACTCTGCCCACCAGGACCTGGATTGATGCCCTCTACTAGTGTTGCATGCAGGGTATGAATCTGAGTTAACTACTAGGTCAGAGAATATTGCTGCTGCATTTATGGCTGCAATACCCTCCTGTGACGCACTCGTTGCAGGGCGCCACATGGCTTATTGACTTCACAGCCATGGTTATGGAGTCAAGAGTTTGAGTCTGTGTCTATCTTAGTGGACTGATTCAGGGAAATTGAGGAGTCAGATGTTTGGCTTAGGCTGGCTTCACACCACGGTAAGATCCGATACAGGGCTGTCAGGGATGAACCTGACAGCCCCGGACTGGATCAGCACACAGAACCGGAGGGCAAATATGCCCTCCGGTTCGGTGTGCAGTTGCTGCTGAGGATTCTGGACCGCGGCTTGCAGGGAGCTAGCCGCGGGTCCTGAAATATCAGCAGCGTGCAGCCGCAGGTGTCCGGTTCCTGTATCCTCCCGGACTAGGGCAATCAATCCGGCCCCATAGTCTCCCATGTTACGGAACGCCGGATTGCCCTGGATCCAGGAGAATCTGGGAGGATCCGATTTGGGGAGATTTTTCTCCCTGGACACAAATGTAGCATGCTCCGATTTGGTGTCCGGGAGAAAAATCTGATTCCTCCCAGACATCCAAAAACTGGATGCCAAAAGACATTAATCCGGCGTATTTCTTCCCCATAGGGTTACTATGGGGCCGGAATCGGATCTAGGGGTATCCGGCTCACACCAGATAGCCCCGGATTCAAGAAACCGTGGTGTGAAGCCAACCTTAGAGACTCCACGCCTTGGGTTTAAAGTAGTGATGAAGTCAGACTTTGAAACTTGTAGACTTAAGACATTTGTAAACCGCACTACTCCATCTTCTTGGCGGTAACACAAGCCAATACACGTTTTCCTTTCTGATTCAGGGAACAATCTTTCTTCCAGGGGCCTCCACAAATGAGTGTAAGCTTCAGAGAGGCCCGAAACCATCACAAGGAGAAGAAACCTCCTCTCATTCACAAAATGCTGAGTGAACTGACCTCCATTTACTAGAAATGCAAATGTGTCGCTCTCTTATCAAGATTACCGATGGGGCTGGACCAGCACCAAAAGTCATTGAAACAAAAGGGTCGCCCACCCCAGCCCCATGTGACACAATGCAGATACAGGGATTAAAATATTCCTCAGGTTCCTTTGCTGATGGGGGCGATGATAACACACTGGGAAGGAGGGGGGTTCCCTGTGTATGTTTATTCCTTCCTCCTTCAGTCCACAATGGCCCCTTATTTCCATAAAACTGGAGCAAAAACACCACAGGAGTTAGAGAAACAAAGGGATTACATTTGTGGGTCTCCATTGCCAGTAAAGTGTGATAAACAGGCCTGAGGCCCAGGGGGAAGGGGCGGCCGCACTACCCATCAAGCCCAGGCCTTGTCTTTAGCCTTATTGTCACAATAGCCCCCAAACAATAGGTCAAGTGAGGGGGTTTGTTTAAAAAAGTTGTGCACATTTGCATTTTATTTTGGTGGCAGGAGGCAAGGGGGGCACCGCTCTGGGACAGATGTTTGCTGCCTGTCCTGGCACCACTAGTATTTGTAGACAATATCCTGCAGCAGGGGTGGGGGGGTGCAAAAGCAATGTTAAACCTCGGGATTCCCCCCCTCCCCCAGCCAATTAACCACTTCATCTCGAGGCCATGAAATACTCAAGTGCCACAGAAAGCCTCGCACACCTGGAAGAGCTTTTCCAACATTGCTATGCATCTCAGGAATTACATGGAACAGATTTGTTTAACAAAAAAAACTCAATTGACCCAAAATAACAGGGTTCCAAGAGTTAATGGCGGTGTTAGAGTCATTCTGGACAAAACATGTCCATACACAATATATGAATTAAATTATAGGACATCTTAAATTAGGAAATTCAGATTTCTTCATGATATATATGCCCCCCATCCTGGTATACATGTCCCCCAATAATGATGAAAATTGTTTCAGCTTCAGGAAACTCCATAAAATGATCTTTATTCCATATGAAAAGTCATGTACAAAAGGGAAGCAGGGGAGGGGAACCGACCAACACGTGCCAAACACTAGTGGTGTCCAAAGCCTCATGGAGCTGGAACATTTTACTTTATCAATTTACCCACACGTCTCAAGACTTTGTTCCGTGCAGTCGGATCTTTACACAAGATGAGCTGACATTCCTTTTTAATGTTTATATACTACTAGCTGGGTGCCCGATGCAGATGCATCGGGATTCTAGAAGAGCGAGTCTCTGACTCGCAATGGCCGCTTCGCGGCCAATGCTTCGCGCTGCTAAGGCGACTCGCCATGCCCGCTGCGCGGGCATAGCGAGTCGCCTTAGAACAGCTCGCAATGGCCGCTGCGCGGCCAATGCTTCGGTCGTATCCACATGACGACATTGACTCGCAGCGCGAGCGGTCTCAAAAGGGGCAAAAAACCCATTCGTGATTATATAATAGATATCCCATCCTGTGCCATTTCCCCATATAGATGTCCCCCATCCTGATATATACCCCCATTCTGTGCCCTTTTCTGGTATAGATGCCCCTGATCCTGTGCCCTTCCTGGTATATATACCCCATCCTTTGCCCAGGACATTTGTGGCGCCCCGCAATGCAGGTGACACAGGGGTACTGCACCCATAAAAGCAGTGCAGATACTCCAGCTGCATGTAGATTTCAGGCCTACCTGAGATCCGCTTGCAGCCACCCGTAGCTACTTGTCATATAACATCTTACTGCACTGAGGACTGTAATAACGCTGCTAAAGTTCTAATACAGTACCCAGAGTGAAGTGACTGACTCTGCTGCATCTTCTTTCCATGAATTTGTTCTATTCACAGGATTGCTGCCCCGGAGGTCCCAGTCCTGCCTGCGGAGGACTACACCATCTCTGCTGCGATACTATTGTGGCGCCCCGCAACGAGTGCGTCACAAGAGGGTATTGCAGCCACAAGTGCAGCAGCAATATTCTCTGACTCAGCAATGATTCGGTTAACATAGAGATCCAACCCTACATGCAACACCTAGAACAGAGGGCCAATCATAGGTCCTGGGGGGGTGGAGTGTTAGGGTAGTGTAGTAGAACACACACAATAGTCGAGAGAGAACCTAGAACCCTCGAGATAGAACAAACAGAGTCTGAGGACTTGAACTTGGAGAGGAGCGGGGGCTCCGCACCCCGTGCGGGCCCCTGGGCCGTCACCGGTCGGGTGTCAGCACCTGAGGCCTTAACTACCGGGATTGGGCATTATCTACACGGGTTCCCAAAAGACTCCCGTGCCCACAACTCACAGCCGGTTCACTGGTACCGAAGCTGGCAGCAGTTCACCTCTGCTACGCGAACCAGAAGCGTGGAGGAGCAGCTTCACAGGAGCACCCCACCACCAGCCAACTTCCAGTCTAACCAGCGGTGTACCCACTGAGGGATCCAAGGCTCCCCAAAACATCCAGAACGTACATCATGGATAGGGCATTGAAGCAGCCTCCCCGTACCCGATCTGGTATTCCTGGGCGACACTGGCAACCAAATAGGTAGAATGGAAGAACACTGCGGATCTCTAAGGGACACCATCACTGCTGAGTCCACCTGGTCTACTACTCAACCACTGTATGCCATGTACTGCCTGCTGGTTACAGTAAAGACCCGTTGCAGAGACTTTCTGTGTCCGTGCTTCCTTATGAACTGTCCGTCCGCACTAACAGGTAACCGCAGCTGCCGCACAACATCTTGAGCAGCTCCAGCCTCCGGGGAGCGAAACATCTTGCTGCTGTCCATCCCCCGGAGGTTCCGCAGCGTCGGTAGTCCTTACCGAATCTACTCATAGGTGGCGTCACGAATAAATTAAAAACCCCTTTAATCTGTTCCACCAAGACGTCTTCACTTTTGATCTGCACTACACCGGGCCCCACTACCGGCAGGCGCGGTCCACACGTGACAAGGAGGAAGGAAGCATCGCCTGTCTAAACCGGAGTCCCGGCCACGGTGAGTCACTATCCACCTCCGGCGGGTGTGGCGGCGCTGGTGCTAAATCACCAGAGACTGCAGGTGGTGTCACGACAACTAACAAACTGTAAATAATCCCTTGTAAATACCCCTCTTCAAGAGAACCGTCCCCCAGGACACAGGATCAGGCGCGGCCGCCATTCCCCGTGACACAGTTAACCCTTTTGCCGCCTGATACCAGAGTACCCCACACCCTGGGACGACACATTTGCCACCCATCCTTGTATATATCCCATCCTGTGCCTGATACAAATGCCCTCCCTCTTTATCCTGGTATATATACACACCATCCTGTGCCTGGTGCAGATGCCACCCATCCTGGTACATATGTTCCAATCCAGAGCCCCTTCAGATGGCATGTCAGCAGACCCACTCTTCTATCCTGGGCCCGGTCATGATCACAACCATGGTCTTTACGCCCAAGGTAGAAAGGTGCATTGAACATTTGGCTATGCTAAAGGCCACACCGAGTGCATGCGCTTTGTTTTAATAGTCATTTTATACTGAAGTAACATTGCACTACATGGTGGCCTTCGTAATACATGGTTGTCATTGCTCTTCCTAGAAGGTGGCCATACACAGACGTCCGAGTCTTACGACTTTGGAGAAATTGACCATCTCCAATTAGGTTTGCACATCCATATTGCAGATTTATTTACTCATTAGCTACATGACTATAATGCAATGCTTAACCATGGGTCTTTGAGATGGCTGGATACTTTGCTCAGAAACCATCTATGACATCTGTATGACTCAATAGGGCTTTTTAAGAAGGTTTGCCCAAACTTGATCATTAGGTAATCCTAAAGTGGCTTGGTTGGTAAGGGGTCATCCATATTGACAGCAGTATATAGATCCCCAATGTATCATCCATTCCACAAAGGGTATATTTCAAAATACTGCACAATGCCATAATGGATCCACATTGCCCCCACTGGAATCCACGTTGAGCTAATCTACCCCATGGAGTAACAAGGCACACAAAGTACATAAACAAAATTGGTTTATTCATTAAAAATTAGTAACAAGGCAAATTAAATCAAAATAAATTATCAAGTGGTATCCAAAATGAGTAACCGTAACAAAAAAAAATAATGTAAATAAGAAAAAAAAAAAATACAATAAGTTACAAGAATAAAATATTAAGAAAAACTGCATCACTGCCAACACAGAACGACAGCTCCATTATATTATACCGTCACTTAAATTATATTTTCAGGTTTAAAGGGCAAAAAAAAACAGAAAACTTTACAAATAAATTAGAATAAGATTAATATTTGGTCTCGTTCTTAACTTCAAGGTAAGGCTTTCCAGAAGCCCTGGGTTGGTCATCATGTCCCTTATGGACATTAGGACGAAAGCCCTTTAGGAAATCGTTAGATATCGAACGGAATAAATTTATTTTAGCAGCTGGAACAATTGCCCCCTAATCAACATTATGCACAAATATATCCATAAAAAGATGCAAAATTATGATTTCCATACAAAAGGGGTTCTTCATCACAAGGAAAGGCCGAGGAACATCCACCTCTGGTTTAGACATTGGTGCTCAACAGTAGAGCAATTGAAGGTCTCCAATGAACTCAGGCAAGTATAAAAACCAGTATTACTTTAGGTCACCGATTAAAACATCATGATGTAGGCAGTGGTCACGCCAAGTGGTTTCCTCTCCTTCCCAACACGTTTCGACTCAAGTTTGCAATACATGATTTCGACAAGGCAAACTGGGGGTAACCAAGAATAGATCATGTTTTAATTGGTCACCTAAATTAACACTTTTTTTGATACTTACCCACCTTGCCCGAGTTATCTGGAGACCTTCAGTTGTTTTAGATTCCTACCCGCCAGGACTAGGGCAGCCCCATGAGACGCTGGGGAACCACATCTACCAAGGGGGCGAGCTGAACTCTTTACTCTACTCCTCAACACTAGACCTCGAGCTCTCCACCAAAACACCTTAATCGGTAGATATCCCAAAGGACTCATGTTAAAATCCCAAAACATGACCTGTTAAGGTACTCCTGGACTGGAACAGGATACATTTTTGGGGTTGAGATCCAAAAAAAAAAACAACCAATGCCAATATAAAGAGCAGGACAATAGATATTCTTAACGTTCCACGGGTGACTTAATTCATACTTTTCTAGTGACATCTTTAAGACATGACCTGCTGGGATTCCCTTGAGGATTGGTCTAGCTCCTTCGGAGTCCTTCAGATTTTTATCAGTGGACATCCCCCAACTCAAACCTCACAATAAAGTCCCTTTTTAAAAACAAATTTTCCTATTAAATTAAAATAGGTGTAAAAAAAAAATTAATGATCTTGGCTGGGACCCCCCCCACTAATCCAAAAAGCCAAAGGGTCCTAAACGATGAATGTAGCCTTAGTGTGCACCTAAATCGCAACCAGGAGCTATGGTGGATATAGAAATGACACATACTGACAGATTGATGCCTTAAAATAAAAAAAAATTAAAAATGATAAAGAGATAAAACTAAGAAGTTAAATACTACTGAAATAAAATTATTAAAAAACAAAAAAACAAAAATAACAAAAATCAACACTGGCCAACAAGTTTCTCTTTTGGTTCACCGTGCAAATGGTTACTGAATTTCAGCTTTAAAATCTCACAAACGCAACGTACGCAGCGCCAGAGTATATACTGGGGCACTAAAGGCAAAGACTAGGACAGGATACGTAAACCTACACCAACTGTTCTCATAGAAAACGCAACCGATCTGCCCAGGGGCAAAAATAAAACGTTCAATAAAAGAGGGATTGGGCCGGAAGATCACATTTCAGATGTCGTAGGAAATCTCAATACTGGTCACAACAAAATGGGAATTATCTATTAGTAAGATCACCGTAGAACAAATGGTACAATCATCTACTCAACCGATTTTAGAAGGCAAGTGTTGACTACACGTAGGAGGTCCAAGTACAATAAATAATGAGAATACCTAGAGAACCATCCTATGGAGTTCTACGAACGATAAAAGGTCAACGAATACCCGAGATTTTTGAAGACTACAGCAATTTGTCTATCCATGTAGACCAAGAACCAATCTGATTGTTCTCTACTTCAGTCATCCTTTGAAATGCTAATAGTTGATTCTTGGTTAATGTATCGACAAACTAAGGATCATTCTTGATGCTCCTTTTAGAACATGAGCACAAATATCTTAAGAAAAAAAAAACAAAAACCTCCAAGACCCAACATGCTCCAACGATCATACCATACACATCGAGCCTTCGTTGTGTGGTCTCCACCGGCTAGTAGATGACCACCAATCTGGTCGCCTACAGGCAGTTAGTTTAGCGATTAGACGCCTGGATCGGGACATATAAACCTGCCATAGGGGTTGTTTTACACAGTATGTTTTTTTTATTAAAAAAACAGCAGTTTTTCAAGCCATAAGTGGTAAATATAAAGGATGACAAGATGTCTCCTTCCTGCTGATCCACTTTAGCTCTAAAGTTTCCCTCCCAAAATAAAATACCCAGAACTAGGACCATCGGTCAAGCAAGTTACAACTTCTACTAACACTTTTGGACCCATTAAAAACTCATTTTCAGCACTTTATATTGTCCGGCATTACCCCCTATCCTTATTTAACTGGCTAGCAGTAGGCACCCTTGTCCTAGTAGGCCGGTTGGATGGACCCACTGCTCAAAGTCCCCATTACCCTTAGAGATTACAACAAGAAAGTAGAGTCTAACAACTACAGTGTAACCAAGACTTGCCCCATCTAGAAGAACATAGCCTAAGACATTTGGGAATGCCCAAGTCAATTTCAGACCTGTGTGCTCAATACCAATAGAGAGTCCATAAAAGCAACCGAGCACAAAAGGAGTTTAGGTGAAAGAGGAAGGCTGCCTAATCGGAGAGGAAGCTGAAAATCGGAAGACGCTTTGCTTCCTGAGAGTTACTACAAACAGATGTTGATTCTTCTACGTTCTCATGTTGTTGCAAGGATTCCCACTTGTCTGCTATCTTTGGATCTCCTTGTTGCGCCCAAGGAGAGACCTGCAGCTGAAGACTATCCACCAACGGTTGTTGTACAGTTGAGTGCGGTGGAGACACTGGCCCAAATATTGGTAGACTTAGAAGGACTGGAGAGGTAGGCGAGGAGTCAGAGCAAACACTTGGAAATGGATTAAAAGTTGGGCTTACTGGGCTGGAAGGAGAGAAGGGGGATAAGGAAGTGAGGGAAGAAGCAAGGGAGGCAGAGACAAGGGACAGAGAAGAAGATGACGATGAAGAAGACGATGATGGTATTCCAGAGCAGCTGACGCTGTGTCTCAGGAGAGGAGGACGATGACCCTTATTGCTGCTGTTGAACCTCTGTTCCTCAGCATTGTGGATAAAGTGACAGCGGGACCCATACGGACAGAAGCCAATGGTGTGATAAGTCCTGCACAGCTCCGTCTTGTACTTGGGATGACGGTTTAGTCCCCGCAGCTCTCCAGTCCCGTGAGCAAACTGGCACTTGGAGCCATATTTGCAGGAACCACTCTCATGGTAAGTGCGACACAGCTCAGTCTTGTATCGGGATGCAGGTGGTCTTGAAGCAGGCGGAGAGGTTTTCGTTTCCTCAATCATACTAACAGAGCGGTCTGCTTGAAACGGGATAAGTCTCTGTGTGTTTGACGTTGGCAGCTCCAAATCTCGGCTCCATGGGCTATGTAGAGGCCATAGAGTGGAATCCGTCAAGTGTTCCTGGTCCTTTGTGCCTTCGTCGAGGTTGATGGGACAGGAAGAGTGCGTACTTGACTGCTCCTTTCCAGGACTGTTCATGTTTACCCCCGCCAGCAGGGATACAAAATCCTACAAGAGGAAGAACAGAAAAAAGGTTAAGGTGGACGTTTGGGATACAAAAACTTGGCAATGATCTTGGAGCATCAAGTAGGACGGATACATGGCAAGAAGCTACGAAGCTACGATTGGACCAGTCCTGACAGTCATCCCTGTAGCCAAGACTCAAATAAGGAAAGACATAAGGGTCGGTCAACATTGGACCATTAGACAGCAGGATTCGGTTCAGAAAATCTGCTGAGTATTACAATTCCCACAAGAAACATGAGGCCTTAAAGGGGTATTCTCATGTTTGAATGTTGGACCCCCAGCGATCTCAAGAGCCATGGCTCGGAAGAGCCCCACGTGAATGGCACAAGGGTCAACCATGCACATTGCTGCCCCATTTACACTTAGGGCAGAGACACTATGCCTCTTGCATGACTCACCCAGCCCAGCTTCTGCCTCACTAAACAGGATCGTGGAGCTGTAGAGAAACACAAGCAGCCGACACTCCCATTCAGAGTTGCAGGGACCAGGCGAGTCATGCGAGTATCTCACATAAGTGCATCTCTTCCCTTAGGCTGGAATCACACTGCCATATGACTCGCGTGAGGTTAAACACAAATGCCCAGACTGGCCGTCTGCTCTCCTAAGTGGAGTGTGACAGCTGACATGCCCAAGTCAGGAGAGCTGCCGTCAGTGCATTGCGATCCTCATGATTCATACACTAGTGTGACTCCAGACTTAAAGGGGTTGTCCAGAATTCTGGCGCCGTTTTTGAAAGAATGCAGTCAAGTTTTATTAATCCTGGATTTCCCCTTTAAAAGGGAGTGCACTCGGCTGGTCATTGCTACCACCAATAGAATGAATGAAGCGCTGTGCGCATAATTAAGGTGTGCTCGATTCCCATGGGGCTCGGGTTCTTGGGATCCCTGGCGGCCTCGGTGTTTGGGATAGACTAACTTTCAAATGGAAAATACTCCTTTGGGAAGAAAGTTGAGCAGTGTCGCAGGCTTGAAACGTTAAGGATAGTTCAGACAGGATACTATTGTTGAGTTTATGGTGCGAAAACTTAAAAGTAAATACACATTCAACTCCAAAAACTTCTCAAATAGGCCCAGTATGAACACACCCCAAGAGTGTGCTCACATCACGGGAACAAACTCTCCAAATCCTCCTCAAAACATCAGTTCCCGTTCAGTTTGTGCAATCTCAAGCTATGTGTGCACGCACAGTATTTGGGGCAGAAATTTGCTGCATTTTTCCACATTTTTTTTTTTCATAAGGAAGTCAATGGAGCCAGGATTGACATGCTGCAGATCATTTTCTGCAATGAAAACAAAAATAAGCAACATGCGCACACTTCTGAATTCTCATTGACTTTGCTGGGTATGTACAGGCATGCAGATTATCGACAAAACTGCACCAAATACGCACTGTGTGCACAAAGCCTTAATCTTAAGAAACTGCACTTAGGCTGGCTTCACATTTGCGTTTAAGAACGCAGCGTATGTTGCGGATGTAAAAAACTAAATCCGCATGCGTATTGATTACCTATCTTTATAATAGGGTACGCATTCATACGCAATGACATGCGCATGTATGTTTTTGCGTACATGTGCGTTTATTTTTTGCCACCTCTTGACGCAACAAGCAGCATTTTTTGGCGCCTTAAAAATCTGCAAGCATCCGCATGCGTACGCTTGCGTATAAAAAACGCATTATTGTTAATAGGTATGCAAGCATCCGCGTGGTCTTGCGGATGTCTGCGGTTGAAACGCATGCGTTCTCTCCCCATGGGCGTTTCTGGCAAAAACAAACATGTTTGACCCAAAAAAAAGATAAGGAATTCTGTAACGCATGTGGACAAAAAACACATACGCATTGTACAAACGCAAGCATACGCACACAAACGCTGCGTTTATGCATGCGTACAATATGTGCAGTGTTTGCATGCAGATGTATGCGGTTTTGCATGCGTATACGCATGCGCATTATACGCTGCGTTCTCAAACGCAAATGTGAAACCAGCCTTAGGCTGCTTTCACACTGGCGTTTTTTTTTTTTTTTTTAAAATGCGCCAGAGTTACTGCATCTGCCGCCTAACAGCCGCGCTTGCCAGCTCCCATGTATGGTCTATAGGGCTCGCAGTCGGGTGCGGGGTCTGCCGGTCGCGGCAGCAAAAAAAAAAAAAAAAAAACGCCAGTGTGAAAAGGGCCTTAAACATCAATGTATGAACTAGGCCAAAGTAGACAAAGACGTCTTTGTTCACACTTGGGTGATCCACTGCTGCCTTTATGCAGTTGGAGCACCATACTTGAGGACAAGTCAAAACTAATTTGTCTAATGGTGGGGTTACACGTCCCGATATCGGGACGATATCGCATACAACGCCGCGGGAGCGCGCATTTCGGGAGCGCTTTTCCCGATATCGCATCGCCGGTTTACACGCTGCGATATCGGGAAACAACGTCCCTCCGATGTCTACGCCCACCAACCCAGGAACGACCAGTTAACATGGGAGTGAATGGGTGACGTGAGCGTAGACATCGGAGTTGGGCTGTCACACGCAGCGATGCTGGTACAACGGTCTTGCGATATCGGCGAGTTGAATAGCTCTGCTATTCAACTCCGATATCGTTTTGGCATCGTTCCAGCATCGCGTTGTACTGTCAAACCGTACAACGCGCACCCGATATTGGCTCCAACTCGCGACCCACGTGACTTTTTGTCGGAGTTGGGTCGGAGTTGGACGCCGATATCGGGACGTGTAAACCCACCATAAGTTTTCTATGCCTTTCAAAAAGAAAACAATACTAACCTAGAGGACACCGAGCGATATTAAATATACACAGCTGCATCTCAATGAATTAGATCATCAAAAAGGTAATTTAATTACATAAAGTGAAGCAGTCATTACACACGGCGTGATCTATTTCATGTGTTTATTTCTGTTAATGTTGATGATTATGGCTTACAGCCAATGAACCCCCAAAGGTCATCATCTCAGAAAATTAAAAGTAGGGAGGATGAAGGGTCTGAGAGATAAAATATGACCTAAATAGGTATCAGAGGCTTCACCTTGTGTGGTTGTGAGAGTCACAACCACTATAAAGGCAGATCACGGCTGCTGCAGACCCCAGCGTGGTGCATATAGAGTAGGGAGGATCAAGGGTTAAAAACCACGCTGCCGTATTCCACCAGACATCAAAGGGTGATTATAATATTGATTTATTAGTCAACGTGTTTCAGGGCTCCCTGGCCTCTTCCTCAGGACAAATCAATATAGTTCCATGTTTCAGGGATTAATACATCAATATTATAATCACCCTTTGATGTCTGGTGGAATACGTCAGCGCGGTTTCTAACTCTTCATCCTCTCTCCTCTATATGCACCACGCTGGGGACTGCAGCAGCTGTGATCTGCTTTTATAGTGGTTGTGACTCTCACAACCACACAAGGTGAAGCCTCTGACACCTATTTAGGTCATATTTTATCTCTCAGACCCTTCATCCTCCCTACTTTATGTTCTGAGATAATAATGACCTTTGGGTTTTCATTAATCATTAACAGAAATAAACACATGACATAGATCCCTCTGTGTGTAATGACTCTATATAATATATGGGTTTCAGTTTGTGTTGAATGACTGAAATAAAGTAACTTTTGGTGATCTAATTCGTTCAGATATGCCTGTATCTACTGTCTATGTGTGCGCAGTTAAGTATATGGTTGCAGAAATTTCCTGCACCAAATCTGCATCTCCTGGCAGAAAAATAGAAAGAAAGAAAGAAAAAAAAAAAAAAACAACAAAAATGCAAAGTGTTTTTGATGCATTTTTCATAATGAAATCGAGTGAAAAACAGGCAAAAACGCACCAAGAACTGACAGATCATTTCTGAACCAAATCTGCAAGGAAAAAAGAAGCAACAAGTTCACACTTCAGGAATCTCATTGACTTTGCTGGTGTAAGGATAGGCAAGCAGATCTGTGCTAAGCAACAAAATGCATCACAGAATGCACTGTGTGCACACAGCCTTAGGCACCCTTCACATCAGCGGGTTTCACTGATTATTTACCGCATCTGCCGGATCACCTGCCTAATGGCTGCACTTGCTACCCGGATCCGGCAACCCCCATGCATTGTTTATGGGGCTTGCAGTCCGATGCGGCTGATCACTTGCAGCCACAAAAAAAAAAACAAAAAAAAAAACCTGCAGCTGCTTTTGTTTTGTGGCACAAGTGCCGGATCCGGTAGATCTGGCGAAACTGCACTTGCTGCACCCGACCACAAGCCCCATAGACAATGCATGGGGCTTGCTGGATCCGGGCTGTAAGTGCAGCCATTAGGCGCACGATCCGGTAAATCGGCCGCACATCAGTGAAAAACACTGATGTGAAAGGGGCCTGAGGGTGCCTTCACACTGCGGCGTGATCCGGTCCGGGGCTGTCCGGAGGACCCTGACAGCTGCAGACTGAATCAGCACACAGGACTGGAGGGCTAATATGCCCTCCGGTCCAGTGTGCAGCGCACGCAGCTGCAGCCGCTGACTGGTCAGGACTGCGGCGCCGTGGTCCTGACTTAGCAGCGGCAACTGCGTGCGCTGCACACCGGACCTGAGGGCATATTAGCCCTCCAGTCCTGTGTGCTGATTCAGTCTGCAGCTGTCAGGGTCCCCCCGGACAGCCCCGGACCGGATCACGCCGCAGTGTGAAGGCACCCTTAGAAGCACAGAAGTCCAGAGTTTTTGCACAAAGAAAAAGTGAAGGGAAAAAAAAAAAAAAAAAAAAAAAAGAGCGAATTTGTTACACAAGACATCCCAAAAAAATCCCATTCTAATTTCATTAAGAAACACAAACAGGGAAATCTCTGAGTCACATTTGTTTTTTTTTTGGTAATAAAGACTGATAAATGGGCGGCACGCCGGCTCCAGTGCCCGGCACCGCACGCCGGCTCCAGTGCCCGACACCGCACGCCGGCTCCAGTGCCCGACACTGCAGCCTTGCAGCGCTGAGGTCCTGGGTTCAAATCCCCCAACTGCAAGCAGTTTGTATGTTCTCCCTGTGTTTGCGTGGGTCTCTTCTGGGCACTCCGGTTTCCTCCCACACTGATAGGATGTTTAGATTGTGAGCCCCAATGGGGACAGCATTACTGATGTATGTAAAGTGCTATGGAATTAATAGCGCTATATAAATGAATAAATATTATCGTAAACATTGTATAACTCAGACAATATATCCTCCACTCACTCTAAAAGCCACAACACATCTTGTAACTAGTAGCTAAACAGGCATTCCTACATCCACAGGAAAGAATCAATGGGTTTTCATGTTTTGCTGTTCAATCTGAACATTTAAAGATCTGGTGCATTTTTCCCTAATAAAGTGATCCTCCAAAAAAAAACAAATAGGGGGAGCCTGTCTGATTATACAGATCAACTATTCCCATTGACTCCATTCTGTCTGGGTTTAAAAACCCAGCAGAAATGATGCAGCCAAAACTGATCAAAATCAGATATTAATTTGCATAAAAAAAAAAAAAAAAAAAATTACGGTAAATAAAAAACACAGAATGAAAAAAAATAATAATTCAGTATTACATTCACAGAAGGATCAGAAGGGTTCATAACCTAAATTATTACACCCACCCCCTCCGTATAGGAATGAAACAAGAGCAGAGCCCTCCACAGTGCTAGGACTATGGACACAATGTAGTCAGAGATCAATCAGACTATAACAAATTCAGAAAAGTTCATCATGTTACACAATGTAATTGCTCCAACTTGATTGGGGCAATCACATTCCACCAGAGGACGATGATCAGCAGTGGTGCAAGGTGAAGCTTGTTGGCCCCTATGAAAAGACTATAGCCATGGTGGTAGGGGCCCTTCTGGAGATTTTGCACTTGGCCCAACAAGCTTCCACTTTTGTATGTAAAGTGCTATGGAATTAATAGCGCTATATAAATGAATGAATATTACTTACACCACTGATGGTGGGCCCCCCCTGGGCCCTGGTGTGATTGCAACTCCTGAACCCAGTTTCTTAACGTTAAGCTCATGGGCTCCAATGCAAAAGTTCCAACAGGGCCCCCAATTATTGCAAATCTTTCATAGCATTAGTCTTTTTCTATAGGCCAAAGGGACTTTTGGGGCCCCCTAGGCTCCAGGGCCCAAGTGCAATCGCATTCCCTGTACCGATTGTGGTTACACCCCTAATTATCAGACTTTATGTGAGTTCCTAAAGTTTGAAGCACGCACCCCCCTCATGCATTACCTTGGAGAGGTCGGTGTCCAGCTCGGGGAAGGGGCTGAGCATGCTGGAGAGCATGCCAAGAGGTCTGGCTGGCATCAGGAGTCTGGAGGGCCCTTAAATCACTTCCACCTCGTGTTCTGCAAAACTCAAATGTTTGTAATCAGGGCAGATGGAGCCTGAGCCCCTCATAGATCCGCCTCTGCCAGGCCCACATTATCCAGGATCACTCCACAAAAAAGCCCCATCCCATCCCAAAACTTTCCCCCCTCCTCCTCCTCCTCAGCCCAGGACTTCACAATAATGAAATGTCTCAGCAGCTCTGGCTGCAAGTCTTGGGGTATGTTCACACAGAGTTGTTTATCAGCAGTTTTTGGAAATAAAACTTTCCAATTTACAGTTTCCTGTTGGTTTTTGGAGAACAGAACTTTAGGCGTCTTGCACATGTCCGTGTCTCCGATGCGTGTGCCGTCCGTACAGCCACATGCTGGAGAGATGGACGGACGTACCCAAATGTTAATGAACGGGCACCTTCAGATGTGCGTGACACGGCATGGTCCGTGTCTGTGTGTGGAGCAGACGTGTGCCCGTGCAGCCACATGACGGAGGAACAGACACACGTACGGTAATGTTAGTGAATAGTCATATTCACATGTTTATGTTCCCGCACAGACCGTGCCTCCATGTGGAGACATGTCCACTTTTGGGCACCAACATGGATCCTCGGACCAATTCAGGTCAATGAGTCCATGCAAAAAACATCCTGTACACGGATGTCTTCCATGTGACATCTGTGTGCAAGGACATGAGCTAAAATGTTTAAGTTAAAAATGAAAGAATATTCTACTCCCCTCCCTCCAGCGCCCTCTGCTCCTCCCTCCTCTGGGGCCGCACATTAGTCTTATGAATATTCACTGCTCTGAGAGCTGCAGCCCTGGAAGAGATATGAAGACCGGTAAGTATAAGATTCCATATTTTTTTAATTTTAAAAATCTTAGATCATGTTTATGCACACGGATGTCACACGGACAACACATGACCGCCTCTCTCACACGTGTGTTTTTGCATGGACGTGTGAAACAGACCTCAGGTCTTTTGAAGCTCCTGGGTCCCGATGCAAGAACTCCAACATGGTCCCCAATTATTGCAAATTATTAATAGCAATAGTCTTTTTCTATAGGCCAAAGCATCATTTGGGGCCCCCCAGACTCCAGGGCCCGGGTGCGATTGCAACCCCTGCACCTGTTGTAGTTACTCTCCTGCACATCGCCTTTAACTCAGGTGAACCCAACCACTTTCTGAATCAGAGGACCTATCAGGATATTGGCCATTGTTATGGCCACTTTACACACACCAACTTATCTGTCCAACTTCTGAACAACTTACTGGTTGCAGTGAAATCATGGACACATTGTTCCATTTTGTGGCTGTGTACAAATGTAACAATGTGTCCATGATTTCACTGCAGCCAGTAAGTTGGTCAGAAGTTGGACAGATAAGTTGGTGTGTGTAAAGTGGCCATTAATTTTAATTTTGTTTATTTTTACAATGCTTTTCATTGTCCCAAAAAAATTAAAATCTTCATATTTATTAGAACTTCTTTATAAATCCATGAGGTTGGCACCAAATGTTACGCATTTCTGGCGCTTTAACTCTGTGCTCGAGGACACCTAATACCAGAATGGGGTAACATTTGGTGTCACCCATCATGGATTAATAAATATGACTTTATTTTTCTGATTCCCTGTTTCTTTCCTTGTTATGATGTCTGTCTGTGGTCGGTTTCCACATTACCGGTCTTTTGTTAGGGTGGTTTCACACCACCGTTTTTTTCGGTATCCATGTGAACTGGGTTCACTCGCATCTGGTTTCGGCCCTGTTGACCTGCAATGGGGCCGCAGGCACATGTGGGCTCATCCGGTTCTTTACAGTTCCCCCTGATCCGGGTGTTCTTGGGTTTTTCACCGAGACCAAAAACGCATTTTATTGCAATTTTTGGTGTGTTTCAAAACCGAGAAAACCCAGATCTAGAGCACTATGGGTTCAATTATAATGGTGCGCTATGGAATCTGGATTGGGCGGGATCCCGCTGGATCTGGATGCTAGATGCGGGTTTTTTAACTGAGCATGCCCAGAACCAAGTGTAAAATGACACACCCACGAGGGGGCGGGTCATTTAAAACCGGATCAAGCTAAAAAAGGTAATCAGCTGGATGCAACGGGATGCTCACACAGCGGTATTATCATTGATCTGTCACCAGTAGGTGCATACAGTTGTGTCACATTTTACAATAGCGGGGTGATCCGGCCGTGGGGGTGCAGATTTTATCCTCATTCCCCCAAATTCCAAAAAATGGTAGTGTGAAACCAGCCTTAGGGCTGAGACACACTTATGTGTATCTCTGAGCAGGGGCTGGCTGACAAATTTAGAGTTTAGGCCTGAGGGTCAAGCACTCAGCAGTGGCCCATGAGCAGTGACCTTCAAGGGCAGAGCGGCCTCCCAGACCAACATGACAGATGGCCGGACGGCCCAAAAACTGCTTGACCACAGGCCTGCGGGGCATATGCCCCCTTGCCCCATGGGGCAGCCAGCCCCTGTCTCTGAGTATCTCACATGCATCTCACATGAGTCACCCGGTTCGGCCCCTGAATCTCTGCAGGGAGCGTGGAATTGACTGTGTTTCTCTGCAGCTCCACACTCCTGTCCGGAGAGACGGCGACTGGGCCGGGTGACTCATGTGAGATGCATGCGACACACGCACATGAGACTCGCATAAGTGTATCTCTGCCCTAACTCTGTATTGTCTCCTATCCTCTGTACATGTCCACTCTGAATTGTAAAGGGCTATGGAATATATCAAATTATTAAGAATTATCTTCTAGGCACCTTGTGAAATATGACGTTTGTCATTACTTTCTCTTATTTTGTGCATTCAGCAATAATCACAGCAAAAAAAATAATCATGTTTTATTAAACACGACTTGATATATATTTTATTTAATTTTGCAGTAAAAAACCTTACTAAGTATAATAATTGATAATCAGGATCCTGGAAAAGTTGTGCCGACAATTGTCATTGGGCAGATGTCAATAACTGAAAATCTGCGGAGTCTTTGCCAAGTTGGAATTTACTGGAAAAGTTTTAACAACTTTTAAAACTTTTAAAAACTTTGTCAAAACTGCGGAATTTTACAGACGTTTCTAACCACAAAAGAGGATAAAATCTGCTCTTATTTACCATAGTACTCCCCATCCTGAATGTAGACCCCCCTCCTCCAACCCTTACACAGGTTACCCCCACCCCCCATGGCTGCAAGGACAAAGGAGATGTTCTTTGTAGAGGTAGCAGAGCTGATGTGTGCACACTGCTGGGCTGTATGTGTGCTCAGTGATCCCAAGAAGATGGCCTTATAATAAGATGAATGGAGGACAACCCCCTCCCCCTCTGCCCCAGCAACTTTCCTCCTCCTCCTCCTATGTAAGATGCTGCCATGCACTCACTATAGGGGCTAAGTTTTACCCAAAAGTTGGGATTTTTTTTCCTATTGCCATAAAACCCCTAATAAATTCCCTCCTCGACCCTTATATACTTAGGAAGATCTTTCCAATAATAACACTGTATATAGAAATAACTTTTTTTCTTTTATGAATTCCTTTATACCATTCCTGTCACATGCAACAAAGAACTTCAGATGTAACTAGAAGTAAATGCGACCCACTTTCAAGTCAAAACTTCCAACATGAACCCGATAATGGGTCACGTGACCAAAAGTGAACAATCCAAAAAGTAAAAACTTTGCCACTGCAGTACTCCTCCCTACCTGCGGGGGCAGCACTATAGATAATATAATAAAAAGGATAAGTACAATATTTATTAACTTTTATAAAGTGCCATTAATTCAAATTAGTATTAAATTATTTGATATATATAGTGTGTGTGTGTGTATATATGTATATATATATATATATATATATATATATATATATATATATATATATATATATATATATATATACACATGGGCATAATTACAATAGGTGCAGGGGTTGCAATCACACCCGGGCCCTGCAGCCTTGGGGGGCCCCAAAAGTGCATTTGGCCTATAGAAAAAGACTAATACTATTAAAGATTTCCAATAAGTTGGGGCCCCGTTGGAGCCTTCGCTTCAGGGCCCCTGGGCCTGAAGTTACACCACTGTAAATATATATTAGATAGATATATATGTATACAGGAGCATGTCAATGAATTAGAATATCATCAAAAAGTTAATTTATGGCTGGGGTCACACACACAGATATCTGGGCAGATATTGTTCACAGATCTCTGGTTGCAGTGAAATCATGGACAGATTGCTCCATTTGTACACAGCCACAAAATGGAACCATGTGTCCATGATTTCACTGCAACCAGAGATCTGTGAACAATATCTGCCCAGATATCTGTGTGTGTGACCCCAGCCTATTTCAGTAATTCAATACAGAAAGTGACACCCATATATTATATAGTCATTACACACAGTGGGATCTATTTCTAGTGTTTATTTATGTTAATGTTGATGATTATGGCTAACAGCCAATGAAAACTCAAAGGTCATTATCTCAGAAAATTAAAGTAGGGAGCATGAAGGGTCTGAGACATAAAATCTGACCTAAATAGGGATCAGAGGCTTCACCTTGTGTGGTTGTGAGAGTCACAACCACTATAAAAGCAGATCACGGTTGCTGCAGTCCCTAGCGTGGTACATATAGAGTAAGGAGGATGAAGGGTTAAAAACCGTGCTGCCGTATTCCACCAGACATCAAAGGGTGAATATAATATTGATTTTTTTTAATCCATGAAACATGGCAATATGATATTGATTTGTCCTGAGGAAGGGGTCAGGGGGCCCTGAAATACGTTGACTAATAAATCAATGTTATATTTACTCTTTGGTGTCTGGTGGAATACGGCAGAGTGGATTTTAACCCTTCATCCTCCCTCCTCTATATGCACCACGCTAGGGACTGCAGCAGCCGTGATCTGCTTTTATAGTGGTTGTGACTCTCACAACCACACAAGGTGAAGCCTCTGATACCTATTTAGGTCAGATTTTATCCCTCAGACCCTTCACCCTCCCTACTTTAATTTTCGGACTTGCTACAACATTTGCACCTACTTTTATTTTTCTTCTGATTTTGCACCGAGTTTTCCTTTACAGGTCTATATTGATTTTTCCATCATTTTTTCCTCTATTTGCCTTTGTCAGATATTTGCAATCGATTAGTTCTGTGCAACTTCTTGAAGAGTCGCAGATAATCCGTCTTGAACACCGTCTGGTCCACTGGAGCATGTTTGGATTTTTTTTTTATACGGCAGAGTTTTTTGTACCTTCCGTTTCACATCTTAAAAGATCTTTCAACTTTTTTGCTTGAAAAAAGGGAAACAAAAACAAAGAGCATTTTGTATGTTGCGCTACATTCACAAACCCGCGAGCGCCATTTTAAAGAGTTTGGCGCAAAAAAGGCAACGAACAACACAAGACAAAAAAGAGAATGCAGAGAATGAGGCGGGCACATAGTTTACATCTCTGAACAAATCATGGCAAGTCCCGGCAAGGAGAAAAATAACTTTGTTCCCATGTTGATCACCTTTCTCACCTTTCTCACCTTCCTCTGCCTTTTGGGCTCTGTCTCTCCAGCTTTGCTCATCTAGAGGTGACATCTTCCTCTTCTTCTTCAGTGAGATTGGATGGTGACGTCTGTGATCAGCAATTTCCATGTCTTGTCTCAGATTCTCTGGGATTTGGATCTGGACGGTGACTGGGCTAATATTCTCTGATCTGCACCCTCCATTGTAGCTCTGCAGGATGTTTAGGGTCGTCGTCTTGCTGGAAGGTGAACCTACGCCTCGGTCTCAAGTCTTCTGCAGCCTCTAACAAGCTTTCCTCCAGGATTGTTCTATATTCAGCTCCATCTTCACATGCCCTCTGACCAGCTTCTCTGCCTCTGCTGTAGAAAACTCTCCCCACCGCAGGATGCTGCCTCCACTATGTGTATCGGTGGGGATGGTGTTATCAGGGTGAAGCTTAGCGTTAGAGTACCGTCACACTTGGCGGCAGCGATTCCGACCTGGTAAGGATCGCTGGAGTGTCGCTGTCGGGATCACTGGTGAGATGTCAAACAGTCAGATCTCAACAGCGATGCAGCAACAATCATTGGGACTCAGTCACTCTCGGGCGTAGTATTGAGATCGTTGGTCGTTGTCCCTGTCAAGCACAGCGATGCATGCTGCCCAGCGGGAGCGCAACGACCAAAAAATGGTCCAGAACGGTTTGTAACGAGCAGCGATCTCAAAGCAGGGGCCTGGTCGCTGCTAAGCGTAACACAAAGCGAGATCACTGGCGAGGTTGCTGTTGCGTCACAAAATCTCGCTAGCGATATCGTTTAGTGTGACGGGGGCTTTAGTCTTCTGCCCCACACACGGTTTTATATTTAGCCCAAAAAGTTCTACTTTACTCTACTTTGACCAGAGCACCTTTTTCCACATGTTCGCTGTGTCTCTTGTGTCTTTTTGCAAACTATAAAATGGACTTGTTGCATCTTGTTTTTAATCCTGTCACCCTTCCATAAAGGTTCAATAGGAAGTGATCCAATTCTATAGTGGCCGCGCTCCCCGTGGTAATGATTTTAAGAACTTCTTGTCCACAAAAAATTTTATTCCTCAAAACATGCGAGAATATAAAAAACGGATACAACGCGTTTCGGCGGAGACAACCGCCTTCCTCAGGTATCTAAATAAAAATACATCTGACATTTTGCTTTATAGGTAAAAGGTAATTACAGCTTGCTAGGTAATGACATGAGGGTGTGGGTATAACCACACCTGTCCAATCAGTCTCATTGTCCGCTTCAGCTATAGTGCTTCATTACACAGTAAAAACAAACACCCACAAACAGCAATCACTACGCTAAAAAACCACTAAGAACATTTATCAATAAAATTACTAGTCACAAAAATCTTAAATTACATAAAAGTTAACAAAAAACAAAAAAAAAAACTTAAAATTGCAATGTTTTTAAAAAGTGCCTTTTTTTTTTTTTTTTTTTTTTTTTTTTTCCTCTTTCCTTCTTTGTTCTGTTTTTTGTTTTAAAAGGGATCATATTCATATACTGAATACTAAATACTAAATTCTTTCCACAATATCATTGAGCCCATTGGGATGCAATGTTTGAAGGCGGTAAATCCAATATGTCTCTTTGCGATTAAGCAGAGAATTTCTATTGATTGTTTCCACAGGTATTTGTTCTAGAGGTGTCACCATTATATTAAAATTCTTATTGTGCTTGAGTAATAAATGTCTCGACAGGCTATGTTTTAAAAACCCATTTTTTGCTCTATTTCTGTGCCCATTCATGCGAGCACGTAAAGTCTGCGTTGTACGCCCACGTACTGTAACCCACAGCTACAATCAATAACGTAAACAATATAATCGCTATCGCATCTCAGATTCTGTTTTATTTCAATTAATTCACCTGTACTTTTGCTTGCAATCTGTTTTGCACCATGGTTCAGAATCCCACATGTATGACATTTCCTGGAACTGCATCTAAAAACTCCAATCTCATGATCTTTACTTTTTCCATTTTTTGCAGATCTTTTTTTATTGTCTCTTAACCTACTTGGGGCTATTTGACTTTTAATCGTTTTCCCTCTTCTAAATGTTATACCTGGTTCCTCAGGCAGACATTTTCCCAAAATCGGATCACGTTTTAAAATATACCAGTACTTTTTCAGAATCATGCGTATCGTTTTATTCCCCCTGTTATAAGTTGTGATAAAATTAAATTTCCACCTGCCTCCTTCTCTATCCTTTGTTTTTTTACAAATCACCTCATTTCCTTCCCCATTCTTTTTACTCAAACAATCCTCCTGCTTTTTTGCCCTGTTTTTTTCATATGCAGCATGAACCAATTTTTTTGGATATTTCTTTTCCTCAAATCTTTTCTTTAAAATATCAGCCTGGGTTTCATAGTCTTTCTGTTCAGTACAATTTTTCCTGATGCGAAAAAACTGACTGAATGGAATGTTTTCTTTCCACTTTTTGTAATGGGCACTTCTAAAATCCAAAAATCCGTTGGAATCAACTTTTTTAAAATGCGTTTTTGTGATGATACATGTCCCCTTGTGGCTAATTTCTAGATCTAAATACACAATTTTTTCGTTACTTATTTCTGAGGTAAATGAAATGCCCCAATCATTTTTATTCAACGTATTTATCATTTCCATTGCTTCTTCTTTTGTACCATTCCAAATAATTATCAGATCGTCTATGAAACGCCTATAAAAAACTATTTTCTTTTCAATTTCCAGCTTCCGTAAAATTGATGAGGACTCGAATCGCCCCATAAAAAGATTTGCGAAACTTGGGGCGACCCGAGTCCCCATCGCGGTCCCGAGCAGCTGCAAGTATAATGAACCTTCAAAACTGAAAACATTATGCCTCAAAATAAATCCCAAACCGTTCAACAGAAAATTCTTTTGTTTTGTTGCAAGACCAATCTCTGTGAGATAATAATCCACCGCATTTATCCCTAAATCATGATCTATGTTGGAATATAATGCGTTGACATCCATGGTGATAAAATAAAAATGTTTTTGCCATTCTATATTTTTGAGATCGTTAATTAATTGTGTGGAATCTTTTAGATATGACGATAAAGATTTAACTGGGTCCTGTAAAAAAAGGTCTATATAGTGAGATAAATTTGTAGTCAGGGAGCCAATTCCAGATATTATTGGTCTCCCTGGGGGGTTAACAGGATCTTTATGCATTTTTGGCAGATGGTAAAACAGTGCCATTGTTGGTGCAGGAATCATCAGAAAATTTTTTTCCTTTTTATTTAAAATATTTTCCATAAAAGCTTCATTGATAAGGGTCCTATATTCTTTAATATATATTTGTGTTGGATCATCCTGTAATCTCAAATAATATTTAGCATCTGACAGGATCTTTTGCGCTTCTTCTATATAATCTTTTCTATTTTGGATCACCACCCCTCCCCCTTTATCTGCTTGGCGGATCACAATGCTTGTATTGTTTTTTAAAGACTCCAAAGCCTCTTTCTCCTGCTTACAAATATTATTCAATCTTCTTCCTTTTTTAAAACCATGTATGCTTTTACAATTTTTTGTTTTACCTTTCATTAATTTATCACCATTATTTTGCTTATTTACCTCCAGAAGTCTGAATTCCTCCTGCACCAATGCAAAAAACGTCTCTATATTATGTCCTCTATTTTGTATGGGATAAAACCCAGATTTTGGCTGTACCTCTTTATGTACATAATTATTAATGATTTTAATAGATTCCATATCACTCATAGGCTTAATGTTATCAGTATTTGGTATCTTTTTTTCTTCCAACAAAAAATGTCGTTTGAGGGTTAATTTTCGTGTGAAAGCATTCAGATCCAGGAACAGATCAAATGGATTTGTGTCCTGCGTTGGGCAAAAATTTAAACCTTTACTGAGAACCTTTAAGAGACAATAAAAAAAGATCTGCAAAAAATGGAAAAAGTAAAGATCATGAGATTGGAGTTTTTAGATGCAGTTCCAGGAAATGTCATACATGTGGGATTCTGAACCATGGTGCAAAACAGATTGCAAGCAAAAGTACAGGTGAATTAATTGAAATAAAACAGAATCTGAGATGCGATAGCGATTATATTGTTTACGTTATTGATTGTAGCTGTGGGTTACAGTACGTGGGGCGTACAACGCAGACTTTACGTGCTCGCATGAATGGGCACAGAAATAGAGCAAAAAATGGGTTTTTAAAACATAGCCTGTCGAGACATTTATTACTCAAGCACAATAAGAATTTTAATATAATGGTGACACCTCTAGAACAAATACCTGTGGAAACAATCAATAGAAATTCTCTGCTTAATCGCAAAGAGACATATTGGATTTACCGCCTTCAAACATTGCATCCCAATGGGCTCAATGATATTGTGGAAAGAATTTAGTATTTAGTATTCAGTATATGAATATGATCCCTTTTAAAACAAAAAACAGAACAAAGAAGGAAAGAGGAGAAAAAAAAAAAAAAAAAAAAAAAAAAGGCACTTTTTAAAAACATTGCAATTTTAAGTTTTTTTTTTGTTTTTTGTTAACTTTTATGTAATTTAAGATTTTTGTGACTAGTAATTTTATTGATAAATGTTCTTAGTGGTTTTTTAGCGTAGTGATTGCTGTTTGTGGGTGTTTGTTTTTACTGTGTAATGAAGCACTATAGCTGAAGCGGACAATGAGACTGATTGGACAGGTGTGGTTATACCCACACCCTCATGTCATTACCTAGCAAGCTGTAATTACCTTTTACCTATAAAGCAAAATGTCAGATGTATTTTTATTTAGATACCTGAGGAAGGCGGTTGTCTCCGCCGAAACGCGTTGTATCCGTTTTTTATATTCTCGCATGTTTTGAGGAATAAAATTTTTTGTGGACAAGAAGTTCTTAAAATCATTACCACGGGGAGCGCGGCCACTATAGAATTGGATCACTTCCTATTGAACCTTTATGCCTGTGGGAATCCGTGGCAGGACCCAATACAGGATCAATTCAAGGCGAGCAGCAGACCCGGATAAATATCCAAAGCGTGAGGAGGCTTTGGAAAAACCATATGCTTGAAGTTTTATGGCAAGAGGTGAGTGCATAAAACTTCATTAAAAGGGCACCAGAGAGTTACATTGGTAACGCGCTGAGATTGGCGCCGCATGTTTGTTTTTTATATATACCCTACAGGGAATCACCTTACACCCTTCCATAAAGGCCAGATTTGTGGAGTCTATGACTAAGGTGAGGAGAGAGGACCCTGCCCACGAGGGCTCACAGTCTACAAGGTATGGGTGAGGAGAGGACCCTGCCCACGAGGGCTCACAGTCTACAAAGGATGGGTGAGGAGAGGACCCTGCCCACGAGGGCTTACAGTCTACAAAGGATGGGTGAGGATACAGTAGGTGAGGAGAGAGGACCCTGCCCGCAAAGGTTCACAGTTTATAAAGGATGGGTGAAGATACAATAGGTGAGAAGAGAGGACCCTGCCCACCAGGGCTCACAGTCTACAAGTGATGGGTGAGGATACAGTAGGTGAGGAGAGAGGACCCTGCCCAAAAGGGGTCACATTGTACAAGGGATGGATGAGGATACAGTTGGAGAGGAGAGAGAACCCTGCCCACAAGGGATGGATGAGCATGTATATAAGGCCTGCATACATATTAGATGAAAGTTGGCCAAAATATTGATTTTTAATGCAACTAGCTGACCATCTGATGATTATGGGGGCACATTGCACCTGATGTCTTTGAAGCTTCTGGGGTTAGAGGTTAATTATTGGCTTCTGGATCATTAGGACACAGTAGCACACAGGAAGGTGCAAAATGTGTCACGTCTCACAGTTTTGTACACTCATTAGAGGACAAGCAAACAACAAAGATCCCAGGGCCACTGACACATTCTCTGCAGTCACCGCCTCGTCATGCATTGGGCCATGTTTATTGCTTCCTTTGCCATCAGTTTACCATCTGGCACAATGTGGTTGGTTTCCTCACACATATACGGTGCCGTCTCCATCAGCTTATTGTGCTATGGAGTAACGTTATCCTTGGGACACCTTATATCCAGAGAAGAATTATCCTCCTGGGCCTGCGACGTCAGAGCCGTCCTCTACCACCGTCCACCTGAGAACAGCTTCCCTCAAGGATTCATTCCAAAGAGGTTGGCTCATCTTATTAAATGGGTAGAGCTTGTAAAAACAAGCAGTGTTGCAATTAACCTTTTATTAAATATCTGGTTCATTCTCAAGAACTAATGGATTTTTGACCCTATAGTTTACTGCTCCTTGTCTAGATAACTGGTCTCGTAGTCAAGGAGTGTGTGCTTACAAGGTGTTTGCTATAGAGCTTGTAAGCGCTTCTCTGAAGTTGGACTTACCAAGGGGTCTGACCAGCCTCCATCTCCCTCCACTTCTCAAAGGTTGTGAAATTGCCTCATCTAGCAGCTTTGGAGAAAGCACAGTTTGCCATGCTATTGAACCGAACTGCAACCTTAAGGAGTACACCACCCTCCTGCAAGCGGGCAACAACCCCTTTAAGAGCATTCTGTGATTGCTACTTTTTGGAGATCTCTGGTATGCAGTTATATAGAGGGGTCTGGGACCAACACTGTTATCTAGAACATGAACATGTGCATAAGATAAGATAAGATAAGATAAACTTTATTGATGCCGGAGGAAATTACAGTATTACAGCAGCAGCACAAAGATCAAGAACATTACACACTTTACAAAATAAGTCTATATGGACAGCAGATGTGGGTAGACTGGTACATGTACCTGTTATATGGATCCTGTGGATGTTGCAATTATTTGGATCCTATGGCTGGTACTATTATATGAATCCTATGACTGACATGTATCTGGATCCTGTGAACAATAGTGTTATCTGGATCCTGTGAACAATAGTGTTATCTGGATCCTGTGAACAATAGTGTTATCTGGATCCTGTGCACAGTAACTGTTATATGGATCCTGTGAACTGTACTGTCATCTGGATTCTGTGGATAATACTGTTATGTAGACCCTGCAGCCTGCAATGCTATCTGGATCCTGTGACTGGTGTTGTTATCTATATTTGTCTACCACTGTTATTTATACCATGTGGCTGGCACTGTTATCAGGACCCTGTGGCTGGCACTGTTATCAGGACCCTGTGGCTGGCACTGTTATCAGGACCCTGTGGCTGGCACTGTTATCAGGACCCTGTGGCTGGCACTGTTTTGTCAGGACCCTGTGGCTGGCCCTGTTATCGGGACCCTGTGCTGGCCCTGTTATCGGGACCCTGTGGCTGGCCCTGTTATCGGGACCCTGTGGCTGGCCCTGTTATCGGGACCCTGTGGCTGGCACTGTTTTGTCAGGACCCTGTGGCTGGCCCTGTTATCGGGATCCTGTGTCTGGCCCTGTTATCGGGACCCTGTGGCTGGCCCTGTTATCGGGACCCTGTGTCTGGCCCTGTTATCGGGACCCTGTGGCTGGCCCTGTAATCGGGACCCTGTGGCTGGCCCTGTTATCGGGATCAGGTGTTTGCGCCCTGTTATCGGGATCCTGTGTCTGGCCCTGTTATCGGGATCCTGTGTCTGGCTCTGCTATCGGGATCCTGTGTCTGGCCCTGTATCGGGATCCTGTGTCTGACCCTGTTATCGGGATCCTGTGTCTGGCCCTGTTATCGGGATCCTGTGTCTGCCCTGTTATCGGATCCTGTGTCTGTCCCCTTTTTTCGGATCCTGTGTCTGTCCCTGTTATCTTGATCCTGTGTCTGGTTCTGTTATCTGGATCCTGTGTCTGGCTCTGTTATCGGGATCCGGGTGTCTGTCCTTTTTATCGGATCCTGTGTCTGTCCCTGTTATCTTGATCCTGTGTCTGGTTCTGTTATCTGGATCCTGTGTCTGGCCTGTTATCTGGATCCTGTGTCTGACTCTGTTATCGGGATCCTGTGTCTGGCCCTTTTATCGGGATCCTGTGTCTGGCCCTGTTATCTGGATCCTGTGTCTGGCCCTGTTATCTGGATCCTGTGTCTGGCCCTGTTATCTGGATCCTGTGTCTGGCCCTGTTATCGGGATCCTGTGTCTGGCCCTGTTATCGGGATCCTGTGTCTGGCTCAGTTATCTGGATCCTGTGTCTGGCTCAGTTATCTGGATCCTGTGTCTGGCTCAGTTATCTGGATCCTGTGTCTGGCTCTATTATCTGGATCCTGTGTCTGGTTCTATTATCTGGATCCTGTGTCTGGCTCTATTATCTGGATCCTGTGTCTGGCTCTATTATCTGGATCCTGTGTCTGGCTCTTTATCTGGATCCTGTGTCTGGCTTATTATCTGGATCCTGTGTCTGGCTCTATTATCTGGATCCTGTGTCTGGCTCTGTTATTGTTATTGAGACCCTGTAGCTGGTGCGGGTATCTGGATGATGTGGCTGGTACTGTTGTATAAACCTTGTGGTGCTGTAATCAAGGGTCCATTATCATTGGTAAGAGATCATGTGATTGTCTCTATAATGGGGGTTCTATGGCAGGCACTGGATTTGGGGTCTCTGGGTGATTTTACCCCAGGTGCTCCATGTTATCATTTTGTTGTCTTCTTTAGGTCATCATGACTGCGGTTTGACTGCACCAGACTATTCTTGGGATCCAATGTTGATTCTTGTCCATTTCAGCAAAGTCCAGGAAGTCCTGGTGACCATAGAACAGAAGCTAAATGGCGCTGCCACCGTGGCCACCACCACCTTGACCTCTCAAGAAATAGTCCTTGAAAAATGTGTGCAAATTTGTTCCATTCCTGTCCTGTGGACCATTAGATAATGGGGGCAAACGTGTTGGGGGGCAGTAACTAATTTGGGGGCATAGCCCTGCAGTGCTGAGGGCAGCAGGCCCAGACCACGCTCTTGTGTTCCCGTCCTCACAGATGTTTGTGGAGGGGCTTGGTGTGGCAGACTGGCTTTTGCTTGTTCTGGAGCCGTTCCCTGCAGTTAGATTGATATGCAACAGGATTGATTTTTACAGAGATAATAACACAAGAATGCCACCCTGACAATGCCCGGTCAGGCCAGCCTCCTAATCCTTCCTTCTATTGTCAGTAAGGACCATTAATGAGCAAATGACTGCACAGAGGGGACTTTAGGAACAGATTTCTCACCATTTATGGTGGGGAAAAGATGCTAATGCATAGGGGCCTCCACTAAAATAGGGCCAACTTCCATAAAGAACTTTCCAGACCTTCAAGCATAGTCTCTGGTTCTTTTTTCTCTTTGTTCTGCCCTATTTAGAGGAGAAGATAAGCAGCTGCCGGACACCTCTAGATCCCATTATCTCCGAGGGTCATAAAATCTGCAAAAACCTTGTTTTTCCCATTTAGAAGATTTGGGGACTGTATCTAATATGTCTGACCAACTTGACATAGCCCATACTTGGTGGCTCTACCTGAACGTCCAGGAGGCTCCTGGAAAATGGGAGACTCCCAGACCTCTGTCAAATCTGCCTGATTGTCTCCGAAATGTCCTGGAACGTGGAGTCTTCAGAATGTCAACTCCATGAGATGTTGTACCCTGAAAAAGAGGTGGAGAAGAACCGTTGTGTCCTCCTGGAAGGCATGAAAGTTGGCAACCATGGTATAGAACCATATTGAACTTCAACAATATTTGGTTGTTCCGTGGCCTACTTCATCAGCAATCTTGTTTTCCCCATTTAGAGGATTTGGGAAGACATTTAGGCTGCATCTAATGGTTGACCAGCTTAACGTAGCCCATACTTGACGACTTAACCGGAACGTCCAGGAGGCTCCTGGAATATCTGCCCGATTGTCTCCAAATCTTTTCGAAACGCCTGGAACGTGGAGTCTTCAGAATGTCAACTCCATGAGAAGTTGTACCCTGAAAAAGAGGTGGAGAAGAACCGTTGTGTCCTCCTGGAAGGCATGAAATTTGGCAACCATGGTATAGAAACATATTGAACCTCAACACTATTTGGTTGTTCCGTGGCCTACTTCATCAGCAATCTTGTTTTCCCCATTTAGAAGATTTGGGGAGACATTTGGGCTGTATCTAATGGTTGACCAGCTTAACGTAGCCCATACTTGACGACTTAACCGGAACGTCCAGGAGGCTCCCGGAATATCTGCCCGATCGTCTCCAAATCTTTGTGAAACCTCCTGGAAAGTGGAGCCTTCAGAATGGCACCTCCATGAGAAGTTATAGCCTGAAGAAGAGGGAGAGAAAAAAGTCACCTCATGATGTGTCCTCCCAGAAAACAACAAAGTTGGCAACCATGGTATAACCACATATTGGACCTCAACAATACTTGATTGCCCCATGACCTCAATCACCTTTCTCACCTTTTTTGTATAATATAAAGAGGGTTTCTACTTTTTTGTATCAAACATGGTCACGGAATGGTGCCAAGAAGTGCTGTTCATAGCTTTTCTTTGTGGTTGTTTCCACTCTTTGTTTGATACCCTTGGGAAGCCATAGCTTGGGGAGCGGCTGAAGTTGAGTCAAAAAGTAGGCACAACTTGTTAAAGACGTGTCCTGTTTTTATATGGGGTGCACTCCGGTCATGGAGGTGCGCTAGGCAAGGTGCACCAAACTTATTCAGGATAACCACTGTATGACACTTGGGGAAGTACAGAAAAAGATAAAGGAGACAAGCGAGGCGCAATAGTGCCCTATCAATATGACACTGATTCCACACTCAGATCAAAAAGAGGTGCACTCACCTGGTCTAGTTGTGTGCACCCACAACTAGTTTTTATTGCATGTAGTTTATAAGCTGCTGCAGGACGTCCACCGCCACTTAGCACGTGTAAAGATGATCAGATCCAGGGATGGTGTAAAGACAGTCCGCGCTGCTTTAAATAATCAGTCACAAGTCTTTAGGTAAAAGACCCCCCTTCTTTATTTCCACCTACGCGTTTCAGTGCCACTCCGGGCACCGTCATCAGGGTATCAACCCTGATGACGGTGCCCGGATTGGCACTGAAACGCGTAGGTGGAAATAAAGACTTGGGGAAGTAGTAGTTTTGGAGTTGATATTCTGCAAAGGCACTGGGGAGCAGCTGGCTGTCAGCAGTTACAGAGGAAGGCTCTGCGGAGGATCTGAGGGGCAGCAGCAGGCTGTCACTTGCTGTGCAGTAATGTAGTGGGGATAGTTAAAGGGGCAGCTGGCTGTCATTAGGAGCAGGAATTTGTTCAGTAGGTTGGAGAGGTCACAGGGGTCTTAACCTCCTCCATTCCGCTACTCTGCCGCCAGATGTCAACAACCCCCCATCCAAACCATCATTCACCATCAGTCTTAATGGGAGGGGGCTGCAGATATCCATTTACTTAGACTTGTCTGCACAATATCTTCACAATCCGATCTGATAAGGCATTGTCTCTAACCCATCAGTGGGGAGTGTCGAAAATCTCCAAAATCCTTTAAAAAGAAAATCAAAATGCCTGACTTTCTGTGCCAAAAACAGCACAAAAAAAAGTGTCCACATCAAAGAGAATTTCATGCAGTTTTTGGTCCTCAATCACACCTAAAATTCACCTCCGATACATTTCTATAGGTAATCCACTTTTCCATTCGAGGATTTTGTGGATTAAGGCTTTGCCGAAACGCGTGGGTTTCTGGCTTTACTGGTGTTTGGTTTATATTTTATTGAACATGTTGCAAATTTTTACTATTTTCTAATAAATGGTAAGGTTTATGTATCCATGATTAAGTCCTTTTGCATCCATGAAATGCTTCCTTATTTCTCTCTTGACTTTCCCGTCCGAACCAGGGAGTTTCTGTGCAGTGGTGTAATTGAAGCTCATGGATCCTAATGCAAAAGCTCCAACTGGCCCACCTATTATTGCAAATCTTTAATAGCATTAGTCTTTTTCTATAGGCCAAAGGGACTTTTGGGGACCCCTAAATTTCAGGGCCCGGGTGCATTTGCACCTGCACCTGTTGCACCCTGCACCTATTGTAGTTACTCCGTTGTCTCCATGCTGAAGTGAAGAACTACAATTAACATCTAAATCCAGGATGTTAGCTGGTTCTTATTGTTCCACAAGCCTTTATATGATATGGGCTGGATTTAAGGATGGTCAGAAAGTGATGGGTGGGACTGACCATTCACATACCTCCCCATATGTGTATCACATCTGTTATAATGTGACTGTGACACCATTGCGGATCCAATAGCCACAGCGGTACTGCACCCCTGTTGAGGTGTAGTACCCCACTCTCGGGTAAGTGGGGCACAGACCGGTATCTTGACACCCAGGCCACGCACTACACTAGGTCCAGGTCAGGGTTGAGGCGAGATTGCGCCCACAGGAGAGCACAGTCCCTGATCCTAGCTGGAAGGAGGAACCAGGGTAGTGGGGATGGGTGGAGAGGAAGTAGTAAGGGGAGCACCTGGGAAGGAGTGAAGTCAGGAAGAATACACATAGATGACATGGGACAAGTGACAGAGGGCATAAATAGCACAAGGAAAGATCTAAAAGTCAGTTGAGTTGGAGGGAAGCTAGTGGAAGGAAGCCTGTCAGTAGAGGAGTAAGAACTTGAGAGAAGTGTCCAGAGGACTGGAGCTGGTGGGAGCTTGTCCTAAGGCCTGACTGAAAATCTTGTTGGCCTCATGGCCCGACCCAGACTCTGTCTCTCTCTAGCTCCTGTTGCCACCCCTCCCTACTACCCACTATCGCTAACGCCTCCCTCCAACCCAGAGTCTGTCACAGCCTCAAAAAGGCCCTCTTGTGCCCAGCCCTCTGATCAGAGTTCAGGCAGCGTGTGTCTACTTCGGCAGTCTAGCATAGGGCACTTCAGTTCTCCTCAGACGTGGCATTAGTACCGATGATCTTAAAAACCACTGGGGCGACCAGACCTCAGGGGTGCCTCACTTCATCATCCAGCTGCTCTTCATTTCAGGATATAGGTTTCCAATTATGGTCGGGCTCTCTGTGTCTTCCACCTTCTTCATGGATGGCAATGACTATGGCACAGAGGTCACTCGTAAATTAAAAATCAGCCCATCACTCTGCACCATCATCTTTTTGTTAAGACCTGTATTGAGAAGGCGTCTGCCTCGCTATTGATCCCCACTTTTACGAGTCTCCACCATCTTTTCTTTATATGCTGAAGGATAAAAACAAGATTTATTGTTTGTATAAAAAAAAAAGGGTGAAAGTGTAAAATATCACCCCAGGTCAGTGGCGTGCGCGTAGAGTATGTGTTGCAGATTTGTTTGATGTTCCATTTGTGGGAGAAACCAGGGTTTTACTTGGGAGATACAACAACTGCATATACAGGAGCATCACAATGACTTAGAATATCATCAAAAAGTTACTTTACTTTAGAAATTGAATACATAAAGTGAAACACATTTATTATATAGAGTCATTACACACAGAGGGATCTATTTCATGTGTTTATTTCTGTTAATGTTGATGATTCTGGCTTACAGTCAATGAAAACCCAAAGGTCATTATCTCAAAAAATTACAGTAGGGCGGATGAAGGGTGAAAAACCGCGCTGCCTTATTCCAAGAGACATCAAAGGATAAATATAATATTGATTTATTAGTCAACGCAGTCCCCCATCCTGGGCCGGGCCAGCACAGAGCGGGAAAAATGGCCTACAACCCCTTTGTACCACGAGAAGTATGCGCGATGGTGCAGGCTGCAGGGAAGGCAGCGAGAGACCCGGTGGGCGCCATGGTAAGCAGCGGTCAGAGAGCTCTGGCGTGTGGGATGGTAGTGATGGGCTCCCCCAGCGGTCCTGAGGAGGACCCGGACCAGGTGCCCCTGGTGGATCAAGAGTTTATAAGAGCAGAGAACTGTAGCGGCGCCATTGCGAGCGGTGCCTGGAAAACTCCAGCCCATGGAGTGGAGGAGACGGACTCCCCCAGTGGCCTGGAGAGGATTCCAGAACCAGTAACGTCAGTGACTCTTGAGTTAGAGATGGCTGCAGTGTCAAACCCGGACCGACAGCCAGCAGCAGCAGCTTCAGACAGTTGCTGCACCAGGCCTGACAGCCAGAGACAGAGCTGCACGTTCCCATTAGGCTGCCCTACCTACTCACCAACTAGGCATTGTGTTTCCAAGGCCGAGTGGAAACCTGAACCCAGAGGCTCAACCTGTGGCGTAACTTCAGGTCCAGGGGCCCCGATGCGAAAGCTTCAATGGGGCCCCCAATTATTGCAAATCTTTAATAGCATTAGTCTTTTTCTATAGGCCAAAGGGACTTTTGGGGCCCCCTAGGCTGCAGGGCCCGGGTGCAATCGCAACCCCTGCACCTGTGGTAGTTACACCCCTGGGCTCAACCGTGGAAGCACCAGTAGTAAGCAGAACTGTAGAATGCTTTAATGTACATAGACAGAACCCAGTTAAGTTGCATGTGAGTAGTTATAACGTGTTATAGGTGTGAATGTTTAGTAGTAATGCTTAGCTAAACCGGTAATTAGGAGAAATACGCGTTACATGGACAATTGGGCTATGGATGATGAGTGGCCAGAACTTTTCTTGTAAATAGTTAGGACGCGGTGTGCTCCTTGTTGGTTTAGCAACTGACAATTACAACTTGGACAGCCGACCACAGAACAAAAATCCGTTTGGCATGGGCGATTCGTGGTCCAGCGTGGAGACCATCGATGTCCTGCAGTCAGCCCAGGACCTACGTTGGGGGTTCTATTATGGGGTCCCGCATAAAGCACTGAAAGAACAATGAATGAGACACCCGGTGAGGGACACTCACTGAACTGTTTCCACCTATTTTTGAACCTGGTTTTTCTATTTTATACCGTTTCTTAATATTATGTAAAGTTCAAGTAATTGGTGCCTCCGGGAAGGGAAGAAGTTTGGTAATGTTAATGCGCATTATAAAATTTTTTTTGCATTTGTCACATCGTTTACCAGGTCCAGTCCAAGGACGTGCTGTGTTTTACGAGGGGGGTATGTGGCACCCCTGAGGGTCCAGTCACCACAGAGGTACTGCACCTTACCAGAGGTGTGGTACCCCCCCCCCCCCCACCCCAGGTAAGGAGGGGACACTAACCCACACACCTGCATCCAACACTAGCCACTCCTGGCCAGGAGGATGGAGGGATTGGGCAACGCCCTCATCCCTGGCTGGAGATGGGGCTTGGACAGGGAGCTGGGTGGAACAGTAGGAAGGAGGAGCATAGAAAGTAGGAAACGAGATAGAAAGAAAAACAACAGGAAGAAGTTAGTCCTGAGGAGTGAAAGGTTGAGCAGCTCAGTGAGACCAGGGGACTGGAGCTGGAGGAACTCGTCCCAGAGTGAGAGGGAGAGACGGAGGGAGCCAGGCAGGAGATAAAGAGAAGGAAGGGGTCCCTGAGGCAAGGGAAGTGAGATCCACCCATGGGGCTCGCATCCATTGCCGGTTGCAGGCAAGTGGAGGGACCAGGCCGCACAGGGTCACTGAGACCAGACTAGTAGAGGAGACTCGAGGCCCCAGCTAGCCAGCCATAGGCTGCTGCATCTCCAGGATCAGCAGCTGAATCCACGTCATTCACTGCAAAGGTGGTCGAATAGGGCCAAAGGGGACGGAATGCATCACCCGGCAAGGTCTGAGGCCACTGGTGCGAGACACTGAATGTGAGTGTGGCACCCATGGGTTAATGTGCCACAATAACATCACGTGGGTTCCCTCCCCACAACACACTGACTTACACTAGCACCTCTGGGCCAGGAGGGAGAGCACTCTTAAATACTCCAGCTCATGAGGAAGTAGCTCAGAACAGCTCAGGAGAACTGAGAGCAGGAAGTGCAGTAAGGGACAGTACTGTGAAGAGCACAGTTTAGTGCAGAGTTCAGTTCCTGGAGGACTGAGAGAGAGACTGCAGTGACAGTGAGAGGCTGTGCTAAGCTTCTCTGCATTCTGCTCACAGATTCCAGGCCTAGTGAAGGTCTGAGGAACAGGAGAACTACAGACTGAGGAACACGTCTGGGAGCTTGAGAGCAACCATTACTCGCCCCAGAGAAGCGCACAGAACGGACACCGGATCCGGTACTGTGACTGACACACAGCACAGTGAATCCAGGAGCAGTGGGGTTTCTAGACAGCCACAGTACCAGTGCAAAGCAACACGGCGGGGTCAGCACAGCACAGAGGACTCAAGTTGCCTAGCCAAGTGGTACCAGCAGAACACAGAGAGACAGTGAGACAGTCCCAGCAGCTCAGCTAAAGGCAGCCGCCAGGACACACACACAGCGCAGCACGAGGAAGCTGATGACCCGGACAGGGTGGGAGGAAAGCCTAGCCCTAGTACAGACTCCGTGGACTATAATCTGCAACAACATCTGCAGTAAAGCTTTGGAAAGCAGCAAAACTGTGAGTCTGTGTATTGATTGCAACCTTTGCCCTACATCCAACAGCAGAGAAGTCCCACCTAGAGAGCTACAAGCCTGCCAGCTCTGCACACAGATTAGAAGAAGCTGCAGCATCAGGAGAGAAGGAGAATTTGCACCTTTTACTACAAAACGTGAGTGTGTGCCCTTTAACCCCGTCTCCACTATCCATATCCATTATAGACTATACCATCACTGCCCCGGGGAATACAGTTCTACCCACTGGAACTATTTCATCTGCGCTGCCATTACACCATCCCCGGAGGTTCTGCAGCAGCGGCGGCCCCATCACTGGCCGCACATAGTGGGTGGCGTCACGATAGACTATTCTCCCCTGTAAATACACCCTTTTATTTGCCAGGGCCCGGGACACAGTCCGGACCAGGACCACCCGTGACTTCCCCAATAGCGGACACGGTCCGGTACCGAGTACCCTCGTCCCAGTGGGCTCGACATGAGGTGCAGGTCAAGAGGGAAGAGTGCCAGCACAAGAGGGAGATGACCCAGAAAAGGTACATAGAACAGGGTGCCAGCTTAGTGTTTCCAATCTACCTGGGAGTGGCTGGACCCATGGCTCGTAGAACACAGCACCCAGCTGGACTTTACCACCTGACAATCATGGGTAAACGAGTGAAGCTGCACCAGCTGTGTCCTTGAATCATTCCAACGTCTTCTGCCCTGCACTACAACTTTATTTCCATCTACACATTGACTTTCACACCTGCCCTGGGGTACCGCTTCACCTAAGGGGAGCGACAACATCTGGCTGCCCCGGAGGTCTGAATTGCAGCGCCGGCCATCCCTGGCCAAGTACCATAGGTGGCGTCACAACATTTATTATTATTATTATTATTATTATTATTATTTATTTATATAGCGCCATTGGTTCCATGGCGCTTTACATAAGGAGTGGGGGTAACAAGGACAGGTACAGTACATATGAGCAGTCAATGCTTGCTGATACACGACGGGAGAGGACCCTGTCCACGAGGGCTCACAGTCTATCCCCAAAACCTTAATCCTCAAACTTTTATTGACACCGCCAGGGTCACGGAGCCGGGTTTCGACTTCCCCCCCCATGACTCCCCAGCTTACTGCAGCCTGGTTCCAAGTATCCATGGCCCTGGGAAGGAAGGCTGGGAATGTCAGTTTTATAATAGACATACACGTGTTGTGACTTCACATGTTCAATGGCTGTTCTCCCTGACCGCTATCCCTTAGGGTACCTTTACACACGGCTACATTTGTAGCTTGTCACCAGGTAACTTACTGGTTGCAGTGAAATCATGGATACATGGTTCTATCTTGTTGCTGTATACAAATGGAATCATGTATCCATGATTTCACTGCAACCAGTAAGTTACCTGGTGACAAGCTACAAATGTAGCCGTGTGTAAAGGTACCCTTAGGGTACCTTTACACGCCGCTACTGGAGGATGGATACAACCCGCTACAGGCTACAAATGTAGCTTGTAGCGTCAATATAGCCCGTAGTAGCGGCGTGTGAAGACGGGACGTGACAGCCGGCAACAGATACATCTGTTTCCGAGCACTGCTCGAAAACAGATGGCTACAAAGCCGATTGTAGCGACCTGTATCGGCATGTAAAGAAGGAACAGAAGGGTTGTTTCTACACCATGCTATGTAGCTGGGGCGTGACACAGGCTCCGGGTTTCCGCCCCCCTTCAGCGATCATTGGAGGAAGCTCCTGCGTTGCGATTGGTTGTCGCCGCAAAGGGCGGCATATTTAAGGAGCTGACGAGTCACACTACACAATTGCTCGAGCGTCAAGTATTAATCAGCCTCCTGCGATGCCTGCCCAATCATGGTATTATTGCTTTGTCCTATCAGCGTACGGACGTCTCGTAATCCACAATTGTGGCACGCCTATGTGTTGTCCCTGCTGCACCAGGTACGCCCATATTAGCTGGTTGTAGCGGTGTGTAAATGAGCTAAGATGAGCTACAGATGGCTACTTGAGACACCCGGCGATGTATCTAGCTATAGATGTTGCGTAGCGTAGCGCACCTTGTGGCGGCGTGTAAAGGAGGTGCGTTTACCGTTTGTAACCGTTTGAGCGTGCTCGTGCACGTGAAGTAGCGGGTTGTATCCATCCTCCAGTAGCGCCGTGTAAAGGTACCCTTACCACACACAGGACACCACAGAGATGACACTTACCACACACAGGACACTTACACACACACAGGACACTACACACCAGGACACTTACCACAACACAGGACACTTACACTCAGGACACCACACACAGGACACTTACCACTCAGGACACCACACACAGGACACTTACACACTCAGGACACCACACACAGCCCGACACCACACAGGAACTTACACACTCAGGACACCACACACAGGACACTTATCACACTCAGGACACCACACACAGGACACTTACCACACTCAGGACACCACACACAAGACACTTATCACACTCAGGACACCACACACAGGACATTTACCACACACAGGACACTTACCACACACAGGACACTTACCACACTCAGGACACCACACACAGGACACCACACACAGGACACCACACACAGGACACTTACCACACTCAGGACACCACACACAGGACACCACACACAAGACACTTACCACACTCAGGACACCACACACAGGACACTTACCACACTCAGGACACCACACACAGGACATTTACCACACACAGGACACTTACCACACACAGGACACCACACCCAGGACACTTACCACACACAGGACACTTATCACACTCAGGACACCACACACAGGACACCACACACAGGACACTTACCACACTCAGGACACCACACACAGGACACCACACACAAGACACTTACCACACTCAGGACACCACACACAGGACATTTACCACACTCAGGACACCACACACAGGACACTTATCACACTCAGGACACCACACACAGGACACTTACCACACTCAGGACACCACACACAAGACACTTATCACACTCAGGACACCACACACAGGACATTTACCACACACAGGACACTTACCACACACAGGACACCACACAAGGACACTTACCACACTCAGGACACCACACACAGGACATTTACCACACACAGGACACTTACCACACACAGGACACTTACCACACTCAGGACACCACACACAGGATACTTACCACACACAAGACACTTACCACACTCAGGACACCACACACAGGACATTTACCACACTCAGGACACCACACTCAGGACACCACACACAGGATACTTACCACACACAGGACACTTACCACACTCAGGACACCACACACAGGACACTTACCACACTCAGGACACCACACTCAGGACACCACACACAGGACATCACACTCAGGACACCACACTCAGGACACCACACACAGGACACTTACCACACTCAGGACACCACACACAGGACACTTACCACACTCAGGACACCACACACAGGACATTTACCACACACAGGACACTTACCACACTCAGGACACCACACTCAGGACACCACACACAGGACATCACACTCAGGACACCACACACAGGACACCACACACAGGACACTTACCACACTCAGGACACCACACTCAGGACACCACACACAGGACATCACACTCAGGACACCACACTCAGGACACCACACACAGGACACTTACCACACTCTGGACACCACACTCAGGACACCACACACAGGACATCACACTCAGGACACCACACTCAGGACACCACACACAGGACACTTACCACACTCAGGACACCACACTCAGGACACCACACACAGGACATCACACTCAGGACACCACACTCAGGACACCACACACAGGACATCACACTCAGGACACCACACTCAGCACACCACACACAGGACACTTACCACACTCAGGACACCACACTCAGGACACCACACACAGGACATCACACTCAGGACACCACACACAGGACACCACACTCAGGACACCACACTCAGGACACCACACTCAGGACATCACACTCAGGACACCACACACAGGACACTTACCACACTCAGGACACCACACACAGGACACTTACTACACTCAGGACACCACACACAGGACATCACACTCAGGACACCACACACATGACACCACACACAGGACACTTACCACACTCAGGACACCACACAGATGACATTTACCACACGCATGACACAACACAGATGACTCCACATACATGACACATGAAGCACACACAACACATTGACCACTTGTACCAAACATCTATTTTCTCCAGTTTCCTAAATCTTCATCAGTGCATTGTAGTGTGGCATTATGTTGGCCATATATTGTAGTGTTATCCTGGCAATACATGGCGATATAGTGGTATTTTGTGAGTTGTAAACAAAAACTAACATTTCACCCTGCAGTGAATTCTCATATATTAAGACAAAGAGGACAAGTGGTCGCCCCCTCATCTTACAGGGCAGTGATCAGTCAAGACAGAGATGGAGTAAGATAATGTATTCTGTGCTGCTCCCATTCCTATAGAAGATATGGGAAATGAGGGGATAGGATGGGACGTACAATGACAGCGGATGGAGGATGGCAGGGGGTGAAGGAATAGGACGGCAGCGGGCTCAATCACCCCATCTGCTGCTGGCACATTCCTGTGATTCAGGCTCCTGGGAGGGATGGAGATGTATTGTCATGTAGAATAGGAGCATCAGTAATACACACAACATCCCGTATCTATCTATCTATCTATCTATCTATCTATCTATCTATCTATCTATCTATCTATCTATCTTAATCTTTAGAACATTTCACCTAGGTGTGGCAATATTTTGGTGTGGGGTGTCAATGCAGCATCCATGCGGCATCCTAGGCATCTTTCCTTTGTTGCCGCCCATGTGGCTGGCGCCATCTTTCTTCATTGGTGACATCCAGAAAAATAACTCGGGACACTCAAACATTGCGCCCACTACTGGTCAGAATCGGCCCTACAGTCTTGTAGGCATTCTACAAGATCAACATCAGCGTTTGTCATTTTCTGACACTGTGTTGTGCCCTATATCTACTTCTGCTCATTCTCCTCCCGCCGCTGGCCCTTGCTACAAAGCCAGAGCAATATCTGCATGACACGTCTATGGTTTCTTATGACTGACCTGCGTCACTTAAAACATCATGTAGCTGTCAAAACTATCTTCTTCCTATGGGACTGTTCCTAGTCCGGTGTGTGACAATATTTTTTGGGAGGAGACACAGATTAGATATTAGAAAAAAACTTTTGCTAGTGAGGGTGATCAACGAGTGGAACAGGCGGCCACGAGAGGTGGTGAGTTCTACTTCAATGGAAGACATCCCACAGAGGCTGGACAGACATTTGTCTGGGATGGTTTTATGAATCTTGCTTTGAGCATGAGGTTGGACCAGATGACCCAGGAGGTCCCTTCACATGATGACCCAGGAGGTCCCTTCACATGATGACCCAGGAGGTCTCTTCACCAGATGACCCAGGAGGTCCCTTCACATGATGACCCAGGAGGTCCCATCACATGATGACCAAGGAGGCCCCTTCACACGATGATCCAGGAGGTCCCTTCACACGATGATCCAGGAGGTCCCTTCACACGATGATCCAGGAGGTCCCTTCACACAATGACCCAGGAGGCCCCTTCACACGATGATCCAGGAGGTCCCTTCACACGATGATCCAGGAGGTCCCTTCACACGATGACCCAGGAGGTCTCTTCACCAGATGACCCAGGAGGTCCCTTCATACGATGATCCAGGAGGTCCCTTCACACAATGATCCAGGAGGCCCCTTCACATGATGACCCAGGAGGTCCCTTCACATGATGACCCAGGAGGTCTCTTCACCAGATGACCCAGGAGGTCCCTTCACATGATGACCCAGGAGGTCCCATCACATGATGACCAAGGAGGCCCCTTCACACGATGATCCAGGAGGTCCCTTCACACGATGACCCAGGAGGTCCCTTCACACGATGATCCAGGAGGTCCCTTCACACAATGACCCAGGAGGCCCCTTCACACGATGATCCAGGAGGTCCCTTCACACGATGATCCAGGAGGTCCCTTCACACGATGACCCAGGAGGTCTCTTCACCAGATGACCCAGGAGGTCTCTTCACCAGATGACCCAGGAGGTCCCTTCATACGATGATCCAGGAGGTCCCTTCACACAATGATCCAGGAGGCCCCTTCACATGATGACCATGGAGGTCCCATCACACGATGGCCCAGGAGGTCCCTTCACACTATGACCCAGGAGGCCCCTTCGCACGATGACCCAGGAGGTCCCTTCGCACGATGACCGAGGAGGTCCCATCGCATGATGACCCAGGAGGTCCCTTCACGCGATGACCCAGGAGGTCCCTTCACGCGATGACCCAGGAGGTCCCTTCACTCGATGACCCAGGAGGTCCCTTCACGCGATGACCCAGGAGGTCCCTTCATGCGATGACCCAGGAGGTCCCTTCACACAATGATCCAGGAGGCCCCTTCACATGATGACCATGGAGGTCCCATCACACGATGACCCAGGAGGTCCCTTCACACTATGACCCAGGAGGCCCCTTCGCACGATGACCCAGGAGGTCCCTTCGCACGATGACCGAGGAGGTCCCATCGCATGATGACCCAGGAGGTCCCTTCACGCGATGACCCAGGAGGTCCCTTCACGCGATGACCCAGGAGGTCCCTTCACGCGATGACCCAGGAGGTCCCTTCACGCGATGACCCAGGAGGTCCCTTCACGCGATGACCCAGGAGGTCCCTTCACGCGATGACCCAGGAGGTCCCTTCACGCGATGACCCAGGAGGTCCCTTCACACGATGATCCAGGAGGTCTCTTCACCAGATGACCCAGGAGGTCCCTTCGCACGATGACCCAGAAGGTCCCTTCACACGATGAGCCAGGAGGTCCCTTCACACGATGACCCAGGAGGTCCCTTCACACACTGACCAAGGAGGCCCCTTCATATAATGACCCAGGAGGCCCCTTCATATGATGACCCAGGAGGTCCCTTCACACGATGATCCAGGAGGTCCCTTCACACAATTACCCTAGAGGCCCCTTCCAATTCTTTTATAATTCTATGAAAGACCAATGTGGGCTTCAGTTGGTTTTCATAGAATTTGATGGGTTTGATTTGATTGAGTGGTTTTTGTAGATCACCTTGCCTTAAAAATTAAAATAAAAGTGATCAAAAACTTATATGTATTTATAAAAACTATGTCTCGTCTCACAAAATACAACCAAAAAAATGCAAATACGTTCTAGGTCTGCGCACATGGAGGCAAAAATGAATGGCGCGTGCCATCAGATTCCACACACTGACCCGCTTCCATCATTTGTTTGCTTGTTTGCATTATTTTGCCTCCAGATCTTCACCTTGTGGCTTTATGCTGTATTGCAGTAGTATGTCGTATCCACTAGGTGGCGAGCTAACACTGGAGTTTTTCATGATTTCTCATTAGTTTTGTTCTTCAGTTTCAGGGAGAACAAATCATTTTACTTTTTTTATTGCAATTTTTTTTGCTAATTCAACTTTTGTGTAAAATGTGGGGGAGGCCATGTGGCTTTTATATCTTTCAATGTAACTCTGCCAAGGGAGGTGTCTATAATAATAATAATAATAATCTTTCGAGTGCAAATCAGGAGAATCAGGAGAATCAGGAGAGACCTATTGGAGCTTGCAATCTATATTATCGGAATATTAATAATTTGGGGCTCATTCACAAAAATATCAAGTTTCATTTCCTTGGGGATCTGACTGCTGGGATCCAAAACCGATCCTGATCCCGAGATTGGGGCCAGTGGCGTAACGTGAAGCTCATGGGCCCCAATGTGAAAGCTCCAACAAGGCCCCCAATCATTGCAATTCTTTCATACCATTAGTCTTTTTCTATAAACCAAGGTAACTTTTGGGGCCCCCTCCAGGGCCCGGGTGCATTGCAACCCCAGCATAGAATGAGGAGTATGGGAGCAGAGGTACGGGGCTGATAGAAATTGTCAAGCCCAGAGCTCAGTAGCCCCATAGACAATGAATGGAGCAGAAATGTTCTAAGATCCAAAGATTGGGGCTCTAGAACCTCAAGAACAGGATTCTGCTGCCTTGTCCTGAATGGAGCAGAGGTGCGCATGCGCACCTGTAGCCCCATAGACAATGATTGGAGTGGAGATTGAGCATGGGCACCTCCGCTCCATTCAGATCAGGGCTGTACTTTCTCATTCTTGAGGCCCCAGAGCTCCACTCTCAGGATCTCAGCCCACGTTCTGAATGGCACAGATTTGCGCATGTGCGCCCTCTACTACTTTCATTGTCCATGAGGATGCCAGGCTATTTCCTGGAGCCCTGTAGACAGTGATTGGCTTGGAGAGTGAGCATATGCAGCTCTGCTCCATTCAAATAAGGGCTATACATTCCCATTCTTGAAGTTCCAGATTCACAGCCTCATTCTGAACAGAGCCAAGGTGCGCATGCGCGGTCTCTGCCCCTTTCATCGTCTTTGGGACTGCCAAGGTATTTTTTTGCAGCCCTGTAGACAATGATTAGAGTGGAGATTGAGCATGTGCACCTCCGCCCCTTTCATTGTCTATGGGACTTTTTGCAGCCTGTAGACAATGATTGATGATGATGGAGATTGAGCATGTGCACCTCTGCTCCATTCAGGAGAAAGCTGCTCAGTCCTGTTCTCGGGGGTCTAGAGACTTGATCTCGGATTCATGGGGGAGTTGCAAAAAAAGTCAAACACTCATCAATCTGCAAAATATCTTATTGATAGGGAATTACTTGATTTTTGGGAGGTAATATCATTTTCATATATTGAAATCACCATTGACTTAGTAAACTCCCTGAGCAGAATGTGACTTTTCCCTGGATCATTTGGTCACGGACCAGATCCGGTAAAATCAGGATTGCATCAGCAGGAAATGACCTCTGTGAGGGGTGTATGGCCTCTTTGGATTTTGTTTTCCACGGGGAATCATTAAGGACACGTCACGGCCACGGTAATCCTGCAATTTCACCGAACTTCATGTGTGACCAAACGTTGGCATGTAGCTCCTGTTTACAGTCTTAAGAACAATCTATTGGTCTATTAATCTTCACTGGAGATTAGATCACACCGATCAAACACTGATGGAACATTCTAAGGATAGGCTAAGGATAGGCTATAGACGATTCCTGGAGATGACCATTGGGGTCTATGGAGAATTCTATTGAACTCTAAATCATGATGGTTGCAGTTTCCAGGATCAATGACCGTGGGATGGAGTCATGTACAGGGAAGACACTTCTTAAGAACTGGACGCCTTCTTATAAATCAAGGCTGTGTTCATAACGATAGAACCATCGGGATATTATCCAACAAAGGAAGTCCCAAACACAGGAATGAAAATAGCAGATAATGGGGCAACACTTCTTAGGGAAAAAACCGAAATATAAATAATGGAAGGGTGTGTTCCTCACCACTCCTAAGAAGGAAAAAAAGGTAAGGCCACATTGTGTTGTGCTGTCCATTGCAATGGAAACGTTACCTGTATCCCTTCTAATGGACAGCAAGAGTGGTATTTTAGGCATCTTTGAGTACATACGGTTTTGAGGTTACAAAAACGTATGCACTACATGGAGATAGATGATAGGATAGATAGATGATAGATAGAAAGATAGATGGATGATAGGATAGATAGAAGAGATGATAGGATAGATAGATGATAGATACCGTAGATGATAGGTTAGATGGATGTTAGGATAGATAGATGATAGGATAGATGGATGATAGGATAGATAGATGATAGGATAGATAGATGATAGTGTGGCGCCCCGCAACGAGTGCGTCACAAGGGAGTATTGCAGCCGCAATATTCTCTGACTCAGCAATGAAATAGTTAACTTGGAGATCCAACCCAACATGCAACACCTAGAACAGGGGACCAATCATAGGTCCTAGTGGGTGGAGTATTAGGGTAGTGTAGTAGAACACAACAATCTAGACAGTGAGAACAGAGTTCGTAGGAGAATCTAGAACCTGACAAGAGTAGACTAGAGCTTGGAGAGGAGCGGGGGCTCCGCACCCGTGCGGGCCCCTGGGCTGTCACCGGTCGGGTGTCAGCACCTGAGGCCTTAACTACCGGGATTGGGCATATCTACACGGGTTCCCAAAAGACTCCCGTGCCCACAACTCACAGCCGGTTCACTGGTACCGAAGCTGGCAGCAGTTCACCTCTGCCACGCGAACCAGAAGAGTGGAGGATCAGCTTTACAGGAGCACCCCACCATCAGCCAGTTTCCAGTCGTCTAACCAGCGGTGTACCCACTGAGGGACACAAGGCTCCCCAAAGAATCCAGAACGTACATCATGGATAGGGCATTGAAGCAGCCTCCCCGTACCCGACCTGGTATTCCTGGGCGACGCTGGCAACAAATCAAGTTAGGTAGAATGGAGGAACACTGCGGATCTCTGAGGGACACTATCACTGCTGAGTCCACCCGGTCTACTACTCAACCACTGTATACCATGTATTGCCTGCTGGTTACAGTAAAGAACCGTTATAGAGACTTTCTGTGTCTGTGCCTCCTTATGAACTGTCCGTCCGCACAACAAGGTAACCGCAGCTGCCGCACAACATCTTGAGCAGCTCCAGCCTCCGGGGATCACCGCTCAGCCTGTGGGGAGCGTAACATCTTGCTGCCGTCCATCCCCCGGGGGTTCCGCAGCGTCGGTAGCCCTTACCGAACTACTCATAGGTGGCGTCACGAATAAAACAAATTAAACCCCTTTTAATCTGTTCCACGAAGACGTCCTCACTTTTGATCTGCACTACACCGGGCCCCACTACCGGCAGGCGCGGTCCACCCGTGACAAGGAGGGAAGAAGAATCGCCTGTCTAAACCGGAGTCAGCCGGCCGCGGTGAGTCAATAGGATAGATAGATGATAGGTTAGATGGATGTTAGGATAGATAGATGTTAGGATAGATAGATGATAGGATAGATAGATGATAGGATAGATAGATGATTGGATAGATAGATGATAGGATACATAGATGTTAGGATAGATAGATGATAGGTTAGATGGATGTTAGGATAGAAAGATGATGGGATAGATAGATGATAGGATAGATAGATGATAGGTTAGATGGATGTTAGGATAGATAGATGATAGGATAGATAGATGATAGGATAGATAGATGATAGGTTAGATGGATGTTAGGATAGATAGATGATAGGATAGATAGATGATAGGACAGATAGATGATAGGATAGATAGATGATAGGATAGATAGATGATAGGATAGATAGATGATAGGATAGATGATTGGATAGATGGATGATAGGATACATAGATGTTAGGATAGATAGATGTTAGGATAGATGGATGTTAGGATAGATGGATGTTAGGATAAATAGATGATAGGATAGATGATTGGATAGATGGATGATAGGATACATAGATGTTAGGATAGATAGATGTTAGGATAGATGGATGTTAGGATAGATAGATGATAGGATAGATAGATGATAGGATAGATGATTGGATAGATGGATGATAGGATAGATAGATGATAGGATAGATGATTGGATAGATAGATGATAGGATAGATGATTGGATAGATAGATGATAGGATAGATGATTGGATAGATGGATGATTGGATAGATAGATGATAGGACAGATAGATGATAGGATAGATGGATGTTAGGATAGATAGATGATAGGATAGATAGATGATAGGATAGATAGATGATTGATTGGATAGATAGATGATTGGATAGATGGATGATAGGATAGATAGATGATAGGATAGATGATAGGATAGATAGATGATAGGATAGATGATTGGATGCAAGTAATGCGAGAGATTCGCACGAGCCTCTCATCGCAATACCTGTCATGGCCGCCAGCTCCTCGGACAGGAGCGTGTAGCTGTATAGAAATCCATGCAGTTACACACTCCTGTCCAGAGGTAGCCATGCCGGGTGATGTGATGCGGGAGTCGAGCAAGTTTCTCACATTATTCGCACAAGTGTGTCTTATTCGTGTTTCCAGCGTAGTCTGAAATCCCCTCCCATTGAGATTGCAGTGACCCTGTTCCTTCCCCTTTAATGTTTGTATTTGGCCTTCTTAGTTCTTGGTTCCTTTTTTTGCCGTGTTTTGCAACCTTTGGAAATTTCCATTTTTTTAAAAAAAAGGTTGCATAATTAAAATCACTCGATTATTTTTCCACCTGTGTATACTAGCTCTTACCCAATGAGCCACCAGTGCTCAATCCCAGCAACTCCAGAGTTTTAATTAGACATTGTAGACTTCTATAGCACCTACCATGAAAGGGGAGGCAGGTAGGGGCTCCTAGGTGACCTCAGCTCTTGCAGTCTGGACTTCTGCTCATGGACAAAACTGTCCTGTCCTAGTTCCCTTTATACTTGAATAACCATGAATGTTCCTGTTCTTCTCTTGTGCTGCCCTTGTTTACCCGACTACCTCCTGTCTTGTCTGCACCTTCCGTGTGTATCCAATATGGTCTACACCCCAGTGACCAGTAGCTACTGATTGAAAGCAGCAGTGATGTTCCATGAGCCAGAAGAGACAGTATCCTAGAGATCTCTCCACTGGTGAAGGATTAAATGTGACCACTGCAGGCAATCAATAACTACTGATCACTGGAGATTATATGAAATGATTCATTATCAACTGATTGGCTGATGCTCCATCTGAGCCAGGAAAGAGTCTCCTAGCTTTCTCTCTAATGGCGGTGGACAGAATGGGACCATGGCGGCATGTATGTATGTATGTATGTGTGTATGTGTGTAGCCTCGCCCACTCCACATAGCCACATCCACTCTGTGTAGATCTGCGCACTCCCCAAATCCCCACCTTTCGGAGCCCTGCCTCTTCACATAGGAATGCCCACTTCGTGCAGCCCCCCACTCCCAAAAATCCACACCCACTCCACATAGCACACACACTTCACCTAGCCCCACCCACTCCCACTTCACAGAGCCCACCCACTCAACATAGCCATGCCCCTTATGCACAGCCCCCCACTCCACATAGCACACACACTTCACCTAGCCCCACCCACTCCCACTTCACAGAGCCCACCCACTCAACATAGCCATGCCCCTTATGCACAGCCCCCCACTCCACATAGCCACGCCCACTTGGTGCAGCCCACACACAATGTAACCACGTCCACTCAATAGCCCCGCCTCCACAGAACCATGACCACTTTGCGTAGCGCCGCCCACTGCGCCTATTCACACCCACTCCATGTAGCCATGCCACTTCGCATCCTGGATCTCCACATATCCCTGCCTCCTCCACATAGCCTCGCCCCTGGGACTATGTGGAGGGGTGGAAGTATGAAGGGGCAGGGCTATACATGGCTGGTGCTATGAAATGGGTGTAGCTCCTGGGAGGGGTGGGGCTATGTGTAGGGGCGGATATTACCATATACGAGCATTACAACCATATATGGACATTACGCCTGTGCAATTCCGGGCTCTACAGCTAGTTAATAATAATTATGAATGCTGTTTGCTGGTGGGACCTTGTCTATTAAAAAGGCATCCATGGTAGTTGTGTAGGAGCGTCTCCAGTAGAAGGGAAAGGAACCGCAGGAATGTTGACCAGTGCACGGGTTAGGCCTTGTAACTGATTCTTCCATAGAGTACAGTGGACGTTAGCATGGACCAGGATGGATAGTCGGACACGGTGTTAAGGAACATTGTCTCAACAGACAGCTCCGACTGTTTCTTGGTGCAGATCCATACAGGAAGTTTGGGGTTGGAGCCAGTGGAGATCTGTTGAGTGCACAACCAGATAGCGGTATTCTAGACGTGGTGGGTACAAGCCTGGAGGTACTGGAACAGGGGGGAGCAGTCTGCACCAAAGATAAAAGCTGTGAATACCCCAAAGACTGTAAAGTTTCAGGATTGCGGCCATATTTCATGAGACTGTTTCAGTAAGGAACTCTTGTGGGACATGATTGACTCTTTGTGTACTTTAACCCTCATCATGAACTGAACTTTTACATCAGAGAGTCGCCTGGGTTATGTGCTACTGCGGACCCGAGGCTGCTACTGCAACCTTGGCCTGGACTCGAATCTGAGTACCCGGCCCCGTGCCGCCAGCACCTCAACACCACCCTGGGACCAGTTTCAACTAATAATATAATAGTGAAAACAACCCCTTAACGATTGTGGTGAGAAAAGGCTTCTTCCTTGTTTAGTGCTGCAGGTGTAAAGACTCATTGAATTGATCTCCATGGGTGGCACGGTGGCTCAGTGGTTAGAACTGTATATGGTGGCTCAGTGGTTAGCACTGTACGGTGGCTCAGTGGTTAGCACTGTATGGTGGCTCAGTGGTTAGCACTGTACGGTGGCTCAGTGGTTAGCACTGTGTGGTGGCTCAGTGGTTAGCACTGTATGGTGGCTCAGTGGTTAGCACTGTATATGGTGGCTCAGTGGTTAGCACTGTATGGTGGCTCAGTGGTTAGCACTGTATATGGTGGCTCAGTGGTTAGCACTGTATGGTGGCTCAGTGGTTAGCACTGTATGGTGGCTCAGTGGTTAGCACTGTATGGTGGCTCAGTGGTTAGCACTGTATATGGTGGCTCAGTGGTTAGAACTGTATATGGTGGCTCAGTGGTTAGCACTGTACGGTGGCTCAGTGGTTAGCACTGTATGGTGGCTCAGTGGTTAGCACTGTACGGTGGCTCAGTGGTTAGCACTGTGGTGGCTCAGTGGTTAGCACTGTATGGTGGCTCAGTGGTTAGCACTGTATATGGTGGCTCAGTGGTTAGCACTGTATGGTGGCTCAGTGGTTAGCACTGTATATGGTGGCTCAGTGGTTAGCACTGTATGGTGGCTCAGTGGTTAGCACTGTATGGTGGCTCAGTGGTTAGCACTGTATGGTGGCTCAGTGGTTAGCACTGTATGGTGGCTCAGTGGTTAGCACTGTATGGTGGCTCAGTGGTTAGCACTGTATATGGTGGCTCAGTGGTTAGCACTGTACGGTGGCTCAGTGGTTAGCACTGTACGGTGGCTCAGTGGTTAGCACTGTATATGGTGGCTCAGTGGTTAGCACTGTACGGTGGCTCAGTGGTTAGCACTGTATGGTGGATCAGTGGTTAGCACTGTATATGGTGGCTCAGTGGTTAGAACTGTATGGTGGCTCAGTGGTTAGCACTGTATGGTGGCTCAGTGGTTAGAACTGTATGGTGGCACAGTGGTTAGCACTGTATGGTGGCTCAGTGGTTAGCACTGTATGGTGGCTCAGAGGTTAGCACTGTATGGTGGCTCAGTGGTTAGCACTGTATGGTGGCTCAGTGGTTAGCACTGTATATGGTGGCTCAGTGGTTAGCACTGTATGGTGGCTCAGTGGTTAGCACTGTATGGTGGCTCAGTGGTTAGCACTGTATGGTGGCTCAGTGGTTAGCACTGTATGGTGGCTCAGTGGTTAGCACTGTATGGTGGCTCAGTGGTTAGCACTGTATATGGTGGCTCAGTGGTTAGCACTGTACGGTGGCTCAGTGGTTAGCACTGTACGGTGGCTCAGTGGTTAGCACTGTATATGGTGGCTCAGTGGTTAGCACTGTACGGTGGCTCAGTGGTTAGCACTGTATGGTGGATCAGTGGTTAGCACTGTATATGGTGGCTCAGTGGTTAGAACTGTATGGTGGCTCAGTGGTTAGCACTGTATGGTGGCTCAGTGGTTAGAACTGTATGGTGGCACAGTGGTTAGCACTGTATGGTGGCTCAGTGGTTAGCACTGTATGGTGGCTCAGTGGTTAGCACTGTATATGGTGGCTCAGTGGTTAGCACTGTATGGTGGCTCAGTGGTTAGCATTGTATATGGTGGCTCAGTGGTTAGCATTGTATATCGTGGCTCAGTGGTTAGCACTGTATATGGTGGCTCAGTGGTTAGAACTGTATGGTGGCTCAGTGGTTAGCACTGTATATGGTGGCTCAGTGGTTAGCATTGTAATGGTGGCTCAGTGGTTAGCACTGTATAGGTGGCTCAGTGGTTAGCACTGTATGGTGGCTCAGTGGTTACACTGTATATGGTGGCTCAGTGGTTAGCACTGTATGGTGGCTCAGTGGTTAGCACTGTATATGGTGGCTCAGTGGTTAGCACTGTATATGGTGGCTCAGTGGTTAGCACTGTATGGTGGCTCAGTGGTTAGCACTGTATAGGTGGCTCAGTGGTTAGCACTGTATATGGTGGCTCAGTGGTTAGCACTGTATATGGTGGCTCAGTGGTTAGCACTGTATAGGTGGCTCAGTGGTTAGCACTGTATATGGTGGCTCAGTGGTTAGCACTGTATTGGTGGCTCAGTGGTTAGCACTGTATATGGTGGCTCAGTGGTTAGCACTGTATGGTGGCTCAGTGGTTAGCACTGTATGGTGGCTCAGTGGTTAGCACTGTATATGGTGGCTCAGTGGTTAGCACTGTATAGGTGGCTCAGTGGTTAGCACTGTATGGTGGCTCAGTGGTTAGCACTGTATATGGTGGCTCAGTGTTAGCACTGTATTGGTGGCTCAGTGGTTTTTTTTTTTTTTTTTTTTTTTTTTTTTTTTTTTTTTTTTTTTTTTTTTTTTTTTTTTTTTTTTTTTTTTTTTTTTTTTTTTTTTTTTTTTTGTATTGGTGGCTCAGTGGTTAGCACTGTATGGTGGCTCAGTGTTAGCACTGTATTGTGGCTCAGTGGTTAGCACTGTATGGTGGCTCAGTGGTTAGCACTGTATATGGTGGCTCAGTGGTTAGTCACTGTATGGTGGCTCAGTGGTTAGCCTTCAGTGGTTAGCACTGTATATGGTGGCTCAGTGGTTAGCACTGTATGGTGGCTCAGTGGTTAGCACTGTATATGGTGGCTCAGTGGTTAGCACTGTATGGTGGCTCAGTGGTTAGCACTGTAGTGGTGCTCAGTGGTTAGCACTGTATAGTGTGGCTCAGTGGTTAGCACTGTAATGGTGGCTCAGTGTTAGCACTGTATATGGTGGCTCAGTGGTTAGCACTGTATGGTGGCTCAGTGGTTAGCACTGTTATGGTGGCTCAGTGGTTAGCACTGTATATGGTGGCTCAGTGGTTAGCACTGTATATGTGGCTAGTGGGTACACTGATAGTGTCAGTGTTAGCACTGTATATGGTGGCTCAGTGGTTAGCCTGTATATGGTGGCTCAGTGGTTAGCACTGTTTATGGTGGCTCAGTGGTTAGCACTGTATAGGTGGCTCAGTGGTTAGCACTGTACTGGTGGCTCAGTGGTTAGCACTGTAAGGTGGCTCATGGTTAGCACTGTATGGTGGCTGTACATGTGTGCTATTTAGCACTGTATATGGTGGCTCAGTGGTTAGCACTGATATGGTGGCTCAGTGGTTAGCACTGTATATGGTGGCTCAGTGGTTAGCACTGTATATGGTGGCTCAGTGGTTAGCACTGTAATGGTGGCTCAGTGGTTAGCACTGTATGGTGGCTCAGTGGTTAGCACTGTATGGTGGCTCAGTGGTTAGCACTGTATATGGTGGCTCAGTGGTTAGCACTGTATGGTGGCTCAGTGGTTAGCACTGTGTACGGTGGCTCAGTGATTAGCACTGTATATGGTGGATCAGTGGTTAGCACTGTATGGTGGCTCAGTGGTTAGCACTGTATATGGTGGCTCAGTAGTTAGCACTGTATGGTGGCTCAGTGGTTAGCACTGTATATGGTGGCTCAGTAGTTAGCACTGTATGGTGGCTCAGTGGTTAACACTGTATATGGTGGCTCAGTGGTTAGCACTGTATATGGTGGCTCAGTGGTTAGCACTGTATATGGTGGCTCAGTGATTAGCACTGTATGGTGGCTTAGTGGTTAGCACTGTATGGTGGCTCAGTGGTTAGCACTGTATGGTGGCTCAGTGGTTAGCTCTGTATGATGGCTCAGTGATTAGCACTGTATATGGTGGATCAGTGGTTAGCACTGTATATGGTGGCTCAGTGATTAGCACTGTATATGGTGGATCAGTGGTTAGCACTGTATATGGTGGCTCAGTGGTTAGCACTGTACGGTGGCTCAGTGGTTAGCACTGTATATAGTGGCTCAGTGGTTAGCACTGTATACGGTGGCTCAGTGGTTAGCACTGTATGGTGGCTCAGTGATTAGCACTGTATATGGTGGCTCAGTGGTTAGCACTGTATATGATGGCTCAGTGGTTAGCACTGTATACGGTGGCTCAGTGGTTAGCACTGTATATGGTGGATCAGTGGTTAGCACTGTATATGGTGGATCAGTGGTTAGCACAGTATATGATGGCTCAGTGGTTAGCAGTGTATGGTGGCTCAGTGCTTAGCACTGTATATGCTGGCTCAGTGGTTAGCACTGTATATGGTGGATCAGTGGTTAGCACTGTATATGGTGGATCAGTAGTTAGCACTGTATATGGTGGCTCAGTGGTTAGCACTGTATGGTGGCTCAGTGGTTAGCACTGTACGGTGGCTCAGTGATTAGCACTGTATATGGTGGATCAGTGGTTAGCACTGTATATGGTGGATCAGTGGTTAGCGCTGTATGGTGGCTCAGTGATTAGCACTGTATGGTGGATCAGTGGTTAGCACTGTATATGGTGGCTCAGTGGTTAGCACTGTATATGGTGGCTCAGTGGTTAGCACTGTATATGGTGGCTCAGTGGTTAGCACTGTATATGGTGGCTCAGTGGTTAGCACTGTATACAGTGGCTCAGTGGTTAGCACTGTATGGTGGATCAGTGGTTAGCACTGTATGGTGGCTCAGTGGTTAGCACTGTATGATGGCTCAGTGGTTAGCACTGTATACAGTGGCTCAGTGGTTAGCACTGTATGGTGGATCAGTGGTTAGCACTGTATGGTGGCTCAGTGGTTAGCACTGTACGGTGGCTCAGTGGTTAGCACTGTATACAGTGGCTCAGTGGTTAGCACTGTATGGTGGATCAGTGGTTAGCACTGTACGGTGGCTCAGTGGTTAGCACTGCAGTCTTCCTGTGCTGAGGTCCTGGGTTCAAATCCCACCAAGGACAACATCTGCAAGGAGTTTGTATGTTCTCCCTGTGTTCTCATGGGTTTCCTCCCACATTTCAAAGACTGGTAGGATGCTTAGATTGTGAGCCTCGATGCGGACAGTGATGTATGTAAAGTGCTATGGAATTAATACAAATGAATAAATATCATTATATCCATACCCTTTTTTTCCACTATAGGCGTTATTTTTTATCTCCTTATTGGGCAGTATGTGTATTGATGAGAGTTGGTGGTGCTGAGTGTATGATCACCTGTGGTTCAGTGCAGCGCGTGCAATACTCCACGGATCACATTTTTGGGATTTGTTTGCATAAATTGCACTGAATCAATAATTGGCGGCATGAGGTAATGAGTAAACCGGTACAAACATGACATGTTAGTCAATGAGTCAACATCAGAAGGTCTTCTGAGGTGTTAGACATCTGTAGTCACTGCTAGAAGGGCGGACCTGGATAGATAACACTATGATCTCATATTGTATTGTGAGGAGGCCCTAGAAGTCCCAGCCCAACTGAGCGAAACATCCAGCTTTCACATCATCCCTGCCAATATGGCCATGATTAGTCTGCGGGAAAGAAAACTATTTTACTACTCAATGAAAGTGCCGCTCTTTCTATTCTTGCCCAACTGATATATTTGACCCTTCCCCACCGCCATATTGGTTGCAGCATTGCCGCATCTAGTAGGCGGAGAACTCCTCTATGGGCAAGGATATAATGACTGTATAACAGTAGCCACATGTCTTCTACATGAGTCAGGAAAAGGTCATGAGGATCTCAGGACAATGGACGTTCACTTAGGATAAAGTAGAGTGTGGACCTGTTCTAAAGTGCCCATGTGACAGCGTTAAAGAGCAGAGGACAGAGAAGTCCCCACTGCTCTGCTGACCCCATAACAGCAGAGTCCAGACCTCCACTGGTAACATCAGCACAAACACTGCACCCGCCGGGAGCTTCGTGCAGCCGTACATCACCAAGCACAATGCCGAGCAGCTGCAGCCGTACATCACCAAGCACAATGCCGAGCAGCTGCAGCCGTACATCACCAAGCACAATGACGAGCACTGGAGAGAGTAGTGTAAAGTCACCACCACTGGACTCTGGAGGAGACGTCTTCTGTGCAGTGACGCATCACACTGCTCTATCTGCATCTGATGAAGGCGTCTGGGTTTGGTGAAAACCAGGAGATCATTCCCCCTGTTTGCATTGTGCCCACTGAATATTTTGGTGGAAGAGGGATAATGGTTATCAGGGATCAACCTCGACTCATTAGTTTCAGTTAATGGAAATATTAAAGGGGAACTCCAGTGAGAGAAATCTTTTTTACTGTCCCTGCCCTTCTACATGATGAAGCAGAGCCGTACACTGCAGTTCTAGGATCTATAGATCTCTCATAAATCGATAAAATGATACCTGCTCCTCTGCTCTGGCCCCCACCTCATGGGACCTAAATCTTCATGCTGCTGGTGAGAAGAGGAGGTGTGTCAGGGGCGTGGACGCTGTGAGCTTCAGGATCAGCCTACCTTCACACCCCTTACATTCCTGTGTAGGGAGGGGGCGTGGCAGGGGTCGTGGCTGCCAGCCCCATGCTCACACATACAATCCAGCCCCAGATATATTACCGTATTATATGTTACAGGGGGAGTCCAGGTTCCAAAGAGCAATCATGCCAAAAAAGCAGATACAGATACATACTGCGATCCTCTGCTGTATGATGATGCATAATGTGTACTGGTAATGTGAGGCTGGGAGCAGAGGCAAATCATTCCACTGATTGATTCAGCTCTGCCTGGTCTCCCCTCCCCCATGGGAACATGGTATCTTCTTATCTCTCCAACTTTCAATGGATCATCCTCATCACTCCTTACTGGAATGTAGGCTGATCCTGCTGCTCCCAGCATCCACGCCTCTTATACACCTCCTTCTCACCAGCAGCATGAAGCTGTCATGCTGAAGATTCTGGGTTCCCTGAGGTGGGGGCCAGAGGAGAGGAGCAGGTATGATTTTATAGATTTATAAAAGATCTATAGATCCTAGTACTGAAGTGTACAGCTCTGCTTCATCATGTAGGAGGGCAGGGACTGTACTAAAAAGTTTTCTCTCACTGGAGTTCCCCTTTAAGTGCAGCTGACTTTTTGGTATAATGTATTGTGTTTCAGCGTTGCACCTGTACACACTGGGAAGGAGTGCCACAGTCTTATTTAGAATGTGGGGTTACGCCCTCTGTAGTGCAAACTTCCCCACCAGCTGCAAGGTGCTGTTGTCTCTGTTATCAGGTTTCTACTCGCCCATTCCTGGAGGCATTCTTAATCTAGAGAGAGGCTGAGATTTATAATACAGGTATGAAAGTAGGTTAGGACCCAGTACAGGGGACACACCTCAACGTGGCTACTTGGCAGTTGTATATATGGCCACATGTACTAGCTAAGTGTCTCCATTCTCATAGTTCATTAGCTGTAATGCAGTTCTATATTCCAATAAGCATGTCTTAGTGTTTGAGTGCAGCTGACTTTTTGTTACAATGTATAGTGTTTCAGCTTTGCACCAGTTCACATTCGGATAAATGACGCAGTTTTTTCTTGCCTGGAAATCTTTAACCAGGCAACTACCTTTGACATCATCAACCAAGGCCTTTTAAGGCCAATTCAGGCAGGTATGTGCTAATTGTGTATTCAGTAAGCCTTTAATTCAGTTACAACGTGTACTTCACCAGTTTCCAATCCATTTCTCTAAGCTGGTTAATGATCTGTTCAGTAAACTCCTGCTTGTTCATCATCTATGTGCATTCTCTTCCAGGCTCAGATCCGCAGTTAACCATTTGTTTGTTGTAAGCACAAAGAATTGCAATGGTGTATAATCATCTCTGCAAACAAGACCACATTTTTTGGATGAAGGTAATCATAGTAATGTCATGTATATATCTCTATATGAACGACTGTTCATCACTGCCGGCATCTGCAATTAAACATTTGTTTGCTGTCTGACTAGTCTCTGCCATTTACCATCCGTTTGCTGATGGCATACAGCTCTGCCATTAACCATTTACTTGCTGCAAGTTCTGGACTGCATATTCATCTTATAAGTCCTATTTATATCCACAATCATGGCTCTGTGTCTTCTGATGTTTTCTGACCATCTGCCGTCCTGCGTACCCCGCTATCCTGGTCCTCGTTGATCCACATACCATCCGGCATGTACTGCCTGTTTTGCCATCACTCTCGGCCCATGTTGCTCACTTTGACCTATCATAGAACTTGGCAGGCTTAGTCTCACATGTAGCCTGTGCTGCAGTCATCTTGAACTGATCTGCAGTGATTTAATGTGTTGACTCCTGTTGGAAACTATGGAGTTAATGTCAGAAGCTTCTTCTGTTTATGGTTTGTTGTGGCTCTTCAGGCGAGGGTGTGTGTCGGGTTATGCAGTAGTCCACACCTCTGGCCTTTAAATAGATCCGACTTCTACCAGCTGATGTCGCTGATAGAGTATATTCTCTGCAAAGGTCGTGAGCTGTGAGGACATTAGTGCAGTTCATGCTGAAGCCTTGCCGCTGTTTTTTGCCTGGAGTTTTCCTTATTATGTGGGAGTTAGGGTACCTTTACACACGGCAACGTTTCTAGGAATTTCACAGGCAACTTGCTGGTTGCAGTGAAATCATGGACACATTGTTCTATCTTGTTGCTGTGTACAATTGGAACAATGTCTCCATGATTTCACTGCAACCAGTCAGTTGCCTGTGAAATTCCTAGAAAAGTTGCCGTGTGTAAAGGTAAATTTACTGTGCTTCCCTGTCCGTGGGTAGAGGTAAGGGGGTTTTAGCCTAGGGTTGAGCAGGATAGAGGGCAAGGCTGGTGGCCCAGACATCCTCACCTTACGAGGTAATTCTGGGAACAGGGTGAGCCAGAGACCTCTGTCTAAGGGGCAGTCTAGTTCCCTGATTACCTATGCCCTTCACTGCTATCCTGCTACATTATTCCCTTGTCTGTTATACCACCCATGACACTTAGCCTATTTTGACATATACATGGACAGTTGTACTAGTGAAAACTGTTGTAATGAGTTTATGGAGAAGCTTGATTTACCTGTAGTAATCTACTTAGTGATAATAAAATCAGTCTTGACTAATGGCATTGCATGGTGATGACTTGAGGGGCAGTTGTATTTTCCTCAAAGTTCAATACAATACTTGGGGGAATAAAGGGTTCCATACTTAAGTAGAAAAAGGGAATCAAACAATGGTAGTGGTTCTAGGGGGAAAAAATACTAGCCTTACCTCTGGTACCGGCAAGCCATGCTATGCCACTGCTGTGACTACTCTTTACATGGCACAGTGATGACCACGTCAGCTAGTGATTGGGTAAATTGGCATTTCGACTATTTTCGGATGTCAAGATGGACCAGGAAGGAGAGAAGTGATTGAAGCTGCTTGGGATCAGTGAGAGAGAGTACTGTATTTCATTATTTAAAGTGTAACCATTGTTTAAATTTGTATTTAATAATAATAATGCAGAGCAAGCAATTGTAATAAACGTTCAAATATACTTTCATGAAATCTGGTTGAAAACCCTTCATAAACCTTCCACAAGATGTCCCCACTAGACTGTGTATGAAGCAGACATGTTCATTCTCAGTCAGATCTGTCTTCACAATGAATAACGGGCATGTAACCATATAAGGGAGGGGGTGTGGCCTACATTTCTGACTGCAGCTGGTGAGGAAACAATGAATCAGATTACTACAGGCTACAGTACAGTTGCTAAGCAATGTTAGGATCAATGTAAATTCCTCTTTCCTCAGCACAAACTGCTGATCTGTCATCTGGCTCCACACAGCTCAGTACGGATCTCTGTTAACCCATTCTCTGCTGTCACATTGGACTGCGCCCTGTCAGCTGCTGGCCACACCCACACAGCCATAAAATACAGTTTTTAAAAGGGCACAGAAAAATGTGAGATATAAGTCATATTGCACAAAAAAAGCATTATCTTAGCTGCTATGTGACCCATCATTAACAATCAGTGCAGTATTGTTGTTTTTTCTCTCAATGAAATGACATTTACACTTTAAACCTGTCTTAACTCTTTGAAAAATTACTTTTATACCCTAGAAATCCCTTTGCAGGCATACTTGCTAACTTTTAGAAATTCTGCAAAAGTTATTTGAAGTTTAAAATACATAAACACGCCCTCTTTTGCAAGACTCGGCCTTCCACACCCCATTCCTGCTCCCTGAAATTGTATGTAGACTCAAGGACTGTGTCTAATGATACTTCATCCAAAACCACTGTGACAACATTCAGGGAGTGCTGTTTCCCGGGAGGCTTCTGAGGCTATTGGGAGATGCTTTCGGCATTCCGGCACAACTCGGATTTTTCTAGGAGCATCCGGATATTCCATGAGTGATGACGAGCATAGTTAAGGGGGTTTTCCCGGACCTGAAATAGCATAAAAATGCTTCATGGACTCGCTTGTTGTGTAAATAAACATCATTAAATAAGTTTCTTCCGGTATTGGGGCCTTTTTTGGACACCCTATTCTTCTAGTGCATGTTTATAGATTGGTGGAGGCAGTGAGCCAGGAAGAATACATATTTGACATCCCAGAGTCCGGTTGCCACGATGACCTTGCCTCCCTTAGGGGGTAGGGTCATGTCTGGAAGCAAGATAGGGTATCCACACCTATAGCACACAACACCTTCCTGACTCCAGACTTGAAGGGGGAGCTCTGAAAACCAAGTTCAGGGGAGCTCCCCTATAAATTCAGGCCTGGGGACAGGGTTAGTCAGTCCAGTTCCTAGGAGGACTGGGGAAGACATCCTGTGGAGGACTGGAGCAGTGTCAGGCTCGTCCGAGGACACTCACTAGCCAGCGTGAGGGACCCGTAGGAGAGGGTCTGAGGAGAGGAGTAGGCCTGGGAAGAGGAGCCTGTTAACGGTTCACCCCAGAGCGGTAAGCCAGAACCGGACACCGGAGTCCGAGATTGCGAGGGTGCTCTGGGCCCAGCAGCCAAACGGAAGGATGGGAGATTCCAAGTCTCCCAGCCTCCAAAAGACGAGGCACAGCAGCGTGAAGAGCACAGGGACACTGGCCAGAGGAGAGACATCCGGGAATAGCTCGAGCTGCCTGCTATACTGGTGATAGACTGCCCACCAGGAGAAAAGAGTCACAGCTAAGCTACAGGCAGCCAGGACCAGCAGTGAGGAGCGCAGCAGGGAGGCCTCAGAACTTGCCAGGTAAGGAGATCCTAAATGTGCTTCCAGGCCACCCGGATTCCCAACAACAACAGCAACAACAACAACAACAACTGTGAACTGTACCCTGGCCTCTACCGCTTCAGTAAAAGGTAAAGGAAACAACCCCTGCATGACTGTCAGTTATTTGGCACCCCGAGTCCTGCACCCCAATGGCCGACCACTGCCATAGACTTTACCACCTGTGGGGAGTGATATCACCACAGATGCCCATCCATCATCCCCGGAGGTCCCAGCACCGGCCTCCATAGCCGGACACCACGGGTGGCGTCACAACACCTATCCTTTAATCCAATCCCCTTAAACTTTTTAAGACTGATCCCCAGCGTCCTGGAGCCGGGTCTCGACCCCTGTGACTCCCCTGGAAACGCCAAAGCTCGGCTCCGAGTGCCCCACGACCCTGGGGCGAATTAGTTTTTGGCATCATGAACAGGATGCGAACGGCCCAGTAAAACTGGGCTTTTGCACCTTGAGAAAGACATTTCAGAAACTGTACATGCTTTTTGAAAATGGCGACCACGAAGAACTGATGCCATGTGTGGCTCGGGAGCGTGTCCCGGCCCCCGTTGTGGGATCGGCCCACACAGGGCGTGAAAGAGCAGGCCTGCCTCAAGAGCCAGCAAAAAGCCAAGGGGTCCTGCTCGAGACCATGATGACTCCTCCCGAGAGGAGAGTGACGACCGGAAGGGTAAGGTCGAGAGGAAAAATAGCGGGAAGAAGACGAGAAAGGGTTCACAACGGACAGCCCCAGATTGAATTTAACCGTGGTGTGAAACCGGCCTAAGCCACAAAAGGTCACTGGAAATTAAGGTCACAAAGTCTGAAGGAAGAGTGGAGAGGCCACAATCCAAGAGTCTGGAGGAAGAGTGGAGAGGTCACAATCCAAGAGTCTGGAGAAAGAGCGGAGAGGACACAATCCAAGAGTCTGGAGGAAGAGTGGACAGGACACAATCCAAGAGTCTGGAGAAAGAGCGGAGAGGACACAATCCAAGAGTCTGGAGGAAGAGTGGAGAGGCCACAATCCAAGAGTCTGGAGGAAGAGTGGAGAGGCCACAATCCAAGAGTCTGGAGGAAGAGCGGAGAGGCCACAATCCAAGAGTCTGGAGGAAGAGTGGAGAGGCCACAATCCAAGAGTCTGGAGGAAGAGTGGAGAGGCCACAATCCAAGAGTCTGGAGGAACAGTGGAGATGCCAGAATCCAAGAGTCTGGAGGAAGAGTGGAGAGGCCACAATCCAAGAGTCTGAAGGAAGAGTGGAGATGCCAGAATCCAAGAGTCTGAAGGAAGAGTGGAGATGCCAGAATCCAAGAGTCTGGAGGGAGTGAAGAGGCTACAGTCCAAGAGTCTGAAGGAAGAGTGGAGAGGCCACAATCCAAGAGTCTGGAGGAAGAGGGGAGAGGCCACAATCCAAGAGTCTGGAAGAAGAATGGAGAGGCCACAATCCAAGAGTCTAGAGGAAGAGTGGAGAGGCCACAATCCCAGAGTCTGGAGGAAGAGTGGAGAGGCCACAATCCAAGAGTCTGGAGGAAGAGTGGAGAGGCCACAATCCAAGAGTCTGGAGGAAGAGTGGAGAGGCCACAATCCCAGAGTCTGGAGGAAGAGTGGAGAGGCCACAATCCAAGAGTCTGGAAGATGAGTGGAGAGGCCACAATCCAAGAGTCTAGAGGAAGAGTGGAGAGGCCACAATCCCAGAGTCTGGAGGAAGAGTGGAGAGGCCACAATCCAAGAGTCTGGAGGAAGAGTCTGGAGGAAGAGTGGAGAGGCCACAATCCAAGAGTCTGGAAGAAGAGTGGAGAGGCCACAATCCAAGAGTCTAGAGGAAGAGTGGAGAGGCCACAATCCAAGAGTCTGGAGGAAAAGTGGAGAGGCCACAATCCAAGAGTCTGGAGGAAGAGTGGAGAGACCACAATCCAAGAGTCTGGAGGAAGAGTGGAGAGGCCACAATCCAAGAGTCTGGAGAAAGAGTGGAGAGGCCACAATCCAAGAGTCTGGAGGAAGAGTGGAGAGGCCACAATCCAAGAGTCTGGAGGAAAAGTGGAGAGGCCACAATCCAAGAGTCTGGAGGAAAAGTGGAGAGGCCACAATCCAAGAGTCTGGAGGAAGAGTGGAGAGACCACAATCCTAGCTGCTTGAAGTCTAGTGTGAAGTTTCCACAATCATTGATGGTTTGGGGAGCTATATCATCTGCTGTGCTTTTTTGAGACCAAAGTGCCATCTACCAGGGCATTTTACAGCATTTCATGCTTCTTTCTGCTGATAAGCTTTTTGGAGATGGAGATTCCATTTTCCAGCAGGACTTGGCACCTGTCCACGCTGCAAAAAGTACCAACACCTGGTTTACTAACCACAGTATCAATGTGCTTGATTGGCCAGCAAACTCAGCTGACCTACACCAAAGACACCAGACCCAACAATGCAGACGAGCTGAAGGCTGCTATCAAAGCACCCTGGGCTTCCATAACACCTCAGCAGCCACAGGCTGATCACCTCCATGCCACGCTGCATTGATGCAGTAATTCATGCAAAAGGACCCGACCAAGTATTGAGTGCATTTACTGTACAGACTTCTCATTAGGTCAACATTTATGAGTTACAAATCATTGTTTCAGTTGGTCTTCTATAATCTAATTTTCTGAGATAGTGACCTTTGGGTTTTCATTGGCTGTAAGCCATAATCATCAACATTAACATAATATAAACACTAGATCCCTCTGTGTAATGACTCTATATGCATTTCACTGTATTGAATTTCTGAAATAAATGATCTTTTTTTCTAATTATTGAGATGCTCCTGTATGATCATCTGACCATGGTGAAGGAAGATCTCAATCTGGATTCTGTTATTTCGTAACATTCCAAAATTATAATTTGGGACTTTTAATATTTGTTGTACAAATATTTTTTTAACTCTACATGAAAGTGTGCACTTGTCTGCTGAGTAATGGTAAGTCATTGGCATGAGTGCCCTCATTTGGGAGTAGCCCCATGTATGTGTACATCACAGGTAACTCTTAACAGGTGTTTGCCTGAGTTTCTCAAGTCTAGTAGAAGAATAGGCCGCTCGGCTCTACCTTCCTCATTGAATTCTTATTACATTGTGTCCAGGAAACAGATCGGGTTATTTTGAGCTTTTAGAATACCAGCTGCATGCGTCATACAGTAATCCGTGTGGGACACAAAAGACACTTCTACTTTTTATTTTTATGCATTTTATTAGTCATTTGGCGGAATACATTTTGGTGCAATTCTCCATAGCCCAGAGCCAAAGCCTACCTTGGTGCACCGATTCCGTTGTTAAACGGTAAATTAGGACACATCGATCAGGACTCCTTTCTACTGGTGACCGCCAGCCGATATGGAAAGAGCACTCATGTATTCAATAGGCAACTCCTTTCCATCACTTTTGGGTCCAGTTGACAAAGTTCTACACTGAGCTGGTGCCACACGGAGGGTTCAAATACAGTAGAGTGCCCTGCTCATAGGGAATGGGGAATAGGTGACCTCCTGCACTCACCTGCGGCTGTGCCCTGATCCCCTACCATCCCTGTATGGGTTCCTTTACCCCGTCACTGGACAGGATACCTAGTCCTTTGCTAGCCCTGATGTTAGTCTTCAATAGGGAAATGGCCGGTGGGTGCACTAGTCCCAACCACTGCACTAAAATCAACAAGAGGGAAGGGGAGACAGACAGGGGAACAACAAACAACTTCACACTTGCTGCTACGCTCCTTGGCAGCAGACGGCTTGGCAGTAAACAATTCTCCAGAATAGCACACTCACCACAGGAAGCTTGGCCAGGAATACGTTCAATCACTAGCAAAGGATTCTGGAACTATGCAGCCATATAAAGAAGATAGGAGTGATCATAATGTGCCGCAGTGGTAATATATGATGGCCTTGAGCAATTACTATGGGGTTTAGATATGTGTCCTTAAGGGGTGTAAAGAGGTAGTCTGGCGGGTACCCGCTTGCGGCTGTGGGACACTCCTCCTCGTTGCCAGGCAGCGTCTATATCGGCAAATCCTACATTCCACAGTGACAAGGATAACCGCACACTCATTTATGTGTGCAGTACCCCAACTGTGACGCCTGACCAGTGGGGTGCCACATTATCAATATATATATTTCTTATTGCCATCAGCGATATATTGTATGACGATGCCCAATGATGTAGCTAACATCAGATAATACTATTCTGTGTAACCCGTCACATGACATATGTAAATTTAACAATGTTGTATATTGATTAATCTGCACGATCAATTTGATGTTACTTGTACTGCATTTGCACTTTTTAGCTCTTTCTCTCTTTGATACTTGACCCCAATAAAGTGATTTTTTAATAGCATTACTGGATGTTTTACCGTGTTTTGGTTGCTTGGTTATATATCATACGAAGAGTAGAATCACAAGAGAAGGACATCATGGTCAGAAGAATAGAAGGAGAAAGGTGAAGAGGAACACCAGCAACCCGATGGCTTGATACTGTCAAGATAATGGAGAAGACCCTGGTGGATCTCTCTAGGCTTGGAGGAGACCATGGTGGGCCTGTCTAGGTTTGGAAAATACCCTGGTTGACCGATATAGGCTTGGCGAAGACCCTGGTGGATCTATCTAGGCTTGGCGAAGACCTTGGTGGGCCTGTCTAGGTTTGGAGAAGACCCTGGTGGACCGATGTAGGCTTGGTGAAGCCCTGGTGGACTGATCTAGGCTTGGTGAAGCCCTGGTGGACCGATCTAGGCTTGGTGAAGACCCTGGTGGGCTTGTCTAGACTTGGTGAAGACCATGGTGGATCTATCTAGGCTTGGTGAAAACTCTGGTGGGCTTGTCTAGGTTTGGAGAAGACCCTGGTGGATCTGTCTAGGCTTGGCGAAGACCCTGGTGGATCTATCTAGGCTTGGCGAAGACCTTGGTGGGCCTGTCTAGGTTTGGAGAAGACCCTGGTGGACCGATGTAGGCTTGGTGAAGCCCTGGTGGACTGATCTAGGCTTGGTGAAGCCCTGGTGGACCGATCTAGGCTTGGTGAAGACCCTGGTGGGCTTGTCTAGACTTGGTGAAGACCATGGTGGATCTATCTAGGCTTGGTGAAAACTCTGGTGGGCTTGTCTAGGTTTGGAGAAGACCCTGGTGGATCTGTCTAGGCTTGGAGAAGACCCTGGTGGATCTATCTAGGCTTGGGGAAGACCTTGGTGGGCTTGTCTAGGTTTGGAGAAGACCCTGGTGGACCGATCTAGGCTTGGTGAAGACCCTGGGGGCCTGTCTAGGCTTGGTGAAGACCCTGGTGGACCTGTCTAGGTTTGGAGAAGACTCCGGTGGACCGATCTAGACTTGGTGAAGACCCTGGTGGGCCTGTCTAGGTTTGGAGAAAACCCTGGTGGACCTGTCTAGGTTTGGAGAAGACTCCGGTGGACCGATCTAGGCTGTACAAGATCAGTCTTCCTACAGAGCCTTCATCCATCAAGTCACCGTGGCTTGAAATCAAGCTGAAGGCCATTAAATAATAATTGTTTGTCACGTTTTTAGTGTTTTGAATGCTTTTCTTTTTGTCTGCAACACGTTCATCTCTCGGTTTGTGCCTTTTCTCTGTGTTTGACTGGAATGATTTGATCTATATCTGTAATTTTAGCACACTTTTTCATACATTTTAGCAAAACAGCAGCAAAATAAGTTAACACCAAAGAGGATTTATGATTGTGCAAAAAATTTCATGAACCACCTACGCCATTTTTATGAATTTACCGCAAAAAACTTAAACGGATACCACAGGAAAAAACAAAAACAAATGTTGAATCGGGAACATAGCGTGTATAGAAAATCCCAACTTCATGCTTGGTGATGATACGACTTTCAATTGATGCGTTTATGCTTTCTGGAGACGCCTTCCTCGCTCGGCTTCAATTCTTCCATACGCCTCTCCAATCTCTAAAACAAAGGGGAGGAAGCAAAAAGCCAATGGATGGTGATAGAACAGGGGTGCAGCTTCCACCAATTCCCAAACTGTTTGCCCAGGGCAGCCCACCCATGAACCTTTGCCTGGCCTTCATGGATGCCCAGGCCTCACATATCCCCATGTTTGAGTCTAACCCATTAGTTAGTGCTTAAGTCACCACCCTTACACATCCCCCAATATCAAAAATAACAGGGCAGGTGAGGCAGATCTTCACCTGACCAATGGTACGTAGTGACCATGCCAGTACTTGACCTTCTTTAAAACTATCTTTGCTCTACACCCCTTAGTCTGTGTCACAAACCCTACCCCATATATACAAACATGGCTTCAAATTGTACAACCTAAACATGCCCCCCTTGATAACACGCCCGCTCTTGACCTGTGAATACACATCTGATGGCACAACATCCCAACTCTACAAGCACACAACATTTAGACCCTTTTCTCCAGTAGGCCACTGTGGCACCCAAAGCAATTTGCCAGCCTTCCCTTTCTCCGGTCTCCCTTTTGTTTTCTGGGTGACTTGCCTAGTATGCCCTATACCAGGGGTCCCCAACCTGTATCTTGGTAGTCACATGTGGGTTGCGGGCACATGATGTGTGGCTCGTGTACTGTCTTCCAGCTTGAAGCATAAGCACCGAGTCAAGCAAACACCTATGAAGAGAAGGTCTCCAGAAAAGCGGATCTGAATGGGGGGTACTGTAGGAACCCCCAGATCTTGGTATATTGTCCCTGTGTGATTTCAGCTTTGGCTGTCATGATCCATAATGGGGCTGTGGGTGTCACAACTGTGAGGTGGGTGGTAGCTGGATGTGACTTGCGAATCTCTCTCAGAACCGAAAGTGGCTCTTATGGTACCTTTACACGCTGCTACTGGATGGTGGCAACAACCGGGTACATGAGAGAAATGTATCTTGCTGCCAATTCAACCCGTGGTAGCGGCGTGTGAAGACGGTTGTAGCCACCCACCAGTAGCGGCACCTGTTTCCGAGCACTGCCCTAAAACAGGTGGTTACCCAGTCGATGGTAGCGACCTGTATCGGTGTGTAAAGAAGGAACAGAAGGGTTGTTTCTACACCAGGCTATGTACCTGGTATGTAGCTGGGGCGTGACACAGGCTCCGGGAAACCACCCCCCTTCAGCGATCATTGGAGGAAGCTCCTGCGTTACGATTGGTTGTCGCTGCATAGGGCGGCATATTTAAGGAGCTGACCAGTCACACTACACAATTGCTCGAGCGTCATGTATTAAACAGCCTCCTGCGATGCCTGCCCAATCATGATGTTATTGCTTTGTCCTATCAGCATACGGACGTCTCGTAATCCACAATTGTGGCACGCCTATGTGTTGTCCCTGCTGCACCAGGTCCGCCCATATTAGCTTGTTGTAGCGGTGTGTAAATGAGGTAAGGTGCTCTGCAGGAGGTAACTTGAGACACCCGGCGGTGTATCCAGAGATAGATGTAACCTACTGTAGCGCACCTTGTTGCGGCGTGTAAAGGTGGTGCGATTACCGTTTGCAACCGTTTGTGCGTGCTCGTGCACGTGAAGCACCCGGTTGTTGCCACCATCCAGTAGCGGTGTGTAAAGGTACCATTAGGGTTATAAAGGTTGGGGACCCCAGCCGAATAGTATAAAGTTTCTCTCGCCAATTGACCTACTTTGCACCTTTGTATCACTACCCACCCTGGGTTACCAACCAGCTACAATTTTAGGGCTGTCCAGAAAAAAATATTGTCTGTCAATGATTTTTGGATAAGCTGAAAAATCAAGTTGGCCACCCTGCACTCGTCTTCCCATCCATAGACTACCCAGTGCTTTCTTATTCTTTTCTTTCCGTATCATTCTCCCCTAACTTTTCCTTCCATGCCAGGGAGGTTTCTCCGCCTTTTGGCTCCTCAGGCCCAGTCCACCAACCAAGGTCATTACCAGCCCCACATTTCAGAGGTCTCACAGAGGAGGCCTGTGTGCGCCTGTGCTCACTTTCACCTGCAGTAGGCGTCCACTTCCTGTGTCAACCATCCGATCCGCGCAGCTTTGGTTGTTTTGAGTCACATGCGGTGTGTAGGTTTTGTTGATTCTGTGGGTTCTGCCTCATTTCGAGCTCCTTTCCATTTTTAGCAAAGACAGGTCTACAGCTTGATATCACTTTGAGCTATTTGTGTGCTCCTTTCACAGCTGTGTGCCAAGGTACCTACGAGATGGAAAACATGAGCGTGTCTCTTTCTGGATGACAAAACAGATCTGTTACCCACCGATCAGCAGGTGTGCTACCATGAAGGGGGGCTGACAACATCGAGCAAGAGATCATCATCCAAGAATCCCGTGAAAAATGACTCCTTTTAGTCAGACTTTTTGGTCATTGATAAAGCAAATCAAATTGGTCATGAATTTCAGTGTCACTTGCGCGGCCACGAACTGCGCCTCCACAAGTGACATACACATCACTGCTATGTCGCCGGGAGATCTGCGGCGCTCGCCACTGATCTCTCAGCGGTGGCAGCCGCTCATCTCCCACCGCAGGGAAGTCAGTGGTACTCATCGCTGATTTCCCGGCGTTGGGAGATGAGCATGGGCCAGCTTTAAATCTCCCACCAATACCACACAGCTGATCGGTCGCGCAGCGCAGTATTGGGAGATTTAAGGAGCGCTCAGCTGAACGGTATTGGCAGGAGATTTAAAGCTGCTAGCGGTATTGGCACTGGCAGTATTAGCAGTGGCTCTGTGGTTAGCACTGTGCGGTAGCTCTGTGGTTAGCACTGTGCGGTAGCTCAGTGGTTAGCACTGTGCAGTGGCTCAGTGGTTAGCCCTTTATGGTGGTTCATTGGTTAGAACTGTATATGGTGGCTCAGTGGTTAGCACTGTATATGGTGGCTCAGTGGTTAGCATTGTATATGGTGGCTCCAGTGGTTAGCACTGTATATGGTGGCTCAGTGGTTAGCACTGTATGGTGTTTCAGTGGTTAGCACTGTATATGGTGGCTCAGTGGTTAGCCCTGTATATGGTGGCTCAGTGGTTAGCACTGTATATGGTGGCTCAGTGGTTAGTACTGTATATGGTGGCTCCAGTGGTTAGCACTGTATATGGTGGCTCAGTGGTTAGCACTGTATATGGTGGCTCAGTGGTTAGCACTGTACATGGTGGCTCAGTGGTTAGCACTGTGTATGGTGGCTCAGTGGTTAGCACTGTGTATGGTGGCTCAGTGGTTAGCACTGTACGGTGGCTCAGTGGTTAGCACTGTATGGTGGCTCAGTGGTTAGCACTGTACGGTGGCTCAGTGGTTAGCACTGTATAGTGGCTCAGTGGTTAGCACTATATGATGGCTCAGTGGTGAGCATTGTATGGTGGCTCAGTGGTTAGCACTGTATGGTGGCTCAGTGGTGAGCATTGTATGGTGGCTCAGTGGTTAGCACTGTATGGTGGCTCAGTGGTTAGCACTGTATATGGTGGCTCAGTAGTTAGCACTGTATATGGTGGCTCAGTGGTTAGCACTGTATATGGCGGCTCAGTGGTTAGCACTGTATATGGTGGCTCAGTGGTTAGCACTGTATATGGTGGCTCAGTGGTTAGCACTGTATGGTGGCTCAGTGGTGAGCATTGTATGGTGGGTCAGTGGTTAGCACTGTATATGGTGGCTCAGTGGTTAGCACTGTGTGGTGGCTCAGTGGTTAGCACTGTATATGGTGGCTCAGTGGTTAGCACTGTATGGTGGCTCAGTGGTTAGCACTGTATGGTGGCTCAGTGGTTAGCACTGTATATGGTGGCTCAGTAGTTAGCACTGTATATGGTGGCTCAGTGGTTAGCACTGTATATGGTGGCTCAGTGGTTAGCACTGTATATGGTGGCTCAGTGGTTAGCACTGTATATGGTGGCTCAGTGGTTAGCACTGTATATGGTGGCTCAGTGGTTAGCACTGTATATGGTGGCTCAGTGGTTAGCACTGTATATGGCGGCTCAGTGGTTAGCACTGTATATGGTGGCTCAGTGGTTAGCACTGTATATGGTGGCTCAGTGGTTAGCACTGTATATGGTGGCTCAGTAGTTAGCACTGTATATGGCGGCTCAGTGGTTAGCACTGTATATAGTGGCTCAGTGGTTAGCACTGCATATGGTGGCTCAGTGGTTAGCACTGTATGGTGGCTCAGTGGTTAGCATTGTATATGGTGGCTCAGTGGTTAGCACTGTATATGGTGGCTCAGTGGTTAGCACTGTATACGGTGGCTCAGTGGTTAGCACTGTATATGGTGGCTCAGTGGTTAGCACTGTATATGGTGGCTCAGTGGTCAGCACTGTATATGGCGGCTCAGTGGTTAGCACTGTATATGGTGGCTCAGTGGTTAGCACTGTATACGGTGGCTCAGTGGTTAGCACTGTGTATGGTGGCTCAGTGGTTAGCACTGTGTATGGTGGCTCAGTGGTCAGCACTGTATATGGCGGCTCAGTGGTTAGCACTGTATATGGTGGCTCAGTGGTTAGCACTGTATATGGTGGCTCAGTGGTTAGCACTGTATATAGTGGCTCAGTGGTTGGCACTGTATACGGTGGCTCAGTGGTTAGCACTGTGTATGGTGGCTCAGTGGTTAGCATTGTATATGGTGGCTCAGTGGTTAGCACTGTATACGGTGGCTCAGTGGTTGGCACTGTATACGGTGGCTCAGTGGTTAGCACTGTATATGGTGGCTCAATGGTTAGCACTGTATATGGTGGCTCAGTGGTCAGCACTGTATATGGCGGCTCAGTGGTTAGCACTGTATATGGTGGCTCAGTGGTTAGCACTGTATGGTGGCTCAGTGGTGAGCATTGTATGGTGGATCAGTGGTTAGCACTGTATATGGTGGCTCAGTGGTTAGCACTGTATATGGTGGCTCAGTGGTTAGCACTGTATATGGTGGCTCAGTAGTTAGCACTGTATATGGTGGCTCAGTGGTTAGCACTGTATGGTGGATCAGTGGTTAGCACTGTATGGTGGCTCAGTGGTTAGCACTGTATATGGTGGCTCAGTGGTTAGCACTGTATGGTGGCTCAGTGGTGAGCATTGTATGGTGGCTCAGTGGTTAGCACGGTATATGGTGGCTCAGTGGTTAGCACTGTATATAGTGGCTCAGTGGTTAGCACTGTATATGGTGGCTCAGTGGTTAGCACTGTATGGTGGCTCAGTGGTGAGCATTGTATGGTGGATCAGTGGTTAGCACTGTATATGGTGGCTCAGTGGTTAGCACGGTATACGGTGGATCAGTGGTTAGCACTGTATATGGTGGCTCAGTGGTTAGCACTGTATGGTGGCTCAGTGGTTAGCACTGTATATGGTGGCTCAGTGGTGAGCATTGTATGGTGGCTCAGTGATGGGAGGCAGGGACACGGGAGGCAAAAGGCACAGAGGAGGCAGAGTCATGGAGGGAGACTGCGCACACAGGGGCTGAGAGGACAAAGAGAGGAGAGAAAGGCACAAGTAAGAGAGAGCGCACAGGGGGAGAGACAGCACAGAGAGGAGAGAGCGCACAAGGGGAGAAAGGCACAGAGGCTTGATACTATCAAGATAGTGGACGAGAAGAACCTGGTGGACCTATCTAGGCTGCACAAGATCTATCTTCCTACAAAGCGTTTATCCATCATGCCGCCATGGTTCAAGATCGAGCTGAAGAACGGTAAATAATATTTGTATACTTTACGTAAAGATAGCTGTGAATCACCGGTTAGGACCGTCCAGTGGACTCCTGAGCAAAGAAGGGCAGAGACAAAAATACAATCAATTTCTATATCTGCTTGTTCCCTCCTGCTGTATATTATCCTGTCTGTAGATCAGACACCATGATCAATGTGAAAATGTTGGATTCCAGATAGAGATCTCACTCCGGATTTTGTAATAAAACACTAAACTAAAAATCACAAAAACAGGATTGAGACTAAGAAGAGGAAAGGGAAGGTCATCCAGGAGAGGAGAGCAGGGATTATACATGTCTATAGAGCAGTGATGGCGAACCTATGACACGCGTGTCAGCACTGACACGCGAAGCCATTTTCAGTGACACGCGGCCGCCGGAGAAACTAGACTCGCTATTTGGATAAAAACCACAGACACAGACACAGCAGCAAAAAACTGTTGTGAGTCGGGTTTCCGACACGGCAATGCGAGCGCTTTCCGAGACATCTGCGATTTGTAAATCTCACACTACTCGCTATTACTCGCTTCCCCATTCATTAACATTGGACTCGCTAGACTAGCAACGAGTAGCGAGTCCCGGGCTCGGACTCGCTAGACTAGAGTCAAGCGATTCCGAGTTAGGACTCGCCCATCACTAACTACAGCTGAGGAAAAAAAAATGTGCTGGAGGTCTGTAGCCAGAACAGCAGAGCTCCGGCACAGAGCGTCTAGTCCTGGGACTTCCGGTAAGCAGAACTTCTGGCTGGCGCAGCAGGGAGCAGCGGAACGCTGTGGGGGACGCATATCTGAGGCCCTGTGATCGCTGTCTGGAGGTCTGTCTGGAGGTCCAGTGATTACTACAGCAACCATCCTCCAGTGAAAGGTTCTGGGCAGAATCTGGGGTGTCATGAATGTGTGATTGGCCATTACTGAGATAAGTGAGGGGGAGGCTGGAAGAGGCCTGTGCTATGGGTGCCGTTTCCCGCCATTGATTTACATAAGGAACGCCATCTTGCAGCATAGTACAGACTGCATTTCACCCTATTAATCCCTATTTCTGCTTATTAACTCTGCCCTTTCCTAAAAGACAGTTAACCCCTAATTGCCTGCAGGGCTATCTATAAATCTTCTGTCACTGCCCCTCTTATGGAGAAGCCAAAAAAACCAAGGTTAAGTAAAGGAAGTGGTAGTAGCAGTAGCCGACCCTTTCAAGAGACATGGACTGAGATGTATGGCATTATAGAAAAAAAATGGCAGATCATTTTGCGTTCTATGTAGTGAAACGGTAGTAAGCAGAACGTGGAATATAAATAGACATTTTGACAGATAACCTTAGTAGCGCTTGCTTGGCCTTGAAGTGTACAAAATACCAACCTTCAATTGAAGATTTAGCCAATGAAATTCAGCAACAAAAAAGTCACTAAATCAGTGATGGTGAACCTGTGGCAGTGTGGCAGTCCAGCTGTTGCTGTTGCTGTTGCTGTTGCTGTTGCTGGACTGCCACAGGTTCGCCATCACTTGAAGAATTCCCCCTCCCTCTCACTTATCTTAGTTCATGACACCCCACATAAGTTAAATAACAGCAAGACCAACAAAAGAAACCAACTGACAGATTAACAAAGAAGTCACTAAGCAGGTAAGTTAAAGAATTATACATATTTGTTATTTAAACTATAAATATCGTAAAATTAGGGTTTTTTTTCTCAAGGTGACACACCTCGCGATTTATGCTCGGTTTTTTGGCGAATTTTGACACACCAAGCTCAAAAGGTTGCCCATCACTGCTATAGAGCCTGGGTGACTCTGTGACTACATGATAGACCCAAAAGTGCCAAAAATGGCCGCTGAAACGTACCCTAACCTAGAAGAGGTCTGAGGCATAATGGACAGATGTACGAGGAACAGAACACTACATGGAAAAGAAGAGAGTGGTCTAACGTTGTGGACAAGCTGAACCTAGGTTACCTATGGCCATGTCCTGCCCTCGCGCAGGTCTCCATAGCCCTGATGTTGTGACCCCGCACACCTAACACATAGAAGCTGACATTTTAGGACACATTACAGAACAGAGCCCACCGCGTCCGCCCACACCTGAGCAATAGTTTCCTCTGCTAATCTTAATAATAAAGTATTGTGGTCACCGCTGCTAACCAGTATAGAGGAGCAAGTCTATTTTAAACATTTTTCTTCTTAATGGTTTATTGTTTTTAGAGCAAGATACTAAACTAACCAATATGGAGAGAAGTATTGGGGCACACACACGTCTAATCTCCAAATTCAGGTTGATCATGCAGTTCTATTGCCCCCGGTGTATAACGTGTCCCCATTACCCCCACTATTTAACATCTGTCCCCATTACCCCCACTATGTAACATCTGTCCCCATTACCCCCACTATTTAACATCTGTCCCCATTACCCCCACCATGTAACATCTGTCCCCATTACCCCCACCATGTAACATCTGTCCCCATTACCCCCACTATGTAATATCTGTCCCCATTACCCCCACTATGTAACATCTGTCCCCATTACCCCCACTATGTAACATCTGTCCCCATTACCCCCACTATGTAACATCTGTCCCCATTACCCCCACTATGTAACATCTGTCCCCATTACCCCCACTATGTAACATCTGTCCCCATTACCCCCACTATGTAACATCTGTCCCCATTACCCCCACTATGTAACATCTGTCCCCATTACCCCACTATGTAATATCTGTCCCCATTACCCCCACTATGTAACATCTGTCCCCATTACCCCCACTATGTAATATCTGTCCCCATTACCACCACTATGTAACATCTGTCCCCATTACCCCACTATGTAATATCTGTCCCCATTACCCCCACTATGTAACATCTGTCCCCATTACCCCCACTATGTAACATCTGTCCCCATTACCCCCACTATGTAACATCTGTCCCCATTACCCCCACTATGTAATATCTGTCCCCATTACCCCCACTATGTAACATCTGTCCCCATTACCCCCACTATGTAACATCTGTCCCCATTACCCCCACTATGTAATATCTGTCCCCATTACCCCAACTATGTAACATCCAGCCCCATTTCTCCCAGTGTGTAACATCTGGTCCCATTGCCCTGAGTGTATAACATCCAGCCCCATTTCTCCCAGTGTGTAACATCTGACTCCAATGCCCACAGTATGTAACATCAGGCCTCATTGCCCCAGTATGTAACATCCAGCCCCATTGCCCACAGTATGTAACATCCAGCCCCATTGCCCCAGTATGTAACATCCAGCCCCATTGCCGCCATTATGTAACATCTGACCTCATTGCCCTCAGTCTGTAAAATCCGGTCCCATTGCCCCCTGTGTGTAACATCCACCCCCATTGTGCCAGTGTGTTACATCCGGCCCCATTGCCCCAATGTATAAAATCCAGCCCTATTGCCCTCAGTGTGTAACATTTGGCCCCATTGCCCCAATTTATAAAATCCAGCCCCATTGGCCCCGATGTATAATATCTGCCCCCATTACCCTTTGTGTATAACATTTGACCTCATTGCCCCCAGTGTGGAACATCCGGTCTTATTGCCCCTGATGTATAACATCCAGCCCCATTGCCCTCAGTGTGTAGCACTCTGCCCCATTGCCCGATATGTAACATCTGGCTCCTTTGCCCCCGATGTATAACATTTGACCCCATTGCCTCCAGTATGTAACATCCAGCCCCATTGCCTCCGGGGTATACCCTAAAGCAACATTGTCCCCGATGCATAACATCCAGCCCCCTTTCCCTTGGTGTGTAACCACATTACCTGGAAATTCTTTCTACCAACGTTTGGTAGCAGTTGGACAAAAATTTGGGGCAAGAAAGTCATTGGTGTTGTGATTCATCCCTAAAGTGTTATGTAGGGTTCAGGTGAGGACACAAGGTCCTCCACCCCAAACTCATCACTACATTCATCTATGGATCTTGCTTTGTGCACTGGGGTGCAGCTGTGCCAGATCAGGGGAGCACCTTCCTGAAACGCTTGCCAAAAACGTTGATGGTGACAGTGGCATTTACTATGGACTGGGGACGGGGAAGGGGACCTAGGTAGTAGATAAAAATGATCTGCATTGAGGCATAAAGATGACATCTACAGAAGAGCAAATCATTTCAATGCTAATCAAATTCATGTAGAATTTCACTGATCCTAGCAAATTCAATCAATTTGCAAATTGCCTAAAGAGACCATTTTACAGATTGCAGAAGATTGCATCAGCCATGACCTCGGGCTTGGATACGCAGGCTTCTTCATAATCATTTCCAGCTATTACATCTCAGCACATGGTATAACACAGCGAATCAGGAGGGAGTATCATAGCTTGTATAAAAGCCAAGGTAGATGTGGCGCCTCTGAAGGCCACAGAGGTACTGCACCTCAGCCAGAGGTGTGGTACCCTACTCTCAGGTAAGGAGGTGACATTACCCGGTACCCACACACCAGTATCCAACACCACTCCAGGCCAGGGAATCCGGGCGGACCCTGTTGAGGAAGGGCCCCATCTCATGCTGGAGGGGAACTAGGAAAAGGCTGTGGGCAGAGGAAATAGATAGGAGAGCACACTAGGAAGTTTTGAGGAAGGAGTGACATCAGAGGACATACGTAGAGGACGTGGAGAACGTGACCGATGTCGGAGAGACGTGGAGAAAAGTCAAGAAAAAGACAGTTAGTGAGGAGTTGGTGACAGGATCTGGCCACGAGCGGAGTGACGGGGAGAGTCGTCCTGGGGACTGGAGCCAGTTGGAGCTCGTCCCAAGACAAGGAAAAGTGAAGACGGACGGAGGAGCCAGTGAGGAGCTCAGAGACACTGAAGGGGTCCCGTGACGCCCATATCCACACCGACCGTGATCAGAGTCGGGTGGAGGGACCAAGCTGCAGAGGGAACCAGCCTCAGACTATTGGAGAGTCGGTAGGACTCAGCTAGCTAAGAGGCTGCAGTATCTTTAAGTGCAGCAGCCAAAGCCACTCTTAATCACTGAAAAGGCAGCCACATAGGGTCAAGGGGACTGAGAGGACGTTGCCCGACAGAACCCATGGCTGCTGGCTTGGGACACTGAGTGTGAGGCACAGAGCAGGAGGGCGAGAGCCAGCTCAGAGAGGCAACCCGGGAAGGTACACCAGAAGGGGGTCCTGGTGAAGTGAATCTAAATTATCCTAGTGTTGCCTGGATCCCTTGTCCGGAGGACACAGCATCCAATTGGTTGTTAAAAACCTGGAGAACTGTGAGAACTGTATGTAAAATGTGAAGCCTGGTACTGCTGTGTCCTCAGATTATTACTGTGTCACATGCCCTCCTGCACTACATCAAACACCATCCACTAATTGACTTTATAACTGCCCTGGGGCCACGCTCTACCGGTGGAGAGTGATAAGATCTCTGCTGCATCTCCAGTGGCCCCAGTGGATCTGAACCGCAGCGTCTGCCGTCCATCTAATTGTCAAAAACCACAGGTGGCATCACAAATTTTTCCCCTTAAAAATGTGGAGCCCCACGGGACGGGGGTACTCGGTGCCGGACCGGATTGTAGTGGGGATGTCACAGGTGGCTTGGTCCGGACCGTGTCCCTGGCTCGACAATTAAGGGGAATATTTACAAGGGGATTTGTCACGGGTGACGCCACCCACTTGGTGCGGCCAGTGATGGGGCCGCCGCTGCTGCAGAACCTCCGGGGGTGATGGAAGGGCAGCGGAGATGGTATAGTTCCAGTGGGGAGAACTGTATCCCCCGGGGCAGTAAGGGTTAAGTCTATGGTGAGGCTGTAGTTGTAGCACACTTACTTGCAGGCACTGCAGGGATCTCTCCTCCTGGCTGGTGCTGACAGGCAGGATCTGTATGAGGGAGAATGGTATGCAGATAGAGGCAGACAGGAGAGGCAATTCAGAGTTTTCCAAAGCTTTACTCTTAGTTGTTCTCTCTCAGCAGGTTACAAGTCATTTGCAGTTCTTACAGCACAGTTACAGTTCTCAACACACGGTTGCATTCTCCCTTTCCGGGTTCCCTTCTCTTCTGCAGCCAGGCCTCTCTCTCCCTGTGACCCCTCACACAGTCTGTTAGTGTCCCTTTCCGGGCTGTTACGGTCTCCGTCTGTACGGGTTGGTGTGTGAACGCTGGACAGTATGGCGGTGACTCAGGCTTCTGTGAGTCCTAGTACGTCACTGAGCTGCCTGTCCTTTGGGTTAGGGATCTCAATCTGGAACTCAGACCCCTCGTCGTGTTGTCTGGGGATGCCGGGTGAACTACGGTCCCCTCTAGAGCCGACACTCTACTTTAGCCCAGCCTCCAGCAGTCCTCAGCACGAGGCTCTACCAGGCTCCTTCTCTCTGTTCCTTCTGGTATTCTAGGAGGGCTTCTCCACCTATAGTCAGTGACTTCAGCTGATGTCTAGGGCACGGGTTCCACCGTCCCTCTCTGTCCTGTCACACTCCTGGTGGCATCAGCATCGGACGGGCTTTCTCTCCCCTCTGGCTCACACTGGCTCAGTACGGATTCTGCGCTCCTAGCCTTGCACTCACAGAAGTGTGATTGTCCTTCAGTCTTTACATCTCAGCCTACCTCGGCCTACTGCCTTCCTTCACTCCTCCCCCTCACTATATACTGTCAGTCACCTGACCTCTGGTGTGCCCAACCCACTCCTCTGAATCCACCACCCCTCCGATCTCATATAGTTCTAATCTCAGGGCTGGATGTAACCTTCTCTGACACGTGGGTTGTGTGGGCTGTGAGGGTGTTGTTGTTCAACAATGTCCTACCTGCCTGGCTGCAGTTCCCTTTGTGGCCTCCTGGATGCAGGGGCGCCACATTCTCCCGGAGTTAAATAGCGCGTCCTCGCGCTGCCCGTCATGGATTACCCTGAAAACATTTTTATTTTCATAACAGTAAATATTAAGTATTCTTGATTTCTTCCCTTCCGGGAGGCACGATTCTTGTAACGTTACGTTAACTATAAAACAAGTGCATGGGTATATACTCGTCATTACCCTTTTCTGTAAAATACACATTATAAAAGCATTACTTTGTATCAAAAGTATAAAAGTTCTTCTTTCAAAAAGTGCAAAATTCTCAAAAGCAGCTTCAAAACAGTCAAAGTCTCATGCACTAACTCGCATGTGCAGCTGGTCTTAAAACCAAAGGGGAGCACACAAAGGAGCTCAACTATTTACAAGGAAAGTTCTTATCACATCATCGTCCGTGATATTAAATGTTCATTTCAAACATATAAGACAGACAGGGGAATGCTAGCATTCACTCAGGTAAGGTAGGGGATCAATAAGGAACAATGTACATTCACATTTATGGTTTCTTCTGATGCAGGACCCGTGTTCACGCCTTCTTTACTTGCTTCCAAGGCAACACTTGTGGCACTGTCTTTCTGGGAAACACTTCCAGGTGCTGTAGTGCGTCGATTAGCAAGTAGCTCTCTGGGGTTTGAGTGATAGCGTCTTTCTTTAATGGTAAAGTCTCTAGAATCACCACAGGATCCGTGTTTACAGCCACGTCCGTGTAGCTAGTTTCCTCGAAGTCATCTCGTACTTCGAAGTATTCTGCGGTTGGCGCTTCATCCTCTTTCTCTGATTGCAAACAAAGTCTTTTGACCTTAAGGCCATACGGGCCACGCTCTCCTTGGGCGATGTAATACGATACCCACTCTCCTATCTCGACCTGTCTATCAGGATGGTCTGGCGGGAGTTGTTCCTCCACTTCTCTCTTATTAATGAAGATGTCTAGTCTCGCACCGGGTTCGCGAGGAAAAGCATAGCCTCTTTCTTCTACGATCTTAACAATCTGGCCCTCATGCCGCGGGGACTTCTGGATTTCTCGGTCTCGGCGGGCTGCATTTTTGGCCTCCTTAGCGCGAGCCACCATCTCTTGCTTTTGCACCAGCCTTTCAGCTTCCTCCTTCTCCCACTTTCTAACACATCTCCGGATGTATTCTTCACGGGTAATCAATTCTGCAGGGCCTGGCGCTCCAGCGGGGTCTCCTATAAAGCCCATGAGATCCTCACAGTCTCTATCCCGCTCCCACCAGCAGCGGAGCTGCTCCCCTCTCAACTCGGTGGAAGTCGGTGGTGGTATCAGCGGCTGCGGCAGCTTCAGGAATCCTTCCGGCAAGGCTCCAAGCGGATCGGCCTCTTTCCAGGTCTTACTCAGTACAGCTGGTGGGGTGGTTACGTCTACCAATATCGCAGTACGGCCCTCGGCCTCGCTGTCCGCACGTTCACGTGGCTCTCTGACCCAGCCGGGTCGCTTAGACTGGGCTTCATAGCCCTGGTGGTGGTCAATGTCTATTTGAATCCGGGTCCGGTTCTCTTCCTGGGCCCGTGTCATCCGTGGGGGCAGCAGCCGCAATACACCCCTCTGGGTATCTAGGAAATAGGGACGCTCCTCGCCGCCTTCCACCATCTCTGCTTGATCACAACTGGTCTTTCCCTGGCCGGGTTCCTCCACTGGGTCGTCTTGTGGGCCCTCCGGGATCACATGTGGTCTCTCGTGCGCAGCGTTCTTCTGGGCGTCCTCCGCTTCCGTCCTCGTGTCTCTGAATGGCGACTGCTTCTCTTCCGGTTGCTTGCTCTGCCCCCTCCTGATGACGATTTCCTTCTTCTCGCTTCGCGCCAGCTTCTTGGTAGGAGGGTCTAGGGGCGCCGGCTCTTCTTTGAGAGTGACAGCTGGCTCTCCCGGAGTTAAGGAGAGCCAGGGCGGGACCTTCTTTTCGCGCCTTGGACCGGACCGGCCCACGATGGGAGTCTTGGGAACGCCTCCTCTGCACATGGCGCTAGTCCCCTATGGCCGCCATTAAGGTCAGATTTGGCGGGAAAAGTCCAGAACACAGGATTTAGGCACACAAGGTCCAATTCTTTTGGACCGGGTAGATCCTGTTTGTGACGCCAGGTTGTGGAGCCCCACGGGACGGGGGTACTCGGTGCCGGACCGGATTGTAGTGGGGATGTCACAGGTGGCTTGGTCCGGACCGTGTCCCTGGCTCGACAATTAAGGGGAATATTTACAAGGGGATTTGTCACGGGTGACGCCACCCACTTGGTGCGGCCAGTGATGGGGCCGCCGCTGCTGCAGAACCTCCGGGGGTGATGGAATGGCAGCGGAGATGGTATAGTTCCAGTGGGGAGAACTGTACCCCCCGGGGCAGTAAGGGTTAAGTCTCTTGTGTGTAGTTGTAGCACACTTACTTGCAGGCACTGCAGGGATCTCTCCTCCTGGCTGGTGCTGACAGGCGGGATCTGTATGAGGGAGAATGGTATGCAGATAGAGGCAGACAAGAGAGGCAATTCAGGGTTTTCCAAAGCTTTACTCTTAGTTGTTCTCTCTCAGCAGGTTACAAGTCATTTGCAGTTCTTACAGCACAGTTACAGTTCTCAACACACGGTTGCATTCCCCCTTTCCGGGTTCCCTCCTCTTCTGCAGCCAGGCCTCTCTCCCTGTGACCCCTCACACAGTCTGTTAGTGTCCCTTTCCGGGCTGTTACGGTCTCCGTCTGTACGGGTTGGTGTGTGAACGCTGGACAGTATGGCGGTGACTCAGGCTTCTGTGAGTCGTAGTACATCACTGAGCTGCCTGTCCTTTGGGTTAGGGATCTCAATCTGGAACTCAGACCCCTCGTCGTGTTGTCTGGGGATGCCGGGTGAACTACGGTCCCCTCTAGAGCGACACTCTACTTTAGCCCACCTCCAGCAGTCCTCAGCACGAGGCTCTACCAGGCTCCTTCTCTCTGTTCCTTTCAGTATTCTAGGAGGGCTTCTCCATCTACAGTCAGTGGCTTCAGCTGCTGTCTAGGGCACGGGTTCCACCGTCCCTCTCTGTCCTGTCACACTCCTGGTGGCATCGGCATCGGACGGGCTTTCTCTCCCCTCTGGCTCACACTGGCTCAGTACGGATTCTGCGCTCCTAGGCCTTGCACTCACAGAAGTGTGATTGTCCTTCAGTCTTTACATCTCAGCCTACCTCGGCCTACTGCCTACCTTCACTCCTCCCCCTCACTATATACTGTCAGTCACCTGACCTCTGGTGTGCCCAACCCACTCCTCTCATCCACCACCCCTCCGATCTCATATAGTTCTAATCTCAGGGCTGGATGTAACCTCTCTGACACGTGGGTTGTGTGGGCTGTGAGGGTGTTGTTGTTCAACAATGTCCTACCTGCCTGGCTGCAGTTCCCTTTGTGGCCTCCTGGACGCAGGGGCGCCACAAAAACATCCCCCATTTTTATGACACGGCGAGGGCCACGCAGCTGGGTCACGCCACCTTGACATCCCCAAAGAATTGTACAGCCCATTTCTGAGTACTCCACGGCCCTGACAGGGTGTGTCATAGGGAATGCAGCAGCAATTTTGCAGTAAATCTGGATAGTGAGAGGATGTCAATGCTCCCAACTCTGCAATATAGATGAGGAGAAAAAACCATGAATCATTGAACAAACTGTACAGATATGTGATATTGATGTGCCCTCAGGCTATGGGGTACTCGGGAGCTGGGCCCGTGCTGTCTCACTGGGGTATCATGGTAGTCGTGACCCGGTCCCGTGGCCTGGGATCATTCCAAAAAGGAGTATTTACAAGGAATTTGTCGTGACGCCACCCGGGGTATGAGGTTAATAGAACCACCGCTGATGGGGACGGTGATTTAGGGGCAGCTGAGATGGCAAGTCCTCTCTGGGTAGGGCTGGAGGTCGTCAGGACAGGAGTAATAGTAATGGGGCTTGGTTCACAGTCACTTACTTCAAAGCTGCAGCTTCTCCAGTCAGTGTGCAGGGACGACAGTTTGTGGCTCCTCAGGTGGGATTCTGTTATAGAGCACAGGGCAACAGACGTAATGAACACACACAGACTCCTGATAGCCAGTGGCGTACCTACCACGGTCCCCGCGGGGGAACCTGTGCCTCCAGCCGCCCGCCGCGACCCCGGGTGTCCGAGGCGAGGAGGGAGGATGGGGAGGAAGTGAAGTGGCCCGCCCGCTTGCCCGCTCCTCCTCTCTCCTCTCCTCCCGAAAGGCTGAAAGTTCCTGACAGCACATCCCCCTCCCCCCGGTCCTCACCTAAGGGGGCCCGGTGTTAAAGCTGCACCGGGGCCCGCAGTGGACTTGTTACGCCACTGCTGATAGCCGTTTCTCAGTCTGTTTACTGGAGTTTAAGCACATGTTACAAGCTGTCCCTGGAGTCTGGAGAGCAGTTCAGGGTATTTCTCACCCGGCCGGGTCGTATTGGCTTCCTCACTGCGCTTGTGTGGTGGCCCCTGCAGTTGCTTAAGCTAGGCTGCCGGCCCTCTGTCTGCATCTACCAGTATGACAGGCAACTCGAGTCCTTCACTTCTTTACCCCACTCCGGGAAGTCAGTGTTTCTGGATTCTATATGTTGCTGTGCCCCTGGTACCGTGTAGCTGGAGAATCTGGAGTCCCCCACTCTCTGGTGTTGACTGTCGGTGTGTGTGAACCTGCACAGTCTCGGACTCCGATGTCCGTTCTGGCGTTGTTCCTCTAAGGGTACCTTTACACGCCACAACCGCGGGAGCCTCGGATACCTATTTAGGTCATATTTTATCTCTCAGACCCTTCATCCTCCCTACTTTAATTTTCTGAGATAATAATGACCTTTGGGTTTCCATAATCATCAACATTAACATAAATAAACACTTGAGATAGATCCCTCTGTGTGTAATGACTCTATATAATATATGTGTGTCACTTTATGTATTGAATTACTGAATTACTGATGATATTCTAATTCATGGAGGTGCACCTGTGGGACTACTAGGTGGTATAATCTTTCATTAGCAATCTCAGAGTTCCCCTTTAAGCCCTCTTCGCCCCCTTTCGGGGTGTTATTTTGCACATATTTATAGCTTTACTTTGTGATGCAGAAATGGGCGAGTTGTGAAAGAGGAAGAATACAATATACAGCTGTGTCGCATTCTCTCTGCAGACTTTGCAAATACTTTGCCCATAAAAGCAGAAACTGGAAAGAGGAAGTGGATGGGGGAGGGGTGAGGATGACGACGACAGCAAGCGGTGGGGGAAGGAGGACAAAACATCCTTCAGAACTGGGCAGGTTATGGCCAAAATAGATTGGATGAAGTGCTCTTTTGTACGAGGAAACAACCTGATTACATTATGTAATAATCCCGCTGGGAGACGGAACGCAGAGAGGGATACGTCAAATCCTCCGGGAAGGCTGTGCGACCACCGCCGGCCCCGAACAGCCAGATCTGGCTTCATTTTTGGTCTCTGCGGTTGTTTTTTTAGCGGAATGAGCTGTCATTCATATTATTACCATTTTGGGGTCCGTACGACTTTTCGTCCTATTTTCATTTTGGGGGGGGGGATAAATGATCCAAAAAATAGCGATTCTGCCATTTCGATTTTTTCTTCATTTCTATGTGTCTTAAAGGTAATGAAATTGTGTTCATACAGGCACAGCGATACCAAGTATACAATTTTTGTTTTATTCTTTTAATTCTGTTTAATTCTTTAATTTTATTTTTTTTATTGGCCCTGTGAAGTGGACTTCAACTTGAGATCACTTGATGTACAGTACACTGCAATGCTGCACTCAATGGTATAACTTGAAACTCAGGGGCCCCCAATGTGAAAGTACGATTGTCAGCATTCTGGGAGAGGCTGCTCAGCTAAGTAACAGAGTAATCACTGGAAGTTGGAACACCTGAGCAAACCAACCCCTCCCAGCAATGGTGTAACTGGAAGCTTATGGGCCCCATTGCAAAAGCTCTCACTGGGCCCCCAATTTTTGTACATTTGTAATAGCAATAGTCTTTTTCTATAGGTCAAAAGGACTCTAGGGGAACCCTGTTGTAGTTATGCTCCTGACTGTACTACTTGCAGACATAGGGGACTGTCACTGGCAGCTTTGACTATGCCATTGACACCCATAAATGCATCAGAAGGGCATATCTCCATCCTACTTCCATTCTCTGAAATGCCACCATATATATAACACAGCCAACTCCCTTTGTATAGAATAATAGAATGGTAGAGTTGGAAGGAACCTCTTGGGTCATCATATAAAGGGACCTCCTGGGTCATCGTGTGAAGAGATTTCCTGGGTCATTGTGTGTAGGGACTTCCTGGGTCATCGTGTGAAGGGATCCCCTGGGTCATCATGTAAAGGAACCTTCTGGGTCATTTTGTGCAGGGACCTCATAGGTCATCATGTGAAGGGACCTCCTGGGTCATCATGTGAAGGGACCTCCTAGGTCATCATGTGAAAGGACCTCCTGGGTCATCATGTGAAGGGACCTCCTGGGTCATCGTGTGAAGGGACCTCCTGGGTCATTGTGTGAAGGGACCTCCTGGGTCATCATGTGAAAGGACCTCCTAGGTCATCATGTGAAAGGACCTCCTGGGTCATCATGTGAAGGGACCTCCTGGGTCATCGTGTGAAGGGACCTCCTGGGTCATTGTGTGAAGGGGCCTCCTGGGTCATCATGTGAAGGTACCTCTGGGTCATTGTGTGAAGGGACCTCCTAGGTCATCATGTGAAAGGACCTCCTGGGTCATCATGTGAAGGGACCTCCTGGGTCATCGTGTGAAGGGATCTCCTGGGTCATCGAGTGAAGGGACCTCCTAGGTCATCATGTGAAAGGACCTCCTGGGTCATCATGTGAAGGGACCTCCTGGGTCATCATGTGATGGGACCGCCTGGGTCATTGTGTGATGGGACCTGCTGGGTCATCGTGTGAAGGGACCTCATGGGTCATTGTGTGCAGGGACCTCATAGGTCATCGTGTGAAGGGACCTCCTGGGTCATCGTGTGAATGGACCTCCTGGGTCATCATGTGAATGGACCTCCTGGGTCATCGTGTGAAGGGACCTCCTGGGTCATCGTGTGAAGGGACCTCCTGGGTCATCTGGTTCAATCCCCTGCTCAAAGCAGGATTCACTAAATCATCCCAGACAGATGTCTATCTGTCCTCTGTGTGAAGACTGGACAAGCGGAAGTCAGGATTGAAGGGGAATTCACCACCTCTCGTGACCGCCTGTCCCACTGGGTGAACACCCTTAGGAAGGCTCGCTCTACACTTACAGTATGCACTGTAGATGTGGCCAATGGAAATCTGGGCAGAGTACACACCCAAAATCCTTGCCCAGGGTCACCAGGTTCAAACACTGATCCTGGTTCACAATAAAGTACCACTTGTATTACTCAGCAGAGTACATATCATAGAGATAGCACATATGGCTCCTATTGTTCCCTGGTAGAAGTGGGCCACATCCAGGTTGATCTTGCCCAATTCAATTTAATTGGGAGGATAGACCCTTTACATGAGTGTGTACTCCAGAAATGGATCAATGTTGGCTAACAAGTAAAAAGAGCACCCAGGACCAAGAGCGCGAAGATGTTTTGTCCCAGGTGTGAGTAGGGTGAAGTAGGGAGATTGAACAGGTAACTCATCACATCTCATTACACTAGACAATCCCCTGACCTGTCTGATGGGGGCAGAGTAGTGTGGTCTGTAACATGGGTAGTACTAAAGGTGAAATGTCATCACCACTTCAGCATCCCACCATTAGTCTGCAGTCAGATCACTAATCTTCAAATATTTTAGTTAATAGAGTTGCTGGAGAGACGGTGGCTCGGTAACTCCAAATGGTCCCGGGGTCCTGAGCTGAGAGGGTAAAGCTGTGACATGGATTTAGACTTTCTTCATTGGCTGGAGACATCGAGATAAAGATACTTTGGTCTATTTCAGGAGACCTGTACAGGGGAAGTCTCCACTAATCTTGTGCCCCATCTCCATTTGTTGGTGTGTATTGCAGACTATTGCAGAAGAAATTGTTGTGGACTGTGCCATGAGTGACCTGTGGCAAGGTGTTGTGTAAAACCGCGTGTGCCGCTGTATATATGCTTTGTGTTTGTTAGTGCAAGACTCAGAGTAGCGTAACTGCCAAGCCTTGTGCCTCTACATTAACTGTAACTACCAAGCCTTGTGCCTCTACATATAACTGTAACTGACAAGCCTTGTGCCTCTACATATAACTGTAACTGCCAAGCCTTGTGCCTACATATAACTGTAACTGCAAGCTTGTGCTCTACATATAACTGTAACTGCCAAGCCTTGTGCCTCTACATATAACTGTAACTGCCAAGCCTTGTGCCTCTACATATAACTGTAACTGACAAGCCTTGTGCCTCTACATATAACTGTAACTGACAAGCCTTGTGCTCTACATATAACTGTAACTGAAAGCCTGGTACCTTACTATAGTAACTGACAAGCCTGGTGCCTTACATAACTGTAACTGACAAGCTATTGCTGATGTTGAGCTGTAACTGCCAAGCCTTGTGCCTCTACATATAACTGTAACTGACAAGCTCATTGCCTTGATGTTGAGCTGTAACTACCAAGCTGGTGCCTCTATATAAAAGTGTAATTGACAAACCTAATGCCTCTTTATAGAAGTGTAACTGTCAAGTCTGTTGCTCTTATAGAGACGTTAAACTGCCAAGCCTTGTGTCTCTATGTCCCTATATAGAAGCAAAACTGACAAACCTGGTGCCTTTTATAGTAGTGTAACTGGAAGGCTGGTGCTGCTATATAGAAATGCAACTGCCAAAACATATGCCTCTACATGTAACTGTAACCGACAAGCCTATTGTATATGTGTTGAACTGTAACTGCCAAGCCTGGTACCTCTATATAGAGTGCTACTTGAAAAACCTAAAGCCTCTTTATAGAAGTGTAACTGCCAAACTCAGTGCTTTATATAACTGGCAAGCCTGGCACTTCTATATAGAAGTGCAACTGCCAAACCTACTGCCCCTTTATAGTAGTGTAACTGGCAAGCCTTGTACCTCTACATATAGCTGTAACAGACAAGCATATTGCCTCTTTATTAAATGGTAACTGCCAAGCCTTTTATCTCTATATGGAAGTGTAATTGACAAACCTAATGCCTCTTTACAGAAATATAACTGCCAAGCCTGGTGCCTTTATATAGAAGTTTAACTTCCAATCTTTGTGTCTTTAAGTCTCTATATACAGGTATAGCTGTCAAACCTAGCGCCTCGTGTTAAAAGTGTAACTTGCGCTTCCATATAGAAGTGTAACTGCCAAACATGGTGCCTCTATAGAGAAGTGTAACTGGCAAGTGGGTGCCTCTATATAGAATGCAAATGTCAAACCTAGTGCATCTTTATATCAGTATAACTGGTAAGCCTAGTGCTTCTATATAAAAGTGCAACTGACAAGCCAAGTGCCTCTTTATAGAAGTAACCTGTAAGTCTGGTGTCTATAGAACTGTAACCTCTAAGATCAGTGCCTCTAAGCTTGAAGTGCAACCAGCAAGATCCACACCAGCCCAGTTGTGTAACTATGTAGCTGCTGTCTTGACATGAGAGACGGTAACCATTACCTTTGCTATACCACATTGAAGTAAACTCTTAACTACTTATCCCTGTTGTGTCCGTATTCAACCATGTGTCATCCTGAAGTTGAGCTGTGTTTACGACTGTAGTCTTGACTAGATTACAGGCATAACTCTGACTAATGGGATTTGATACACCAGAGATGCATCACTTTTTAATACTTCACTTATTTTAATGGATTTTTTGGTCTTTTCTTTCATCCGTTGATCGTGCCGAACGTTCCCTCTAAACTTTTGTATAGTTGTATTAAAGGGAAGCTGTCACCAGTTTTTTGCCGTCCCATCTGAGAGCAGCACAATGTAAAGGCAGAGACCCTGATTCCAGCGATGTGTCACTTACTGAGCTGCTTGCTGTCATTTTGATCAAATTACTGTTTTCTCTGCTGCGGATTTAGCAGTTCATTAATATGCCGGACTACCTGGCAGCAGGATACTAGTCCTGTAATAGTAATCACCAGCTGATTGAACTGTGATTTTATCCAAACTACACTGAGCAGGCCAGTAAGTGATAGATCGCTGGAATCAGGGTCTCTGGCTCTACATTATGCAACTCTCAGATTAGGTTGCAAAAACCTGGTGACTCTATGAAGATGCCTAAAATATTTACACCTTAAATTTGTGTTGTGATATTGCCATGTTGATTGTCAGTGTCGGGGAGTGGATTTGCCCCTGGGGCGCAGTATAGATGTGTCGAAACACTGTGCTTCCTTTCCATGTAACTCACATGATGCCTTTCTGGTTTCTAGTAATAATATTCAGCAGATCAACAACCCGTCACCTCTCGCCTCCGGCACCAAAAAGATTCCTGCTGCTTCATATCATTGTAAAGCGATTGACCGGAAATTCTCCTGGACTAAACAATAAGGACTTGTGACCACCTAAAGGGCACCCGGCTACCGACAAAGCTTAAAGGGAATCAGTGACCAGGTTTTTGCCACCTAATATGAGAGGAGCACAATGTAGGCCCAGAGATCCTGATTCCAGCGATGTGTCACTTACTGGGCTGCCCATTGTAGTTTTGTTAAAATCAGTGTTTTATCAGCAGGAGATTATCATTAGAGGACTACTTGTCCTGCTGCCAGATAGTCCTGCATATTCATGACCTGTGAAATCTGAAACAGAGAAATCAGTAATTTTATCAAAATGACAGCAAGCAGCTCAGGGACACATCGCTGGAATCAGGGTCTCTAGCTATACGTTATGCTGCTCTCACATGGGATAGCAAAAACCTGGTGATTAAAATTCCAAACCATATCTACAGAGGTCTATAGTGATTTACTGTATGGACTCATGTATTGGACCATTCCACCTCCAGGAGCTTTTCTAACCTCCTATTCAAGATCCATGGACATTAATATTATTATTATAACACCATTCATTCCATGGCGCCTTAGATGTGAAAAGTGTGTACATAATAAAAACAAGTACAATAATCATGAACAATACAAGGTACCAGCTGGTACAGCAGGAGAGAGGACCCTGCCCACGAGGGCTCACAGTCTACAAGGATGGGTGAGGATACAGTAGGTGAGAAGAGAGGACCCTGCCTGTGAGGGCTCACAGTCTACAAAGGATGGGTGAGGATACAGTAGATGAGGAGAGAGGACCCTGCCCACGAGGGTTCACAGTCTACAAGGGATGAGTGAGGATACAGTAGATGAGGAGAGAGGACCCTGCCCACGAAGGCTCACAGTCTACAGGGGATGGGTGAGGATACAGTAGGTGAGGAGAGAGGACCCTGCCCACGAGGGCTCACAGTCTACAAGGGATGGGTGAGGATACAGTAGGTGAGGAGAGAGGACCCTGCCCATGAGAGCTCACAGTCTACAAGGGATGGGTGAGGATACAGTAGATGAGAAGAGAGGACCCTGCCCATGAGGGCTCACAGTCTACAAAGAATGGGTGAGGATACAGTAGGTGAGGAGAGAGGACCCTGCCCATGAGAGCTCACAGTCTACAAGGGATGGGTGAGGATACAGTAGGTGAGGAGAGAGGACCCTGCCCGAGGGCTCACAGTCTACAAGGGATGGGTGAGGATACAGTAGGGGAGGAGAGGACCCTGCCCACGAGGGCTCACTGTCTACAAGGGATGGGTGAGGATACAGTAGGGGAGGAGAGGACCCTGCCCACGAGGGCTCACAGTCTACAAGGGATGGGTGAGGATACAGCAGGTGAGAGAGGACCCTGCCCACGAGGGCTCACAGTCTACAAGGGATGGGTGAGGATACAGTAGGGGAGGAGAGGACCCTGCCCACGAGGGCTCACAGTCTACAAGGGATGGGTGAGGATACAGCAGGTGAGGAGAGAGGACCCTGCCCACGAGGGCTCACAGTCTACAAGAGATGGGTGAGGATACATTAGGTGAGGAGAGAGGACCCTGCCCACGAGGGCTCACAGTCTACAAGGGATGGGTGAGGATACAGTAGGTGAGGGGAGAGAACCCAGTCCACAAGGGCTCACAGTCTACAAGAGATGGGTGAGGACACAGTAGGTGAGGAGAGAGGACCCTGCCCACGAGGGATAGGTGAGGATACAGTAGGTGAGGAGAGAGGACCCTGCCCACGAGGGATAGGTGAGGATACAGTAGGTGAGGAGAGAGGACCCTGCCCACGAGGGCTCACAGTCTACAAGGTATGGGTGAGGATACAGTAGGTGAGGAGAGAGGACCCTGCCCACGAGGGCTCACTGTCTACATGGGATAGGTGAGGATACAGTAGGTGAGGATAGAGCTGGTTGTGCAGCGGTTTGGTGGACTGTAGCTCACTGCAGGTTGGAGGCTTGTCGGGAGAGGGGGGTCTCCAGGTTGAAGGTTTCCTCAGTAGGCGAGGGTCTGATGTGTTGGGGAGAAAATGTCCAGAGTATGGGGGAAGCACAGGAGAAAACGTGTATGCGGTTGTGAGAGAAGAGATGAGGGGAGTAGAGAAGGAGATCTTATGAAGATTAGAGATTAAGTTGAGGTAAGTACTGGGAGACCATGTCACAGATGTACGGAGGAGACAGGCTGTGGATGGCTTTGTATGTCATGATTAGGGTTTTGAACTGGAGTCTTTGGGTAATGGGAAGGCAGTGAAGGGCTTAGCAGAGAGGAGAGGCTGGAGAATAGCGGGGAGACAGGTGGATTAGTTTAGGATAGATTGTAAGGGTGTGAGAGTGTTACAAGAGAGGTCACAGAGCAGGAGGTTGCAGTAGTCAAGGCGGGAGATGATGAAGGCATGCACTAGTGTTTTTGCAGATTTTTGGCTGGCGTTGTCCGCCCCTCTGCAGATATAACAGCTCCCCCTCTTCTGGGAAGACTCTACAACATTTTGGAGGCGTCCTTAGGGAATTTGTGCCCTTTCATCCAGAATGAATGGGAACTGAAAAGGGCCTTCCCCAGATTGTTCCCACAAGGCAGGAAGCTGCAATTATCCATAATAAGAATGAAGATTTCCCTTCTCTGGAACGAAGGGTCCAAGGCCAACGCCAGATAACAGGCCTATAGCATTATCTACTCCGCCAAACCTTCTGATGGTGTTTACAAATACCCAACTGTAGCGTCATTCACTAGGTGGACAATGTGGGGTACACAGTGCCATATGTCACTTTTAGTGCCCCTTTAGTGCCCCTTTAGTGCCCCGCAATTCCAGGGAATGTTCCCTTGGTGCGTCTAACCGCGCTCAATATTTCATGCTCATTATGTTCTCACCATCTAGAAGACACGAGTCTATAGAGCCTTCTAAGAACCCGAAAACCACAGAAATGCCTGGAACATTGCATATTAAACTCGATTCCCTCCCCAGGACGATCCACTTCAGACGCTCCATACTTCTAGGACTCTCCCCTTTTCCATAATAATATTTAGTTCCCGGTATAAATGTGTAAAGAGGATGTCTGGTCTCCAAACTTCACTTTTATTGATTGACCGGAGCCGAGATTGGAAACAAAGAACGTCTTTCACCCTGGAGGACCCGTACATTATACAGATATTGGACACCATGCAATGCCTTATTCCTCCTGTAGAGGTGCTGTTGGGAAATTGAACACTTGCTGTCAGGTTAATCCGTAGATCACAGCTGAACATCTTTGTCCCACTCATCACTGCAAACGACACGATTGTTGGATGCCGTGTAATGCTTCATTTTTCCTGTGGAGGTGCTACAGGGAAAATTAACACATCAAGTTCCTCCACAGCTCAATGCTGGGGTCCAACTAAACAGAGAAAAACCCTACCAGCGTAAGGTTACCCAATACAGCATGTAGTTTAACACTGGCAGAAATTTCATGTCATACCATTATCTAGGTCTCCTTTCACCCAGGTCAAAGGTTTAGTTCCCTGGCTTAGGCAAAGTGACTTGTTGGCACCCCACCCTAGCACCCAGAATGCTCAAATACTATTGTAGCCCAAATACTGTCACGATAGCAGGTGAAAAGTCCCTGGTGGACATAACTAAGCTTGAAGAAGACCCTAGTGGACCTATCTCAGCTTAGAGAAGACCCTGGTGGACCTATCTAGGTTTGTAGAAGACCATGGTAGATGTATCTAAGCTTGGAGAAGACCCTGCTAGGCCTATCTAGGCTTGGATAAAACCCTGTTTGACATATCTAGGTTTGTAAAAGACCTTGGTAGACGTATGTAAGCTTGGAGAAGACCCTGGTTGGCCTATCTAGGTTTGGAGAAGACCCTGTTTGACATATCTAGGTTTGTAAAAGACCTTTGTAGACGTATCTAAGCTTGGAGAAGACCCTGGTGGACCTATCTAGGCTTGGAGAAGACCCTGGTGGGCGTATCTAGGCTTGGAGAAGACCCTGGTGGACCTACCTAGGCTTGGAGAAGAAACTGATGGACCTATCTAGGCTTTCAGAAGACCCTGCTGGACCTATCTAGGCTTGGAGAAGACCCTAGTGGACCTATCTAAGCTTGGAGTAGACCCTGGTGGGCCTATCTAGGTTTGTAGAAGACCTTGGTAAGCGTATCTAAGCTTGAAGAAGACCCTAGTGGACCTATCTCAGCTTGGAGAAGACCCTGGTGGACCTATCTAGGTTTGTAGAATACCTTGGTAGATGTATGTAAGCTTGGAGAAGACCCTGGTGGGCCTATCTAGGCTTGGAGAAGACCCTGGTGGACCTATCTAGGCTTGGAGAAGACCCTGGTGGACCTATCTAGGCTTGGAGAAGACCCTGGTGGGCCTATCTAGGCTTGGAGAAGACCCTGGTGGACCTATCTAGGTTTGTTAAATACCTTGGTAGATGTATGTAAGCTTGAAGAAGACCCTGGTGGGCCTATCTAGGCTTGGAGAAGACCCTGTTTGACCTATCTAGGTTTGTAAAAGACATTGGTAGACGTATCTAAGCTTGGAGAAGACCCTGGTGGACCTATCTAGGCTTGGAGAAAACCCTGGTGGACCTATCTAGGCTTGGAGAAGACCCTGGTGGGCCTATCTAGGCTTGGAGAAGACCCTGGTGGGCCTATCTATGCTTGGAGAAGACCCTGGTGGACCTATCTAGGTTTGTTAAATACCTTGGTAGATGTATGTAAGCTTGAAGAAGACCCTGGTGGGCCTATCTAGGCTTGGAGAAGACCCTGTTTGACCTATCTAGGTTTGTAAAAGACATTGGTAGACGTATCTAAGCTTGGAGAAGACCCTGGTGGACCTATCTAAGCTTGGAGAAAACCCTGCTGGACCTATCTAGGCTTTGAGAAGACCCTGCTGGACCTATCTAGGCTTGGAGTAGACACTGGTGGACCTACCTCTTCATACAAAGAGAAGAATCACAAGAGAGGGACATTATGGTCAGAAAATAGAAGGAATAAGGCAAAGAGGAAGACAACATCAGCAATGCAATGGCTCAAAAGAATAGAAGAAATAAAGTAAAGAGGAAGACCAGCCACCCAATGGCTTGATACTGTCAAGATGACGGTGGAGAAGACCCTGGTGGACCTATCTAGGCTTGGAGAAGACCCTGGTGGACCTATCTAGGCTTGGAGAAGACCCTCCTGGACTTATCTAGGCTTTGAGAAGACCCTGATGGACCTATCTAGGCTTGGAGAAGACCCTGGTGGACCTATCTAAGCTTGGAGTAGACCCTGGTGGACCTATCTAAGCTTGGAGTAGACCCTGGTGGACCTACCTCTTTATACAAAGAGAAGAATCACAAGAAAATGACATTATGGTCAGAAAATAGAAGGAATAAGGCAAAGAGGAAGACAACATCAGCAATTCAATGGCTCAAAAGAATAGAAGAAATAAAGTAAAGAGGAAGACCAGCCACCCAATGGCTTGATACTGTCAAGATGACGGTGGAGAAGATTCTGGTGGACCTATCTAGGCTTGGAGAAGACCCTGCTGGACCTATCTAGGCTTGGAGAAGACCCTGCTGGACCTATCTAGGCTTTGAGAAGACCCTGCTGGACCTATCTAGGCTTTGAGAAGACCCTGCTGGACCTATCTAGGCTTGGAGAAGACCCTGGTTGACCTATCTAGGTTTTGAGAAGACCCTGCTGGACCTATCTAGGCTTTGAGAAAACCCTGGTGGACCTATCTACGCTTGGAGAAGACCCTGCTGGACCTATCTGGGCTTGGAGTAGACCTTGATGGATCTATCTAGGCTGCACAAGATTGATCGTCGTACAGACCATTCATCCATTAAGTTCCAATTCCTTGAGACCAAGCTGATGGCTGGTAATAATAATAAAGCAAATAGAGGGATGACTGGTACTAAAGGCCTCAAACCACATGGGTTGAAGATGTCTATAGCAGTGGAAGAGCCACCACCGATGTTGGTCTACTCTAGACCATATGAATGGTAAGTGGACAGTGGAGAGAGAGGGCACCATAGTTTATTGGGGAACACCAGCTTAGGGCACAGCAGCTATGGCTGATGGAATGACTATGGGGTAGTAATGTGTGGTTCTCCAGCCTGTCTGTATGTTCCATAAACAGCGCCTCGAAGGGCCATGTGCGGCATTGCATCCAATATTCATTAACAAGGATGGGGCTGACCCGCAATACTGGACACAACCATGATGGATGGTGGCGCCAAAAAAAAGAATATATATTTTTTTAAATCCTCAATGAATCTTTTTAAATAGAAAGAAATGGATCATTATCGCTTACGGAAAGCAGTCATCTGGATTTCCCCCTAATAATTATGTAGCGGTCTGGTGGTTACTATATATGTGTCCGCCCTTCACCTGGCCGGAGCGGCTCCTGTGCTTTCCCTAGGACTCTGGTGTCTGTGGACGGCTCCGCTGATGACTCATAGTCATGATCTTGTTATGAAGACTTGTGGAACCAGCTGAGCTGAGGAGCTCACGTGACCCCACAGCCTGTTTTTCTGCCTTGTCACTTGCAATGAGTCACTGCTGACACATACACAATGGAAGGTGTCCACTCCTAGAGCCCCAGGTGGGGGAAGGGACACAACCGGACAAGGCGAAACACTGAGGTCATAGCTCCCCTGGATCGCGAAGCGCGTGTTATATAAGACAATTCTGAGAAAGTGCGAGCGTTCACGTAAAGGGGAATACAGACTGAGTATCTGGGTCCTCCGCCAACTACACCATCATTGGATGCCATGTACTGCCTCATTCCTCCTGCAGAAATAAGAACTAGATCTATAGATCGTCAGACAAATTACAGTCCTCAGGGGTTGATACCTTTTAATGGCTAATTGAAAAGATGGTAATAAATGGCACCTTGCACGACTGGTCAGGTCTCTTCATCAGGCATGATTAATAGCAGCTTTGGAGACACCTCAGGTCTCTTCATCAGGCATGATTAATAGCTGCTTTCAAGACTACTCAGGTCTCTTCATCAGGCATGATAAATAGCAAACTTTCGAGACTACTAATTTCTCTTCATCGGACAGGAGTAATAGCAAGCTTTCAAGATTACTCAGGTCTTTTCATCAGGCATGATAAATAGCAGCTTTCGAGACTTATCAGGCCTCTTCATCAGGCATGATCATAAATAGCAAACTTTCAAGACTACTCAGGCCTCTTCATCAGACATGATAAATATTTGCTTTCAAGACTACTCCGGTCTCTTAATCAGGCATGATAAATAGCAAGCTTTCGAGACTACTCAAGTCTCTTCATCAGTCATGATAATAAATAGCAAACTGTCAAGATTACTCAGGTCTCTTCATCAGGCATGATAAATAGCAAACTTTCAAGACTACTCCGGTCTCTTTCTCAGGCAAGATAAATAGCAGCTTTCACTTCTACTCAGGTGTCTTCATCAGTCATAATAATAAATAGTAAACTTTCAAGGCTACTCGGGTCTCTTCATCAGACATGATAATCAGCAGCTTTCGAGACTAGTCAGGTCTTCATCAGACATGATAAATAGCAGCTTTTCGAGACTACTCTGGTCTCTTCATCAGACATGATAAATAGCAAGCTTTCGAGACTACTTAGGTCTTCATCAGTCATGATAATAAATAGTAGTAAACTTTCAAGACTACTCTGGTCTCTTCATCAGGCATGATAATCAGCAGCTTTCGAGACTATTCAGGTCTTCATCAGGCATGATAAATAGAAAGCTTTCGAGACTACTCAGGTCTCTTCATCAGATATGATAAATAGCAAGCTTTCGAGACTACTTAGGTCTTTATACACTTCCCATACTGATAGTCCCAAAATGGTATAAAGAAGCCACTCAATAACAAGCCCCTGTACTGATCCATTGACTAAAAAATAAAAACACTTGTGACCTCAGAGTGCGGTGAGGACAAGACAAATCCTTCATTCTCAGGAAGTTCTGGATTTCTTTAACCAATAAAACATAATAAAGCTGCATATTAGGTATTGCTGTAACCGTATGGATCTGAGGAATCCTGATCTCGGAACATAGAAAAAGACTACTGCTCTTAAGGATTTGCAATAATTGGGGGCCCCATTGGAGCTTTCGCATCGGGGCCCATGAGATTCAAGTTACGCCACTGCAGGGAACCGTGCTCTGATCCCCACTAGACAATAGGTTGGGTAAGGAGGGTCGCCCCTATTAATGTATTAGGAAAATGCATAAATAGCAATTCCTTCCTGTAATCCTCTTATTGGAATGGGTCTCGTTCCTGATATTATTGTGCGAGGAAACGTCCAGGTTCTTGTGGCTGCAGATCAGGTCATTCAGCAGTTTTATTATGGGCAGCGGTGATGATGATGTCCTCTCCTGGCATAGATCAGTGAACGTTACACAGGTCCCTTTAATAAATCGCCCCTGTGTGATGTGTAACATCCCACCGCTAAGTGAAGCTCGTCCGCCGAGCGACACGGTCAGCAATTCTCCTATGTGGCGTATTTGTATTACATTTATTACTACTCTCCGCTCTGCAAATTCTTCCTTTTGCTACCTGGAAACCATCAACATGCTGCCTAGCTCCCGCTGAAGGCTCCTTATTGAGATAAGTTAATTAATCAAAATAGTAATTAATATTATAACTTACATAACTTATTCTTATGTGTTATTAGTATTATTTAAAATTATAGTGCCATTTATTGGGCAAGGATACAGTAGGTGAGGAGAGAGGACCCTGCCCATGAGGGCTCACAGTCTACAAGGGATTGGTGAGGATACAGTAGGTGAGGAGAGGGGACCCTGCCCATGAGGGCTCACAGTCTACATGGATGAGTGAGGATACAGTAGGTGAGGAGACAGGACCCTGCCCACGAGGGCTCACAGTCTACAAGGAATGGGTGAGGATACAGTAGGTGAGGAGACAGGACCCTGCCCATGAGGGCTCACTACCTACAAGGGATGGGTGAGGATACAGTAGGTGAGGAGAGAGACCCTGCCCACGGGAACTCACAGTCTACAAGGGATGGGTGAGGATACAGTAGGTGAGGAGAGAGGACCCTGCCCGCGAGGGCTCACAGTCTACAAGGGATGGGTGAGGATACAGTAGGTGAGGAGAGAGGACCCTGCCCACGGGAACTCACAGTCTACAAGGGATGGGAGAGGATACAGTAGGTGAGGAGAGAGGACCCTGCCCGCGAGGGCTCACAGTCTACAAGGGATGGGTGAGGATACAGTAGGGGAGGAGAGAGGACCCTGCCCACGAGGGCTCACAGTCTACAAGGGATGGGTGAGAATACAGTAGGTGAGGAGAGAGGACCCTGCTCCTGAGAGTTCACAGTCTACAAGGGATGGGTGAGGATACAGTAGGTGATGAGACAGAATCCTGCCCACGAGGGCTCACAGTCTACAAGGGATGGGTGAGGATACAGTAGATGAGGAGAGAGGACCCTGCTCGCGAGGGCTCACAGTCTACAAGGGATGGGTGAGGCTACAGTAGGTGAGGAGAGAGGACCCTTTCCGTGAGGGCTCACTCTCTACAAGGGATGGGTGAGGATACAGTAGGTGAGAAGAGAGAACCTTGCCCACGAGGGCTCACAACCTACAAGGGATGGATGAGGATACAGTAGGTGATGAGAGAACACTGCCTGTGACAGCTCATAGTCTACAAGGGATGGGTGAGGAGACAGTAGGTGAGGAGAGAGGACCCTGCCCACGAGGGCTCACAGTCTACAAGGGATGGGTGAGGATACAGTAGGTGAAGAGAGAGGACACTGCCCATGAGGGCTCACAGTCTGTGAGAGATGGGTGAGGATACAGTAGATGAGGAGTGAGGACCCTGCCCACGAGGGCTCACAGTCTACAAGGGAATGGTGATGATACAGTAGATGAGGGGAGAGGATCCTGCCTACGAGGGCTCACAGTCTACAAGGGATGGGTGAGAATACAGTAGGTGAGGAGAGAGGACCCTGCCCACGAGGACTCACAGTCTACAAGGGATGGGTGAGGACACAGTAGATGAGGAGAGAGGACCCTGCCTGCGAGTACTCACAGTCTACAAGGGATGGGTGAGGATGCAGTAGGTGAGGAGAGAGGACCCTGCCCATGAGGGCTCACAGTCTACAAGGGATGGGTGATGAGACAGAAGATGAGAAGAAAGGACCCTGCCCACGAGGGCTCACAGTCTACAAGGGATGGGTGAGGATACAGTAAGTGAGGCGAGAGGACCCTGCCCACGAGGGACAAATATGCCCGACAAATATGACTACATAGATAGATATGGGACAGATAGATAAATACATAGATATGAAGCTAAAGGGGGTGTCACACGCGTCAATGTCGTCAGTGAGATGATCGCTGATGACATTGACGGCTGATCGCTGGTGAGCTGTCACACAGACTCACCAGCGATCAATTGACCAGTGACATCATGGAAACGATTTAAATATCGTTTCCACGATGTCTTGCTCACGCTGCCAGCCTGCTGGAAGCGGGAGCAGGCTGGTCTCCAAGGTAAACTGCGGGTATCTAGGCAGTGCGCGCTGCCTAGATACCCGACGTGTACCTTAGTTACCAGCCTCCTCCGCTCACCGGCTGGTATCTAAGGTACACAGCGGGTAACTAGGGACCCTAGAGCCGGTGAGCGGAGGAGGCTGGTAACTAAGGTACACGTCGGGTATCTAGGCAGCGGCGCTGCCTAGATACCCGCAGTTTACCTTGGATACCAGCTCCAGCGCTTGTGAGAGGCGCTGGGAGCTGGAATATCGCTACTCCCGGTGTCACACGCAGCGATGCTGCGTGTCCACCGGGCGACAATCGCCAGGTTTTAGGACAGATTCTAAAACCTGGCGATCATCAACCAGCGATTTATCGCTGGTTGATGCAGTATGTCACACGCGTCAATATCGCTGCAACGTCACTCGCAGCCGATATCGTGCAGGCGATATTGACGCGTGTGACATACCCTTAAGATAGATGATAATACTGTCGATAGATAAATGCATTGACAGATAATAGATAGACTAATAGATACCGTACATAGGTAGATAGATAGATAGATAGATAGATAGATAGATAGATAGATAGATAGATAGATAGATAGATAGAGTTAGACAGACAGACATGAAGGATAGATAGGATAGATTCTTGTGTGACTCTGAGATCCGGCTCGGGGGCTCCCCGCAGGGCGGGTGTCGCACCCTCTTGCTTCTTGCCTATGACAGCTCTCTGCCATCTGATTATTTACACAGGTGCTGATGTTCTGATGTCATTTTACACGGATATCTGAAGAGAAGGAAGTGTGTCATTGCTCCGGACCGTGTCCCTGACAACTCGTCACGTGTCAGTATAAACACAGCCAATGTCACATGTCCTCACTGTATATCACACACCGGGGCCCTCCAGGGTTGGGGCCATCCAGAATGTAACACTGGAGGGATAATTATTAGACTTCATTATCACTATTCATGCATGATGTGCCGAGGAAGGCGATATCAGGGGTGCAGACTAATGGTGGGTATGTATAGGGTTAAAGGGACACTCCTACTAAAATTACACTTGCATAATTGGGAATATACTTTGGCTGCCAGATTTTGAGAACTGTCTTCAGGGAGCTATAAAAGTGTGGCGTGTACTGACGCTCGTGACATGGTCAGGATGAACAACGCGTGGATCAGTGTGATGGAAATCTTCATTAGATCTTTGGTTTTTTACTAAAAAGTACAGCTGTGGGGAAGGGGGGATGTTGGCATATTTGTGTGCCCATGGTGGTGCCAACAAACCTCTTTTCCTTAGTCAGGATTTTTATATACTAAGCAAAAGTAGTGAACTAAACCATTGTTGACTTAGAAGACATAGGATGAAAATAGGAGACATCTGATTGATCGTGTGTCAGGGTTAATGGTAAGCAGGTGTGGAAATGGGATGCAGGCGAGGCAAACTGGGTGGCTAATCTGTCCCTGGACTGGGTCACTGGCTAGCACTGTACCCAAGTACCTCTGATGGTGAGGAGGTCTGGGCTCCCAACCTTTCCCTGCTCCTCTCCTCACCTCCACCCACCACAGACAAGAAAAACAGCAATTTCCTAGGGAAAAGCAGCAAGCCATTTCAGCAAATGCACCTAAGTCTTCTCAGCTCATAGGTCAAGGCAGAGTGAACTCTGTCATCGACATCACCTGTTGGATGGGGAGGCTATTTAAATGACAAGGGCGTGGTCACCTAACAACCTAAAACTTCCCACCTGTAGAGCCGCACACATCTACAGCAGCAACAGCAAACCAACACTGAATATGTCAACAGAAATTTAACTCCAAAAACCCCAGAGAGTTTTACATATAGACTGCAGCAGTCAACAAGTAACACCGTGCAGCCCAATCCTGTTATATATACCAAGCAACCTAATTCTCCAAAGAGTACCTAAATCAGCAATCCATTATCAAGGTCTACTTAAAACATACTAACACTGTAATAAAAGAAACACCACCGGAGGAAAACTGATGTTCTGCCCAAAGTAGGGTCCTCGGGGGTGGAGCTTAGCAAAGCGATCTAGAACCAATAAGACAATCTTCAAGTCCTCAGCTTTTGTCGGGACGTTTCTAATAGTATTTTGTATGCCAATGCCAATTTCCGTCTCACAATAATGAATCAGCTTGTTTAATGGTTTCAATGATTAACCCAAACCTCCCATTTAATTAAACAGAGGTTGTTGATCTTTAGAGTCTTACGCGTTATTCACGTTATGATTATTCATGCTTACATAAGTATATACTAGACTTATAAATCATTCTTCATGGGAACTAATTAATAATTTATTCGGAAAGGTGTGTTATAGGCATTGCTGGCTAATAAGGGTCCAATTTGGGGAAATTGGGGGCCACCATATTATTCAAGTGGCAACCTCATGGCTTGTTCTTATTGATCTGGATGGGAGTGAACATATAAGTGTAAATGGGCCCCTATGCCAATTCCCTGTGCACAGAGGCTGCATTACTAAAGTGTCCACCCTGTCTTGTCTACGGGGTAAAGTTTCTCCTTAAAGTGTATCTATCATTTTATTTTTTTATCTCATAAATCAATAATACCCATGAAAATAAGCAACTTTGTAATATATCTTATCAGAGAAAACGGCTTTTTTTTCTCCCCCTGGACTGATCATTCAGAGTGAAAGACCGGTGAAGGTGGAGAAAAAAAGCAGATTTCGCTAAGAACATATATTACAAAGTTGCATATTTTCATGTGTACTATTGATTTATGAAATAAAAAAATAAAATGATAGATACACTTTAAGGAGACCGCCAAACCATGCAATGATTTGTGGGAAAATAGGCTAACATCGTCTCTACAGAGGAATAGAACGGGGTCTGCAGTGCCACCAACAGGAGGTAGCAATCCCTGCACTCAATGCTGAGCTTTGCCACATGACTTAGGCTATAGGCTCCATTCACACTGTGCATTTTTGGTCTGATTTTGCTCATCAGTTTTTGTAGCCAAAACCAGGAGTGGAACAATCAGAGGAAAAGTATAATAGAAACACGTCACCACTTCTGTATTTATCACCTACTCCTGGATTGGGCTACAAAAACAGACCAAAAACACACAGTGTGAATGGAGCCTTAGGACACCGTCACACTGGAGCGTCGCTACCTGGTCGCTGGGGAGCTGTCAAACAGGCAGATCTCCTCAGCAACCAGGGAGCCACCTCCACATCGCTGGAAGCGAGAGGACGCCGCTAACTATGATAAACAGCGGGTATCTAGGCAGTGCGCGCTGCCTAGATACCCGCTGTTTATCATAGTTACCAGCGTCCTCCCTGCTTAGCGCTGGTAACCATGATAAACACTTGGTATCTAGGCAGTGCGCACTGCCTAGATACCCGGTGTTTACCATGGTTACCAGCCTATGATGTCGCTGGTCGTTGGTCTCTCGCTGTCACACGCAGTGATGCATGCTGACCAGCGGGAGACCAAGGACCGAAAAATGGTCCTGAAGGTTGTGCAGCGATCAGCGACCTCACAGCAGGGACCTGATCGCTGGTACATGTCACACATAGCGACATCGCTGGGCAGATCGCTGTTACGTCACAAAACCTGTGACGTATCAGCGATCTCACTAGCAATCTCGCTATATGTGACGGGGGCTTTAAAGTCAAACCAGGATCTTCTCTAAAAGGAAGAAAACCTCCATTTGGTCTTTGCCTGAAATGTTAAAGGGGTTGTCATATAAACATTTATTAGCTGCCCACAATATAGATGATAAATCTATAATTGCTGAGGGTCTATCTGCTGAAGTTGACAATGAATCCAAGATTGGGGGGAAACTGAAGTTCTATACTTGAATAAAGCTTTAGTGAGCATGTGCAACCACCACTCCTAATGATTGTACTGTAGTGAGCATGTGCAACCACCACTCCTAATGATTGTATTGTAGTGAGCATGTGCAACCACCATTCCTAATGATTGTATTGTAGTGAGCATGTGCAACCACCATTCCTAATGATTGTATTGTAGTGAGCATGTGCAACCACCATTCCTAATGATTGTATTGTAGTGAGCATGTGCAACCACCATTCCTAATGATTGTATTGTAGTGAGTATGTGCAACCACCATTCCTAATGATTGTATTGTAGTGAGCATGTGCAACCACCACTCCTAAAGATGGCACCGTAGTGAGCATGTGCGACCACCAATCCTAAAGATGGCACCGTAGTGAGCATGTGCGACCACCAATCCTAAAGATGAATCTGTAGTGAACATGTGTGACCACCATCGCTAAAGATGGAACTGTAGTGAGCATGTGCAACTGCCAATCCTAAAGATAGAGCTATAGTGAGGATGTTCAACTACAAATCCTAAAATGGATCTACTGTATAGTGAGCATGTGCGACCACAGATCCTAACAATGGATCTATAGAGAGCATGTGCAACCACAAATACTAAAGATAGAGCTATAGTGAGGATGTTTGACTACAAGTCCTAAAGATGGATCTACTGTATAGTGAGCATGTGAGACCACAAATCCTAACAATGGATCTGTAGAGAGCATGTGCAACCACAAATACTAAAGATAGAGCTATAGTGAGGATGTTTGACTACAAGTCCTAAAGATGGATCTACTGTATAGTGAGCATGTGCGACCACAGATCCTAATGATGGATCTGTAGTGAGCATGTGCAACCACCACTCCTAGAGATGGATCTGTACTGAGCATGTGCGACCAATTCTTATAAAGACCATGATTGGAGCAGTGGTCACCCATGTTTCCAATTGCTCAGTTCATACAGTGAAATTTGGGACTCTGATCTGATCCTGATCGAGCCCCCCATGATCATACATTTTTCACATACGCTGTGGATAGATGATACATGTTACCTATACCTTTAAGACACTGTATTGGTCTAAGATGATGACATAGATGACAACATAGCTAAAATAAAAAACGGACCTACAGGGATCCTATAAATTCGCTAGAATTCTTCATGGCACCCATATGACTGTGTCCCATTCTTCACGTTCCCAAGACAAGAAAGAAGTCTTAATTATGCAAATTTACCTTTTTATTAGCTTCATTTATTTCACTTAAGTGATTACAAACTTATTTTCTGACAAATATATATTATTTCCAAAAATAATACAAAAAAGATAAATAGATATAAAATTTATTCAGTAATAAATAGGACATAAATAGATACATATGTGTTAGAAGATACACACTTTGGATTACTATGATCAAGGTATTAATTACTACTGGATTTTTTTGCTGATATTTCCCGTAAAGCACCTGATTTTAACTCCTGTATCAGCCATCCTGTGAGGTATAAGGCACACTGTAAAGATCCTAGAAATGGGAGTACTAAAATGCATTGCGCAGGGTTGTCATAATACCTGGCTGCAAGAATTAGGAGCGTCGCATTGGTATCTAGCACTCTTAGGCACAGATCTGGCACCAATAATGAACTATAATGATGCGTTGCCAATAAATTCTCACACCTCATTGGTCCAATACAGGTGTAGTAGGGTGTAAGTAATGCCTCGCTTATGAGTGGGGTATGAAGTAGAGGCAGGAAGTAGAAGTATGAAGTGGGGTATGAAGTAGAGGCATGAAGTGGGGTATAAAGTACAGGCATGAAGAGGGGTATGAAGTAGAGGCATTAAGTGGGGTATGAAGTAGAGGCATTAAGTGGGGTATAAAGTCTAAGCATTAAATGGGGTATGAAGTAGAAGAATTAAGTGGGGTATGAAATGGAAGCATTAAGTGGGATATGAAGTAGAGGCATGAAGTGGGGAATGAAGTAGAGGCATTAAGTGGGGTAGGAAGTAGAGGCAGGAAGTAGAAGCATGAAGTGGGGTATGAAGTAGAGGCATTAAGTGGGGTAGGAAGTAGAGGCAGGAAGTAGAAGCATGAAGTGGGGTATGAAGTAGAGGCATTAAGTGGGGTAGGAAGTAGAGGCAGGAAGTAGAAGCATGAAGTGGGGTATGAAGTAGAGGCATGAAGTGGGGTATAAAGTATAGGCATTAAGTGGGGTAGGAAGTAGAGGCATTAAGTGGAGTATAAAGTCTAAGCATGAAGTGGGGTATGAAGTAGAAGAATTAAGTGGGGTATGAAATGGAAGCATTAAGTGGGATATGAAGTAGAGGCATGAAGTGGGATATGAAGTAGAGGCATGAAGTGGGGAATGAAGTAGAGGCATTAAGTGGGGTAGGAAGTTGAGGCATTAAGTGGGGTATAAAGTCTAAGCATGAAGTGGGGTATGAAGTAGAAGAATTAAGTGGAGTATGAAATGGAAGCATTAAGTGGGATATGAAGTAGAGGCATGAAGTGGGATATGAAGTAGAGGCATGAAGTGGGGAATGAAGTAGAGGCATTAAGTGGGGTAGGAAGTTGAGGCATTAAGTGGGGTATGAAGTTGACGTCTTCCAGAGACGCAAGTTATACACAAGAGGGGATAAAGAGCACTACCTGAATGTCAGGGATGGGTATACACAGTGTAGTGTATATTATGCATGTAGTAGTGTATCGGTATAATACACAATGATATTGTAATATTATAGTATTGTATTATAACATTGCAATGCATTGCAGCACTTCCAGAAAAGTTTTTGGGGGTAGAGTTCACAGGAGTAAAAAGTCAGGATTTTTTTCACAATTGGGATACTGGTCCTCGCTGGATCCCGATCTTCCAAAGTTTAGGTCCAGCCCAAACTATGGGAGATGAGACTAGGGGCAGTAAACATGCTATACACCTTGTGTTGCTACATGAATTCAGAGCTTGACCCCAATCTACAGTACACAGCAAGTAGTAGGGTAGGCCCTTACATAAGAAAATGCACCTGTCATCTCCGGAACCTTACAAAAATCCAGATCCTCATAGGTTTACAATAGATTTTTTGTTTGTTTGTTGGAAAAGGGCGGTTTCCATATGTGCAAAAACAGTCATGTCTATTGAGGCTACTTTTGAAGCCTTCACCCCAAACTGCGTAAAGCCCTGAGAATCAACAAAAAGGCACTTGATTAGCGGTTCTTCTTCTGCCGGTAGTTGTAACTTCACAGAACGGGTTTTTTTGTGTCCTGATGCTGGTGTGACAGCAGGGCTGAAATTAAAATTTGTTCCGATGCTTTTTTTCCACCACTTTTAATCCCTCAATCGGACACGGAAAGCCTGTGGAAGATAGGCAATCTCTTGTTGGCAGCCGCTTGACTTGGCATCTCGAAAACTGGAGACTCGGAGCCACTGCTGTAACACTCATTTTCGGTCAAGGAACTGGAAGAAGGTGAACGTAGGAGTTGATAGTTGGAGAAAGGGTCCTGTACAAGATTCCCAGCCTGGAACATCGGCATGAGCAACAACGAGTACAGGAAGAATCCATTCCTTTGAGGGAAGACACATGGCTTCTGGTCTCAGAAGGTGCAGGAGAGAAGATGGAATCACTGGGAGGAGGAGATACTGATGGAGCTCTGGAGAATGAAGCCGGATCGGGAAAACCTGGTGGTGGAGGAGATGCTCTTCTAATAGGTACACCGCTGTAGCTGAGACTTTGGCGTAGAACGTGTTGAGGGGTAGTGCCTTGCTCGGCCGGGTGGTGGATAAAATTGCATCGGGACCCATATGGGCACTCTCCATAGAGGTGGAACTTGTGACAATACTCTGTCTTGTATTTGGGATGACGGTTTGGCTCTCTCAGCTCTCCTTGGCCATGCGCAAACTGGCATTTGGAGCCATATTTACAGGTACCCGTTTCAGAGAAGGTACGGCACAGCTCTGTCTTGTAACGAGGTGATGGAGCCGGAAGAGAAGGCAAGGGAGCTTTCAAAGGAGGGAATCCTGGTGGCGGTGGAGGTAGTGCTGTTCGGGGCCCTTCGGTAAGGCTGATGGACCGATCCGCTCTGAAAGGAGCACGGTGAGGCTCAAAATTCCAACGAGCAGGCCACTTTGTTTCATCATAGACTTCGGGGGCACAAGAATGTCTTCTCTTGGGGTTGTTGAATATATGGTCATTGGTGTTCTCTATATCTTCTGACAAACTCAAGTTGCGAAGGTTCTGGAGGTTTACATAATGGGAAAAAGTTAGGGTGATATCTAGGCCCAACCCAACCATTGTCAATGCAGTGAGTCTTATGTGTGCAATCCATATCTCAGTACCATTACTAAATCTTGACAACGCAACAAGAAAAACAAGTTCTCTCATACCCATAAGACCAGGTGTGTGTGTGTCCTACATACATATAAACTGCAAAATACATGGTTCATATTATCTGGAACATTCACATCGAAAGAGAAGTGTGAAAGGCAAATCATTTCAGCTGCGCATACACACAGGAAGTCTGGCCCTCATCATTCTTTGTCAAATTTATGTATATAGGACAGACAAACAAGCAGAAGCTTGCCAAAGAAGCAGGGGCCCGAGGTAAAAACAGAATCCACCCATGAAACAGAAAAAGCAGCTGCAAAGTATAACGAATGGAAGGAAAGAGGGTTAGTAAAGTGCAAGGACTGGTGAGACAGAGTAATAGTAATGTATAAAGACTGGTGGGCTAGAGGGCTAGTAAAGTATGAGGACTGGTGGGATAGAGAGGTAGAAGATTATGAGGACTGGTGGGATAGAGGGGTAGAAATGATGAGAACTGGTGGGATAGAGGGGTAGAAAATGATGAGAACTGGTGGGATAGAGGGGTAGAAAATGATGAGAACTGGTGGGATAGAGGGGTAGTAAAGTATAAGGACTGGTGGGACAGAGTAAGAGTAATGTATGAAGACTGGTGGGCTAGAGGGCTAGTAAAACATAAGGACTGGTGGGATAGAGAGGTAGAAAATTATGAGGACTGGTGGGATAGAGGGGTAGAAAATGATGAGAACTGGTGGGATAGAGGGGTAGAAAATGATGAGAACTGGTGGGATAGAGGGGTAGTAAAGTATAAGGACTGGTGGGACAGAGTAAGAGTAATGTATGAAGACTGGTGGGCTAGAGGGCTAGTAAAGTATAAGGACTGGTGGGATAGAGGGGTAGAAAATTATAAGGACTGGTGGGACAGAGAGGTAGACAATGATGAGAACTGGAGGGATAGAGGGGTAGAAAATGATGTGAACTGGAGGGATAGAGGGGTAGTAAAGTATTAGGACTGTTGGGGTAGAGGGGTAGTAAAGTATAAGGACTGGTGGGACAGAGCAGTAGTAATTCACTAAGACTTGGACATTGGATATTAATGTACAAGGACTGGTGGGACAGAGTAATAGTAATGTATGAGGACTGGGAGGACAAAGGGCTAGTAAAGCATGAGGACTGGTGGGACAGAGAAGTAATTCACTAGGACTTGTAGGACAGAGTGATAGTAATGTACAAGGAGTGGTGGGACGGAGGGATAGTAAAGTATAAAAATTGGTGGGACAGGGAGGCTGTAATGTAGAAGGATTGGTAGGATAGATGGATAGTAACGTATGAGGACTGGTAGGATAGATGGATAGTAACGTATGAGGACTGGTAGGATAGATGGATAGTAACGTATGAGGACTGGTAGGATAGATGGATAGTAACGTATGAGGACTGGTAGGACAGAGGTAGTAAGCCCTGAGGACTGGTAGGACAGAGGTAGTAAGCCCTGAGGACTGGAAGGACAGAAGGGTAATAATGTACAAGGACTCGTAGGATAGATGGGTAGTAACATATGAGAACTGGTAGGAGAAAGGTTAGTGATACATGAAGGCCTATAGAATAGAGGGATAGGGAAGGGCAAGAACTGGTAGGGCAGAGGAGTAGAATCTTGTGAGGACTTTGACACAGAAGTTTAAGAGTTAATCTGGAGTAGATGTGAGTCATTGCAAGTTATGAGGACTGTCAGAAATAACAGCCAAGTGACAGCACATTTTAAGGACTGACAGCAGATAATGTTTTATGGCATAGAAAGGTCCAAGGTCTAAAAGGAATCAAGCAACAAAAGTTGCAAAGTTCAAAAGACAATAATAGCCAAGAACTACCCGACCCACCGAAACATGAGCCGGGACAGGACCGAGAGATACAAAGGTTAGATGACGAGGCATGAAGAAGACAGACTGAGAGGTATGAGGCACAAGTGACAGGAATGCAAAGGTCTAAGAGCCATACAGAGCTGCCCACTGACAGGGGGATTGGGTGACACAAGCTCGGAGTGACAGGCAGGTGCAGGAGCAGGGTGATAGAGGACAGGACAACACAATGAGGTCAGTCCAGTGCAGTTGTCATGGTTGGTTTCATCTCTGGTGTCGTCCATGTCCCTGGTTACATGAGACCAAACAAGGGACATGAGATATCTGGCAGCACCGGTACTTCTGGGTCTATCCTACCGGCTGAATGCCCGGTACTTCTGGGTCTATCCTACCGACTTAGTGCTCGGTACTTCTGGGTCTATCCTACCGGCTGAGTACCCAGAACTTCTGGATCTATCCTACCGGCTGAGTGCCCGGTACTTCTGGGTCTATCCTACCGGCTGAGTGCCCGGTACTTCTGGGTCTATCCTACCGGCTGAGTGCCCGGTACTTCTGGGTCTATCCTACCGGCTGAGTGCCCGGTACTTCTGGGTCTATCCTACCGGCTGAGTGCCCGGTACTTCTGGGTCTATCCTACCAGATGAGTGTCCAGAACTTCTGGGTCTATCCTACCGGCTGAGTGCCCGGTACTTCTGGGTCTATCCTACCAGATGAGTGTAATTCTGGTCTATCCTACGGTGAGTGCCGGGACTTCTGGGTCTATCCTACCGGCTGAGTGCCCGGTACTTCTGGGTCTATCCTACCGGCTGAGTGCCCGGTACTTCTGGGTCTATCCTACCGGCTGAGTGCCCGGTACTTCTGGGTCTATCCTACCGGCTGAGTGCCCGGTACTTCTGGGTCTATCCTACCGGCTGAGTGCCCGGTACTTCTGGGTCTATCTACGCTGAGTGACGATCTTGGTCTTCTACGGAGTGCCCAGTATTTTTGATCTATTCTACCAGCTGAGTGTCCTACCAACAAAGAACCCTTATAGTAAATGAGTGGAGCCCCACGGGAGCCGAATATCATCTGTGGGACTTGGATAGTCCATATTGTAGCCAAAAACAGACTGCCAAGTCTATGAAGGTCCAAGAGACCTAGGGCCCATTGACCACCCTTTCCACCCTCTACCAGGTCTCCCCTTGACCTTCACATCACCTCTGTGTCCGTTCTACCTCCCGAATCCTAACCTATACTTAGTCCCCTTTGTGTCCCTGCATTTCCTGCTGACGGTTCCCACCCAAACACAAACACAGTAGCGTAAAAGCAATAAAAGTCACAATACAATGACAAAAGTTACATAAAACAATACGATACAGAATCAGAAGCAAATATGTAGACATTGGAACCTTAAGAAGCAGTCGTGTTCTCTCCACCCTTGAGAAAAGACCCCAAAAAGACCCCTTTCCCGACATGCCAAGTGCCACCACCGAAGGTCTCACCTCGTAGATTGTTTGTATATCCAGCATTGTGGACATAATGATCCAAAAAATAATAAATTCTTGCTCCTACACCCAGGATTCTTATGAGCAGTCAGTGCAGTACTGAGCCTCCAGCCGTCCCCCTTATATACAGTACACAAACCCCACCTACAAGATGATGTCACCCGGCCTAGGGTGAAGTCCAAAGAGGAGGATAAGGGAAGGGTGGGTAGGGGGGGGAGGCGTTAGCTAATCTCTCTCCTTGCTTAGGAAAACAAGTCTTTCTCCAGCCAAGATCACATTATGAGAAGCAAGGGAGGGTGGGGGGGAGAGAGAGAGAGAGAGAGAGGCATATGAAAGAGTGAAAAGGAAGAAAGAATGCAAAGAGGGCAGAAGAGAGAAACTAAGGAGACTGGAGAAAGAAAACAAGAAGAGGAGAAGGAAAGCGAGGCAGGCACAGAATATTACAAGGGATTAATTTTACGGAGAGGCGCTTAAACCTCGGGACAATAGTGGCTTTTATTGGACTTGTTCTAACTCAACACTATCGAGTCAGAGAATGAGGTCTAGACCTTAGTCACAGTTTCTCAAGAACACCTAAAATAGTCTCCGATAGTCAACCAAAAGTAAACCACTCAAAGAAAAGCACAACGATATGCATTGGGGAGTAGTGTGCGTGGCCCCTTTAAATGAAACATTCCAAACTCTACATTAGGGATTAGCATATGTGGCCCCTTTAAATGAAACTTCCAAAGCATATGCATTGATTATCATTATGCGTGACCCCTTTAATTACAACTTTCCAGCCTGTGCATTAGGGATTAGCCTGGTGGCCCCTTTGGATGAAACTTTTAAGCATATTTATTGATTAGTTACATCCGTAGCCCCTTAAATTGAAAATGTTCAGACTATAAATTAGGGATTAGCATGCGTGGCCCCTTTAAATACAACTTTCAAGCATAAACATTAATTATTATTGTGCGTGGCCCCTTAAAATGAAACTTTCTAGCCTATGCATTAGGGATTAACATGAGTGGCCCATCTAAATAAAAAACTCTCAAGTTTATGCATTGATTATTATTGTGTGTGGCCACTTTCAATGAAGCTTTCCAGACTGTGCTTCAAGAATTAGCATGCGTGGCCCCTTTAAATGAAATTTTCAAGCATATGCATTGATTATTAATGTGCGTGGCCCCTTTAAATGGAAGCTAACAGAATATATATTGAGTATTATCATGTATGGCCATTTAAAATTAACCTTTCAGAACTATTCAATAAGGATTAGCATGTATGGCCCCTTTAAATGAAAGTACAGACTATACACTGACTATTATCGTGTGTGGCCCCTTAAAATGAACCTTTCAGGAATATTCAATAAGGGATTGGCGTGCATGGTCCTTTTAAATGAAACTATGTCAACACTACAGGTCTCCACAACCCCCTGGAATGCACATAACTATAATATATACACAAATTATAAGCAGGGAGGACTTCCTTCTGGATCAGTTCTTAGAAATGCGGTCAGCAAGTTAGAACTGGCGCAACACTTCCGTCATCACTCCTGTGTTCCCCTTTTTCTATACGCAGCACATGAGTGGAGGGATGTCTGGTGCTTTACTATAGAAAGGCAGGTGCCAAAAACACAAAACACAGGGTTAATAAAATGCATGACCAGGGCACACTGTCAACAGTCAGGGTGTGATCTGCATTGGACCCCTTGGGGACCCTCATAATAAAGCCAGCAGCTCTATGTCCCTGGAGGACCTAAAACATCCTTGATTTCAAAGGACATCGTGTAATACTTCCTTCGGCCTGTGGTGGTGCTGTGGGGAGTTTTAACACTTATTTTAAGGTTCCCTGACAGATTGCAGTTGATTACTGCCCTACTGACTGCAGGAGAAATCCTGTCCTCGGCCTCAGTTTTGCAAGAATAAGCAAAAAAGGAACTGTCTACAGTAGAGAACCCCTTTAAAGGGGCCATTCTGCTCCTCATAGATGGTTGTTGTTGCACCATGCCTGTGAAAACAAGCACATTTGCAATATACTGTTTACTAACATTTTTGGATTTATCTACACTTTTTGCATACAGCTTGCTGTCTTGGTGACTGACTACCAAACATGCGCAACACTTACATGCTCTTTTCTATTGAGCTTGCAAGCACTGCTTGGAATCTGTTGAGGAAACTAAAGAGGTTGTCCGGGCTTTTCCTAAAAGCTGTGTGTGTATTTAGGCTGCAGAATGCTAACAGTTTGTAATTTACACCCTGTTAGAATTTTGCCTGGTTATCTAGATATCATGATTCAGCTTGTGTGGAGGAGCATCTCAGCCCCTGTCTAGAGGTGCATTGTTTTGGAGCCTGCCTGCAACTTAATAACTGGATGTTTACACCCAGTCTCCAGCAAGCCCTCCCCAGACTCCAACAGGCCCATCCCAGTCTCCAATAGGACCACCCCTATTCCCCTATTTAGACTCTGATTTAACCGCATAGCACTGACTGAGTGCTCATCTCTTTTTCTATGCCTCATTTTGCCGAAGCCGCCCCTCTGTGATGGAGATGACCGCTCTGTGCAATGCTGCGATGTGTGTGTGTGGTTCATTCTTCTTTCCTGTCCCTGCGCTTTCACTGAAGCAATCCTCTGTATCACTGCCACAGCCATCCCCACTGTATTATTTATTTATATGGCGCCATTAGATTCCATCAGTGGCAGACCTTGTGCTAAGAGGGCCCTGGTGCAGCAGTTAATGGTGAGGAGCGGGGGGGGGTGCTAGTGGATGTAGGCGAGGAGCTGGGAGGTGCTGGGGGATGTAGGCGAGGAGCAGGGGGGGTGCTAGTGGATGTAGGCGAGGGGCGGGGGGGCACTGGGGGTGCTGTAGCTGCTGCATCTCCTACCTGTGCCGGGCCGCGCAGTCCTGGGAGGCGGAGCGGCAGAAGCAGGAAGCTTCCCTCAGTTAGCCCCCTCTCCTCTGACACAGGGACATGGGGGTCGGCTGGGGGCCCCCCTGCAGGCTTGAGGGGCCCCCTAGCCGGTAGGGGCCCTGGTGCAGCTGAACCAGCTGCACCACGGTAGGTCCGTCCCTGGATTTCATGGCACTTTACATATGGAAAGGGCAGTCGAGGACAAGTACAATATGTATGGACAATCAGTCATACAGGTACAGGAGGGGAGAGGACCCTGTCCGTAAGGGCTCACAGTCGACCCTCTCTGTGTCAGTGCTGTGGTGTGTGTGCGGTCATCTCCTTCACAGAGAGGTGGCTTTGGCACAGTGATGCACAAAGAAGGAGATGACCACTCAGTGCAATGCAGTTCAATCAGCATCTACATAGGTGAATGGAGGTGATCCTGTTGGAGACTTGGGCAAACCTGCTGGGGACTGGGGAGGGCTTGTTGGAGACTGGGTGTAAACGACCAGTTGTGACGTTACAGCAAGGCTCCAAAACAACGCACCTCTAGACGGGGTCTGAGCTGCTCCTTTACACACGCTGAATCATGATATCTAGGTAACCATAAAAAATGCTACCGGTGTAAATTACAAACTGTTAGCATTTTGCAGCTTAGATACATACAGATTTTATGAAAAGCTCAGACAACCCCTTTAAGTCCATTGCTTACTAGCTAAATGGCGCCGGTGGTTGGTCGGTCTCCTAGGCAGCAAATTGTAAACAAAAGAAAATGTTAATATCTCAAGATCAACTGCAAATTTGAATAGGTAGTAAATTGCAAAAGTGCTCTCCAACAATGTCCATCTATGAAGATGCAAATACCCCTCTAAGAACATAGAGTAGTTTATGATTTTTCCATATTCGGCCGCCTGCCATTCATGTTAGCTGTTCAAATGTTAATTCAGCACTTCTTTAAATTAAGTGTGAGAAGCGCCGGCTTTTATTTCCTTTTCTTAAACATTAACCTGAATGGATACTGGACGTTTCGGTGATAATAAACTCTGGGTGTAAATGTTACCGGCTCCGAGTTCCCGTAAGTTCTCCAATGCTTCATGCTCGTAAAAGTGGCAGGCAGCTGCTGGCAGCGCAGGGTGTACGGTCAGGCTGCCAGAGAGTTTATAAATGAAACATTTCCTTCATATATTTCCTCCATTCCATGGAATCACTTATTTTGCTAGGCAGGGCTCCCGAAAAGTTTCCGCTACTTCTTAAAGTCCAACTAACATGGACTACTGCATTGCCGAGAACAGACCAGAATTACCAGCCCAGAATCCCTAACATTGGATTCCTTCAGCCCTCACTTATTTTTCCCCTCCTGCCGTGTTGACATCACGTCCATCCACATGACCGCTGCAGCCAATCCATGGCCTCCGCAGTGCCATGCCGTACATGCAACCGTTGCTATTAGCACACATGTGGAGTTATGGCATCTCTTTGCAAAAGCAAAGTACGGTGATCCCTTTGGGGGCAACTGAAGCTAAATTGCATTTTCTAAACCCTCAGATAACCCTATGGAATATTTTACCCATCCTGTAGATGTGTGGGTGCATTGTGGGAGCTCAGATGACAGAGACAAGGGTAGAATATAGCTGTTTAGTCACATGTCTGACTGCAAAGTTTTGAACGCAATTGATTGGAGAAAAAACAATGTCCTCACTTTACCCACTAAAAAGTTGTGTATGCGGGGCCCGAGCTCAGGTCTTACTGTTATCTAAAAAGTTGTGTATGCGGGGCCCGAGCTCAGGTCTTACTGTTATCTAAAAAGTTGTGTATGCGGGGCCCAAGCTCAGGTCTTACTGTTATCTAAAAAGTTGTGTATGCGGGGCCCAAGCTCAGGTCTTACTGTTATCATGTAAGTCTATGGGGAAAACTGGTCTGCAAAAGTTCTAGGAATCATCAGGGAGCTACATAATTTCTCTTCGGCGACCAAGTCGCCACAGGCAGCCTCCTCACACGATGAAGATGGGAATCATCTAGCCTCTAGTCACCGACACTCAGGTGTTCTCCTTACTGCAACCCTTCCTCTGGTAGCACATTAACTACTTCTTGAGGAAGGAGTCCTCTTCATCTCCCGCCACAAGTTCTCACTTCACTCACAGCCCGCCTTCTCCTGCTTTCATGTGCGCGGACAGAACCTTTTGTACCGCCCTCGAAGGGGTCCCCATGGTGGTCATGGGAAATCACTACAGGTTGTATCCTCTGTACACTCTCACAAATGTAAAGAGTTTGTATCAAGTTTTGAAGTTATCCATAGGATAGGGGATAACTCACTGATCACTGAGGGTCTGACCTGAGAGTGGGGGCTTTGCAGAGCCCTGTGGGGGTGGATCAAATGTTGAGCATGGGCACATCCGCTCCATTCAATCACTACGGGACTGGAGCTTCCTCTCCAATTATCTCTTATCCTATGGGATAACTTACTTTTTTAAGGCCCTTATACACGGGTTGATTGATACCAGATTATTGGCCGATATAAACATATTAACGATCAGCGGGTGAAAGACTCCTTATACCTTTTCTACTGTTTCCAATATGAAAAAAATGGCATTCAAACAAGCATCAATCAACTTTTTATCTTGTCGATTAGCACTTGTTACGGGCTTCATGATGTAGAGCTACCAATACATATCTCGGATTAGTAGTCTAAGGCTCCATCCAGGATGGTAGTGCTATCTCCGCCTATTGTTAAACCCTATGAATATTTCTAAATCCCAGATCCAATTTCTTGATTTGCTTATTGGGATGAATGGGGATGGTCACCTTAGCACATCCACATTTTTCAAGAAGGTGGATGTGAACAGCTATCTTGAGTTTAACAGCAGCCATTTGCCTTCTTGGATCAGAAACATCCCATATGGGCAATATCTGCGAATCAGGAAAAACTGCACACATGATGATAACTTTACCGCTGAAGCGAGGATATTGAAAAAAAGATTTGCTGCGAAAAAATATCCCCATAAGTTATTAAAGGATGCACATGACAGGTGTAAAGGTCTCTCACAAGAACAATATTTGAAATGTCTGAATACTAACAAAAATAAGAAGAAGAAGGAGAAGGGAATTGAAAATACCTATAATTGCAACCTGGTAACTACCTTTAATAAATCTTATAAGAACATCTACAATATGTTGAATAAATATTGGTTTATTTTACAGGGTGATCCCATCTTGGCAAAAATTATCCCTAAAAAACCTAAAGTTATCTTTAGAAGGGGTAAAAATCTTCAAAACATCCTGGCCCCCAGCAGGATACTTCCAAATAGGGATAAAGAATCTAACCCCCTGGCACCCCCCCTGTTCTCTAAGAAGGGTTGCTATAGATGCGGCGTCCGCCGGTGCAAATGTTGCAAAATTATAAATCATGGTGTTATGAATTTTAGGTCCAACACCACCAACGCTATATTTGATATCAAACAGAAACTTGATTGCTCCTCCAGATTCGTGATTTACTTATTAGAGTGCGCCTGCGGCCAACAGTATATCGGCAGGACCACCCAAAGTATGAGGGCAAGGTTAAATAAACATAGATACAACATAAGCATTGGATTTCCCAATCACAGTGTTTCAAAGCATTTTGATCTGGCACACAATAGGGACCCCACTAAACTATGCTTGACGATCATTGAACAAATAGGGGACGAAGTTATAGATAAAATACATACCCTTAACAGAAGAGAATCCTTCTGGATTTTTAAAATGGGCACCTTGCAACCAGAAGGTCTTAACAACACTGTGGAAAGTACTTTTTAATCTGGTTTTTAATCTTTTATAAGATTTTTTAACTTTTTTAATAATTTTCAATATTTTTAATATTGTTATTAATATTATATATATAAATCCTTGATATTAATTAATTTACAGTCTTTATAATAATTGTTATATGTTTGCATCTATATGATATATGTCTGTATTTAATACTTTATAATTGTTTTATATTTATATATATACAATTGTAAATGTCATATTATTATTTTAGTTGGAATGGCACTTAATTATCTTATATCAATTATTTTATATCAATTATCTGCACAATTTGCTGTTCTTTGGAGATCAACTGATCCCCTTTAGGATCCATTTCTTAGATTGCAATATACCGGTGTATTATTCCCTCCCCCCCCCCCCTGTTTTTAATTGTGTGTGTATATAAGTAATTGTTATGGAGAATCCCGGCAACCACTTGATAAAGACGCCTGCTGCGTCGAAACGCGTTGTGGAGACTGGTTCTACATATTGATTGAATAAAGCCTAAAGGTAATACTTGCTACAGCAGTGTCCTGGCGTTGCTTGAGCGCTGATTATATCACTTTCTTGTTTTCGGCTATACACTCTCTTCCCTGCGGGAAGCGTGATTAGCAGCAGCCCAGCACCCAGGATCCTGCAAACGTCACACCAAAGCTCTCCCTCCCTGGTCACGTGCACCGGACACCGGCGGTCCACTCGGACCATATCAAGATCCAAGCCAGCGTGAGCTCCAGCGGCTTCCCCATAGCTCTTCAACCTGTTGTGCGGTCGGCACAACAGGACCAGGTGAGCAGGGGACGCAGCCATCCACCCCGTGCCTTAATTATACAGTTTGGCGCAACCTTTCTTTCTTGTTGTTTATTGTTAAACCCCTGACAACGAATCCTACAGTCTAGAAATATATTGCTCTACCGGTAGTAGAACATAGGCCAAAAGATTACATAGAAGAAACGAATAGTTAGGAGACAAGGAGGGCCATGTACATTTACTAAGAGCCCGTAGTACAGCGGTCCAAAAGAGTGCCGGTCATAGCGTCCCAAGAGAAGTGTAAGCTCCATGTCCCAGAACAAAGGCAACCACTGTGTACCAGAAGAGTGGCAGCCGCAGTGCCGATACTACACAGCCGAGTTCGTGGGTGGTTGTAATGTTACTTCTCGCGAAGACGTAGAGCTTTCTGGAGAAAAAAGTATTCAAGGAGGGAGAAAGGTGATGACATCTTGAAGTGGAAGCTGACCTGTACTAAGTCATACTCATGTCTGCAGATTGGTATCTTATTTGAAGGAGAATCTGATTTAATCTAAAACCTTAGTCATTTGCAAGATCTTTTAAAGCATCAGACATGGTTTGTACGGTGGCCTCAGAGAGCCAGTTTCTTTCTTCTGGAAGGAAGCTAATTCGCATAGTGTAGAGACCATAGACGAGTTGACCACGGTTTCTGCACAACAATGCTGTGGAGTCTCCGGAACGGAGTGTCCCTCAGAAGAGTTCTAGTTATGATGCCCCTATACACAGAGAAAATCATACTGCCCCCAGAAGAGTGCCAGCTACAGTCCTCCAGAACCAAACCAACAGTGTCTCATAAGAAAATGAGCTCCCTTTTTTCCATAGCAATGCCAACTAGAGTACCCGCAGGTCAACATCAAAGCCCTTAGAACAGTGTCAACCACACTTCTATTATATCAAAGCTGGTTATGAATCAGTGACATCTGTATTGACTCTAGCAAAATGCCAGCCCATTGCCCTACAATAGTGCCAGTCACAGTGCCAGAGATCAGAACAGAGCCGGCCATGGCACTCCAAGAATAAAACATGCAAAAACCCAACCAATCATTGTGCCCCAAGAGCAGAGTTGGCCACCAAACTTACCATTTCCATGTAGTGGAGCTACTGTCTTTCAGTAGATATGTGGACATCTAGACCATTCCAGCCACAAAAAGTAGCCAAACACGTGGCATATGCCAGATGAAAGCTGTTTCACTTGGCAATGATATTATCCATTGATGGTAATACCAAAACAGAGCAGATTCCCAGGCGAAAATTGCTAATCCCAATTGGCTGTGTATGGGGGTCTTTATGCAATCTGTTGTAGACTACAATATGTCCAAGATACCTTCACATTCCTAAAACTGCAATATTGCTGCATCTTCTCAAAGGTCCTTTCTGGCCTTCAGGCAATCACTGTCACGCGCTGATCTGAAGTCTATGTTGGATGCGGCTGTGTTTAAATGTGTGTGAACATCTTCAGGACAGGTATGAGTTAATGTCAGTGCTGCTGCAGTGTGCTTTGCTAGTTGTCCAGGTGCTGAATGATGTGAAGCTTATGTGAGTCATCTGGAATCCCCTCCCCTGGCCTTAAAATAGCTTCTCCCTCCACCACAGGGTGTCACTGTTAGTTTTCACTTTGCCTATGACCAAGCTTGTGTATGGACATTGGTGCTTTTGCTGCTGTGTCTGGAAGCTTATCTTTGCTGGAGTGGCTGCTGAACCTGGTCCTTGGTGGGAGGTGAGAGGGAGTACCATAGGGCTGGTTGAGGAGTTGAGGGTGAGGGTGGCAGCCTGAACCTCCTCACCATGAGAGGTACCTTCAGGATCAGGGCTAGTCAGGGATCCCAATTATGGGGCCAGACTAGTTTCTCAGATGCCTATGCCCTTTTATCTTGCTGGGCATTCCCTCAACCACTACCACCTCCGTGATAATCACATTGGGCAGAAACTCTACACTGGGAGCATAAACTGAGCAGTGTGTGTCCTGTAGTGTTACCACTGACTGGCCTACTATCACATTATAGGTCATTCCGCCAAAGTTATATAATGAAATATAATCCTAGCACCCAAGAGAAATATGTATTAATAGTCTCTATCCCCTGGCATATGTTATCTAGGACAGGCTCCAGAGTACAGACCTAGTAACAGAGCTCTATAAACCCATGTCAGTAATCAGAGCTGTTTCGCTGCAGTCGGAAGTCATCTCAGTAAAAGTCCCGGCCCATTTGCACACGGGGAGGACGTTTCCCATGTTTGGTTTGGCAAAGCAACACTGCCGAGTTGTGTAACAGGCTCGAATGTCTCAATACTTTGATTTCCAGGAAGTTTACGCCCCGCAGTCAAGAACTCGCCAGAACGAATAGTACTTTAGAAAAGAATTTGCTTGCAAAATGTGCTTTCTTTATAGAATTTAGAAGAATAAGGGATAAATAAATGAAATATTAGGTGAAGGAAATGTTTGATTTATTGTTACATAGTAGCACATGCCACCAGTGTGTGTATGTCACAATATATGTATATACAGTACATTCTATTAATGAGTGTATTCTTCCTAAGTGTTACATCCATACAGGTGGCCTAATACAGTTGTGGCCAAAAGTATTGACACCCCTGCAATTCTGTCGGATAATACTCAGTTTCTTCCTGAAAATGATTGCAATCACAAATTCTTTGGTATTATTATCTTCATTTAATTTGTCTTCAATGAAAAAAACACAAAAAGAATTGTCCTAAAGCCAAATTGGATATAATTCCACACCAAACATAAAAAAGGGGGTGGACAAAAGTATTGGCACTGTTAGAAAAATCATGTGATGCTTCTCTAATTTGTGTAATTAACCGCACCTGTAACTTACCTGTGGCACCTAACAGGTGATGGCAATAACTAAATCACACTTGCAGCCAGTTGACATGGATTAAAGTTGACTCAACCTCTGTCCTGTGTCCTTGTGTGTACCACATTGAGCATGGAGAAAAGAAAGAAGACCAAAGAACTGTCTGAGGACTTGAGAAACCAAATTGTGAGGAAGCATGAGCAATCTCAAGGCTACAAGTCCATCTCCAAAGACCTGAATGTTCCTGTGTCTACCGTGCGCAGTGTCATCAAGAAGTTTAAAGCCCATGGCACTGTGGCTAACCTCCCTAGATGTGGACGGAAAAGAAAAATTGACAAGAGATTTCAACGCAAGATTGTGCGGATGGTGGATAAAGAAGCTCGACTAACATCCAAACAAGTTCAAGCTGCCCTGCAGTCCGAGGGTCCAACAGTGTCAACCCGTACTATCCATCGGCGTCTGAATGAAAAGGGACTGTATGGTAGGAGACCCAGGAAGACCCCACTTCTTACCCCGAGACATAAAAAAGCCAGGCTGGAGTTTGCCAAAACTTACCTGAGAAAGCCTAAAACGTTTTGGAAGAATGTTCTCTCTTTTTGGGCAAAGGCATCAACATAGAGTTTACAGGAGAAAAAAAAGAGGCATTCAAAGAAAAGAACACGGTCCCTACAGTCAAACATGGTGGAGGTTCCCTGATGTTTTGGGGTTGCTTTGCTGCCTCTGGCACTGGACTGCTTGACCGTGTGCATGGCATTATGAAGTCTGAAGACTACCAACAAATTTTGCAGCATAATGTAGGGCCCAGTGTGAGAAAGCTGGGTCTCCTTCAGAGGTCATGGGTCTTCCAGCAGGACAATGACCCAAAATACACTTCAAAAAGCACTTAAAAATGGTTTGAGAGAAAGCACTGGAGACTTCTAAGGTGGCCAGCAATGAGTCCAGACCTGAATCCCATAGAACATCTGTGGAGAGATCTAAAAATGTCAGTTTGGAGAAGGCACCCTTCAAATATCAGGGACCTGGAGCAGTTTGCCAAAGAAGAATGGTCTAAAATTCCAGCAGAGCATTGTAAGAAACTCATTGATGGTTACCGGAAGTGTTGATCGCAGTTATTTTGGCTAAAGGTTGTGCAACCAAGTATAAGGCTGAGGGTGCCAATACTTTTGTCTGGCCCATTTTTGGAGTTTTGTGTGAAATGATCAATGTTTTGCTTATTGCTTCATTCTCTTTTGTGTTTTTTCATTGAAGACAGATTAAATGAAGATAATAATACCAAAGAATTTGTGATTGCAATCATTTTCAGGAAGAAACTGAGTATTATCTGACAGAATTGCAGGGGTGTCAATACTTTTGGCCACAACTGTATATTTTCATGATATACACTGATCAGCCATAACATGTAAACTAACATTCTATAGCTTCTTATTGTGCCACCAAATCATCTCCGACCCAACAAGGCATAACTCCACATAATCTTGAAGGATTCCTTGGGATATCTTGCCTCGAGGCAGTTGGCAGGGAATCCTTTAGTTGTATGAACTACATCTTGGGGATCCCATCTTACAATAGCTATTTGATGGGTTCGGACCAGATGGGCTAGACTTCACTCCACATGCCAATGACTTTGATACCCGTTGTTTTTCCTTAGATCACCGAATAGGTACTAATCACTGCATACCGGAAATATTCCACCTGCTATTTTGGAGATGATCTTACATTTTTGTCTACATGTCACAGTTTGGCTCTTCTCAAAGTCACCCAGACTCTAAATGCCTCCATAAATATTAGATGAAAGTCATCAGAACCTGCCAATAGTGTGTATGGTACTTCTACCGGTAGTGTGGCCCCCAATAGAAGATATCTGGGAAGAGAAGACGTTGGCATGTTGATTTACAATGGCTGATTCCTCCGTTCTACAGAAAATAAGCCAGCACCAGAGGAGTGTTGTAGAGAACATATGAGTCTTCTACATTGGCCCCCAACAGATGACTAGTGGGAAGAGAAGAATTTGGCAAGTTGAATTGCCAATGACCGATTCCTTGGTTCCTCAGGAAGTAAGCCAGTACCAGAGGAGTGTTGTAGAGAACATATGAGTCTTCTACATTGGCCCCCAACAGATGACGTGTGGGAAGAGAAGAATTTGGCAAGTTGAATTGCCAATGACCGATTCCTTGGTTCCTCAGGAAGTAAGCCAGTACCAGAGGAGTGTTGTAGAGAACATATGAGTCTTCTACATTGGCCCCCAATAGATGACTTGTGGGAAGAGAAGAATTTGGCAAGTTGAATTGCCAATGACCGATTCCTTGGTTCCTCAGGAAGTAAGCCAGTACCAGAGGAGTGTTGTAGAGAACATATGAGTCTTCTACATTGGCCCCCAACAGATGACTAGTGGGAAGAGAAGAATTTGGCAAGTTGAATTGCCAATGACCGATTCCTTGTTCTCAGGAAGTAAGCCAGTACCAGAGGAGTGTTGTAGAGAACATATGAGTCTTCTACATTGGCCCCCAATAGATGACTTGTGGAAGAGAAGAATTTGGCAAGTTGAATTGCCAATGACCGATTCCTTGGTTCTTCAGGAAATAAGCCAGCACCAGAGGAGTGTTGTAGAGAACACATGAGTCTTCTACATTGGCCCCCAACAGATGACGGTTGGGAAGAGAAGAATTTGGCAAGTTGATTTCCAATGGCCGATTCTTCAGTTCTACAAAAATAAGCCAACACCAGAAGAGTGTTGTAGAGAACATTGAGTCTTCTACATTGGCCCCAACAGATGACGTGTGGAAGAGAAGAGTTTGGCAAGTTGAATTGCCAATGGCCGATTCCTTGGTTCCTCAGGAAGTAAGCCAGTACCAGAGGAGTGTTGTAGAGAACATATGAGTCTTCTACATTGGCCCCCACAGATTGACGTGTGGGAAGAGAAGAGTTTGGCAAGTTGAATTGCCAATGGCCGATTCCTTGGTTATTCAGGAAATAAGCCAACACCAGAAGGTGTTGTAGAGAACACATGAGTCTTCTACATTGGCCCCAACAGATGAACGTGTGGGAAGAGAAGAGTTTGGCAAGTTGAATTGCCAATGGCCGATTCCTTGGTTCCTCAGGAAGTAAGCCAGTACCAGAGAGTGTTTGTAGAGAACATATGAGTCTTCTAGCATTGGCCCCCAATAGATGACTTGTGAGAAAGAAAGAATTTGGCAAGTTGAGTTGCCAATGGCCGATTCCTTGGTTATTCAGGAAATAAGCCAACACCAGAGGAGTGTTGTAGAGAACACATGAGTCTTCTACATTGGCCCCCAACAGATGACACGTGGGAAGAGAAGGTTTGGCAAGTTGAATGCCAATGGCCGATTCCTTGGTTCCTCAGGAAGTAAGCCAGAGTACCAAGGAGTGTTGTAGAGAACATATGAGTCTTCTACATTGGCCCCCAATAGATGACTTGTGAGAAGAGAAGAATTTGGCAAGTTGAGTTGCCAATGGCCGATTCCTTGGTTCTTCAGGAAATAAGCCAGTACCAGAGGAGTGTTGTAGAGAACACATGAGTCTTCTACATTGGCCCCCAACAGATGACACGTGGGAAGAGAAGAATTTGGCAAGTTGAACTGCCAATGGCCGATTCCTTGGTTCTTCAGGAAATAAGCCATTGCCAGAGAATTCTCATAGAGAACGCAACGTTTCTGTGTACGTTCCTGTGATTGTTCAACCAACCCAATGTGTAGAGGAGGTCTTCACGCTTGCCCATATTTCCTGCACCAACACATGAACTTCAAGACGCTTACAGGCACCATTTTCAGAGATAATCAATGTTAAATGGTATTTGCCTAACCTCACAATACGCACCTTCTCAAGATCCACCAATCAGTCTCATAGGCAGCGCAGAGACTGGTCAGGGAGCTCAGTGACTCTTAATAGGGTGATCAGCGATTCCAGCACCAAATTCCAAGAAGGTTTTTTCTCTTTGCAACAAGACATGGATCAGTGTAATTATGTTAGGGTCATGCGAGGATAGTCAGTAAGTCATTCTAAGAACACAATGCCGATGATAGGATAGTCACTGTATCTACATCCATCTGGAGGATTTTGAATGAGTCATCCCTGAGATTAATTTTTTGATGGGAACTTTACTAGAAGAAAGGATTCACATTGTGCATGCTGTCTTGATTTTGAAGGAATTAGGGATGTGCCATCATGTAAGTGTTAGGTGAGTGACATCATACAATAGATGATTAGTGATGGATGCTAAGATAGCTGCTTTAAAGTGATAGATACTACACAACTACATTTTCGGGGTGCAACTTGGCTAGAGTGGGCACTATGCCATTGGGTTACTTAATGCTGAAACTGGCACCAAAAGGCAGGTTATAGTTTCCTTTAGTGAGCCACCTCGCATACCTGACATAGTTGCAAAAAACAAGTAGTACCCGATCCCATTTCTCACTATCGTGAGAAGTTCTTGCTTTTTTTCTAAGAATCATACAACAAGCGGCACAGTGTCTATATGGTTCCAGAACCCCATTGTGCAATTTTTTTCTAGAATCCTCCAAGGGCCCACCTTTGAGGAAATCCTGTGCACGCCACCTCTCACCACCACGTCACGCACACATTAAATCAGTCAGGCACACATTTTTCCAGTTCAAACATTCTAAGCATGTGCAGAGTAAGCGGCTGCCTTTGGGCTAAAATGGAAGTGAACATAAATTAAGTCTTGTAGAAAAAACATGTTATTAAGGTGTAACCTAGAAAATCAATCAATCGGCCAACCGCCATCTCAACTAACTTTCTCATACCCATTAGCGCTTGCTTGGCCAAGTGTTTCTGCGTTCTCTGTCGGGATAGTCAAGTCGTTTGGTGGCTCATCTCTGGGAGAAGAATTTGATCTTCAACATGTTTGATGATGTCTCTCCTGACCACATCAGTCATCCAGCGGCCCCAATCAGTCAAAAACGGCATGTGTGGTCAACATTAGTCTAATGTCTATGGGAACCTTTATGACTAAAAACAGCCATACACACACGACAATAGTTGGCCCAACCTGATAATATCTGTAAGAATGGCCAACCCTGCAGATTGTGTGCAATCACATGCCATCCGTCATTCCACTTTGTCACAAGGCTATCCGAACGGAGCATAGGGGGACTGATGGTTGCTTCCACACTGACACATCTCCTGGGCTAGATGGTGCACACTTCCGGTTCACTGTAGCACTTCCGGTAATACGAAAACAGAAGGAGCAGCACTCACCGATCACGGTTCAACTTACTCTTTATTCCAAAGCGGACATAAGGTTTAAAAATGGGGGAGGACGCATTGTACGCATTGAATGCATTGTAACCCGTGGAAGCGCCACCGGGAGGCGCGAAACGGCCGTCGTTCTGAGGACCTCCCGTCCTCCCCTCCCCGCAACCCCCGTATTTAAACCTTAGTTACCGCTTTGGAATAAAGCGACGCTTAATCTGATCGGTGAGTGCTGCTCCTTCTGTTTTTGTATTATGCAGATTGTGAGCCCTCGCGGGCAGGGTCCCTCCCCTACTGTACCTGTCGTGCCTTGTATTATTGATTATTATTGAACTTGTCTATGTACGCCCTTTTACATGTAAAGCACCATAGAATAAATGGCGCTAAAATAATAATAATAACTATCTGATGTGTATGGGGAACTCTGGATTTTCAACCAACAGATGTCAGAGGAAAGTCGATCCGGAGCACCATATGGGTCATACGTGGCAAATGAAAAGAGATTGCTAGTGCTTTGATGTGCAGTGCTGGGCATATTCGATATGAAGCATCCCTCTACTGGGTAGTCCTATGAAGATAACCCTTCTACGTCCTTTCCAACCCATTACGAGTTAACAGAATACTCAGTCAGGGGACGGATATGCAGAAGTAACAATACAGTTGTGGATGAAAATAGTGGGAATTTTTCAAGAAAGCAGCATAAATTCTGTTAAAAAGCAAACATCTGGGATTTCACAACCCAAAGGAGTTATGTAGGTTTATGGGGGTCTAGTGATTCACATTTATAGAAACTTCCATATGATGTAAAATGTCTATACACATCCACCAACAGAAGGGTCTGACGTCCTGAGAATCTGTTCTTAATTAGTAATGAAGGAATGATAATTTCCCACTAGGATAGTCAGTTATTTTTAGTTTTCACATTTTGCGCTGATTCATAACTGCCAAAATCTTTATATGGGTTGTAAGAATACATTATGTAATAGTATTTTATGGGTGTAAATAATAAAATAAGAAGGCAACTCCAGAATGATGGTTTTTACTAATGTCTCATGGAGTTCTATGTTGTCATTGGCATCTAGTGTGCTAGCTAATTGCCAGTAGTGTCCTAAAGGCCCCTATACACATGACTAATGTCAGCCGAACCCATTGATATCGATGAGTTGGTTCATAGTGTAATGTGATCATTGCTCCACAGGAATTACCAACAGTGGTAAAGTTTCCACTCTATAGGCTAGAGATCGCCTCGACCTGTACTCGAACCTCGGCTTGTAGCGCATGCATCTACAAGCACTGAGACCCAGGTTCGAGTACAGGTCGAGGCGATCTCTAGCCTATAGAGTGGGAACTTAAGACTGTTGGGTAATTCCTGTGGAGCAATGATCAAGTGGTAGCGCATGCATCTACCAAGCACTGAGACCCAGGTTCGAATACAGGTCGAGGTATCTCTAGCCTATAGAGTGGGAACTTAAGACTGTTGGGTAATTCCTTGGAGCAATTGATCAAGTGGTAGCGCATCATCTACCAAGCACTGAGACCCAGGTCGAGTACAGGTCGAGGCGATCTCTAGCCTATAGAGTGGGAACTTAAGACTGTTGGGTAATTCCTGTGGAGCAATGATCAAGTGGTAGCGCATGCATCTACCAAGCACTGAGACCCAGGTTCGAATACAGGTCGAGGTGATCTCTAGCCTATAGAGTGGGAACTTAGACTGTTGGGTAATCCTATGGAGCAATGATCAAGTGGTAGCGCATGCATCTACCAAGCACTGAGACCCAGGTTCGAGTACAGGTCGAGGCAATCTCTAGCCTATAGAGTGGAAACTTATGACTGTTTGGTCAATTCCTGTGGAGCAATGATCAAGTGGTAGCGCATGCATCTACCAAGCACTGAGACCAGGTTCGAATACAGGTCGAGGCGATCTTAGCCTATAGAGTGGGAACTTAAAGACTGTTGGGTAATCCTGTGGAGCAATGATCAAGTGGTAGCACATGCATCTACCAAGCACTGAACCCAGGTTCGAGTACAGGTCGAGGCGATCTCTAGCCTATAGAGTGGGAAACTTAAAGACTGTTTTGGTAATTCCTGTAGAGCAATGATCAAGTGTAGCGCATGCATCTACCAAGCACTGAAGACCAGGTTCGAATACAGGTCGAGGCGATCTCTAGCCTATAGAGTGGGAACTTACGACTGTTGGGTAATTCCTGTGGAGCAATGATCATAGTGTAATGTGTATGGAGAGGATGACTGATGGTCAGGGGAGATGTTCATCAGCCATTTCTTAATTCAGACTGCTGACTACTTTGGTATTCCGAAATAAGCAGCTGGCCAACGTCAGCCGTTACCTTTCTCATGGAGAACTCAAGAGTGATGGATGCCAGAGGAACTATCAGCCAAAGCATCATGTGGCCACCAGTCATCTGGTGCCTTAAAAATGCATTCTCAGACAAATCCTTTCTTGGTGATTTCGTAGTGACTTTACTTAGACCTTACCACCATGAATTATGAAGAAAAATGTGCACAGATGGAGGAGGGTGTAGGTGCATCACTGAACTAATAAGACTGATATTCCCTTTGGTCGATGAACTATAACTTTGTGTAAAAAGTGATCTATTGTCTAGATGAGTAATAAAGTAAGGTTATACATGTCTAGAGTCAACCACCAAAAATGGCCATCTTGACCTTCTGTAATAAGTCCTTCATTCCATCTACGCTTGCTGTTATCAATGTTGTATCATCTGCGTATTTTAGATGGTTGACGATACATCCAGCCATTTTGATTCCTTTCTTTCTTTTTTTTGGCAAGTCCAGCCTGATGGAAAATAGCTTCTGCATATAAATTGAAGGGAAATGGTGACCGGATGCCGCCTTGTCTGATGCCTTCGCTCTACTTTGAACCATGCCGTGTCACCGTTTGCCATTCAAACTGTGGTTGATATATAGGTTCCTGATGAGGCTGATAAAATGGTTTGGCACACCCATATCCTTCATGGTATTTGAAAGTTTCTGGTATCAGACACTTTGCTGTAGTCAATAAAGGAAAAATAGAGTTTATTGTTATATTCTTTGGCCATTTCCATTATCCATCTAATGTTAGCAATTACAGCTCTTGTTCTTCCTTTTCTGAATCCTGCTTGTTCCTCTGGCAGCTCTTTGTCAAAGTAAGGCTGTAGCTGTTTTTGTAGGGTTTTCAGCAGTTTTTTTTGCCTGCAATAGTTTTCACAGTCAGGAGCATCTCTCTTCTTCGGAATAGGAATCTTATCCAGTCCTTGGGCCATTTACCAGTTGTCCTTATCTGTTGACCCAGGCGTGTGATGACATCAATCGCTGCTTCAGAAGACTTTCTTAGCTCTATTGGAATATTGTCATATCCAGGTGCTTATTCACAGCAAAGACTTTGTTTTGGAAAAGTTATATCTATAAAATGAGATTTGGGTAGCAATAGATTGTGCTGACATGGTAGTGTGTGGAAAAGGAAGCCTATTTCTGATGAAGCAATGTGTAATCCAGCAGCCCTTTGTCAGCAACCCTGATTTATTTTTGCAGTTGTAAGGCTTTGTGGTGAGATCTGTGGTGACTCGGTCCTTCCCTTACCCAGTTATAATAACACTTATTATAGTGATGAAGAGTCAAATGTCAACTATCTTGACTTTTTAAAGAGGCTTTAAAGATATATCTCCACTGCTAAATGTGACTAAGGAGCTTCTCCTGTTTTATATATATATAGAGAGAGCGAGAGAGAGTGCATAGCTATGTCCTCTATCAAAACAAATGGGCTTTCCTGCTAAAGGATGTTACCGTGACATAACATTTGTCTTGGCCACCAAGTCCAATGATCATGAAGAGCATCTTCTGATCGTCTCTTGTTGGACTCCAGTGCAGTCCTCATTTGTGGGGGGCCACCGCTTTGCCTAAACCCCGTCTCCTTCTCCTTTGGGATTTTCTCGACATTTGCCTATTCTCCAGTTTGCACAAGTTTTTGATAGGACTGATGAGCATGGGATCCTTGTGTGGGTCATCAGCTTAAATGTCTTGGCCATTGCATGAACCAAAATCCCATTTGTAAAAGTTTTTATTCATCATATAAGAGACTTTTTGCACTTTTTATCTATCCAGGTTGCAGTTGGCCCTTAGGGTGCCATTCATCTAGTGGTGAAAGAGGTATCGTATTGTGCGACCCATCGCTCAAGCAGCGGCGCAGGATGGGTCACTTTCAGACACTCTGCATCAACTGTATCTGTGTGAATGGTGCTCTAAGCAGGCTCAGTGTATGCATGACAGATCGCCTCCCACATCTTGTTGGTAGAGGTGATATACCAGCCTGCAGCTGGGCTTGCTTCACATATGGGCTCTGACTGCAGCCTGAGAGTGTATTTTGATTCTGTTTTTGGCATACATGGTGAGTTTTTTATGCTGCTTTTTTCTAGTAGTTTTTTGCACCTATTCTCCAGTTCCATCTTTGCTGCTCCATATTATACTTCCAATTAGTGACTACTCTATGAACTTTAACTTGGAGATCCAAACTTTGCCTCATCTTGCCCTGGTGAAGAATGAAAGGATCCCTTTGACTCCGCACATCACTTGAACACCAAACCCGTTACAGCCTCGAAGTTCCACTTTCAAAGTATGTCGAACTAACCGATTCGCTCATGAAAGAACAAAATGAAGTTTAATGCTGAAATGATGGTCTCACGAGTTGCGCAACGTGTTCACATGAAGATGAATATATAGTGTCTCAGATGTTACGACCTCCTGCCTTTGATGCCATATGGCCACTCTGGGTTGCACTTTAGTTTCACATATGAAACATTGTACATATCTTTATATATATATAGGACCCTTCATTTTTTTCATCAAAGGATATGCTGATTTGATGGATGGTAATATTTGTATTGTTTCGTTTTGTTTTCTTTCTTGAAATACAGGGATGAAATTGATTTTGGTGAGTTGGCCAGTATCATCAGGTCTGTCCTCCACAAGTGGACTTGCTATAAATATTCTCCATACCAGCTCCATTGAAAAGCCTACGTCTGTAGGCCACAGAAATGGAACAATTGTGAAGAAGCAGTGTCACAATACCTCCATACAGCATGGCTGGGACACTGTTGTAGTTATGCTGTTAATGGTACCTGGGTGTGCTGAGCTGTCAGTATGTTGCTTTTCAGAGCAGTCTTCCATTCTGGTTCTGGGAAAGGTTGGGTTGCTCAGGTGTTCCAACTTCCGGTGATTACTCTGTTACTAAGGTGAGCAGCCTGTCCTAGACTGATGCCAGTCATACATTTGGCTGAAGTGCCGTCTGACCTGCTCTCCTGTGTCTGCTCTGATCTCAGTTACCTGGCCTGGACTGTTGCTTTATTATATCCTTGCCCGTTCCCTGTGCTAGTTATTATTCTCCAGGTACTTTGACCCCTGAACCGTGACCTGGATGCGCCTCTGTTTAATCCCTGAATCCTCTGTGTGATCTCCTGGAAAACCTGACCCTGGACGTTATATGACTACATCTTTATCTACTCCCAGCATCATGTGAACTCTCTGTTGCCTCCTTTCTTGTAAGTAGGGATTGTGTCACAACCTAGCCTATGTAGTGCCCAGCGCTACCGGCACAACGTACTTGGTCAACAATCTACTTGTCCATTGCTATTAATAAAAATTATTTGCTGGCTATTTTAATTACAGGGTTTTTTTTTGTAGGTCAAAGGTCTGATCCATTAAAGAGTCTTGAAACAGGACTAGGAAAACCATCCATCTAACATGACACTGCTCCGTACTAATGGGGGAGGTGGAAGAATACATACTTAATAACTTGTGTAGCGTGAAGCGACATCTATTGTATAGAATCTGGAACTTCCTGTAATCACCCAGAGAGGAAGTCGTATTTCCTGCAGGTGGGCTGCAAAAGTAGAAATTGACTCAGAAAAAGTATGTAAAATGATATAAACCTTATGAGTACAGCGTTGGCAGCGGAGTTCAAATTAAAGTATGTAAAACTTCATAAACTTTATGGATGTAGCTGTGGCAGCGGAGTTAGATCCGTAATGTAAGTCTGGGTACATGCCCAGTTACTTTTTGGACCAAAAATATGGTCAAAAATCACTTGGAAATATGTAGAACGCTGGATTGTCTGATCATGGAGGAAAACCGTGAAAGGAGAAGTCAATGAAAGCAGAATGTCATGTTCTACTCATAAAGCATCAGCCCAGACTAATTGCCCAAAGGGGATTAAGTGAGGGCGACATGACTTAGGAGGTATGCTAGGCTCGTTTTGGGATAGCAAGGAGTTCATTTTAAAACGCACCTTGGGGGTGGGGTTTTTGGGACAGTTGGTTTTTGGGATGGGTCTGGAAAGGGCTGTTCTGGTGGGTATATAGGGCATGGTCTTTGGGGGTGTTGGTCATTCGTTACCTGGTGAGAGTCTGGAACCATCCCGCCCAGCCAAATGTGGAAGCCGTGAAGGGTTTGCAGGATTTGACGCGTTTGGGATTGCTCTATGTCGCAGCTGTAGGCGGAAAGGAGGGTTTTTTTAAGGTAGTGGATTGCAATAAAGAGAACGAAGGGGGTGGGTATGTGGTGCAATATTATGGTTGAATTTGGAACTGGCTCCATAGTGGGCTAAGGCTTCAATGGGACGTTGGTGTGGGTGCCCTCGAGCCGGTGTGGTGTGGCTGAGGGCAGTGTGGTGGAGCTGGTGTTCAGGGGCGGACTGGCCCAGGTGGCAGGGGGGCAAGTGCCCCCTGGGCCGGTGGGATAGCCCACTTGTAGGGCCGCCCCCCTAAAGGAATGGGCCGGCTGGCGACATGGTGAGTGAGCGGTCATCAAAAATCTCTGAAAGCTCCAAATCCCCCATCCCCCCAGTCTTCAAAAATCTCTGACAGACACCAAAACCCCCCCCCCCCCCCGGTCCTCAAGTCAGGGCTGGATGGACGGACATGCCACCTGGGGCCGGAGGCTCCAGCCAGCCCCGCTGGTGTTACAATTAAGGAAAGGTGAAGTTAAACCTTCATTCTCCCCCCTCCCTTTTTTGGTTGTTATACTGTGGTTGTGCTATTGCTATATATATTGATTATATGATTTTTATTTATTGTTTACTATTAATTAATAAATGAGGCGCTGTGGCCATTACATCCAACGTCAGACAGTTTGTGTTTTATTTTAGGTAAGGTTTGGGGGTGGTGGTTGTTCTCCATTAAGGTAAGGCCACCAGTCAGACTTTCCGTAACATTGACCCAGTTCTCACATTTAACCCTGTCTGTACATTCTCCACCTACTGCCGTCTACAACTCAAAAACGTGGTTGTATCTATAAAATGTGGTTCTGAAAGTGGTGATATGTGCTGACATGGCACATTGGTGACGAACTTTTGTGCAGTGAAGCTCTTTGTCAGCAACCTGGTTATGTTTTTGCAAGTGTAAGGTTTTGTGGTGGCTCGGTTCTTTCTTGCTACCCTAAAAACATCTGCATGGGGTCTGCATGTTCTCCACAGTCTTCTGTTTCCTTCCATAAAGGAAAACACAAAACAGGAAAACCTCAGGGGTTGATACCTCTTAATGGCGAACTGAAAAGATGGTAAGAAAAAGCAAAGAAAGCTTTCGAGACTCTGTGGCCTCTTCATCAGGCTTAATGATACAACGCCTGGAGAAACACATATATACACAAATGCAGGGTGGGTTAATGCAATACATAACACAGGTGATGTGAAGATATAGTCGTCAGTGGGGGGGGGGAGCAGCTGGGGCAGTAAAATCCAGGATAAGGGGCACAAATAGTTTTACTTTCCTTTGATTAGTGGTTGGTCCAAGAACAGGAATGAGAAGGGGTGAAATGGTTATGGTAACAGTTCACGTAAGAAGTGTCAATGTTATATTGTCTTCTAACTGGGGTCTGTTCAAAGATATGATACCCCCAAATGCCCTTTCAATTGATATAAAAAAAACATGAATCCATATGAAACATTCATTCCTGCTTTGAATGTGCTAAAGGTCGTTGTCAATTTGTATTCCCAAATTCTTCTCTCTCTATGAGATTTGTAGTTACTTTTTAAAATGAGCAGCTTCATGTCTGTTACCCTGTGGTCAGGGCTGCAAACATGCTTGGCTACAGGTAGATCCATACATCATTTATTGTGTGGTGATGAGAATTCATTATTGTTCTGAATTTGTGTCCCGTCTCACCTACATACAGACCCCCTGTTGGACATTTGGTACATATAATTAAATACACCACATTGCTTGTGGTTCAACTGAAGCTACCTGGGATCTTGTAGTCCTGATCTGTGCTGTGAATCTTTCTCCAGTACTTATATCATTAAGCCTGATGAAGGGGTCATAGTGTCTCAAAAGCTTGCTATGTTTACCATCTTTTCAGTTCACCATTAAAAGGTATCAACCCCTGAGGACTCTCAGATTCTAATAATTTTCTATCTACTGGCTAACACGGTACAAACATTTTTTACCTTATCTGGAAGGAATAGGAATTGGGCTTCAAATATCTTGCAAAGTTAGGCATATACATAAACCGAACCTCCCAATTATCTAGTTTTTTATAGGAATGTTCCAACAACCAAGGATGTGGAATCAGTAAGGGTGCCGTCACACGCCGCAATCTCGGCTGGCGATATGTGGCGATCTAACGTGCAGCGCTCACGTTTTTCATGCTTCCAGCATCCTATGCTGGTGATTGAATTTATTTCTGGCCAAGCTTCCTGAGATGAAGGAGGTTCTCTGAAGAGCTGACTACTGCTAAGCTGTCTGCTGCCAAGGAGCGTGGCAGCAGGCGTGAAATTATTTGCTGGTCCTTGTCTGTCTCCCCTTTCCTCTTGTTGTTATTATTGCAGTGGTTGGGATTAGTGCTCCTGCCAGCCATTTCCCTATTGAGGACTAACATCAGGGCCAGCAAGGGACTAGGTATCCTGCTCGGCGATGAATTGAAAGAACCTGTATAGGGACGGTAGGGAGATCAGGGCACAGCCGCAGGTGAGTGTAGGAGGTCACTTCTTCCCTATGAGCTATATTTGTTCCCCGCCACTGTCACGCACGGTAGCCGGACACCCCCTTAGTCCAGCGTGACAGATACACAATCGATCATGCCATGTATTGACATCTATTACTCAGATTTGGCATTTCAGTTTCGGAAATAGCTGGATATTTTTCCAGGACGACATCATGGAAAAAAAGCACATAGTTCATACGTCTTGTAATATGAGATAAATGAGAGACATATGTGCTCGTCAGCAGAAAACGATAACTTAAAGTAGGAGCGCAATCTGGGATCAATCTCTCTGAGTTCATCTAGTATGTCTGGTCCGGGGTACGACAAATGTTTCTACTTTTAGCTTATTTTTTTTTCGCGGCAGAGTATCTAACATTTTCCTGTTTTCTTTAAGTAACGGAAACTGAAGACATTCCTGCCCAGTGTCCCCCGAGGAGCAGCCGGGCCTGCGGGTTTGGCATCTGGCATCACCCTAGAACCATGTGACGGGTACTGTTCTGGATGCCAGGCAGCGGCGGTGCAAGCTCTATGGTTAGAAATGGCATCACGAGAGGCAGCATAAGATGATTACATTCAGCTGACTGATTATATGTTCGGTGACTCAGACGCTGACCTATTTCTTCTTCCCAAACAGAAGAGTGAAACTGCAGGTTTCCATTCACCGGGACGCAGCCCCGGGGTCTTTGAGGGAAACGAAATCTGCAAATTGTCAACCTTAAGTGACTCATTTATTTTTAATAAATATATAGAGTTTATTTTTTAAGTCTATCCATTAGACAGCAAAAAAAACAAAACAAACAAACAGCATCTATGCATCCATTAGCCTAGGGGGCGCAAAAGTCCCTTTAGTCCATAGAAAAATGAAGGATTTGCAATAATTGAGCTTTCGCATCAGGGCCCATGAGCTTCGAGTTATGTCACTGGGACCACCATAATAGAAAAGAGAAAATATCAACCAATCACAGCTCAGCTTTCATGTCTTAATTGGCTCTGGTCAAATAAAAGCTGCGCTGTGATTGGCTGCTATGGGAAACAAAGGCAATTATACAGTAATTACTGTCTACCATGTAAGGCCAGTGTCACATCTGTGAGATGCTCGGGTGAGTCTCGCATCACATCACCCCGTCATGGCCGCCCACTCTTCAGACAAGGAGCATGCAGCTGAATGTATTTTCTATCACAGCTTTGTTGGGGCTGTTTACACTCACCTTGCACCAGTCTTCTTTGCTGGCTATTTTCTAGGTGGGTTTTAGCTAAGGGATTCTACCTGGTAGGCAGAGACTAGTTGTGTTTGCTCATTTACCTTACCATCATCTTTCCTCTGTCCTCAGTTAGGTTGGTGGGAGTTTTCCCTTGCTTTGTTGTATTATTCTACTTTTTTCCCCGTTGTGCTTGTGCTTTAACTTTCATCAGCTTGGGTCCCCATCTCCCTCTCTTCATTAGTTGTGCGTAGCGCCCTCTCCTCTGGTTCCTTAGGAAGAACAAGAAACTGCTCGATTGCCTTTCAACGAACCAGGTCCAAATTGGTGTTTTTAGTTGTGCAGGTAGGGATCTTCTAGTCTGTATAGCAGAGGTCCCCAACCTCACTGACCTTGAGAGCCACATTCTGGTCTGAAAGAGGATCATCACGAGAACATATGACTCACCGTTGCCGGGTTCTCAGGTCTCAGGCGCCGGCTGCGGTCACGGTTCGGTGCCTGAGGCTGTAAGGGCCCGGTGGTCAATGCACGGTTAAATAAGAAATAAAGTTTGTTTCGTGACGCCACCTGTGGGTGTCCGGTGATGGCACCGACGCTGCTTGGACCTCCGGGGGATGGGCTGCAGCTAGATGGAACCGCTCCCCACAGGACGAACAAAAATCCACGGGGTCAGGAGTTGCACTGGTGGAATACGGCAGCTCAGTTGATTTGGTAGGTGAATAGATTAATAAGAGTTCTGAAAGAAAGCCCGGACATAATGCTCCTCTGCATGGGTCTTTACTTCGGTTATGCACGGTACACGGGATAACAGTTTCTTTTAGGTAACGGACCGGGTGGTCCCGGTGATGAACGGTATCTTTCCAAGGCTCCACAGTGTTCCCTCTTTAACAGACTGTCCCTTGTTACACTTCGCTGCTTTCGTGCACCAGGTCAGGATACTGGGGAACCTCTGTTGAGGACCCGAGCCTAGGCCTTTTGACTCCCGATGGGTCCCCTGAACCCCAATGGTGGGTACCCCTCCTGGCACAGCTCGGGTGATGGTGGTTGTTGTGATGCGCTCCTGAAAAGCCCTCTATCACTTCGGTGTCGTAGTACAGCGGTGGACATCTGCACTACCTCGGAGCTGGTGCTCCGGGTGGACTGGGCGCGGGTGTCTTTTGAGCCGTTGCTTGTTACTTGGTTACTGGTTACTTGGCCCCCTTCGCTTCTGGGTCACCGCTCCTCGGTGCCCTCTCTGTTAGATCTCTGTCACGACTTCTGTACTTGACCTTGTCTCTCCCACTTCCTAACTTTCTTTCTGCTCTTTCCCCACACTGTCCATCTCACACTCCTCCCACCAGGACCTGATTGGTCCTCTACCTCTAGATGTAACATGTGGTGTATGGAGCCTTGGGGTTAACTTGTTCATCACCGGAGAATACTGCACCTTCAGTCAGGGGTGCAGTACCCTCCTGTGACGCACTCGTTGCGGGGCGCCACACATACAGCAATGAAAGAGGGGTGCGATCCAGCTCCTGCCCCCATACAGTAGCGACACCCAGAGCCCCCATTACCATTATAATGATGGCCAAAGCTTTTCCCTAGAAATCACACTGAGGTAGTATACCAAGATCCAGGGGCTCCTGCCTTACCCCATCCAGATCTGCTCTTCTGTGTGGAGCCTACTCACAAAAGTCACCATGTGTAGACCCGCTCTTCATAGCTGATTGCTAGACCTGGTGCTAATGCATCAAGCTGGAAGACAGCCGCGAGCCACACACCATAAACCCGTGAGCCACATGTGGCCCCCCAGCCACAGTTTGTGGACCTTCTGCTGAAAGGAACTAGTAGGGTGTTGGTGTGGCTGCTGTTTTGTAGATTTCATTTTGTCCCTTTACCCATGTTTAAGTTGGATATGGACATAACGTATGTATGGAAACTTATGTAAGATGTGACTTTGGTGTCTTTCTTGTATCCCACCACTATCCCGCCTGTCACCCTTCACACACACCCTGACTTCTCTTTTTCACCCTGCGGTCTGGGTCTTTGTAGTACAAAGTTCCTGGCTATGTATCAGGTGAGCTGACGTCAGCTCTTATCTGAGAACACGCACTCATAAATCTCTCCCGCCCATTGCAGTGCTATGTATGAGCGCAGCTAAGCTTCTTATAAACACCTCCAGTGCGGCCATCAGATTGTTATGATGGATATTCCCTATAATCTGCACGCTCTGTACTACACAACAGTGTCCTGACTGCACCGGGAGGGAAATGTATACAACATTAGAAAACCGGTCCTGACCTGCTTCTAAAGAGGTCAAAGCTCTTTAAAAGGGAACTCTGGGGAGATAAAGTTTTTGGTACTGTCCCTGCCCTTCTACATGATGAAGCAGAGCTGGGCACTACAGTTCTAAGATCTATAGATCAACTATAAATCAATAAAATCATATCTGCTCCTCAGCTCTCACCCCTCCCTCAGGAGACAGAGAAATTCAGTAATGCATGGTGCTAAAGTGTCAGGGGAAGGGAAGCTACCAAGTTGATATGGGGGAGGGGAGACCATGGCAGTACTGAATCAATCAATGCAGTGCTTTGCCTCTGCTCCTAGTCTGATACATGGCAGTACACATTATGCACCATCATATCATTGTAAAGCAGAAGATCACAGTGTGTATTTACATCTGATTAGTAACATGATTGTTATTTGAAGGGGGAACAACCATGTTCTTGCATTACAAAAGATGGCATATCAGGGGCAGGATTGTAGCGTGACCATGGGCCCAGCGGCCACACCCCCTGTTCATACAGAAGTGTGAGGGGGCCGGAATGTAAGCGAATCCTGAAGCCCCCAGGGTCAATTCCCCCCAACACACCCCCTGCCCATACAGAAGTGTGAGGATGGGGGAATGTTATTGTTATTATTTTATTATTATTTATTTATATAGCGCCAATAGTTCCCATGATGCTTTACATGATAGGAGGGTAGACGAGGACAAGTTCAATATATTCATGTAGTCCGTACAAACAGGAACAGGAGGGTGTGGGATCCTGTCCTCGAGGGCTCACAGTCGACGGGGGAATGGAGGGGATACAGTAGGAGGGGGTAGTGCCGGTGTAAGATGCGTAAGATGATACTGGAGCCCCCAGGGTCCACACGCCAACACTCCTGTCACTGCTGCAGCATGAGGCTGAATTTCTATGTCCCCTGAGGGAAGGGTGAGAGCTGAGGAGCAGATATGATTTTATAGATTTGTAACCTATCTATAGACCCTAAAACTGTATTTCCCAGCTCTGCCTCATCATGTAGGAGGGCAGGGACAATACAAATTTTTTTTTTATCTCCCGGAGTTCCCCTTTAAAAGTGACACAGTGCCACACATTGTTTAGTGGCTGGTAATGGTACTGCATGGAATAGCAAAGTGCTTGCCATACAGTTGATGACACCTACGCAATGACCAGAGCAGTGCCACATCATTGAGCCCATCATGTGGACGCTGGTGGTCAGACCTCCTCCGATCTGATGTTGATGACCTATCCTATTCCAGAACTTTGCAGAAAGAAGAGGGCAGACTTGGGAAAACTTGAGTCCACTTATAGGCTTCAGGGAGTTGTCGCTTTTGCAATTCCCTGCTGTTCGCAGTAATGGATCACAAGGTGACGGACGCAGTAGATACACAGAACTCTGTTCTTCATGGAAAAGGCGATCATCCGTGTCATATTTACAGAGTAGGATGACACAACCAGAAAACAGGCGTAGTCCGTGTCACAA